>BSBM01000818.1:3857687-4575375 GCA_027924585.1 Larix kaempferi
AACAACCCATCAAAAGTACATGCTATACATATCTTTAGTCATTTAGTCATCATACCTTAATCTCATGGCATCATAAACATTTGATTGTCATCAAATCATCATTGCATAATTTTATGGCAATATCAACATCAAATCATCATTTTACAATTTCATAAAATATAATTCTAAAAAATCCCACTTATTCATCAAAGTATTAGTTTCCACACAAGGTTGGGTCATTTGTCATCGAATGTCCTAAAAAACAGTATATCATAATAATCCAAGTCTAAATCCACACACAATTGGCTCATTCAAAACCGGATGCCCTTAAATAATAGTATCTCATACTAATCCAAGTATAAAGTAAAAGCGGGGCACTAAATACACCCCCTCTTCAGGAAATTTCTAGGATAGATAATGAACTATTGACATATAAGTATTCTTGTATAGAAGTGAAGGTGAAAATGCCTTCAAGCACAATAATGTACATGAGCTTAGCTACAATGGGGCATTACAAGTGACATTATTTAAACTTAATACCTTAACTTTCAATTTTAATATAAAAATTGTATTATCTCTACTATTAACTTTGAATTTTCCAATTGATTTTAGGATTTTAATTAAAAGATATTTGAATTTTCTAATTGATTTTACAATTTTTGTTTGTTTGCTTGCTTGAAACTCCCTCACGTGGGGATCACACCCAACCTGGACCACATTGTCAACATGGATGGAATTTTGGGGTGTATCCTCCCTACTAGTTCACCCTTAAGGGGAATTGCTAATTAATTTTACAATTTTAATTAAAGTAGTAATTGATTTTAAGGGTGTCTGACATCTATCTAGAAATCAATAGTTTCATATCTTTTTCTCTATTATTTTCCAATTCTCTCTATTTTATTATGTCTATGACATATTGTGATCATTTTAGACATATTAGCTAGATGCATAAAAATCAAAAAATCAAATTTGTTAATTTGCAATGTGAAACTTTGTTAAGTGGATTGATTTTTCATTGGAGTTTGGAGCGGGGAATCAAAACAACATATGTCCCTCACATTACTATGCAATGAATTCCATGCCAAAAGCTAAAAAGGGATTTCGTTTTCATTCTCTTAATGCTGCTATCAGGTTTCTTAACTCTCCTGTACTACGTCCACAACTTATTTTGTGCATTTGATAGGGTCGATGACTGTCAGTTGCCACGACACATTTACAAAAATACCCTAGTCGTCGCGCACAGAATTCTTTTGTTATCAAATAGTTTCGGAAACAGCGAATGAGTTCAAAACTTTGAGGAACATTTGGACTTGTGTTTCATGAACCAATAACCATCATTATGAGGTAGGTGATTAGATAACACAAAAATATGATAGATGTTCTCTGCTGGATATGCTTTTATTTAAATAAATATGCAAACAATGAATGAATTCATGGTTGACAATTACATGAAAACTTTGTTCTATTTATATTGATAAACAATCTTTACACACAATCTTCGAAATGATAAAACTTTGGTGCCAATAACAAAAATATAGACATGAACAAAGACATGATGCTTTTTACTGCCATTTTTTCAGTATCAATGACCTGTCACTATGCATTCTTAATGCAACTGTAGTTGGATTTCAAGAATATCATGACCTCCATCATGTAAATTTCTCGAAGGGATTTAAATTGTGTGGAATCTTTGCATAACTCCCTCAAAACGTGGCAAACACTTGATATAATTATTTATGTTACCTCCTTAAGAAATTGCGAGTTGGATTTTACCTCTCCTTTGACAATGGAGAACTACCCTCACTGATATTTGCTTGACATATACTCATAGATATTTAATAATTGTGACAGCAAATAGAGTCTCGGAAGGCTGGTTTATTGCTGGCGCGATATTCGTGTGACCAATTTTTCTCGGCATTCCTTCAAATCAATGAATAGATAATGGAAGCTCGTTATAGACTCCGCAAATGGATAATTTTTACTATCCATTTGGGTGTATACCTCAAGAGATCTACTAAAATTTATTATCCATGTAGTGGTGGATCTGTTGTGGAATTTAAAAGATGTCATGTTTTCTTAACAAATAATCATCTAGCAAGAAGAACCAACTAGAGATGCTTCGATAGTTTAGTGGAACGGTAATCCAGTCTCTGCAATTTATTTCGGATACTCAAAATGTGGATATCAAATCCCTATGAAACCTTAACGCGTGTCGGAGGTGTAGAATATTTATTGTTTAGAGAAAAGCTTCAAATATGATGGAGATTTGTTGCATTTTCCTTCTTCCAGTTGTACTCTTCTAAGTTATCGATCCATAACTTAGTGATGCAAAACAAACTTTTGATCTATCCCTTAGAACATGCAATAAAAATCATAATCTAATGTGATTTGCTAAAATAATACATGGATTGATGAGGCAGTGCCAGAATGTTGGGTACTGGGATCTATCATTTTTAGCTGGGATGTCTTTTGGTGAGGACTGGGTTTCATTAATTATAGAGTTGATCTGTGGTTTTTTGGTTTCACATGATTTCGTAAAGAACGGGTTTCATTGATTTTTAAAGAAACCACATGTTTGGATATATTGTTTTTGGTTTTAAACTTTTGATAGGTTTGGGTGAGGACTCAGTTTCAATAATTTGTAGGAATTTCGAATTACATACCGAAGGTTACATGCTTAATAATATAATAAAACTCCATGTACAAGGATACTTTATTATGATATTTTTTCTTTAGTTTGGATGTTTGTTTATGGTGAGGACTCAATTTAATTAATTTATAGAAAGTGCTTGCTTAAGTTTATGAAATCCTTAGAACTAGAGTGTTGTATTCTACTATCCTGAGATTGTCATCTTCGATGTGTAGGACTTTTACAATGCATTGTGACAGCTGCAAGAAGCGCACCTTTTGGGGATTTTTTTGGTTATTTAGACTACAATTCTTTTCTATGGGTTACGATGGATGTATTTTATATGTATTTTTGCAAAGGCCTTCGTTTTATGTCATTGTTCCTCTTCAAGCTCTAGTGGATGACACAGAGGATGGGCTCATATGGGAAAGATGTCCCATTTGAGATTCATTTTTTTCTAGTCGAGGGTAGCGAAGGTTCACCTCTGAGCACTAATGTAGGCGATTCCAATGGAGAGCCAACAATCTATATTGTTTTCTTGCCGCTATTGGAAGGATCTTTCAAAGTAGTTTTGCAAGGAAATGAAAACAATGAGTTTGAAAAATCTCTCTGGAAAGCGGTACGAATTGCGGAGATTATGAATGGTATAAATTTCTTATATCTAATACATGCAAGGCTTAATATAACTGAAGTTGTAAATTCTTAGGAGCAAAATAGGCATTTTGATTTTCTCTTGAATTTACTTCATATTTGGCATTCCAGGAGATCCTGATGTTGAGACAACTCAAGGAGTTTATTCAGTTTTTGTTGGTGCTGGAACTGATCCATATGAAGTGATTACTAGTTTAGTAAACTGAGAACGCTTGCCATGTTTCAAATTTTATATTCTATTTCCTTTCTTTTGGAACTTCTCGGATTTCAGTATTAATGTTATATGAATAACATCAGATGTTGATAGCGCAGGATTATGGAGAGGCATTCTAAAACATATGTATGATTATCACTCGCGTTATTAAAATTTTCATGCAATCCTTTTTCACTTAAAAATTTCCTATACAAATTATAACATCTCATATTTAAAAAGATTATAAAAATACAACATCTTGACACATGGACCCCAATATTTAAATGATACCTTTTTTTATTCATTTTGAACTGATCAAATTAATGTGTAAGGAAAGTGAATTAAAAAAAACTTGATCCTAATTTTAAAACAAAGGTATTACGAAGGAAAAACTACTAGCCAAAGAATTTCAATGAGATGTATATGTTGTTTAAAGGAAAGAGAAAAATACAATTTTTTAATTCTCAAACCATCCAATTCAAAGAAAATGATAGGTTAAGAATGTTATGTAATTGACCAAATGTAAGTTTAAAATATTTGGATGTATTAAAGTCATTTTTTGAGAACATCAATAAAACTTTTAAAATATAAAATTCTTAAAAGTTTTCATAAAAACATTGCTTTTGGCAAAACATTTATAATTTAAAGACCATTTGGTTTATGCCAATAAAAGTATAAATTTATTCATAATAGTTTATTTAGTAATTTTTGTTGGAGACTTATGAACAAGGAGAGAGTGTGGCACCTTATGTTAATCACGCGGAAGGAAGCAATAATATCAATAATTTCATTTGTTCAATGACATAATCTCCTCAAGATGCTACTGGTATGGCATCGTTTTCAATATTATGCATGAAAGGATGACACAAGCTTATACTTCCAATGATGTCATATTTTCTTATAGATTAATGCAATTTGCTATTGCACATTGCTCTGGCTATTCAAACCAAGTTATGGACCTCCTACTTAGCAATTATAATGGGCATTTTGATTTATGCTTCTTGTTGGACATTAATTTAATTACTTTGTCTAACTTTTAGCTATATTTTTGCTAGAATTTATATTGCCAAAAAAACTATCATACTATTTTCCTGGCTACAAATCTCTCTCATAGTATTTAGTATTTACATTTGCATTTAATTTAATGCATTTTTCACTTATGCATATTTTCAATTACACAACGTTCAAAAAATCTAATTTTCAGTTTAAAAAGTTTCACTTTGGTTAAAAGACTCATTTTTCCTCGAATTTTCAAGCGGGGGAAACTAGGTGACATATGTACATCGGTCCTTGTTCAATTGTGCATTGAATTGAATGTATGAAACTACAATGAATCATTCGCAAGGTTTACCTGTCCGTTGTTGGATTGTACATTGTGCATTGATTTAAACTACAATGAAACATTCCCAAGTTCTACCTGTCCGTTGAAAGTAGCGATGGTGATCAACAGAGCTATTTGCATCAAAAAAAGTTTCAAAGTCTCCATACTTTTCTTCCACGATACTCTATGAAGGTAGAGGAAACTTCATGCAACTTCATGTTTTCCATTTACGATCTACTGTCTATGAATTTAGATAGATGGATCTTCAATAATCTCAATGTATTTGCAATGAAACTAGTATCCAACTTCAATTGGTTCTTGTTGTGCCTATGTACTTGAAGATAATTAAAAGTGAAACAATAGTCACAATAGCTGCAATTGCAATGGTTTTTACATCAGCCTGGTATTTACTTTCCCCTTATCTTACTCATCTGCCTCGTAATTATATATCAATAATTACTTATGTTTGGCTTCATAATTTGTTAGTTACTAAGGTGCTAATTAATTTGTTTTGTGTGTAATTTGAAAACTAATTTACAGGGGGCAAGCGGAAGGATGGTGTTATTGATACAAATGGTAGTAGTAACTGCATTATTATTTAATCTTCCCATTCAGTTGCAGGTTGTTGTGGAAACAGATTGCCCAGATGTGGTAGATGTCGATTGGCATACTGTGGTGATAGGAGGAGAATATTGCGTTCTACCAGTTGTAGCTGGAAGTGGCGGTGGGATGGCAATGAAGATGAGCATGAACAACAACTGCCCAATGTATGTGATGCAAGAAAATTTTGAGATATCGAGAGGACTTCCTCCAATTTTGAAGCGTGCTGAGGATCAGAGGGTAAACTATTTATCCATATTTGTGCGAGAGCATGCCAATTTTAATGTTAACATAGGCACTCAGACTGTTTGCATTCAATCTACTGCATGGTCTGCCGAGAATGAGAATGATGTCAATACCACCAAACGTTTCATCAAAGCTTCGGATCCATCTTTGTTATTTCAGATTGTAAAGGCGATCGATGGAGATGGTTAAGTTCTCTATTACTTCCTTGAAATTGTAGACTTATTTGTACCAAAGTTGGAATTTATGTTAACAATTATGAGAACAGGTGGCTGGTTATTGATAATTCAATGGAGGTTCTCCATGTCCAGTTTCACAAGAATGGATGAGAGACAATGATGGAATAAAAACGTATATGTTGTATGAGAGATACCTGTATTTATTTGTTGTTACTGATAAACAGTACATTCTACAACGTATTTTGCATGTGAACGTCTACATTAACCAACATCTTCAGTTAAATTTATATGAAAATTACTTTTCCTTCACTATTCAATTCTCTTTTTTGATAATTAGACTAGCATAACCACATCTTAAGTTTCTAAAATTGTGTTATTTTGGGAAAGGTTGAAAGTAGAGGGACTGTGAGTGGATAAATATATGCTAAATATATGAATTGTCTGCTTGGATTGTTTGCTTTAGTAAGATACATTATCCCACCATCCCCAAAAATACTAGGAGTGGTCCTTGGCATGCTCCATAAGAAAGATTTTGTGATTTCAAAGTTTCTTATTTGGCTAGGAACTTTTGGCTTTGGGATACATTTAATTCCATCATCAAAATAATTGATTTGGTGATAAACTAGATGTAAATTAAGGAAAATTTATTTTGAATTTTGAAAGGATAATTATGGAATCTATATAATATCCGACATCTAATTTTATATATTAGTGTGGATAGAACTAATATGGAGAGCACTATGCATCCAAGAGCATTATGATACATATACACCATTATATCTAAAGTAATTTTAAATATAATGGTCTATAACATTAAATGCATTGTTATTTTTCATTGAGTATATACATTACCTTTAATGGTTCATAGCATGAAATGCATTGTTGTCATTAAGTTGTGGTTCAATATTCAGAGTAAGCATGCTAGTATCTAAAACTGAGAGTCTTGAAAATAAAATGTCCCACGAATAATATAATATAAACATTAAATACATTACTACTATATACATAATAAAATGAATACATCCTCCTTCAAACATTAATATTGTCATCTGAAATTTATTATATGTGCTTGATCATGTCATCTGAAATTTTATTGTCTATGTTGTCTAGAATCCAACTAGGCCCATGGCTTCCCAACTTACCAAATACATAAAGATATGAAGTTACTCCAAATATAACGGTCTACATGGATTCATGGCCACACATACATTAATCTTTTCATTTGAAGTTTTATTATTTGTGTTTTCCATAATAAAACCAGGCCAACAGTCTCCCAACTTGCCAAAAAGATAAGAAACCGAAGTTCACTCCATGTGAATTAGCCATGCCTAGATCTTGGATTTTCATTGCAAAACAAAAAGAAAAAAATGATCTAACCTACTTTGAAATGTGTGCACTATTATTGCGGAATTCATAGGATAATATCACATCTAAATTTATGTATTTATTTCGAGAGAATGAATACATTGCCATACATACATTAAACCTGTGCTCTGAAATTTTTATTGTTTTTGTTGTACATAATACAACTAAGCCAATGGTCGGCCACCTTATAGAATTCCAGATGGTAAGGATGTATTCCCTTAAGGTACTATGATATGCACAAAAGCTACACCTTAGTTTGCATCACCAGTCCTCACAACATAACCAAGCTCAGTAACCCACCAAGGAATGTGGCATACACTGTTCTCCCCCACACACCACGATAACTGTTCTAGTGAGAAATAACATACCAGAAAATTCCAAAGCCTTGGCTAAATATAAAGTAAATCATAACGAATGACCAAACAGTTGTTTGTTTCCCTTTTGATGAGGTGCTTCCACTTTCGCATGGCAACCAGGTTGTAATATTGCTCCTGCAACACAGCTATAAAGTTGGCCAAGTACCCAAACATGTTTATATACACAAGTGCATAGAAGAGCACGGAGAATCACACCTAGAGCAAAGGGATTGTATGCAAGCAATAATTGCTCCAGATTGTTGATATTTCCAAGAAATGTTGGGATTGTCTCATTCAGAAGATTGCAGAACAGGTTCAGTAATTGAAGCTATGGCAGTTTCCCAATGCCTTTAAAAATCGAACAAGATAAATTGAAAGAGATCCAAGTACTCCAGCTCTACAAACCCTGAAATGGAGTATGGAAGGTTCCCCACAAAGAGTTTCTACGATAAAATCCAAGCGCTAAAGCTTCCTACACATGGTAAGGTTGTGAGGCAGCATTTAATCAATATTATGGTTCATCAAAGATAGTTTTTTTTCAGCTGTGGAAGACTGAAAATGACACTCGCAACTAAACCTTTGTTTCTCAAGTCAATTCCATTTGCAAATTCTATTTTCATGCTTTGTCATAGACATTGCCGCATGCGGCTCTTGTTAAAATAGTAATTGATTTTCCACCACTTTGTTATAGTTACACGAATCAATATTACTATTTCATTTTCATTATTATTACTATTAAATTTTCTTACTAGTCTGCAATTTTCATGAAAATGTATTGTTTAATTGATTTCAATTTCCTTTTTAATATTGAAATTCAATTTCTTTTTTAATATAAAAATTCAATGTACCATATTAGCATGGGACTTAAACATTGATTTTGAATATTAAATCTTGACAATAATATTAATAAATTAAAAATTGTATTATCTAGATTACCCAATTTTTATAAGAAAATTGTATTATCTTTATTATTACCATTGAATTTTCTAATTGTTTCTAAAATATTTTTGGATTTTGTTAGTAACAATTAATCTCATTTTAAAAAACTTGATTTAATAATTTTTAATTTTATTAAATAAAATTGAATTATCTTTATTATTAACTTTGAATTTTCCAATCAATTTTACAATTTTAGTTAATTTAATATTTGATTTAACCAATTTCTCACATCTATCTCAAGTCAATATCATCATCCTTTTCTCTTTTATTACATTTGTTTCTCCATGGCTTTGTCATAGTTATACTTAACGAATACTACCATTTCATTATAATTACTTTTAAATTTTCCAACACAGTACAATTTTCACCCAAATGTACTATAAAGTTAATTTCAATTTACCATTTAATATCAATATCCAATGTACCATGTGACTTAGACATTAAATTTAAATATTAAATCTTGAAAATAATATTAATAAATTAAAAATTGCAAAACATTTACACGTGATATGATTTAAACATAATATCTTAAATTTTAATTTTATTAACTAACTCAATTTACAATTTTCATTGAAATGTATTATATCGTTAATTTCAATTTCCTTTTTAATATCAATATCTAATTAGCATGTGACTTAGACAATGATTTTTACTATTACACCTTTAAATTAATATTAAAAAATGTAAAATACTTATACATCACATGATTTAAACATAATATCTTTACTTTCAATTTTAACAAAAAAAAACCACCTACTTTATTACACCTTAAAATTAATATTAAAAAATTAAAAAAATAAAATACTTATACATCACATGATTTAAACATAATATCTTTACTTTCAATTTTAACAAAAAAAAAACCACCTACTTTCTATATGATTAACTTTGAATTTTTCAATTACTTTTATAATTTTAATTAAAGTAATAATTAATTTAATAAATTACTTCTATCTATCTCCAAGTTAATATCATCATATCTTTCTCTAAGAGTACATTTGAATTTTCCAATTTTCATTACTTTATTAAAATATTAATTCATCTTCTTTAATTTTATCACATTTATACTTAATCAATAGTACCATTTAGTTTTCACTATTACTATCTTTAACTTTTCCAATTGGTTCTTTAATTTTCACCAAATTATATTATTATAGATAATTTCAATTACCTTTTTAAGATCAATATCCAATGTAACATGTTAGCATGTAATTTATATATTAAATTTTATTATTGCATCTTGAAAATAACATTAATAAATTAAAAATTATAATACTTATACGCTAACATTTTAACTTTCAATTTTAATAAAAGAATCTTGTATTATTTTTATTATTAACTTTAATTTTTTAACAAATTTTATAATTTTAATTAAAGTAGTAATTGATTTTCTATAAAAAAAAAGTTATACTTAAATTTAAAATTACCATTTCTTTTTTATTTTTATTACTTTTAAATTTACTAACTCACTACACAATTTTCACCAAATGTATTATATAATTAATTTCAATATTCTTTTTAATATCAATGTCTAATATATCATGTTAATATCTAACTTAGACATTGACTTTGACTCTTTCACCTTGAAAATAATATTAATAAATTCTAAATTACAAACACTTACACTTAACATGTTTAAGTTTAATACCTTAGCTTTCCAAGTCAAGATGATCGTGTCTCTTTTTCTATTTGAATTTTCCAATTCTCTGCACTTTATTAAAATATTAATTGATTTAAATACTTACACGTAACATTATTTTAGTTTAATACCTAAGTTTTCAATTTTAATAAAAAATATTATTATCTTTATTAATAATTTTGAATTTTCCAAATTATTTTACAATTCTAATTAAAATAGTAATTGATTTTACGAATTTCTCACATCTATCTCCAAGTCAATATCATCATGTTTCTTTCAATATTATTACATTTGAATTTTCCAATTCTCTCTAGTTTATTAAAATAGTAATTCATTTCCCACGAATTTGTAGTTTATTAAAATAGTAATTGATTTCCCATAAATTTGTAACTATGACACTTAATCAATACTACCATTTCCTTTTTATTATTATTACCTTTTTAACTTTTCCAATTCACTTTATAATTTTCATCAAAATATACTATATAATTAATTTCGATCTCGTTTTTAATATCAATATCCAATGTACAATGTTAGCATGTGACTTAGACATTGATTTTGAGTGTTGCATCATGAAAATGATATATTAATAAATTATAAATGTTAAAACACTTATAGTGATATCATTTAAGCTTAACACCTTAGTTTTCAATTTTAATAAAGAATATTTTTTCTTATCTCTATTACTAAATAGAGGAAGGCTTACAAGTTCATCTTAGGCCTGGAAATCGACGATCGATGATCAATCCGGGGCTACCTGCTTGCTGGATTGACATCTGGAATGTTTGGATCGGGGACATTACTAAAGGCTTTATTAGACTACAAAATATCCCGGATGTTCTAAAATGGGAAGGCAATGATGCAAGAGGTGAGTATTTGGTTAGGGCAGCCTACAAGCTGATATGGAAATGCTGGATCCAGGACAGACTTTGGTGGTGGCATAAAATCTGAAAAATGTCAGCACCACACAAAGGTAAGATTTTAATGTGTCTTATTTTAAACAAGAAGGTGCTCACATGGGATAAGCTACGGACTAGGAACATCCATGGGCCTGGCAGATGTAGTCTTTGCTTCAGTGCAGAGGAGGATACCGAGCATCTATTTTATGAATGTCCTTTTATTCAAAAAGTTTGGATAACGGTCAGCACAACATTAAACCTTAAGTTTCTTGGGGATGGTGGCACGGTGGAATTTTCTCTTAAATGTCGGTTTGATGAGTAGGATCTCAAATTATTTCGATGCATCCCCTATCTGGTTATGTGGTTCATATGGATTGCTAGGAATGCTTCCATTTTCGAATACATTCTTTATCCTGAGTTTTATGTCTCCCTACAGGTGTTGTACCTATAAACACTATATGACTGAGGAAAAAAAGCACAAGGACAGGATTTTACAAGAGATCTCAGTGGGGGCGGATGATATTGTGGTTTTTTTTTATGGGGCCTGTGCATTTGGAAAGTGCGGTCTTGGTGGCATCTTGAAACTTACTAAGAGTGACTCTATCTATTTTTTAGCTAATGGAGGTACTGGTACGAACAATAAAGCGGAGGGGTTGGCACTGTATTTGCTTCTGCAGGTGGAAAAGGAAGCAAAGGTGACATAGCTAAGGGTCTTTGAAGACTCGACTATCTAGATTAGTCACATGAAGAAGGATTTCCAACTCAAAAATCTTGGGCTGATAAATATAGGGAGGACCCTGGAAGCAACAGTTTCTACTTTCAGCATAATCAACTTTACTTATGTATATAGGGAAGCAAATGAGGAAGCCAATGCTCTCTCAAAAACTTGACTAACACTGGAAGAAAGAAACTGTAAGCTCGCCACAGTAAGTAATGGTTTACAGGACAGCTGATGGAAGATTCTTGATTTTTGGAGATGATAATGTATCTACTTTTGTTTGAAATTCAATATCTATGTAGAAGATACAGAAACTGCTCTCTTTTGCAATTTTCAAATTTCTGTATAAGTTTGAACAATGGTTCATATTATGTTGCAGAACCTATTTTGGTTTTTTTATCCTCTTAACTATCGTGCAACAATGTACATGTGGAATGTATTCTTCGGATTTTTATAAATGAAGAAGAATATGATTTTTTTTCTTTGGAAAAAAACTTTAAATTTTCCAAATAATTTTACAATTTTAATTAAAGTAATAATTAATTTTATGAATTTATCACATTTATCTCCGAGTCAATATCATCATGTCTCTTTCTCTATTATTACATTTGAATTTTCCAATTATGTCTAGTTTATTAAAATAGTGATTGATTTTCTATAAATTTTTGAAGGTGACACTTAATCAATACTACCATTTCTTTTTTATTCTTCTTTAGTGCTTCCAACTCACTCTATAATTTTGACATAAATATACTATATAATTAATTTCATTTTCGTTTTTAATATCAATATCCAATGTACCTTGTTAGCATGTGACTTAGACATTGACTTTGACTATTGCATCTTGAAAATAATATTAATAAATTAAAAATTGTAATTCACGTGTACTTATATGATTTGAACTTAATACTTTAACTTTCAATTTTAATTAAAAAATGTTGTATTATCTTTATCATTAATTTTGTATTTTTAACTAATTTTATAATTTTAATTAAAATAGTAAATGATTGAGTTTGTCACCTCTATGGTTAATATCATCATATCTCTTTCTCTATTATTGTATTTGAATTTTCCACATCTCTCCACTTTATTAAAATAGTAATTGATTTTTCATGACATTGTCATAGTTACTCTTAATTAATATTATTATTTAATTTTTATTATTTTATCTAAATAAATTTTCTAATTCATTTATGATTTTCAATATACTATATAGTTAAATTGTTAAAATAATCTTAATAAATTGTTAGCATATGACTTAGACAATGACTTTATCTATTAAATGTTGAAAATAATATTATTAAATTAAAAATTATAAAGTACTTATACATGACATGATTTAAACTTAAATTGATAAAACCAATTTCATTTTTAATATCAATATCCAATGTAAGATGTTAACATGTGACTTAGACATTGAATTTGAATGTTGCATTTTGAAAATAATAAATTAATAAATTATAAATTGTAAAACACTTATACTGATATGATTTAAGCTTAATACCTTACTTTTCAATTTTAATAAAGAATAGTTGTATTATCTCTATTACTCACTTTGAATATTCCAAATGATTTTACAATTTTAATTAAAGTAGTAATTAATTATATGAATTTATCACATTTATCTCTATGTCAATATCATCATGTCTCTCTCTATTATTACTTTTAAATTTTCAAATTCTCTCTATTAAAATAGTCTCTATTATTACATTTGAATTTTCCAATTCTCTCTAGATTATTAAAATAGTGATTGATTTTTTATGAATCTGTGAGGGTGACACTTAATCAATATCAATACTACCATTTCTTTTTTATTTTTCTTTAACTCACTTTATAATTTTGACCGAAATGTACTATATAATTAATTTCAATTTTGTTTTTAATATCAATATTCAATGTACCTCGTTAGCATGTGACTTAGAAATTGACTTTGACTATTGCATCTTGAAAATAATATTAATAAATTAAAAATTATAAAACACTTGTACTTATATGATTTGAACTTTATACTTTAACTTTCAATTTTAATAAAAAAACTTGTATTATCTTTATCATTAATTTTGTATTTTTAACTAATTTTACAGTAGTAAATGATTTTATGAGTTTCTCACTTTTATGGTTAATATCATCATATCTCTTTCTCTTGAATTTTCCACATCTTTCCAATTTATTAAAATAGTAATTGATTTTTTATGACATTGTCATAGTTACTTTTAATTGATATTATTATTTATTTTTCATTATTATTATCTAAATAAATTTTCTAATTCATTTACAATTTTCACCCAAATATACTATATAGTTAATTTCAATTTCATTTTTAATATCAATATATCATGTTAGCATGTGACTTAGACAATGACTTTGACTATTACATCTTCAAAATAATCTTAATAAATTGTTAGAATATAACTTTTTTTTTCCAAAGAAAAAATCATATTCATCATTCATAAAAAAAACTGAAAAAATAATATTAATAAATTAAAAACTATAAAGTACTTATACATGAGATGATTTAAACTTAAATTGATAAAACCACTTATTACCATGTAAATGGCCTTGTTATTTTTTGGTCACCTCCATATTCTAGTCAACATACTTGTGGAGGATTTTTCCATAGACTTGCTATTATACCAGAAAAAGTCAATCATCTCTATCTACCATTTAGCTAACACTGATATTGATGTATTTTTGAATTTAATTAATAAATCAATTTTAATAAATAAAAAAAATCAACTTGAATAAAAAAAATAACAATTTTATGAATTAATCGCCTCTATCTCCCATGTACATTAATTTCATAAAATCATCACCTCTATCTCCCATATACGTTTGGACTTAATGGATAACAATCAATTTCAACCTGACATTAATGTATTTCTAGATTGGATTTAATTGATAACATCAATTTCAATTGAGGTGTTTATTTTGGACGACTCAGAATCTAGGTGTTTTCACGTCCATGTATGTCCCAGCAGTCAACACGGCTGTTTCTTTTTCCCTATTTTCCAACCACACCAACCAAGTTTATGGTGTTTCCTTTCTACTCAAGCTTTATTGAATTTCCAGGTATTTTCACGTCCATGCAGTCAACACGGCCGTTTCTCTTTCCCTATTTTCACACCAACCAAGTTTATGGTGTTTTCTTTCGACTCAAACTTTAAAGCCTCCCACTCGATAACCCCACGGCCTTTTGGCGTATCCAACTCACTCACGGCCTTTTTGCGTATCCAACTCACTCACGGCATGCCGGAAGATAGTCAAGAACTCCGTTCTTCCATGGCCCGTCACGAGAGAAGGGACGTGGAAGCTCTTCTGTCCTTTAAAAATCATATCAGATCAGATCCATCGGGAAGTCTATGAGTCCAGTTCTTCACTATTCCATCTCCAGCACTATTCGAGAGATTTCTCTGTTTCTTTCGTGTAATTGCCATAAGACTTCTGCCGCTCTCTCTTTATATACCTACATAGCTAATCAACAAGCTCTGAAGGAAGTTTGAGTTTCTAATTGAGAAATATGGATCACAAAAGAGTTGATCTCATCATAATGCTCGTGTGCTTTGTTGTCTTGGCGGCCACTCTACCTGTAGGTGCAGCAACGATTAATTACTCAGCATTGAAGCTGCATCCCCCTACTCATCGGAGAGCTCATGATCATGTCTATGGCTATCATCCAACTGATTCTTCTGATGATTTTGTTTTGAGTGAACGTACTATGCTGGAGGATAGTCAAGAACTCCGTTCTTCCATGGCCCGTCACGAGAGAAGGGACGTGGAAGCTCTTCTGTCCTTTAAAAATCATATCAGATCGGATCCATCGGGAAGGCTGTCCAATTGGACAGCTGAGAACTCAGAGGAGGTATGCTCATGGTATGGTATCAGCTGCAGGCAACACACTAGAAGAGTTGTTGCTGTAATACTTCCTGTTTCCATACCAAATGAAGGACTCCAGGACCCTAAATTACAATTGGAAGGTATCCTTGCCCCCTCTCTTGGCAACCTTTCTTTGTTACACACGTTGAATCTGTCTGGCAATAATTTGACAGGAGGAATTCCACATGAATTCGGGCAGCTTAAAGCGTTGAGAGTACTTGACCTCAGCTTTAATTATATGCTGGGAGGATCGATTCCAGAAGCATTGTGTAATTGCACACGCCTTAAATGGATCGGACTTGTAAAGAACTGGTGGACAGGGACCATACCAAAACAGATTGGTCGACTAGTCGAATTGGAACATCTCGACTTGTCGTCGAATCATCTGGGTGGAAGTATTCCAACATCTCTGGGTAACTGCACCTCTCTCCGAGAATTGTTGATTGGAAGCAACATTTTCAGTGGTCCATTCCCTTCTCCTTTGGGTTCGATGAGAAGTCTATCGTATCTTTACATGGGAGCCAATCATTTCAGTGGTATAATCCCTTCCATTTTGGGTTCGATGAGAAGCTTATCTCATCTTGACCTCAGAATCAACAATTTCAATGGTCCAATCCATTTTATTTTGGGTTCGATGACAAATCTATCTTATCTTGACCTCAGACGCAACAATTTCAGTGGTCCAATCCCTTCTGTATTGGGTCTGATGAAAAGGCTATCTTATCTTCAACTTGAAGGCAACTCACTAAGTGGTCGCATCCCTCCAACTCTTAGCAATTGTACTCAGCTACTCGAGCTCTACTTAATTGGCAATTATTTAAGTGGGAGAATACCAGTTGAATTGGGGTCATTGCACAGACTAGAACACCTGGACATGTCTGCCAATGTTTTGAGTGGGAGGATACCAGTCGAATTCGGGTTGTTGCAGAAACTGGAGTACCTTGCATTAGGTGCTAACAAATTGGAGAAGAGTGTTCCTATATCTCTCGGCAACTGTTCTTCCCTTCAATGGTTATCTTTGAATGGTAACCAATTGTTTGGGAGCATGCCTTCTTTCTTGGGTAATTTGAGCAAGCTGGTGTCTGTGGATCTTGGTTCAAATAGTCTCAGCGGTAGCATACCAGAAACCATTACAAATATGAGAAATCTTACCAGCCTTGCCCTGGAAAATAACAATCTTACAGGTACAATTCCAAAAACCATAGGAAATCTTCAATCTCTCATATTTCTGAGCTTATCTTCAAACAACTTTAGTGGACCTATTCCAAATAGCATAGGCAAGATAAAATCTCTTGTCCATCTATACATAGACAACAACAATATTTATGGGAGCATTCCAGATAGTATTAGCAATTTAGTTTCACTTCGCTATTTAGATCTATCCAAAAATAGTCTACAAGGACCAATTCCTAATGCCATCGGCAATTGCACTTCTCTCATTACTTTCTCTGCTTATTCTAATAACTTCTCTGGAACTATGCCCGAATCTTTGGCCACCTGTACCAACATTCAGTTACTTGATTTAAGTACAAATAGATTGATAGGTGAACTTCCTAGTTACTTAGTTTTTTTTCATAATTTGAATGTTTTAAGCCTGGGTTATAATTATCTCCATGGTGGTATTCCTAAATGGATTACAAATCTCACGAAGTTGCATTGGTTGGATTTATCCAACAATAAATTCACTGGAAGAATACCATTTGATCTTGAGAGGCTTCACGGATTTAATGTAGTTATCCCAAATATAATAGATGAAGAAATTCCCATGAACATAACGGGAACTGTGTATCGTCTATCGTATATACTACCTACAAACACTTTTTTCGATTTGTCTAACAATAATCTTATAGGAGGAATTCCTACAAGCATAGGAAATATGAGCAGCTTGCGATGGATGAATTTATCTCGGAACCAATTGAAAGGGATAATACCTTCATCACTTAGTAGCATCTCTACATTGGAGGTGTTGGACTTGGCCAAAAATAATTTGAGTGGATCAATCCCTAAAGAACTCTCTAACTTACATTGGTTGCATGTTCTAGATGTTTCATATAATAGCCTTTGCGGGCCAATCCCAACAGGGACACAATTCTCAACATTTGATGCAGCTTCATTTCAAAAGAATAAATGTTTATGGGGGTGTCCTTTAGATACATGTAGCAATCGAAAGGAAAACCCTATGAGAGAAGGTAATAGTATGATTAAGAGCAATGGTGTTAAAGTGGAATGGTTGAGGCGTATGAATGAAAAGATGTCATTAATAGCATTAGGTATGGGAGTGGGGATTGGATTCGGGGGAGTAGTTTTTATGTTCATAGTGTGGAAGAGAGCTAGGTGTTGGATACTATGTATGTCCCCCAAAAAACCACAAATGTTTTATGGAATGTATCGACTCCCTACATAGTAGGGTATTGTACCTTATTACACCAAAATATGAGTTCAAAAACTTATAATATGTTTTGTTATGCTATTGCCATCTTAAATTCAAATATGTTAGCTTGGGTGATTGAGATGAATCATTGTCACCCTCTCCACCCAAGCTCAATTCCTGTAAATGTTGGTACTAGAGACTAAATGATGATAAAAGAATGCAACTACCCAAATTATGCAAATTCCATAACTAATATATACGATTCTAAGATGTTTTAAAGATTTCCAACTAAAATATTGTTATGATTATTGAGTTTTTACATTTACATGATAAATAAATAATTTTAATTTAAATAATTACAATAATAAATTTATTAAGTTTTTAAAACGCTAATCAATTTTAAATATTTAAAAATGCATATTACTATTTAAAATTAAATTTTATTAAAACTTTTTAAATTGTATATAAATTTTATATTTATTATAAACATTGAAAATTAATAAAGATTTAGTTCATTAATTTTTTTTTTTTTTATATAGATTTTTCAGCCATGCCATGAGAGTTCAGTCTTTTGAAAATGCTCACTGTTTTTGCATACTCGCCGAGACAGTTCAATGCTCACTATTTTTATATACTCTTTGGCAAATAGGTTGTATCCTTAGTTATTGGAGTTGTCTAACCAACATTTTTTATTTTTTAATCGTAGATTTGTGCAACCATACCGTGAGAGTTCACTCTTTTTAAAAGGTTCATTATTTTTATATACTCTTTTGCGAGTATAGTGTATCTTAGTTGTGGGAGTTCTTTAATCAACATTTTAAGTTCTCATGAGTCATAAATGAGAAGATAAAACTACAAATGGTCTAACTTGATTGTCAAATAAAATAATATTATTATTGGTCAAATGTCATGACCTCAATATATTATACATGTAATAAATCAAGGTAAGGAAGTGAGGAATTACAATGCCTACTAACAATCAATAAAATGTTGAAAATGATCATAAAATGTTTAGTATTGAATTATATAAAGTTAATTATATAACATATGAACATAGCTCTATATTAACCTTAGTGTATTGAAGAACCTATGTGTATCAGTTCTATGACCATACACATCTTGTGTTCTTCCATATGCCTTTCTCAACCTTCCGATTTATCTACATAGCATGGGATTCCACTCAATAGATGATCAACTTGATGGCCTTTTTTCTATTAACATTATAAATCACAATTGTGATATTCTCATCCAAGTAGAAATACTTAGTTCATGCACCTAAGTTATACTTTCTAGTTTAAAAGAATACAGTTCTACTCTAGCAATAAAGTAAGCTTCCACATTCCGTGTTTTCATTTGTGGCCATGTGTGCTATTTTGATTGACAATTTTTGTAGATTTGTTTGGTGCTTTGCACTTTCTTTTCCCCTTAGGTTCATCCAAATTCAAACATGATCTGACCTGACCTTCAATTACCCATTTTCTAATGTGCATGGCATCATGATATGTAACCCTTTTTACTTGGTTACTTTCCTTGAAGCAATCAACATATAAAAAACAACAAATCCAACTCACAAGGTTCAATTACATTGAAATATACATATAGCATATCAATCATATGTAAAGAATATTTATTGAAATCTTCACCATAAGTAAATTCAAATGAATAAGAAACGATCATATTTCAATTCAAATCATTCTCATATACACTATATTCATTATCAAAACGCTAAAATATAATATCATTTTAAATAAAATGATAACATATAATATCCTTTTAAATAAAATGAACAATTGTTCATTCACATGATCACAAATTGAATTAAGGGTGGACAAGAGGTATTGTATAAACATACACTTCATATTTACTCGCCAAAACAAGGATTTTTGTTCTATGTTATTCAAGAGTCTCATCAATATAAAAAATTTCCCACAATAAAATAATATAATTTACAAAATCCCTTTTGCTAAATGTAATAATTTAGTCTAGAATCATCTTGATAAGAAACCACATATATCAATTCCTTCTTAACTCAAGTTTTTACCCAACTTTCCCAATTAAAGGTCTAATGACATAATGTTATTTAAAGTGTCAATATTCTTCTACCGTTCAATAAGATTAAATCACCATGTTGATTTCTATGATATAATTGAACATTATCAATATAATCCAATTCCCATATTAATCTCCCATCTCAAGTAAATTATCAAACAATAGTGGCACCTTAAATTGGTCTTCACATCGAATGATTTACTAGCATATTTACATCAATATTCTTGCAATGGTTTAGTGATAATTCATACTAACTTCAACTCTTACTTAGGATTAGTTTGTTGTATGAAAGTTCACAATCCTTCACATGATAAATTTCAAAGGCATATTCAAAGTATGTTTATATCTTCCAAATAATCAGTAACAACAAGAGAAAATGTGTCTTATACTATGTCATACATAACACTTTTGCACATTATCTATATATTTTTACATGTTATAATCCGTAGTACACAACACATCATAACCTTGGAGATGAATATACCTAGTTAACAATGGAATTACGGAAAACATATAACAAGTACAATTTCTTATTTCACACTCAAAACCATGTATGCATTTTGGTTAAGAGACATATACAGTCACAGTCATGAATAACAACTTCACTTTGTAATGCTATAAGCATAAGAAAAGTAGGCATTCATATATATACATGGATTTCAAGGATGCTACTACTAAATTTCATTAGAAATACCAATATACCACCAAAGATGACTATTTTAACATCAACAAACTCTTTCATAACATTTCCATAATATAAATCCATCTCAATACTCATCTACAACACCATGGGTGAAAGGAAATTTCACTTTTAAGAGTATGATCCTAAGAAACAACATAATAACTTTAAACCCATAACTAAATAGGCTACAAGATCCAACAATCAATAATACACAACATTCATATGCTAGTTGCATTCTTGGAGTGTAAGAACAAGTTTGCAAACATTTATATGCATATTGCATAAGCCAAATACTATGCTTGCCGTTTACCTTCCTCTGTGTGTGTGTGTGCACGTGCGCGCATGCGCATGTGCATGTGTGAACCTTTGGTGCTATGTTTGGTGTCATTTTTTATGAGAATGTCTATAGGAATTGAATTTGAAAGAGTTGCGCATGCACGAGCACGCTTGTTTGTGCGTGCGTCCATGTGCAACTCTTTCAAATTCAATTCGTATAGACATTCTCATAAAAATTGCTGCCAAACATAACTCCGGAGGTTCTACAAAATGTAGAAATGGATGCAATGTTATAACATGGATTATTTCATAATTTGCACACTAGTCTCTTTGTCTGTAACAAGAACAATTTGTTAGCTTATCATAACACCAAAAACATTTCCATTCATTTCCTTTGATCCCATACAACCCCTAGTGTTGTAGCGAAAATCTCTAATGCCAATTTTTAATGTACCTTAATATCAAAACTAATGTCTATTTGTCTAACATTTCATTGGTGCAATGGTATATACATCAAAATTTATTGATTTAATATATGATTTAAAATAAAATAAAAATCCTTCCTCTTAATTACTATGATAGACTTTGACATTATACGAATCAACATAAGGTCAAGCATTCAATATTTAAATGCAATATCTAGACAATAATTTGGCAACTCAATATGAAAATTAGAGTTAGAGAAACATATAGAGAGGTCAAGAATTCTAGTTTTTGGTTGTTAGAATGGCCTCTATTTTGTAATTTTTTCTCAATTGGCTAGACGTTTTAGATGCAGACCATACTTTAGAACAAGAAACTCCCTTCTTGGTTCCTATATATATATATATACATATATATATATTAATATTAAATTATGTTTAAAAGTATTGTCCCGATTGCCACCTCCAGGCACCTATTTTTTCTTGGTGGATGTTTTGCGAGTAAAAAAAAGCATTCTCCAATTCTAAATTAATAATATAAAGTTCCCACGTTGTTATCTTAATCTGCAATAGAAAAGTGTGTGTGAGATATGACATAATTTTTTATACTCTTTGATGGCCATACAAATAATCCAAATGCATGTGTGAAATAGAACATAGACCATTGGTTACAATTTTTGATGTACTTTCCATTTGATTTCTCATCTATCAATGATCTTCCAAGGGTGGATGGGAGAACAACCAAACTAGCTCCGAATTCCAGGTCTGAATGAACTATTCCTTTTTACATGTCCCTTATGTGGCTTGCGACACCCTACAAAAGAACAAGAACAATAACAACGAATATTCCCAATAAGATGTTAAAAAAAGTTTCCATTGTCATTAAAGTCTTCAATAAATTAAGTAAAACAATTTGATTGGAACATATATTAACACCACCTTATTTTTCATAACCACCTTGCTTATGTTGATATTTCGAATGTTTTTTTTTCCCGAAAGAACCAACAATGTCACAATCATCTAGACCGGATCCATTCTAAACAATAGGTTCTTTCTCGATATTTATGTTATTAAAATTTACAAGATGCTTCTACACAGTGGAAACATATAAATTTCTAAAAACTAATTAGGAAAACATAATTCTCAATTAATATTAAAAAACAACAATAAGGAAATTAATACCTTTTTGTTGAGCAATTAGTTCATAAAATGATTTCATGTAGATATCGTGCTACACTATCTCCATGAATGAAACAAACAACATATTTCCTGATCGGTACACTAAACGAACAATTGTACATCCCGCATATAATGATAGAATCGTTCCTTCAGGTGAAGCAAATCTATAAACAATGTGATCCTAGAATGTTGGAATCCATTATTCTGCAATAACATGATTGCTTGGAACCAAATTCAAATCCATAATATTTGGGATATAATGAAGAGACTCATTATGATCCTTCCAATCCATATCCATGTGAATAATAGAGACATGGTCTCCTTCCAGTCCAATTCTCCAACAGTATATAACAAAGAAACCTACAAAAGAAGTTTCTGAATAATTCGTGCAAACCTTGACGAATGAGTACTCCCTAACAGTATTCTTCGATATGTTGGATAATTGATAAAATGCTTTACTGATCAACTATGTCAAATTGACATCATTTATGAAAATTAAGGTACATGTTTGTATATTTGAACCAAGATAAATCAATAATTCAAGAAAATCATTATACATCCACTGGTGAAGGCAGTTACCCATATCAAGAATTGTTAATATTTGGTTGAGCTTTGATCTTTAATTCTTTTAGATGTCGAGACTTGAAGCAATGAGACAATTCAATCACATGAAATTCATACATCCATAACAAAAAATACACCATGGGGAAAATCCTCAAAACTATGAGAACAAAAACCTTAGCAATTATTCTCAATATAATATAATGGATAACAGAGAATGTTTTCTTTTAAAACATAGCATATTTATTTCAGAATATAAGAGATCACCAAAATAATCTTGGTGAAGATACATAAGCAATAGAGAATAGATATCAATCAGATGTGTTTTCCAATGTGCCCAACGCATCAATAACAAGCAAGAACAATAACCTGCACAAAGAGAAGCACCTTGCCTTCAATGGAGAAGAGAATTCGCTTCAAACTGAATTCATTAATATTGTATAACATATTTATGCATTCTTCTCATGCATCGGCTTCTATTTCTAGCTTCTATCTTTGGGATGAACTCTACCTCCATCTGGATGCATCAATATTGCATGAAGAAGTGAACCCCACTTCTCATGTAGTTCATTAAATCACTGAACTGATTATTAGGATGAACTTGCCCCTTAACTGAAAGATTTTGTTGGCACGGGATAGATCCGCAGGAAGTGCGGAAGTTGACAAGCACGAAAGCCAAATCCCGCGAAAGAAGGAGTCATCGCGAGATCCAAGGAAGCGCAAGAATAGTTTAGAATACTTAATTGCTAAGTCAGTCAAATGAACTATTTTTTGTAATAGGATAGAAACATATAAATAAAAATGAATTGTAAGCCTAAGGGCATTGAAGTTTTGGATGATAAGCTTAACTGAGATCTATTGAGCATTCGTGGTGTTATGTTTTGACTGTTTCTGCGATGGGTTTTTCCGCAGTGTTTAATGAATGCATGGAGATGTTTGGTTATGAGATCTATCTTCTGTCTTTTACAATGATGAACAATTGTGCATGTTTATGATATTGCGGATTTGATGATGCTTAATGTGTTTAAGTAGGATGAGTTTGTTAATGTGAGTGGGTTATTATAAATTTGCGAATTGCTTTTGATGCAAATGATAAATGAATAAGTTGATCCTAGAATTAGTTATCTCTGGTTCGTTCGATAGTGTGGATTCTAGGTGTAAGAGCATATCCTCCTCACCACTGCAAAATCTTGTTTCCTGCAACACCCATATCTGCCTCGGATGAGACCTCACCTGCTTCACAGGTGTTGTTGGGAAGGGTAACTCCTTTCCGGGCCGGTGAATAAGGGGTTGTTGGTGTTGTTGACGAAAGTGTGAACCCCTATCGAAAGACCCTGTGTCAACAAATGGTTCCGTTGTCGGGACCCTGAGAAGAGAGAAGAGGATATGCTGTAGCATCCGATGAACCCAGAGATCCAAGAGTGGTTCAGTCAGAAAGCATAAGAGTTCGCGAAGGAAGAGAGGAGGAACCAGGTACAGATAGTAGAAATTTGGTTACAAAAGCACATATATTCAGATATCCATGAGATATTCTTCGTCGAGTTTCAAATAATACTACAAGAGTGGCTCGCGCAGTTGAAATCCAGAGGACATACCAACCAGAGTATTAGATCAGATCAATGGACTCCAGAATTAATTCGATAGATGAAGCAAGTCAACACTACAGTATCAAGGGTTGTTGATTTTTGGATCGATAGTATCCTAGAAGGGTACATCACTGAATTCGTGGTAGATACCAACAGTTCTTACAGCAATGCATAAGGACAATTTTTCATGGGACCGAGGGGAAGGTTTGTTCTGTAGCTAAACCTGTGGATTAAGATGCTGGTGTGCGAAAAGGGCATGTTGAAAATGACCTTCGACAAGTACACGGATCAGTGTGCAGGGATTGTAGGTATCACATGGTTATAGATCCACTAGAAAAGATGCAGGGTAGATGGACATGAGCGACGATAAATTTTTAAGGGAATTTGAGGAAGACTGTGGCACCTTGAGAAGTGGAACGATATTCCGGCATCCTGATAAGAGGAAGAAGATTGAGGAAGAGTCCCTTGAGAGGACCGGAAGGGAAGACTACGCAACAGGGCCACAGACGATAGAGCTCCCTTATTACAAAGAGGAAGGCGGTGACCAAGCTACCCCAAAAGAAGGACGGATCGTAACCTGCCACATACCTTCGACCCCGCACACCACTTATCAATTTAAAGGAAAAACTACAAATAATTCACAGATTTTTCCTAGGTGTAGCGAAAAAAGTAGCGCATCAGTAAGTAACAATAGTAGCAATACCGCGATGGTGGACGATACGAAGATGCCGAGATTTGTAGGATACGGGACAGAGTATCCCGAATAGTTTTGGTTTTTATGGGAAGCAGTGTGGACCGTGAAGTAGGTCCAAGATGAATACATCAAAAAGGGAAAGTTGGCGACGACCTTTCAAGTCCGTGTGCTGGACTGATGCATAAAGTTTACCAAGGTTCTAGGAAAAACGTTGGCAGAAATTAAAACAGCTATGATTCAGGAATTTAAAAAACCCAAGTCAAAAGCACAGTACATTACTGAGCTTAAAGAGGTTAGGCAATACCTGAATGAGCCAGTATGTGAGTTTGATCAAAGATACAAGACACTGATAGCGAAAGTCAGTTTTCCAATAAACAACCTGCAGCATAAAGAGTGGTTTATCGTCGGGCCAGTACCACATATTCGAGTACCATTGATGGAGCAGAAGGTTGCGGATCAAGCCGAAGCATTAGAAATCACAATGAAGGTAGAGGCTTTGCCAATCAGAGAGACTGGAGTTGGAATGGATAAGATTGAAGCACAACTGGCTACGTTGACGCTACGAATGTAGGATATGAAGCAAGGAAAAGATACCAATGCGGATGTATGGTGCACCAGATGCAGGACGGAAGGCCACCATAAGGATAATTGTTCAGTGTTTCAGCAATATTTGAATTCGGGGGCGCAGAACCCCCTTCGCCAGGAAATCCTACCATTGTCTCCCATTTTCCAGTCTAGGGGGCATCAATTGGAGGACTACATATACTTACAGGAGATAGTGTCGGAACCGGCAAGTCTGTATTGTAAATTCTTCCAATTAGTGGGGCACGACGAAAAGGATTGTAGAGCCCACGATTTGTTGCCAGAACAAAACATGGATGCATATCTGGTAAAGGAAAAAGACCAACAACTAGGGTTGTAGCATTTGTAGTACGCCTAGCCACAACCGCAGTTTATTCGGACACCCGAATTTGACCAAGGACAGTACGGGAAACTACAGTATGGAGCATCGCAGTATCCGCAACCACAGTACTAGCAACCGTTGTATCAACAATACCCACAACTGCAGTATCAGCAGCCACAGTATCAATAGGTGTAGTACAAACCGCCATGCAGAGGATTTGGTGGAGGATTCCATGGAGGAAGTGGTGGTAGCGCAGGAAGAGGAGGAGCCGTTAGATGGGGTTGAGTACCGCCTTCATGTTACAATTGTGGGCAACAACGACATTTCGCAAGGGATTGGACAAATCTGGCCCCGCAATGCACGTACTGTAGTGGAGTGGACCATAGCATCGAAGATTGCTCACAGCTTATCACCAGATGGAAAACGAAGAACCCACCATCTCCACCGAACCAAAACCAGAACCAACCAGTAGAACAAAAGATATCGGTAGAAGCTAGAAAGCACTTGGCGGTGGTGGGAATAGTGACACAAGGAAAGGTGGCAATAGGAGCCGACCAGCAGCACCATAGCGTTCAACCAACGAAAGAAAAACATGTCGTCTTCAATATGGATGCTAAAAAGGACGTATTCTCAAAGGCACAACAAGGAATGTTGAGGCTTCGGAGGAACGCATCTCCTCAGGAAGAGATTTATGATATGACGCCGATGTTTGATCGAACAAAATCACGGCGAAAGGCCACTACCATAAGAGCATTCATTGGGAGTTGTTTAGAATTAGAAAAAGATGAGGAGGCACTGGAGGAGATATCCATGCTATTGCGTCAACAAGAGGGTGGACGTCAGGAACTCAAGGTCAATCGCATACATAAGAAAAGAAAGACGGGTAGAGAAATGAGGATGTCAACACAAATCGGAGCGTTCGACGTCGACTCCATCATTTTGGATTTAGGGTCAAATGTGAGCATTCTGAAAAAATAAACATGGGAAACAATGGGAAAACCACAAATGACCTGGTCACCAGTACAGCTGCAATTGGCAAACCAGAGCAAGGTCACCCCTGTTGGCCGAGTGTGTCAACTTCCCGTTGAAATCGAAGGACTTCGGACATAAGCCGATTTTGATGTTATAGAGATAGTAGATAACACATGTTTGTATCTAGCACTATTGGGAATCAACTGGGTAATGGAAAATCAGGCGATCATTAATTTCGAGAAGCGGATCATGTCATTTGAAGATCGGGAGAAAAGGGTTGTCACGCCACTGGATCCTGTGGAAGGACAACGATACGTAGAGCCCATCAAAGATGAAGATATGAAAGGATGGGATAGACTGTATAGCATTTCTTAATATTATGTCAATCCAACTGATGAAGGGGAGTTAGAATGGTCTAGCTCTAGTTCAGCATCTTCCGACTCAGATGAGGCATTGGAAAATTGGCAAAATCGACTTCATGAAGTGTCGTTTCGCAGATGTGCAAGGATTACATAGTTGGTGCATTGGGAAGCTACTGAGGAGTGCGCACTTCCAAAGTACGAAGGATTACCAAATTTGAGCACCTTCTTAACAAAATTCGAAGAAAAAGTAGCGTAACCGCAAAGACTCTTGGCCTTGGAGGAAGCCTTGAAGGCTATGCATGTGCACTGGTGGGAAGTGCATAATCCAAGAATATCAAACTGGCCACTATGCCGACGCCTCCTGGAGGTACGTTTCGGTGACACCACAGTATGGAATGGACAAAAGTACGATGGCAAGGGTAACCCAAACGAACATGTGAAGGCTTGTCAGCACCAATGGGCAGTGCAACCGGAGCAGGAGTGGGTGCATGCCTTTGTGCATACATTAGATGAAGTACCGCGGAGTTGGTATGTCGCAATGGACCTGCGACTCGGTACACTATCTTGGGATCAGTTAGCAATTGGCTTTATCCAAACGTTCTCCTTCTCAGACGAAAATCCCTTCATCCATAATGCACTTCAGCCAATCAAGAAGAATATTTTTTAGGTGTAACCGACAATATATCCATCAGAACTCAGATCGACCATGACACCCAAAATGTTGATGGACTGCTACAACGTCTCAAGAGAGTTGAATGATGACGACGACCCAAGAGCCACATATGTGCTGGAGTCCAAAGGAAGTCGCAATGTGAAGGCACCTGAGCTACCATCCAACAAGTACAACCAACTGCTGAAGATTACGAAGGTAAACATTGGGTCGGAAGAAATGCACTTTGTGAACAAGACAATCGCAGCACTGACATAGGAGTTTCAGGTTCAGCATAAGAAAAGTACTCCTTACCACCCTCAAGCAAATAGGACAGTAGAAGCATTCAACAAAATCTTGGAACACACACTCACAAAGGTATGCAACACGAATCAAGATGAATGGGACCTTAAAATCCCAGCAATCCTCTGGGACTATCAAACCACATGTAAGCAATTAACTGGCCAAACTCCATTTAAAATTGTCTATGGTAAAGAAGCAGTTATGCCGATGGAATACATCGTTCCAAGTTTGCGTATCGCTTTGGCCACAGACATGAGCGATGACGGTGGTTTGGAAGAACAACTAGCACAATTAGTACAGTTAGAGGAAGATCGGCTCATCGTGGGATTCCACCAGAAGGTTGAAAAGGATTGCCAGAAAGCATGGCACGACCATCATATTAAGCATAAATACTTTCAGAAAGGAGATGTGGTGTTGCTATATGATAAAAAATTCGTGAAACACCTGGGCAAATTACAAATGTACTGGTTATGACCCTGTATCATCAATTTTGTCACTAATGGTGGCGCAGTGCAGCTACAGACCTTAGATGGGGCATTGTTGCCCCGCATGGTAAATGGAAATAGGATAAAACTCTATTCCTGTGATCTGACACAGCAGTAAAAATATATATATATATATACATAAATAGGTAAATAACAGATGACACATCAGCTGGAGGCAATTGCGCATAAGGATGGGTTGTACCGCAGCGAGGGATGTGGATTACGACAACAGGGTGGGGTTTTTCGGATGGCAAGTTTTTATCAATTGGATGGGATCGGCACCGGCGCTAAGCACGTTTGGCATGCATCAACACATGATGGAATCATGGCCGAGGACACCAAGGATGATAGATCGCATAGGGATAGCAGGAAGAACAACGGAGAGCACTATAGTAACCCATCACGCACGTAGGAATCCCGGTCTCCACAAGTGGGCGAAATGATGACAGAATCAACGCATTAGGGGAATAGATTCAAAGCAGATGTCTTGAATGATGGAAGAGCATAAATACGGGCATCAGAGGTGAAACGAAGCACCGAGATAGTTACCAGAAGTAAGAAATACACGCTAAGAACGGGTCAGGTCATTACATTAGTTAGCAATTCCAGGAAGACAGTGTAAATGATCCATTTCATTTCCTCTGGTAGCACACCAAGGGCACTGTGGGCCCGAACGACC
The DNA here is from genome assembly GCA_027924585.1 of Larix kaempferi. NCBI lineage: Eukaryota > Viridiplantae > Streptophyta > Pinopsida > Pinales > Pinaceae > Larix > Larix kaempferi. The sequence continues at coordinate 3,887,446 of BSBM01000818.1, forward strand.
AGTGTGCATGAGTACCTTGCACAGAAAGGAGCTGAGGCACTTGGGGGTCACCACGATGAGGTTTCACCTGAGATTCCTAACTACATGGTAGTAGTTCTTAGCTTCATGTTCCCAGTGAACACCAGAAGAATAGGGAGGCAGCTCCCTGGACCTGGTAGGAAGCAATCCAAGGTGCGAAATAGATGTGCCGGAGTAGTCGGCCTGTTTTCACCCTCAGGAAGGAATGAATGTGGACCGAACCAACAAAATCTGGAGATATCGATGATCAAGGTTTGAAGAGACTAGAGGCTGAGTGCAAGAAGTACATGACAGCTAAACTGTGATCGACGGATGGAGATAAGAAAAACACAACAGCAAGTTCCAGACAACAAGAACAACTTCAAAAACTAAGCACAGCACAAGGCAGGCGCAAAACAACAGTGTCCAACTTAGGTGGCTTGGGACGAGCCACGAGTTTGTTTTGGGGGCCTGTTGGCATGGGATAGATCCATAGGAAGTGCGGAATCCGACAGCCGCGAAAGCCAAATCCCACAAAAGAAGGAGTCATCGTGAGATCCAAGGAAGCGCAAGATGTTTAGAATACTTAATTGTTAGTTAGTCAAATGGACCATTTTTTGTAATAGGATAGAAACATATAAATAGAATTGAATTGTAAGCCTAAGGGCATCGAAGTTTTGGATGATAAGCCTAACTGAGATCTATTTGACATTCACGGTGTTATGTTTTGAATTTTCTGCGACGGGTTTTTCCGCATTGTTTAATGAATGCATGGAGATGTTCGGTTATAATATCTATCTTTTGTCTTTTACAATGATGAACAATTGTGCATGTTTATGATATTGCGGATTTGATGATGCTTAATGTGTTTAAGTAGGATGAGTTTGTTAATGCAAATTCACGAAACACCTGGGCAAATTACAAATGTACTGGTTATGACCCTATATCATCAATTTTGTCACTAATGGTGGTGCAGTGCAGCTACAGACCTTAGATGGGGCATTGTTGCCCCTCATGGTAAATGGCAATAGGATAAAACTCTATTGCTGTGATCTGACACAGTAGTAAAAATATATATATATATATACATAAATAGGTAAATAATAGATGACACATCAGCTGGAGGCAATTGCGCACAAGGATGGGTTGTACCGCAGTGAGGGATGTGGATTATGACAACAGGGTGGGGTTTTTCGGATGGCAAGTTTTTTATCAATTGGATGGGATCGGCACCGGCGCTAGGCACGTTTGGCACGCATCAACACGTGATGCAAGCATGGATGAGGGCACCAAGGATGATAGATCGCATAGGGATAACAGGCAGAACAACGGAGAGCACTATAGTAACCCATCACGCACGTAGGAATCCCGGTCTCCACAAGTGAGCGAAATGATGACAGAATCAGCGCATTAGGGGAATAGATTCGCAATGGTTGTTCAAAGCAGATGTCCTGAATGACGGAAGAGCATAAATGCGGGCATCAGAGGTGAAACGAAGCACCGAGATAGTTACCAGAAGTAAGAAATACATGCTAAGAATGGGTCAGGTCATTACATAAGTTAGGAATTCCAGGGAGACAGTGTAAATGATCCATTTCATTTCCTGCGGTAGCACACCAAGGGCACTGCGGGCCCGAACCTCTTCCTCAACCTCACCATTGAGGAAGGGTGTCTTCACATCCATCTAGTGAATTTTCCATCTTAGAACAGAGGCAACTGCAATCATTGCTCGGATTGTGGTGTACCTTGCCACATGGGAAAAGGTCTCATCATAATCGATGCCTTCTTTCTGAGAGAAACCTTTGGCTACGAATCTCGATTTATACTTCTCAATGTTACTCTCTGCAACATGCGTTATCTTGTAAATCCATCTGGAAATCACAATGGACTTCCCATCAAGTTTGGGAACAACCTCGTAAACATCATTCTTCATTATAGATTTGTACTCTTCTATCATTGGATCTGTCCAAACTTGCTGATTTGCGGCTTCTTCGTATGAGGAGGTTCTGAATCACTGATGTGACTCATCAGTGCAACATACCCTAAATATATGTTAGGTTTCTTGCGCTCTCTAGATGATCTTGTTGGTGCTCCATGTTTCTCTGCATTTTGTAAGATATCTCGACACCAAATAGATATTCTTTTAGTAGGAGGTTCATCAAGTGATCTCTCAATCACTTCTACTGGTTCTTCAGGAGCTAGCGAATCTCAGGCATCTTCTGGTTTCTCCCTCTCAAACTATGAAGGGGGAGAATCAAACTCGGGATCCTCCATCTCTGAATCACATTGAATCTATTTCGATCTTTTGAAAGCAGCTTCCTAATGGAAGGTAACATATCGGTTGACTTTAATGTGCCTCTCACCAGGTGCATATATTCGGTATGCTTTGGGTGACTCGCTATAAACCACAAAGGTTCCTTTCTTTCCAAAAGGCTCCATCTTTGTTCTATTTTCTTTCGATACATAAATGTATAATGGGATCCCGAAGATCCTCAAGTGTGACATGTCTGGCTTCTCACTTGTAAACACTTCTTCAAGTGTCTTCTCATCTAGAATGGCATGCGGTATTCTATTATGGATGTACGCAGCCATACTAGTGTCTTCTTCCCATAACAAGGTAGACATATCTTGATCATGCATCATGGCTTTTGCATCCTCACATATGGTTCTATTCTTCCTTTCCGCAACCCCATTTTGTTGAGGGTTGTATGGTACTGTTAATTGTCTACATATTCCTGCATCACTACATAGCTCATTAAATGCATGTGAATCAAATTCACCTCCATTATTATACCTTAAAGAAAAAATGTGATTTTATTTCTGATTTTCAACTAGGGCTTTAAACTCTTTAAATTTGCTAAGAGTTTCACTTTTAGCCTTAATGAAATAAGTCAATGACTTCCTAGAAAAATCACCTATGAACAATACATAATATAAGAAGCCACTTAGGGAGGGGGATGACATGGGGCCACATATATTAGAATGTCTTAAATCTAAAATCCATTTAGATCTAGTAGTACTACTCGAAAAAAAATTCTTGACATTCTTCCCAAGTGCACAACCCCGACATACACTAACATGCTCAAAATCAAATATGGGCATACCTTTTACCATCTTTTGAAGTCCTGGTAGTGATTTGTAATGTAGGTGTCCAAGCTTTCAGTGCCATAGCTCACATGGACTATAGTGTGATGAATCATAGCTTGCATGTATTTAAGTGATTTTATAATTTTAATTAAAGTAGTAATTGATTTTATGTGTTTCTTACATTTATCTCTAATTAATTATCATTATATCTCTTTCTTTAATACTATATTTAAATTTTCCAAATCTTTATACCTTATTAAAATAATAATTGATTTTCTATAATAATAAAAAATTTATACCTAATTTTAATACTACCATTTCCTTTTTATTTTCATTACCTTTAAATTTGCTAACTCACTACACAATTTTCACCAAATGTACTATATAGTTTTCAATTTTCTTTTTAACCAAATGTACTATATAGTTTTCAATTTTCTTTTTAATATCAATATCCAATGTATCATGTTAGTATGTAACTTAGACATTGATTTTCACTATTTCACTTTGAAAATAATATTAATAAATTATAAATTATAAACACTTACACTTATTTAAGCTTAATACCTTAGCTCTCCAAGTCAAGACCATTATGTCTCTTTCTCTATTATTACATTTGAATTTTCCAATTCTCTCCACTTTATTAAAATAATAATTGATTTAAATACTTCTACACGTAACATTGATTTCAGTTTAATACCTAAGTTTTCAATTTTAAGAAAAAAAATTTCATTATCTTTATTAATAACTTTGAATTTTCCAAATGATTTTACAATTCTAATTAAGTAGTAATTGATTTTACGATTTTCTCATATCTATCTCTAGGTCAATATCATCATGTCTCTTTCTCTATTATTACATTTGAATTTTCCAATTCTTTCTAGTTTATTAAAATAGTAATTGATTTCCCATGAATTTGTGACTGTGACACTTAATCAATACTACCATTTTATTTTTATTATTATTACCTTTGACTTTTCCAATTCACTTTATAATTTTCACAAAAATATACGAAATAATTAATTTCAATTTCGTTTTTAATATCAATATCCAATGTACGATGTTAACATGCGACTTAGACATTGAATTTGAGTGTTTCATTTTTAAAATAATAAATTATAAATTGTAAAACACTTGTAATTATATGATTTCTTTTTCATTTTTCTTTAACATTTCCAACTCACTTTATAATTTTGACCGAAATGTACTATATAATTAATTTCAATTTTGTTTTTAATATCAATATTCAATGTACCTTGTTAGCATGTGACTTAGACATTGACTTTGACTATTGCATCTTGAAAATAATATTAATAAATTAAAAATTGTAAAACACTTGTACTTATATGATTTGAACTTTATACTTTAACTTTCAATTTTAATAAAAAAACTTGTATTATCTTTATCATTAATTTTTTATTTTTAACTAATTTTACAGTAATAAATGATTTTATGAGTTTCTCACTTTTATGGTTAATATCATCATATCTCTTTCTCTTGAATTTTCCACATCTTTCCAATTTATTAAAATAGTAATTGATTTTTTATGACATTGTCATAGTTACTTTTAATTAATATTATTATTTAATTTTCATTATTATTATCTAAATAAATTTTCTAATTCATTTATAATTTTCACCCAAATATACTATATAGTTAATTTCAATTTCATTTTTAATATCAATATATCATGTTAGCATGTGACTTAGACAATGACTTTGACTATTACATCTTCAAAATAATCTTAATAAATTGTTAGCATATAACTCTTTTTTTCCAAAGAAAAAATCATATTCATCATTCATAAAAAAAACTGCAAAAATAATATTAATAAATTAAAAACTATAAAGTACTTATACATGAGTTGATTTAAACCTAAATTGATAAAACCACTTATTACCATGTAAATGGCCTTGTTATTTTTTGGTCACCTCCATGTTCTAGTCAACATACTTGTGGAGGATTTTTCCATAGACTTGCTATTATACCAGAAAAAGTCATCATCTCTATCTACCATTTAGCTAACACTGATATTGATGTATTTTTGAATTTAATTAATAAATCAATTTTAATAAAAAAAAAACAACTTTAATAAAAAAAATAACAATTTTATGAATTAATCGCCTCTATCTCCCATGTACACTAATTTCATAAAATCATCACCTCTATGTCCCATATACGTTTGGACTTAATGGATAACAATCAATTTCAACCTGACATTAATGTATTTCTAGATTGGATTTAATTGATAACAATCAATTTCAATTGAGGTGTTTATTTTGGACGACTCAGTTTCTAGGTGTTTTCACGTCCATGTATGTCCCAGCAGTCAACACGGCTGTTTCTTTTTCCCTATTTTCCAACCACACCAACCAAGTTTATGGTGTTTCCTTTCTACTCAAGCTTTATGGTGTTTCCTTCCTACTCAAGCTTTATTGAATTTCCAGGTATTTTCACGTCCATGCAGTCAACACGGCCGTTTCTCTTTCCCTATTTTCAGACCAACCAAGTTTATGGTGTTTTCTTTCGACTCAAACTTTAAAGCCTCCCACTCGATAACCCCACGGCCTTTTGGCGCATCCAACTCACTCACGGCCTTTTGGCGTATCCAACTCACTCACGGCATGCTGGAAGATAGTCAAGAACTCCGTTCTTCCATGGCCCGTCACGAGAGAAGGGACGTGGAAGCTCTTCTGTCCTTCAAAAATCATATCAGATCAGATCCATCGGGAAGTCTATGAGTCCAGTTCTTCACTATTCCATCTCCAGCACTATTCGAGAGATTTCTCTGTTTCTTCCGTGTAATTGCCGTAAGACTTCTGCCGCTCTCTCTTTATATACCTACATAGCTAATCAACAAGCTCTGAAGGACGTTTGAGTTTCTAATTGAGAAATATGGATCACAAAAGAGTTGATCTCATGATAATGCTCGTGTGCTTTGTTGTCTTGGCGGCCACTCTACCTGTAGGTGCAGCAACGATTAATTACTCAGCATTGAAGCTGCATCCCCCTACTCATCGGAGAGCTCATGATCATGTCTATGGCTATCATCCAACTGATTCTTCTGATGATTTTGTTTTGAGTGAACGTACTATGCTGGAGGATAGTCAAGAACTCCGTTCTTCCATGGCCCGTCACGAGAGAAGGGACGTGGAAGCTCTTCTGTCCTTTAAAAATCATATCAGATCAGATCCATCGGGAAGGCTGTCCAATTGGACAGCTGAGAACTCAGAGGAGGTATGCTCATGGTATGGTATCAGCTGCAGGCAACACACTAGAAGAGTTGTTGCTGTAATACTTCCTGTTTCCATACCAAATGAAGGACTCCAGGTCCCTAAATTACAATTGGAAGGTATCCTTGCCCCCTCTCTTGGCAACCTTTCTTTGTTACACACGTTGAATCTGTCTGGCAATAATTTGACAGGAGGAATTCCACATGAATTCGGGCAGCTTAAAGCGTTGAGAGTACTTGACCTCAGCTTTAATTATATGCTGGGAGGATCGATTCCAGAAGCATTGTGTAATTGCACACGCCTTAAATGGATCGGACTTGTAAAGAACTGGTGGACAGGGACCATACCAAAACAGATTGGTCGACTAGTCGAATTGGAACATCTCGACTTGTCGTCGAATCATCTGGGTGGAAGTATTCCAACATCTCTGGGTAACTGCACCTCTCTCCGAGAATTGTTGATTGGAAGCAACATTTTCAGTGGTCCATTCCCTTCTCTTTTGGGTTCGATGAGAAGTCTATCGTATCTTTACATGGGAGCCCATCATTTCAGTGGTATAATCCCTTCCATTTTGGGTTCGATGAGAAGCTTATCTCATCTTGACCTCAGAATCAACAATTTCAATGGTCCAATCCATTTTATTTTGGGTTCGATGACAAATCTATCTTATCTTGACCTCAGACGCAACAATTTCAGTGGTCCAATCCCTTCTGTATTGGGTCTGATGAAAAGGCTATCTTATCTTCAACTTGAAGGAAACTCACTAAGTGGTCGCATCCCTCCAACTCTTAGCAATTGTACTCAGCTACTCGAGCTCTACTTAATTGGCAATTATTTAAGTGGGAGAATACCAGTTGAATTGGGGTCATTGCACAGACTAGAACACCTGGACATGTCTGCCAATGTTTTGAGTGGGAGGATACCAGTCGAATTCGGGTTGTTGCAGAAACTGGAGTACCTTGCATTAGGTGCTAACAAATTGGAGAAGAGTGTTCCTATATCTCTCGGCAACTGTTCTTCCCTTCAATGGTTATCTTTGAATGGTAACCAATTGTTTGGGAGCATGCCTTCTTTCTTGGGTAATTTGAGCAAGCTGGTGTCTGTGGATCTTGGTTCAAATAGTCTCAGCGGTAGCATACCAGAAACCATTACAAATATGAGAAATCTTACCAGCCTTGCCCTGGAAAATAACAATCTTACAGGTACAATTCCAAAAACCATAGGAAATCTTCAATCTCTCATATTTCTGAGCTTATCTTCAAACAACTTTAGTGGACCTATTCCAAATAGCATAGGCAAGATAAAATCTCTTGTCCATCTATACATAGACAACAACAATATTTATGGGAGCATTCCAGATAGTATTAGCAATTTAGTTTCACTTCGCTATTTAGATCTATCCAAAAATAGTGTACAAGGACCAATTCCTAATGCCATCGTCAATTGCACTTCTCTCATTACTTTCTCTGCTTATTCTAATAACTTCTCTGGAACTATGCCCGAATCTTTGGCCACCTGTACCAACATTCAGTTACTTGATTTAAGTACAAATAGATTGATAGGTGAACTTCCTAGTTACTTAGTTTTTTTTCATAATTTGAATGTTTTAAGCCTGGGTTATAATTATCTCCATGGCGGTATTCCTAAATGGATTACAAATCTCACGAAGTTGCATTGGTTGGATTTATCCAACAATAAATTCACTGGAAGAATACCATTTGATCTTGAGAGGCTTCACGGATTTAATGTAGTTATCCCAAATATAATAGATGAAGAAATTCCCATGAACATAACGGGAACTGTGTATCGTCTATCGTATATACTACCTACAAGCACTTTTTTCAATTTGTCTAACAATAATCTTATAGGGGGAATTCCTACAAGCATAGGAAATATGAGCAGCTTGCGATGGATGAATTTATCTAGGAACCAATTGGAAGGGATAATACCTTCATCACTTAGTAGCATATCTACATTGGAGGTGTTGGACTTGGCCAAAAATAATTTGAGTGGATCAATCCCTAAAGAACTCTCTAACTTACATTGGTTGCATGTTCTAGATGTTTCATATAATAGCCTTTGCGGGCCAATCCCAACAGGGACACAATTCTCAACATTTGATGCAGCTTCATTTCAAAAGAATAAATGTTTATGGGGGTGCCCTTTAGATACATGTAGCAATCGAAAGGAAAACCCTATGAGAGAAGGTAATAGTATGATTAAGAGCAATGGTGTTAAAGTGGAATGGTTGATGCGTATGAATGAAAAGATGTCATTAATAGCATTAGGTATAGGAGTGGGGATTGGATTCGGGGGAGTAGTTTTTATGTTCATAGTGTGGAAGAGAGCTAGGTGTTGGATACTATGTATGTCCCCCAAAAAACCACAAATGTTTTATGGAATGTATCGACTCCCTACATAGTAGGGTATTGTACCTTATTACACCAAAATATGAGTTCAAAAACTTATAATATGTGTTGTTATGCTATTGCCATCTTAAATTCAAATATGTTAGCTTGGGTGATTGGGATGAATCATTGTCACCCTCTCCACCCAAGCTCAATTCCTGTAAATGTTGGTACTAGAGACTAAATGATGATAAAAGAATGCAACTACCCAAATTATGCAAATTCCATAACTAATATATACGATTCTAAGATGTTTTAAAGATTTCCAAGTGAAATATTATTATGATTATTGAGTTTTTACATTTACATGATAAATAAATAATTTTAATTTAAATAATTACAATAATAAATTTATTAAGTTTTTAAAAAGCTAATCAATTTTAAATATTTAAAAATGCATATTACTATTTAAAATTAAATTTTATTAAGACTTTTTAAATTATATATAAATTTTATATTTATTATAAACATTGAAAATTAATAAAGATTTAGTTCATTAATTTTTTTTTTTTTTATATAGATTTTTCAGCCATGCCATGAGAGTTCAGTCTTTTGAAAATGCTCACTGTTTTTGCATACTCGCCGAGACAGTTCAATGCTCACTATTTTTATATACTCTTTGGCAAATAGGTTGTATCCTTAGTTATTGGAGTTGTCTAACCAACATTTTTTATTTTTTAACCGTAGATTTGTGCAACCATACCGTGAGAGTTCACTCTTTTTAAAAGGTTCATTATTTTTATATACTCTTTTGCGAGTAGAGTGTATCTTAGTTGTGGGAGTTCTTTAATCAACATTTTAAGTTCTCATGAGTCATAAATGAGAAGATAAAACTACAAATGGTCTAACTTGATTGTCAAATAAAATAATATTATTATTGGTCAAATGTCATGACCTCAATATATTATACATGTAATAAATCAAGGTAAGGAAGTGAGGAATTACAATGCCTACTAACAATCAATAAAATGTTGAAAATGATCATAAAATGTTTAGTATTGGATTATATAAAGTTAATTATATAACATTTTAACATATGAACATAGCTCTATATTAACCTTAGTGTATTGAAAAACCTATGTGTATCAGTTCTATGACCATACACATCTTGTGTTCTTCCATATGCCTTTCTCAACCTTCCGATTTATCTACATAGCATGGGATTCCACTCAATAGATGATCAACTTGATGGCCTTTTTTCTATTAACATTATAAATCACAATTGTGATATTCTCATCCAAGTAGAAATACTTAGTTCATGCACCTAAGTTATACTTTCTAGTTTAAAAGAATACAGTTCTACTCTAGCAATCAAGTAAGCTTCCACATTTCGTGTTTTCATTTGTGGCCATGTGTGCTATTTTGATTGACAATTTTTGTAGATTTATTTGGTGCTTTGCACTTTCTTTTCCCCTTAGGTTCATCCAAATTCAAACATGATCTGACCTGACCTTCAATTACCCATTTTCTAATGTGCATGGCATCATGATATGTAACCCTTTTTACTTGGTTACTTTCCTTGAAGCAATCAACATATAAAAAACAACAAAGCCAACTCACAAAGTTCAATTACATTGAAATATACATATAGCATATCAATCATATGTAAAGAATATTTATTGAAATCTTCACCATAATTAAATTCAAATGAATAAGAAACGATCATATTTCAATTCAAATCATTCTCATAAACACTATATTCATTATCAAAACGCTAAAATATAATATCATTTTAAATCAAATGATAACATATAATATACTTTTAAATAAAATGAACAATTGTTCATTCACATGATCACAAATTGAATTAAGGGTGGACAAGAGGTATTGTATAAACATACACTTCATATTTACTCGCCAAAACAAGGATTTTTGTTCTATGTTATTCAAGAGTCTCATCAATATAAAAAATTTCCCACAATAAAATAATATAATTTACAAAATCCCTTTTGCTAAATGTAATAATTTAGTCTAGAATCATCTTGATAAGAAACCACATATATCAATTCCTTCTTAACTCAAGTTTTTACCCAACTTTCCCAATTAAAGGTCTAATGACATAATGTTATTTAAAGTGTCAATATTCTTCTACCGTTCAATAAGATTAAATCACCATGTTGATTTCTATGATATAATTGAACATTATCAATATAATCCAATTCCCATATTAATCTCCCATCTCAAGTAAATTATCAAACAATAGTGGCACCTTAAATTGGTCTTCACATCGAATGATTTACTAGCATATTTACATCAATATTCTTGCAATGGTTTAGTGATAATTCATACTAACTTCAACTCTTACTTAGGATTAGTTTGTTGTATGAAAGTTCACAATCCTTCACATGATAAATTTCAAAGGCATATTCAAAGTATGTTTATATCTTCCAAATAATCAGTAACAACAAGAGAAAATGTGTCTTATACTATGTCATACATAACACTTTTGCACATTATCTATATATTTTTACATGTTATAATCCGTAGTACACAACACATCATAACCTTGGAGATGAATATACCTAGTTAACAATGGAATTACGGAAAACATATAACAAGTACAATTTCTTATTTCACAGTCAAAACCATGTATGCATTTTGGTTAAGAGACATATACAGCCACAGTCATGAATAACAACTTCACTTTGTAATGCTATAAGCATAAGAAAAGTAGGCATTCATATATATACATGGATTTCAAGGATGCTACTACTAAATTTCATTAGAAATACCAATATACCACCAAAGATGACTATTTTAACATCAACAAACTCTTTCATAACAGTTCCATAATATAAATCCATCTCAATACTCATCTACAACACCATGGGTGAAAGGAAATTTCACTTTTAAGAGTATGATCCTAAGAAACAACATAATAACTTTAAACCCATAACTAAATAGGCTACAAGATCCAACAATCAATAATACACAACATTGATATTCTAGTTGCATTCTTGGAGTGTAAGAACAAGTTTGCAAACATTTATATGCATATTGCATAAGCCAAATACTATGCTTGCCGTTTACCTTCCTCTGTGTGTGTGTGTGCATGTGCGCGCATGCGCATGTGCATGTGTGAACCTTTGGTGCTATGTTTGGTGTCATTTTTTATGAGAATGTCTATAGGAATTGAATTTGAAAGAGTTGCGCATGCACGAGCACGCTTGTTTGTGCGTGCGTCCATGTGCAACTCTTTCAAATTCAATTCGTATAGACATTCTCATAAAAATTGCTGCCAAACATAACTCCAGAGCTTCTACAAAATGTAGAAATGGATGCAACGTTATAACATGGATTATTTCATAATTTGCACACTAGTCTCTTTGTGTGTAACAAGAACAATTTTTTAGCTTATCATAACACCAAAAACATTTCCATTCATTTCCTTTGATCCCATACAACCCCTAGTGTTGTAGCGAAAATCTCTAATGCCAATTTTTAATGTACCTTAATATCAAAACTAATGTCTATTTGTCTAACATTTCATTGGTGCAATGGTATATACATCAAAATTTATTAGACTTTGACATTATACGAATCAACATAAGGTCAAGCATTCAATATTTAAATGCAATATCTAGACAATAATTTGGCAACTCAATATGAAAATTAGAGTTAGAGAAACATATAGAGAGGTCAAGAATTCTAGTTTTTGGTTGTTAGAATGGCCTCTATTTTGTAATTTTTTCTCAATTGGCTAGACGTTTTAGATGCAGACCATACTTTAGAACAAGAAAATCCCTTCTTGGTTCCTATATATATATATACATATATATATATTAATATTAAATTATGTTTAAAAGTATTGTCCCGATTGCCACCTCCAGGCACCTATTTTTTCTTGGTGGATGTTTTGCGAGTAAAAAAAAGCATTCTCCAATTCTAAATTAATAATATAAAGTTCCCACGTTGTTATCTTAATCTGCAATAGAAAAGTGTGTGTGAGATATGACATAATTTTTTATACTCTTTGATGGCCATACAAATAATCCAAATGCATGTGTGAAATAGAACATAGACCATTGGTTACAATTTTCGATGTACTTTCCGTTTGATTTCTCATCTATCAATGATCTTCCAAGGGTGGATGGGAGAACAACCAAACTAGCTCCGAATTCCAGGTCTGAATGAACTATTCCTTCATTTACATGTCCCTTATGTGGCTTGCGACACCCTGCAAAAGAACAAGAACAATAACAACAAATATTCCCAATAAGATGTTAAAAAAAGTTTCCATTGTCATTAAAGTCGTCAATAAATCAAGTAAAACAATTTGATTGGAACATATATTAACACCACCTTATTTTTCATAGCCACCTTGCTTATGTTGATATTTCGAATGTTTTTTTCCTAGAAAGAACACACAATGTCACAATCATCTAGACTGGATCCATTCTAAACAATAGATTCTTTCTTGATATTTAGGTTATTAAAATTTATAGGATGCTTCTACACAGTGGAAACATATAAATTTCTAAAAACTAATTAGGAAAACATAATTCTCAATTAATATTAAAAAACAACAATAAGGAAATTAATACCTTTTTGTTGAGCAATTAGTTCATAAAATGATTTCATGTACATATCATGCTACACTATCTCCATGAATGAAACAAACAACATATTTCATGATCGGTACACTAAACGAACAATTCTACATCCCGCATATAATGATAGAATCGTTCCTTCAGGTGAAGCAAATCTATAAACAATGTGATCCTAGAATGTTGGAATCCATTATTATGCAATAACATGATTGCTTGGAACCAAATTCAAATCCATAATATTTGGGATATAATGAAAAGACTCATTACGATCCTTCCAATCCATATCCATGTGAATAATAGAGACATGATCTCCTTCCAGACCAATTCTCCAACACTATATAACAAAGAAACCTACAAAAGAAGTTTCTGAATAATTCATGCAAACCCTGATGAATGAGTACTCCCTAACAGGATTCTTCGATATGTTGGATAATTGATAAAAGGCTTTACTAATCAAGTATGTCAAATTGACATCATTTACAAAAATGAAGGTACATGTTTGTATATTTGAACCAAGATAAATCAATAATTCAAGAAAATCATTATACATCCACTGGTGAAGGCAGTTACCCATATCAACAACTGTTAATATTTGGTTGAGCTTTGATCTTTAATTCTTTTAGATGTCGAGACTTGAAGCAATGAGACAATTCTATCACATGAAATTCATACATCCATAACAAAAAATACACCGTGGGGAAAATCCTCAAAACTATGAGAACAAAAACCTTAGCAATTATTCTTAGTATAATATAATGGATAACAGAGAATGTTTTCTTTTAAAGCATAGCAGATTTATTTCAGAATATAAGAGATCACCAAAATAATCTTGGTGAAGATACATAAGCAATAGAGAATAGATATCAATCAGATGTGTTTTCCAATGTGCCCAACGCATCAATAACAAGCAAGAACAATAACCTGCACAAAGAGAAGCACCTTGCCTTCAATGGAGAAGAGAATTCACTTCACACTGAATTCATTAATATTGTATAACATATTTATGCATTCTTCTCATGCATTGGCTTCTATTTTTAGCTTCTATCTTCGGGATGAACTCGCCCTCCATCTGGATGCATCAATCTTGCATGAAGAAGTGCACCCGACTTCTCATGTAGTTCATTAAATCACTTAACTGATTATTAGGATGAACTTGCCCCTTAACTGAAAGATTTTGTTGGCACGGGATAGATCCGCAGGAAGTGTGGAAGCTGACAAGCGCAAAAGCCAAATCCCACGAAAGAAGGAGTCATCGCGAGATCCAAGGAAGCGCAAGAATAGTTTAGAATACTTAATTGCTATGTCGGTCAAATGAACCATTTTTTGTAATAGGATAGAAACATATAAATAAAAATGAATTGTAAGCCTAAGGGCATTGATGTTTTGGATGATAAGCTTAACTGAGATCTATTCGGCATTCACGGTGTTATGTTTTGACTGTTTCTGCGATGGGTTTTTTCACAGTGTTTAATGAATGCATGGAGATGTTCGGTTATGAGATCTATCTTCTGTCTTTTACAATGTTGAACAATTTTGCATGTTTATGATATTGCGGATTTGATGATGCTTAATGTGTTTAAGTAGGATGAGTTTGTTAATGTGAGTGGTTTATTATAAATTTGCGAATTGCTTCTGATGCAAATGATAAATGAATAAGTTGATCCTAGAATTAGTGATCTCTGGTTCGTTCGATAGTGTGTATTCTAGGTGTAAAAGCATATCCTCCTCGCCACTGCGGAAGCTTGGTTCCTGCAACACCCTTATCCGCCCCAGGTGCCAGGTGAGACCTCACCTGCTTCGCAGGTGTTGCTGGGAAAGGTAACTCCTTTCCTGGCCGGTGAATAAGGGGTTGTTGGTGTTGTTGACGACAGTGTGAACCCCTGTCGAAAGACCCTATGTCAACAAATGGTTCTGTTGTCGGGACCCTGAGAAGAGAGAAGAGGATGTGTTGTAGCAACTGACGAAGCCAGAGATCCAAGAGTGGTTCAGTCAGAAAGCATAAGAGTTCGTGAAGGAACAAAGGAGGAACCTGGTACAGATCGTAGAAATTTGGTTACAAAAGCACATATATTCGGATATCCATGAGATATTCTTTGCCGAGTTTTCAATAATACTACAGGAATGGCTCGCGTAGTTGAAATTCAGAGGACATACCAACCAGAGTATTAGATCAAATCAATGGACTCCAGAATTAATTCGACAACTGAAGCAAGTCAACACTACAGTATCAAGGGTTGTTTATTTCTGGATCAATAGTATCCTAGAGGGGTACATCACTGAATTCGTGGTAGATACCAACAGTTCTTACAACGACGCAGAAAGACGATTTTTCATGGGACTGAGGGGAAGGTTTGTTCTGTCGCTAAGCCTGTGGATTAAGATGCCGGTGTGCGAAAAGGGCATGTTGAAAATGGCCTCCGATGAATACATGGATCGGTGTGTAGGTGTTGTAGGTATTGCATGGTTACAGATCCACTAGAAAAGATGCAGGGTAGATGGACATGAGCGATGACAAATTTTTAAGGTAAGTTGAGGAAGACTGTGGCACCTTGAGAAGTGGAACGATATTCTGACATCCTGATAAGAGGAAGAGGACTGAGGAAGAGTCCCTTGAGAGGACTGGAAGGGAAGACTACGCAATAGGGCCATAGAGGACAGAGCTCTCTTATTACGAAGAGGAAGGCAGTGACCAAGCTACCCCAAAAGAAGGACGGATCGTAAGCTGCCACATACCTTCGACCCCGCACACCACTTATCAATTTAAAGGAAAAACCACAAATAATTCGCAGAGCTGTCCCACGTGTAGCAGAAAAAGTTGCGCATCAGTAAGTAACAATAGTAGGAATACTGCGATGGCGGACGATATGAAGATGTCGAGATTTGTAGGATACGGGATAGAGGATCCAGAATAGGTTTGGTTTTTATGCGAAGCAGTGTGGACCGTGAAGCAGGTCCAAGATGAATACATCAAAAAGGGAAAGTTGGCGATGACCTTTCAAGTCTGGGCGCTGGACTGATTCATAAAGTTTACCAAGGTTCCAGGAAAAACGTTGGCAAAAATTAAAACAGTGATGATTCAGGAATTTAAAAAACCCAAGTCAAAAGCATAGTACATTACTGAGCTTAAAGAGATTAGGCAATACCCGAATGAGCCAGTATGGGAGTTTGATCAAAGATACAAGACACTGATAGTGAAAGTCAGTTTTCCAATAAACGACCTGCAACATAAAGAGTGGTTTATCACCGGGCCAGTACCACATATTCGAGGGCCATTGATGCAACATAAGGTTGCAGATCAAGCCGAAGCATTAGAAATCACAATGAAGGTAGAGGCTTCAACAATCAGAGAGACTGGAGTTGGAATGGATAAGATTGAACCACAACTGGCTACGTTGACGCTCCAACTATAGGATATGAAGCAAGGAAAAGATACCCATGCAGATGTATGGTGCACCAAATGCAGGATGGAAGGCCACCATAAGGATAATTGTTTAGTGTTTCAACAATATTTAAATTCAGAGGTGCCGAACCCCCTTCGCCAGGAAAGCCCACCATGGTCTCCCATTTTCCAGGCTATGGGGCATCAATCGGAGGACTACATATACTTACAGAAGATAGTGTCGAAACCGGCAAGTCTGTATTGTAAATTACGCTGATTAGTGGGGCACGACGAAAAGGATTGCAGAGCCCATGATTTGTTGCAAGAACGAAACATGGATGCATATCTGGTAAAGGAAGAAGACCAACAACTGGGGCTGTAGCATTTGTGGTACTCCCAGCCGCAACCACAGTTTATTCGGACCCCACAATTTGACCAAGGATAGTACAGGAAACTACAGTAAGGAGCACCGCAGTATCCGCAGCCACAGTACCAGCAACTGCTGTATCAACAATACCCACAACTGTAGTATCAGCAGCCACAGTATCAACAAGCGTTGTACAAACCGCCACGTGGAGGCTTTGGTGGAGGATTCCATGGAGGAAGTGGTGGTAGCGCAGGAAGAGGAGGAGCCGTCAGACGGGGTCAAGGACCTCCTACATGTTACAATTGTGGGAAACAAGGACATTTCGCAAGGGATTGGCCATATTATGGCTAACGAAATGGTCTCAGGAGCTTGGAAGTGCCATCAAATATTATTCCATGCCTAAATCTACCTAGAAGGCAATTATAAATTTAGATCCTCTAGAATACCTGAATCTACCTAGAAGGAAATTATAAATTTAGATCCTCGAGAAGGTAAGAAACTGTATGAGTGGTTGAATCAGTATCCTAAAATTACATAGCTTTCTATCTCAAAGTTTGTTGAGCGGCTCCTGGATGTAGTATCAGACTCAATAGACAATAAACTTGTTATCACCACTAGAATGGCCCCAGGGTGCCCAACTAGAATGCCCGTAGCGCCTGAACCATGGCTCGGTTCACGAATCCATCAACTCCGGTGGGTCCGAGACACCGGGTTTTAGCTAGGGAACCCCCCACAGTGTGCCTAGAAGACCCGGAAGTGGTGCCAATGGGCCATCCCCGGAGCTAGGGTTTTGCTCAGTGAAGGCCATTCCAAATTCGCTCAATGGGGCCATTTCTCGTCTGGAGGCCCCTAGGCATGCATGGCCACCATGGACAGGTCCACTATGGCCATGTGGACCTGTGGGAGCCGACGAAATCCAAGTCCACTCGCTATTTTGGGTTCCATGGCCGCGGAGCAAATGCCCAAAGTGTCCCTGAACAACCCGAGGGTGCCCGACTAGAATGCCCGTGGCACCCGAACTGTGGCCCAGTTTGTGAATCCATCGATTCTTATGGGTCCAGGATGACGGGTTTCAGTTAGGGGACCCCCCACAGTGTGCCCCGAAGACCCAGAAGCGTTTCCAACGAGCCATCTCCGGAACTAGGGTTTTTCTCAGTGATGGCCATTCCAAATTTGCTCAAGGGGGCCATTTCTCGTCCGGATTCCCCCAAGCGTGCGTGGCCACTGTGGACAGGTCCACAATTTCCATGTGGACTTATGGGAGGCGATGAAATCCAAGTCCTCTCATCGGGTTGGGTTCTGTGGCCCAGGGGCAAATCCTCCAGGTGTCCCTGAACGGCCCCGGGGTGCCCGACTAGAATTCCTGTGGCACCGAATCCGTGGCTCAGTTCATGAATCCGTCGACTCTGGTGGGTCTGGGATGCCAGGTTTAAGCTAGGGGACCCCCCACAATGTGCCTCAAAGCCCCGGAAGCGGTGCCAATGGGCCATCCCCGGAGCTAGGGTTTTGCTCAGTGAGGGCCATTCCATATTCGCTCGAGGGGGCATTTCTCATCTGGAGGCAGAATAAGATCAATTTTTGACAAAACAATGTAGTTAGAAGAAGAAGATTAATTTTCGACAAAACAATGTAGTTATTACATGTGGAGGCAGCGGTTTCCCATGGAAAATGAGTGTAGGGTTGAGCAGAGGAAAGATGTTGGGAAATGGGCTATTACATTAGCTTTTCCGATGGGCAATCAGTTTACAGAAGGAAATATGGCAGCTGTAGGTATCTATGCTTTTCTTCCGACGGAAATAGGATTTCCCTCGGAAGAAAAGCATAGATACCTACAACCGCCAAAGCATAGATACTTACAGCCGCCCATCAGAAAAGATAATGTAATAGCCCATTTCCCAACATCTTTCCTCTGCTCAACCCTACACACGTTTTCCACGAGAAACCGCTGCCTCCACATGTAATAACTACATTGTTTAGTCGAAAATTGATCTTCTTCTGCTAACTACATTGTTTTGTCAAAAATTGATCTTCTTCTGCCTCCAGACGAGAAATGACCCCCTTGAGCAAATCTAGAATGGCCTTCAGGTGCTGCGAGCATTCTAGTCGGGCACCACGATGGCCACGCATGCCCGAGGGCCTCCGGACAAGAAATGCACCCCTTGAGAGAATTTGTAATGGCCATCACTGAGCAAAACCCTATCTAGGAGATGGCTCGTTCGCACCACTTTCGGGTCTTCAGGGGACGTTGTGGGGGGTCCCCTAGCTAAAACCCGCCGTCCCGAACCCACCGGAGTCAAAGGATTTGCGAACCGAGCCATGGTTCAAGTGCCACGGGCATTCTAGTCGTGCACCCCGGGGTCATTCAGGGACACCTAGAGGATTTGCCCCGGGGCCACGGAACCCAACCCGGCAAGAGGACTTGGATTTCGTCACCTCCCACAAGTCCACATGGCCATTGTGGACTTGTCCATAGTGGCCATGCATGCCCGGGGGCATCCGGACGAGAAATGGCCCCCTTGAGAAAATTTGGAATGGCCATCACTGAGAAAAACCCTAGATCCGAAGATGGCTCGTTGGCACTGCTTCTAGGTCTTCCGGGGACACTATGGGGGGTCCCCTAGCCGAAACCCATCGTCCTAGACCCACTGGAATCAACGAATTTGTGAACTGAGTCACAATTCGGGTTCCACGGGCATTCTAGTCAGGCATTCTGGGGTCGTTCAGGGACACCTGGAGGATTTGCCTCGGGGCCACGGAACCCAACCTAGCGAGAGGACTTGGATTCCGTTGCCTCCCACAGGTCGACATGGCCATTGTGGACTTGTCCACAGTGGCCACGCATGCCCGGGGGCATCTAGATGAGAAATGACCCACTTGAGCAAATTTGGAATGGCCATCAATGAGAAAAACCCTAGCTCCAGAGATGGCTCATTGGCACCGCTTTCGGGTCTTCGGGGCACACTATTGGGGGTCCCCTAGCTGAAACCCGCCGTCCTGAACCCTCTGGAATCGATGGATTCGTGAACCCAGCCACGGTTCGAGTGCCATGGGCATTCTAGTCGGGCACCCTGGGCCCGTTCAGGGACACTTTGGGCATTTGCTCCGCGGCCACGGAACCCAAATCGGCGAATGGACTTGGATTCCATCAGCTCCCACAGGTCCATGTGGCCATAGTGGACCTATCCATGGTGGCCACACATGCCCGGGGGCCTCCAGATAAGAAATGGCCCCATTGAGCGAATTTGGAATGGCCTTCACTAAGAAAAACCCTAGCTCCGGGGATGGCCCATTGACACCACTTCCAGGTCTTCGAGGCACGCTGTGGGGGGTCCCCTAGCTGAAGCCCGGCGTCCCAAACCCACCGTAGTCGACAGATTCACGAACTGAGCCACGGTTTGGGCGCTACGGGCATTCTAGTCAGGCACCCCGAGGCCATTCAGGGACACTTGGAGGATTTGACCCGGGGCCACCGAACCCAAACCAGTGAGAGGACTTGGATTATGTCACCTCCCACAGGTCCACTTGGCCATTGCAGACCTGTCCACAGTGGCAATGCACGCTCGAGGGCCTCTGGTCGAGAAATGGCCCCCTTTAGCAAATTTGGCATGGCCTTCACAATGGGGTCAACTCTGGAAAATATTCCACCAGGCACTTAGGGCTATATTTCTCGGTCAGAACCTGCCTAGACACACCTACAGGACTCCCCGGAACCCCGTTTTGTTGCACGGTTGGAGTTCTATGCCCCCGGCAGGTATCCAGCAGGTGTCCCTGAAGGCCTTTTGGATGCGAGACAGGATAAGCCATAGAATGAATACCGTGGCTCGGATCGACGAACCATTGACTCCATTGGATTTAGCACGCAAGGATAGTGCTAGGGGTGCCCCTCCCCTCCAGCTCGGTGGCCCCACCCTCATCTTGTACATCCATCTTGGAAACTAGGGTTTTGCTGAGTGAGGGAGTGTGCAATTTTTGCACACGGGGATCAACTCTGGAAAATCATCCACCGGGCACTTGTGGCTAGCATTCCCAGCCAGAACCTACCTAGACACACTTGTATGACTCCCCAGAACCTGGTTTTGTTGCACGGTTGGAGTTCTACACCCCCGGCAGGTATCCAGCAGGTGTCCCTGAAGGCCTTCTAGATGTGAGACGGGATGAGCCATAGAATGAAGACCGTGGCTCGGATCGACGAACCGTCAACTCCATTGGATTCAACAAGCCAGGATAGTGCTAGGGGTGCCCCTCCCCTTCATCCCGGTGGCCCCGCCCTCATCTGGTACGTCCATCTTGGAAACTAGGGTTTTGCTGAGTGAGGGAATGTGCAATTTTTTCACATGGGGGTCAACTCTGGAAAATCACCCACCAGGAACTTGTGGCTAGCGTTCCTGGCTAGAACCTACCTAGACACACCTGTAAGACTTCCCAGAACCTGGTTTTGTTGCACAGTTGGAGTTCTACGCCCCCGACAGGTATCCAGCAGGTGTCCCTGAAGGCCTTTTGGATGCGAGATGGGACGAGCCATAGAATGAAGACCATGGCTTGGATCGATGAACCGTTGACTCCATTGGATTCAGCACACCATGATAGTACTAGGGGTTCCCCTCCCCTCTGGCTCGGTGGCCCCGCCCACATCTTGTACGTCCATTTTGGAAACTAGGGTTTTGCTCAGTGAGGGAGTGTGTAATTTTTGCACACGGGGGTCAACTCTAGAAAATTACCCACCGAGCACTTGTGGTTAGAATTCCTAGTCGGAACCTACCTAGACACACCTACAGGACTCCCCGGAACCTGGTTTTGTTGCACAGTTGGAGTTCTACACCCCCAGTAGGTGTCCAGCAGGTGTCCCTGAAGGCATTTTGGATGCGAGACGGGACAAGCCATAGAATGAAGATCGTGGCTCGGATCGACGAACCATCGACTCCGTTGGATTCATCACACTGGGATAGTGCTAGAGGTGCCCCTCCCCTCCAGCCTGGTGGCCCTGCCCTCATCTTGTACGTCCATCTTGGAAACTAGGGTTTTGCTCAGTGAGGGAGTGTGCAATTTTTGCACACGGGGGTCAACTCTGGAAAATATTCCACCGGGCACTTAGGGCTAGTGTTCCCAGTCGGAACCTGCTTAAACACACCTACAGGACTCCCCAGAACCCGGTTTTTTTGCACGGTTGGAGTTCTACACCCCCGGCAGGTATCCAGCAGGTGTCCCTGAAGGCCTTTTGGATGCGAGACGGGACGAGCCATAGAATGAAGACCGTGGCTCGGATCGATGAACCATCGACTCTGTTGGATTCAACACGCCAGGATAGTGCTAGGGGTTCCCCTCCCCTCCGACGCGGTGGCCCTGCCCTCATCTTGTATGTCCATCTTGGAAACTACGGTTTTGCTCTGTGAGGGAGTGTGCAATTTTTGCACACGGGGGTCAACTCTGGAAAATCTTCCACCGAGCACGTATGATGATGATGATGGTGATGATGATGAAGAGGTTTATGGTGATGGTGATGGTGATGGCAATGGTCATGAAGATGATGATGATGGAGGCTTTGATGAGGAACCTAGAGTTAGAGTTAGAGTTGGAGTTAGAGTTGAGGTTAGAGGTAGAGTCAATGATGATGATGGATATGGTGGTGATGATGAAGACATTGATGGTGATGGTGGGGATGGAGAAGATGGCTTAGTGTTAGGGTTTGGGTGAGGGTTAGGGCTAGAGTTATAGAAGGAAATTGAATTAGGGTTAGAGTTAGAGTCAATGATGATGATGGAGATGGTGGTGATGATGAAGACGTTGATGGTGACAGTGATGGTGATGGTGAGGATGGAGAATATGGATTAGTGCTAGGGTTTGGGTGAGGGTTAGGGCTAGGGTTCGGATGAGGTTGATGGTGATGGTGATGGTGATGGTGGTGAGGTTGATGGTGATGGTGATGGTGATTATGGAGATGGTGATGGTTCCGTCTCGCATCCAAAAGATGGATATGGTGATGATGATGAAGATGGTGATGATAATGAAGATGGTGACGGTTGTGATGATGGTGATGGTGGTGAGGTTGATGGTGATGGTGATAGTGATGATGAAGATGGTGATGGTTCCATATCGCATCCAAAAGATGGATATGGTGATGATGACGAGGATGGTGATGATGATGAAGATGGTGACGTTGATGATGATGGTGATGGTGGTGAGGTTGATGGTGATGGTGATGGTGATGATGAAGATGGTGATGGTTCTGTCTCGCATCCAAAAGATGGAGATGGTGATGGTGATGAAGATGGTGATGATGATGAAGATGATGACGTTGATGATGATGGTGATGGTGGTGAGGCTTATGGTGATGGTGATGGTGATGGTGGTGGTGATGGTGATGATGAAGATGGTGATGGTTCTGTCTGGCATCCAAAAGATGGAGATGGTGATGGTGATGAAGATGGTGATGATGATGAAGATGGTGACGTTGATGATGATGGTGATGGTGGTGAGGATGATGGTGATGGTGGTGAGGTTGATGGTGATGGTGATGGTGATGGTTCCATATCACATCCAAAATATGGACATGGTGATGATGACGAAGATGTTGATGATGATGAAGATTGTGAAGTTGATGATGATGGTGATGGTGGTGAAGTTGATGGTCATGGTGATGGTGATGATGATGAAGATGGTGATGATGATGAAGGTGTTGATGATGATGGCGATGGTGATGAAGATGATGATGAAGATGATGAAGGCATTGGGGAATTTATTTATATCCAATGTATTTGACTCTAAGAACCTCTCATGTGTGATTATAAAAAAATCAAGATTCCCTCGACCCCCAAACATGCCCTTTCAAAGAATTTTTTATCTTTGAGTGTGGTATGGGTGCCAACATGAGGTTTTGTCTACTAAGGATCGATCTTGGAATCTTGACCATGGTTGGGGTGATGACAATGAGGTTCATATGACTCCAATGAATCTTCCATGGATCATGGGGTAAAATGATCGCTCAAGTATTATTGCATGTGAACTTGCACGTACCAAGCTACAACAAATCTTTCACAGGAGTGGATTTGTCTATGTGAATAGATAAGTGAAAAGATTTTAGCAACAAGACCTATCAATTTTAAATTGGAAGTATGGGAAATGTTCAAAGTGGGATTGAGAGGCTTGATGGTGATTGTAGTAGTGGGCATGGTATTGGTGAGAATGATGACATGATAGTGGAATTAAACATTAATATGGTGACCCTGGAGCTTGGATCCTAGCCTAGAAACATGAGAGCCTAGCCTAAAAACCCTATTTGGTAGCATAAACCCTAGTTTGTATTCTAATCACAATGAAACCCTATTGTGTATCCTAAGATCTAGCCCTAAATTATAATACATGTAAAGATTAAATCATTTTCATTGTACATATATATTCATCTGCATACATTTGAATCCAAACCACTGTACACATATATGCATACATAAAATTAGATCGCTATCACATAATGATAAATTAAGGAAGTCCTAATTGTAAATGGTAGTGGATGTGATGGTCATCAAATCAAAGGTGGCTATATCTATGAGTGAGGATTAATGAGCTAGCTATACATCGTGCTCAAGGTTGTCCTATTTGTATGGTGACAATTGATTAAGAAATGATTGAACCATAACTTGGTTATTAATTTGTTGCATGATCTTAAGTGGACAAAATCGTCAAAATAAATACTAGTGATGACATTTCATTATGTAGAGTATGGCCTTTTTGGATCTCATTATGTATAGCTATTAAAAATCATGTTGGATCTCATTTTAACCTTTTAACAACAATGGACATTTTCTATTTTTAAGTGTTCTTTTCCTAGTACTCAAGTTCCCAATATATATCTTATGTGCCATGAGGTGTGATTTTTTGTCCATCCATTTATTCCGTTTGTTTTTAGATTAATTCTCACACATGATTTTGTTTGAGTTAGCCTATGTTTACAATGTTCCTTTTAACATAGATACCATTAGTAGCTTTTACATGTGGAAAGATAAACCAAGTTGAACTACGATATCCAACTTCTTTTCTAAGATCTAGGTAAAACCCAAATTTACACAACATCACATCATGATACACACAACACGAGACAACCACATTAGACAACGAGATATATAAATCACATAACTGAAAATCCATGTACATCGAGGCTACAAAACACATCCAAACATATACAATTTCTGGAGAATAATGGAACATGGTTCCCAATGTACGTACAATGGCAACTCGTGCCCTACACAAAATGCGACAACTCATGCCGTAGATACAAAATACATGGCAACTCGTGCCGTAGATACAAAATACATGCCAACTCGTGCAAAAAAGTGCCACATCGTGGCTAATGTACATAACACGTGGCGTGTCAAGCATTGTGACCACCGCCATCACTCCCAGGTGCAGATCCAAAGTTGATCTTCCTACTCTTCGAGCTACCGGTGCCTCAGGTCTTGATCTATCTAGGAGTAGACTGTCTCTCCGGGATCTGGAACAAATGATATAAGATACCGTCATTTTCAAGCATTTGTAACATTTACCACATTTATAAAACAAATGTAGAATTCAAATCTTAAATAAATCACCTCTGACATGAGTGGGAAATGTTGGACAGGTGTCCTGGATCTGCGGATCCTCTCAGCAATTCTAGCCTACAACATTTAAAACAATCATTTCATTGAAAATTCATAATTGCTTAAATTAATTTTTGTTAATGCATCAAAATATTTTCATAAATTAACTTGATTCTCACCTTGAACACCTCCGACGATGGCCCTGGCTGGCCTTCTAGACTAGCAGGTGGAGCAGATGGTCGGAAAACCAACTCCGATGCAGTGATGGGGGGGGGGGGGCAGATGTAGTGGCAGCCACTATAGGTGCAACCACTGGAGATACTGATGAGGATATTGGAAGAGTAGATGCCAAAATCATGGCGGGAAGTGGGGATGATATGGTGGGAGAAGACACGGTGGTATGGGGTGGAGGAGGACCATCTGGACTATGTACCCCTACCAGCTGTACGATAGAGGGTATCGAACGGAAAGGGCTACGGATGGTGTTGAGGGATGGTGCATGGGAGGGCAGTCCTGCATGGAGGGAGAAGGATGGACAAATGGGAGGTTGTGGACGAAGAGGGGAAGGTGGAAGGAAGGGAGGCGTGGACAAATGGGGGAGGATGGATAGACATGGGGGCGTGGATAAATTGGGGGGGATGTATGGACGTAGGGGTGTGGGCGAGTGGGGGAGGATGGATGAAGGGGGGATTATGGTCGGAGAGGGGGGGCTGGATGGAAGGGAGGGGGTGGACATAGGGAGGGGTCTAGATGAAAGCGAGGGAGGGGACTCATGGGAGAGGGTGGATACACAGGACTAAAATGCGGAGACACAGTTGCTGGTGGAACCTAGATATACATTTGTAATATCACAATTTAGTAAACAAACAATAAATTAAACCATAGTAAGTCGTAACAAATCAAATTAAAAGCATGCTTATAACTACACATTGTACCTGTGTATATGGTGATGTGCCAATCCCTGGCAGTGGTGGTTGATCACCGTAGTCACGAAACACCTGTGGACAACAAAATGCATGCATGTTATGAACATGTTAAACAAGTCATTATCTAGGAAATCAAGATATTCAAAAACATTCTACGAACTATCAATGTGTATGCCATAAATATAAATACTTGAGTAATATAAATGACATAAGTAATAACAAAATTTGTTAGGTACTGAAAATACCTCCGTGTGGGGTGCCGCAATTTAAGTTGCAGCTACCATTGTTGCATCCAGGTTGGGAGATTCTACGTTCTCCCATCTCGGTGTATCAGCTCTGAATAACTGTACATTGAAATAATAATTTAAGTCAAACAAAAATACTTTCAAAATACTTTACAAGTTATAAAGTGATGATTAAAAACCATTAAAAAAATTGCTGACCTGATCCATATAACAACCCTCAATCGGGCTAGGGCAAGTGTGCCCGCAATGGGGACAAAGATGTGGTATTGTCCCCGTCGAACTGGAATGCCCTACACGGCTACCATTGGTCATGGGTCTATCCTAGCCCTGTCGTGAAGGCCCTGCACCTGGATCTCTATCAAGGTCACTCGACCTCTCCACTGTAGTCGTTCCTACAAAAGGAGGTGTGTCTGAGGAGACCACATGCTACATTCCTTATTGCCACCTCGATCTGATCAAGCTTATGGGGCAACTGAGGTGGCTGGGGAGAGGGGTTGGGGTCGCGCCTCGGAGCTGGTGGCCCTCTCAGTGGTTTCCTCCTGGCAGCAGGTCGATCTTGGGCAGAGCCACGCCCAACACCCTGGAAGTCGGTTATGTCAAAATAGTTGACATGTAAAACAAGGAAAAACTTAGCCCACAGTTGGCGAAGGAAGTACTGTGGAACATGCCTATTATTGCAGGGAGGTTTATCGTACACCATGAACCACCTTCGCATCCAATTGTCCCTCCACGGTTGGTAATGACACCAATCCATGTAAACACGTGGCTTTGTAATGTTCGGTGGTTGGCCTATTTTCGGATCGGTAAACATGCTCTATAATTGGGCTTTTGTAATGTTCAAATCTTTTATTGCTTCCTTGGAGATGTCCGTGGAGTAGTACTCCCACATCCTAGCTCTAAATTGAGTCATGCCATTCAATTGCTTGCGTGCATGTATGAGGGAGTCGATTGAGTTCTGAATTGACGTGGAAAGAGATAATCGAGATGGTTCACCCGAGTTTCTAAGTTCGCGAGTGTGCACTCGCATTTCATTTACATAGTGGTTAAGGTCATCTTGTTCAAAATTAGGTTGTGGGTTTTGGTTTTTGTTCGGCATTTGGATTGTGTTCACGGTTTTCTTCGGCATTGGGTCCAAGGTTTGGGTTTTCTTGTGTTCCACCGGACTCGGGGTTAACATCTTGTAAACTCATTGTCTCAGTTTACAATCTGCAATAGAAAATTGGTTCATTGTTTTCAAAATTTGAGAATTATTTACAATTAAATAAATCAAAAAAATCAAAAAATTGATACAAACAATGAATAAAATGAAAAAAAAACTTGATATTTACCTATCAATCGCCCTGTTGATGAGTTAGTGGGTGTTGTGGGGTGGTTTTGAAGTTGATTTGGGCAACTTTGGTGGTTGAATTGATGCGTACGCGGAGGTGCAAGTCACGCTCGGTCGGCCCAATGGAACAATGCTTAAATTGGGCACTGTTTTTTTTTTTTTTAACAGAGGCGCGTGCATCCCACTGCTGCACACACGCGCCAGGAACGCGTTCGTGCCATATACGCGCACGTGCCTCAGTTCGGTACCGAACCTAGCGACGCGTGCACGCTTCCTTAGGTGTGTACATGCCATTTTTTTTTCCACCAGTGTGCCCCCATTGCAATGAAAATGGGGACCATCTTCATGTGCCCGCCCGGCATGACTGAGCTAGGGGATATCAAAGGGTTGCTTCTCCATCCAGAGACTGATGTGCAAACCCACCAACAATTTGTTGCTAACACAATGTTAATGGGCCACCCGTCGGTCCAAGAAGCTAGCGCAATGAGGAAAACTCTAACTACCTTTGCGAAAGATTCATGCCTAGAGGTCAATAGAGATAAGTCCCAAATATTGTTCTTCAATACTTCGAAAATTACACAGAGAAACATTAAATGTATTATGGGCTTCCAAGGGAGATCCCTTCCTTACAAATATCTTGGAGCACCTCTTGCTGCTAGAGTTATAAGGAAAATTTCATGGGAGGACCTTTTGGATCGTATCAAATGAAGACTTACAAGCTAGAATTTGAGACCTCTTAATTGGGCTAGCAGAGTTACTCTAATTAAATCTATGGTGCAAGCAATTCCTATATACCTCTTCTCGGCGATGGCTTCCCCAAAGTATGTTTTGAAAGAACTCAGAACTATCCAGTGAAAATTCCTTTGGGGAGTAAAGGAATACCAGCTCAAGTGAGCCTTGGTCAGTTCGGACAAGATTTTCCAACCAAAATATAATGGTGGCCTCGGGCTGAGAGACCCAAAAAAAAATAGCAATGTTTTGGGGGAAAACATTTGGTGGAATTGGGTCTCTTACACTTCAGAGCCTTTGGAAAAGCTCTAGCATGTGAAATATGCTCCCAACTATAGGAAGAGGGACCTAGTTCATTTCAATGAAGAAAAATCAGGATCCTTTATTTGGCAGACTGCTCACCATGGAAAAAGTATTGTTCAAGACCATAGCTTTTGGGAGGTTAGGGATGGGGAGTCTGCCAACTTCTGGGAGGACTCTTGGAAACAATTACCGAAATTAGCTGGCTTGGAAAACATGGCGGCCTGTCAATCCAGTTGCAATTCAATAGGTTTGACAAAGGTCAATCAATACTGGAAACCTAAATCCAACACCAGTGAGTATAAGGAGTGGCAACCTATGGAATGGTGGGCTCAAATATTTTCAAAAGAAGATTAGATATGGATTCGAGACACGCTCCAAGGACGATGTATAAAATCTTTGTTGGGCTTGGATAAGCTTCGTTGGGGCTATTCCACCCGAGGAATAGTTAACACCAAAGAATCTTACGATCTTTGGACTAACATCCCTAGCCCCCAAAGGGATGAAACATGGTAAAATATATGGAAAATGAATCCCTGGCCAAAGGTTTCCACCTTCATATGGCTACTCAATCATAGAAGAATTTTGATAGGTGAAAATCTCAGGAAACGTGGGGTAATTGGTCTATCAGAATGTACCATGTGCTATCAGATTGAAGAATCCCTAGAACACCTTCTCAACTCTTTCCCCTATGCTTCATCCTTATGGGACAAAGGAGCGAAGATATTTAGAAGATCCAATCGACACCAGGGAAATCCCACCCTGACTATCAAAGACTGGGACCCTCTGTATTTTTTGAACCCCATTGTTAACTCCATCTGGGCATCCTTTCCTGGATTCATGATGTGGGAAATCTGGAAAGAGCGTAACATAAGGATTTTTCAAGACCTTATATCACCTCCATACCAAATTTGGGCTAGGATCAAGCGATCCATACAGGAAACTATGCAAGTCACTCTCTGGAGCGATAAGGACTGGGACATCAATGAGATGGAGCGTAGAATTTTAACATAATGGGGTGTCAACAAAGCGACTCAAGGCTGCAATAGAAGGGAGGATAAAAACATCAATTTTAAAATCCTCGACCACTAGACGGCCCCCCAACCAGGGTCTTTCAAATTAAACTTCGATGGCACATCGAAAGTAAATCCAAGCCCGGTAGGATTCGAAGGTGTTATCCGCAATTCGACAGGAGAAATCTTGTAAGTGTACATGGGAGGTATCGACGAGGACACTAACAATGCTGCTGAAATGGAGGGTCTCCTTGTTGGCCTCCACTTGGTCATCCAAAATGGGTACGTGACAACTATCATCAAAGGGGACTCCCATTTAATTGTCCAAATGGCAGGAAACCTCCAGCATGGAAAAAATACTGCCACAGTGACGAGTAGCTGGAGGCTCGCTCACAAAATGGAAAAACTAGCTATGCTCACTAACAACTCCCACGCTTGGTCCTTCAGCCATGTATGTAGGAATGGTAACAAGGTGGCAGACTTAATGGAAAATATAGGAGCGACGGAGAATCTTCATCTCTGTGCTGGCACCTTAGGCAATTTCGTGGACGTGGAATGGACCTCCAACTGCGCCCATCTAGCGGTCGAAGACACACGCGTGAGGCCCAATTGTAGGAATGACATGGGGCTTACCATCAATCCTCACAACAGGCCACATACAAAGTGACTTGACAGCAAATGGCAGGAGAATGATATCCCTCGCACAGAAGACGAGAGTATGATCCAATTTAAGCCTCGCGGTAATGAATATGAAGGGTCTGCTGCAAACCATCATGCTCAAAGTATACGATTGCGCCTGGGTATAGAATATGACCTTAGAAACTCCACAGCTCACATCAAGTCGGGGCATAAATAAATCATGCGGATTAATTCTCCAAATCTCGCAATTATAGTGGCATTTACGGATGGAATGACAACAATTGCTATAATAGGTAGGGAGAAATACGTGCTTTTATGTCTTTCCCATGGTTTCCCTCTGCATGTTAGCATTGGTTTAAGAAGTAACCGTAGTGGTAGCAAGAAAGAGTTTGGTAAATACTTGGCTCACTATCGGATGGCTCCTAGGAAGCAAAAGGAGAAGAGAACTCGTCATGACCCAAAAAAGGGCAAAGCTCCTGTTAGGACAGAACAGAGAAAAGCACTTGCAGTTGCTTGTTTCTTCCGGGATCATATCCATGTAGTAATCAAGAAGGAAATTGAAAGAGTTGAGAAAGGCCTATGGGAACGGGTTAAAACCATGTCTACAAGTGATTTCAAGGAGGAAGTTGGAGAATGGGTCATCTCTCGGCCTATGACAGAATGATGGTCTCTTTCTGGGTTATGAAAGGCCTCATGGCCCACGTTCTCATGGAGCGGGAAAACAAGGTTGTCGAGGATGCGGAACCAGCTCGTGCCTAGAAAGCTCATTATCACTACTACAAGCTTATGCATCACAAAATTGACCTCATCGCTGCCAAAATGGGTATTCCGCTCCATCCTGCCTCTGTGTCACCCATGGGAGGTAACAAGCAACTTGTTCAAATTTTGGATGTTGATGCGACCCCCAACTCGACCTGTGATTACTGCCCTCTTCATCACTCAGGACCAAAGGCAAAATCGAGCATCTAAGGCTTCCTTTAGGGGGCTCATGCTCCACATATGTTTCGGTAGTCAGGCTAGTAGTGATGCTTAGTCAGTCCTTTTGTATGTGTATCTTCTCTATTTTGGCTCTGTATGCCACGACAATGTATAAGTCCTACAATTATGTCTTTTTAGTTATAGGTAGTAGTCAAGTGTTAATCTGGGCTCTATGGGAATTTTTTTTATATGCGGAAGCTTTGTACTCTTAGTTATGTATAGATAGAAGGATCAAAGAATTGTGGTTTTTTCCCATACTATAAACAAACAATTACACCCTCAAATCTAATCCTCACTCCCATTCTCAATTACAGGCTGGGCTCTACGGGAATTTTGTTTTTATATACAGAAGCTTTATACTCTTAGTTATATATAGATGGAAGGATCTCATGGTTTTTTTCCATACTATAAACAAACAATTATACCCTCAAATCTAATCCTCACTCCCATTCTCAATTACACCCCAAATCTAATCCTCACTCCCATTCTCAATTACACCCTCAAATCTAATCCTCACTCTCATTCTCAATGTTATTAATAACATGTTTTCATTCACATAACTCAACTATTTCACTCTAACATGTAACTCTTATTAACATTATTACCTTCTCCCAAAGGTGGTTCTTTTTATTACTCAAAGCCACCCTTGTAAGTATCTATTCATTTAAAATAAAGCTACATTGAAAGTTAAAAATTATGTTCTTATCGGAATTTCCCATTAAAGAAAGGCCATTAGATAAAACATTCTTGAACAATGTAACTCGGAAAATCTTTATAAATATCTATCCCTTTAAAATGAAGTTGCATTGATAGTTCAAAATTATGTCCTTATTGGAATTGACCATTAAAATAAAGTTGCATTGAAAGCTGAGAATTATGTCCTCAATCGAATTGAAAAGGCGTGTCGTTCTAAGCAATCTATGGTAATTATCAAACAAAACAACTTGGACGAAAAGGCGTGTCGTTCTAAGCAATCTACGGAAATCCAAAATATAACTGCCATGAGATCTCTTTCAATACAACAACCAAAATTATTTCCACACATTGATAAGTGGAGAAAAAAAGGCAAATTCATACAGAGAAATAATAAGAGAGAAGATGACAAAGGTTTCTCGGAAATGTTCCAACAGAGTGCCCAAGAATTTCTTCTGTCCCATAAGCAAGCAGTTCATGAACGATCCCGTCATCGCTCCTTCAACAAAGAGAACATACGATCGGAAGTCACTGGTCTCTCTCAGAGAGGGGGTGATCAAGCCCACCGACAACATGAACAATCTGCCGCCCGAAAACGAGCCGTTGCTGCCCGATTATAATCTCAGACGGACGATCGCTAAATGGCGTCGTGAGTACACTCTGGCGCCTCCCTTCTTCTTTATCTCAACGCCTAAACATCTAGAAGCCGCCATTAATGCTTTATTACAACGAGACCAACATCAATTGGAAGACCAGAAATTATTGCAATTAGTCCGTGAATTGAATGTTGCAAGTCAAGGCAAACTCAAAATCTTTAACTCGAAAGAGGGCTTTTTATTGCTGGGTAGGCTCATAGCAGGATGCCCTCTGGAATCGACTTTTGTTATGTCCCAATGGGTGCAGCTTTCGGTCAGCATTCTGGCTCATGCCCGCGACTTCAACCAAGAGCTCGATTTCGGCGGTTACCAACATAAAATGCTTGCAGTTCTTGACAGAGTAGCCGCGGATATTCACGATGCAGCCTTTCAGAAGGGCTTGCTCAATTTAATCCACTCGTGTATGGGCGTCCTGCAAGGAGCAGATCGTTAATAGCAGTGGAATCGTACGAGCTTTGTGTTCTAACCTTCTCCCGCCCGGTCACCGTCGTTTTGACGGCAGACGGCATTTTGCCAAACTGTTAAACGTAATCTTGGGTCTCTGGAGCACAGAGGGTGCATTAAAGCAACCCCAGCTTTCGCAGGCAGTGGCTTCATTAGTGTGGCCAATGCCGACGAAAATGAGTGGGGCGCAGTTTTATCATGTATTGCATACAATATCATCCCGACTCAAAAGGCAACCAGAGGGCCAGACTCTTCCGTCGTCAGTGCCGATGCCCCTTGAAGCCATGACCCGTGCAGGGCTGGTGAAACGAATCTTCCTTGTGTTGGAATATGCAACGCTCCCGCAAGCGGTAAAATTGGAAAATGAGGGGTGGCTAAGCAGGGGCGAACTAACCTCCCAGGGAGCCGAAGAGGTGGTGTTTATGAGGTGTTTTGAGATACTTGAATGCCTGAGCATGAGCAGCATAGGTCGTCTGGAGATTGTGAGAGTGATTAGTCGCAGCGGTTATAGGTATTTGTTAAATTTCTACAATGCTCTTGCACGTAACACATTTCCTCATCATAAGGAGAGCCATGTAGTACCGGCAATATCTATGATCTTCAACGTTTTAGAGTTTTGTCGATATACTCCACTGGTGAATAAGGTTAGTGGCCCCAGCTTTGATAGATTCGCACATCTCGTTAATGATGAGCACCCCATGGTGAGTACGATTGCAAACCAAATATTTAACTCGTATGCTAGAATAATAAGTGAAGAAAGAGATCCCCCACCAGAGCAGTATTGATCCTTTTTAACCTTAAAAAAGGGACCCATAGGACCCATATTTAGTGGCTAGGTCTTAATCTTAACGATAACTAGATACGATGACTATGAAATGAATTTCGATTATACATATGTTACACTCTAGTTAATTTCTTTAGTCTCTTTCTCTTTGATAAATTAAAGAAAATCCAAAATCTATCTAAACAGTTATTAATATAATTAAATAAATATTCTTAATATAAATTTAATATTAATAGAAAATAAATTTGTTATATTTGAATTTATATAAATTAAAATTATTTATTTAGATATTAAACAATTTATTTACACATTAAGTTTTAATTATAATTTTATTAACCTTTTAAATTATTTAATTTATAAACACCTAAAAAATTATATAAAAGAAATAAGTTTAATGTTTTATAAATTTTTTAAACTTTTAATAAATCAAAATCTATTTTTATAATGGTGAACTTTGTCCAATGATGAACTTTCTCCAATTATAAATATTATAAATCATGATGGACAACATCTTTATGGCTTCTAAGTTCTTATTAATGATATATTTTTCATACTTACATGTTATAAATTAAAAAAAATGTTTTAAATTTTCTTTTCATTTTTTATTTAATTTGTTTAAAGGAAAAGCTTTAATATTAATTTAAGTTTTTTATAAAAAGTGATTAAGATTTAATTTTATAAATGATATTATTAAACTTTATATTATATTATATTATATATAAGAACGTGGTGTCTATTAGGTAGAGTAATTGGTATTGGTAATGAGTAATCCAAATCACGATTTGTAAATGGAAAATTATAAGTTCAAATTTTCATTAATATTTAAAAAATAAGAATACATATTTATATATAAAAACACATATTTGTTACTAAATGTTAGATTTTAAGCATTAATTCAATATGCTATAGGATCTTCACTAAGAGAATAACATGTACAGTATATCAATGCATAACAATCATGTCAAGCATGTCAAGCATCACAAGAATCAAAAGCATGAGACAATGGACACACATATTTTTTCGTGGGGAAAACCCTAAGGTGAAAAACCCCACAACTTCCTCAGAGATAGATAGAGCAATGGCTCAACCAAAGTACAACCAAATACAATAGATAGTCTCCTACTATGTAGCTTGATCCTCCTTCTTCAATGTGCGCCAGTTTTCGAGTGAGAGAAGAGTGAGTTCTAAGATGATCAAAATAGAGAATCCCGACTCTCTATTTATACTTGTCCTGACCTGCCTAATTACTTATGGGGCCGACTTGTCTAACTCAGCCTAATAACCCCAGTTACATATATATCGAGCCGACACCCACATCAAGTAGTCTAATAATCCATCGGAAAGTTAATATACTTGCAACACTTGTCAATACAAATGACGACACTTCCTTATAGAGGAATAACACATCTCTTATAAGGGTACAATAAATATATATATATGAAATACATTCCGAAGTTACATATACATCAACACTCCCTCTTAACTAGGAAGGTATTTCTCTACACATATCATCGGGCACAAGTCTTCTTCTCTGTATCATCATCATCGAATCATCATCATCGTCACAGCAGCTACTATCTCGTCCAATCTCTGAATCTACTCGTCATAGGAAGTTCTATAGAACCAGTCCTTTTTCATACTGGATGTAGGCCCACCGCCAGTAGGTCTTCATCATCACTGGTCATACTGTGGAATCCTCAGGACTGATCATGTGCATCTGCAAAACCTCGCGAGAGCATCCCAGGCCTTTTACGAGCACACAGCTCAACCTCTCGAATCTCTCAGGATCTTTTACATGCCACTACACAACCTATCCATGACCATATAGTATCAAACTGATACCTCACCATACATCCAACTGATGTATATCATCACATGATCAACCTGATCATCATCATCATCTGCAAGAAAGCCATCAAGTAGGTACACCTCAGGACTAATTACACTGCCTCTGTAAAACCTGCAAGATCTCTCAGGACTGATTAGACTACCTCGGAAAAACCTACAAGAGCATCTCAGGACTGATTATATGCCTCTGCAAAACCTGTGTACCAAAATTTCACATCAATGTCTTTAGATCACCACCAAGTCCACGGAGCACAACCCAGATGCACACACATAGTACTTACACTCACCAGCATGGGAGGACCAACCTACTACCATCTCGGAAAGGCTAATAGCACTTACATCAATGACCATGGGAGGACCAACCTACCACCATGTCGGAATGGCACAACACTTACATCAACGACCATGGGAGGACCAACCGACCACCATGTCGGAATGGCACAGCACTTACATCAACGACCATGGGAGGACCAACCTACCACCATGTCGAAAAGTCTCCAGCACTTATATCTCACCATAGGAGGACCAACCTACCACTATGTGAGAATGGCCCAACAATTACATCTCACCATGGGAGGACTAACCTGCCACCATGTGAGAGTGGCCTAGCACTTACATCTTACCATGGGAGGACCAACCTACCACCATGTAAGAATGGCTCAACCCTTACATCCTGCCATGGGAGGACTAACCTGCCACCATGTAAGAATGGCCTGGTCCTTACATCCTGCCATGGGAGGACTAACCTGCCACCATGCAAGAATGGCCCAATGTGCATGTGTGTCTTTGGACTTCATCACTTCCCTTTGGAAGGCATCTCGATCTAAAGTACACCAAGTCTCCCTCTGAAGTATTCAAACTTCACTCTGGCAAGCGGCTTGGTCAACACATCGGCTATCTGCTCATCTGTCGCAACATAAAGGAGCTTCACAGCTCCCCTCTACACCATATCCCTAATATAGTGGAACTTGATCTCAATGTGCTTCGACCTATCATGGAACACTAGGTTCTCTGACAACTTCACACAGCTCTGGTTGTCGCAATATATACAGGTAGCACTCAACTAGAGATCAAACAAATCAGACAGTAGCTTCCTAAGCCATACTGTCTCACAACTAGCTGAACAAGCTGCGACATACTCTGCTTCAGCTGTACTCAGTGCCACACAGGACTGCTTCCTGCTAAACCAAGAGATCACACCTGATCCCAGACTGAAGCAGCACCCCGAAGTGCTCTTCCGATCAATGGCACTACCTTCCCAATCTGAATCAACATAACCCTCCAGGTTAAACTTTTGATTCGCCTCATACTTGAGCTCATAATCCACTGTACCCTTCAAGTACCTTAGAACATGCTTTGTAGCTATTAGGTGAACATGTCTCAGATCTGTCAGATACTAGCTCAAGGTGTTCACCTCAAAGCAAATGTCTAGCCTTGTATTCGTCAGGTACATCAAGGACCCAATCATCTGACGATACATCGTAGCATCAACTGGCTTGGAAGAAGCATCACACAGAAGCTTCAGGTTCAATGCCATAGGTGTGGCCATGGCCTTGCAGTCCATCATCCCAAAGGTCTTCAGAATCTTTACTGCATACTTCCCTTGTCCAAGGAAGATCCCATCTGCACTCTGCCACACCTCCATACTAAGAAAATAGTGCATCATACACAAATCCTTCATCTCGAACTCGGCAGCTACCTTCCTCTTCGTGTTGGCAATCAGTCTATTCTCACCTGTCAGAAACAGGTCATCCACATACAATAGTAGAATCACTAGATTGCCCTCCTCAACCTTGTAGTAAAGGTTGGAATCCGCTTTACTCTTGGTAAAGCCCAAACTGGATAGGAAGCCATCTATCCTACCATGCCAAGTCCTCAGTGCCTGTTTCAAACAATACAGGGCTTTCTTCAATTTGCACAAATGTGTTCCTCTATCACGTGTCTCAAACCCGAGTGGCTGCTCCACATACACTTCCTCTTCAACTACACCATTCAAGAAAGAAGTCTTGACATCCATCTGGTGTACCTTCCATTTCATTACTGAAGCCAGAGCAAGTACTGATCTAATGGAAGTGTATCTGGCCACAGGAGCGAAAGTCTCTTCATAATCAATTCCTTCTTTCTGGGAGAAACCACGAGCTACAAACCTAGCTTTGTATTTCTCGATGCTACCATCTACATCATGCTTAACCTTATAGATCCACTTGGAAGTTACCACAGACTTCCCATCTAGTCTTGGGACCACATCCCAAACATCATTCTTCATAATAGATTGGTATTCTTCGATCATAGCATCCTTCCACTCTTTCTTTTCTGCAGCTTCTTCATAACTGGAAGATTCTTTACCATGATGTCACAGAGTAAAGCAACATAACTAGTATGTGACCTTGTCCTTTTTCTTTCTCTGTGTTCTTCTTCTAGAATGCCAAATCTCTCTGAATCTTGGATGAGCTCTCTAGCCCATGTAGGTTTCCTCTTGTGAGAATTCTTCTCACGAGGTGTATCCACAGGTTCTTGTGGATCTTCCATTTCTCGATCTTCTTCAGGAACTGCTTCATTCATTGTGGTGTCTTGTGTTCTGGATATTCTGGGTTCTTCATTGTCTTTAACAGGTGTCTTTCTTGATTTGTGGTAAGCTAAACTTTCATCAAAGTTACATCTCTGCTGATGTCAATCTTCTTGAATCCAGGGAAGTAGATTTTGTAAGCTTTTGAGCTTTCACTGTAACCCACGAATATACCCTTCTTTCCTGAAGGATCCAACTTTGACCTTTTCTCTTTTGGAATGTGAGTGTATACTGGACAGACAAATATTTTGAGATGGCTCACTTCTGGTTTCTTACCAGTAAACACTTCTTCTAGTGTTTTGTTGTCAAGTATCTTATGGCGTGTTCTATTCTGCACATATACAGTTATCCTTGCTGCTTGAGCCCATAGGTGCATAGGTAATTCTTGGTCATGAATCATTGCCCTTGCTGCTTCCATGATTGTTCTATTCTTTCTCTCGGCAACCCCATTCTAGTGTGGATTGTAAGGAGTAGTCAACTCCCTCTTAATCCCTGAATCACTGCATAACTTCTTGAAATCTCCTGAAGTAAATTCTCTGCCATTGTCAGATCTAAAGATCTTGATCTTCAAGTCAGTTTGGTTTTCTATCAAGGCTTTTAATTCCTTGAAATTGTTAAACACTTCATCTTTGTTCTTCAAGAAGTAGATCCAAGTCTTCCTAGGGAAATCATCAATAAAGGAGACATAGTATACATACCCACTCAGAGAACTGGATGACATGGAACCGCATACATCAAAGTGGATAATCTCCAAGATTGTTTTTGTCTTGCTTTCACTACTTGGAAATGTCTTCTTTGTATTTTTTCCCTTTGCACAACCTTTGCAAATGCCTTCATGCTTTGTCTAGATTTCGGGAAGACCTTCTACCACTTTGCTCGCAATTGCTAATGCCCTGTAATGCATGTGTCCAAGCCTTATGTTCCAAAGTTCACTTGGCTCTACAGAATCATGGACCATGGCTTGCTCTGGATGGCCCTTCAATTTGTACAATCCTCCCTCTTGCTCTCCAATCACCACTGCATCATCTATAGTCTTACCCTTAGGCCACATTAAGACTTGGCCATCTATAAATGCAACCCTCATGCCTTTTGCATCCAATGCAAATATTGAGAGTAGATTCTTCTTGAGACCTAGAACATAGAGTACATCTTTCATCTTCATAGACTTTCCAAAGTCTAGTTGATATGAGGCTTCACCACTCCCTTTTATGGGATACTGGTAGTCATCTCCAAGCTTCTCCAAGATTCACCTTGTGGGGTGAATCATGTTCAGATAGATTCACAAAGGATTCTTTGAATCCTGTCATATGTTTGGAAGCCACACTATCTATGAGCCAATCATTACTTCCATGAGTAATGGTTCCGGTGAGAGCAGAAATCAAAACATATTCTTCATCACTTGAAGAATCTTCACTATCTTCTCTAGCCCTCTTCCTGGGAGGTTCATCATCCTCTGCAGCATGAGCATGATGTCTTCTTTTGAAGTTCTTCTTCTTGTGAGTACCCTCTTTCTTATTCTTAGGGCAATCTATGGCATGGTGTCCCTTATCATCACATGTATAGCAACGGACATGGGTCATGTCCCTTCAATGTCTGGGACTACCTCTTTGATTCTGATATTCTCCTTTCTTGCCATGATGGTGAGCTTTCTTGTCACACAGTCTTTTGGAGTGAGCTGTGAGAGCTTGGTCTTCACTCCCCATCTTCTCTTCTATGGCTACAATTCGAGCTTCTTCCTATGAGCATTCTTCCCACAGTCTAGCAAAAGAGATAAGTTTCTTTCTAGCACAAATTCCTTGGATGAAGGAATCCCATGACCTAGGGAGGCCATTAAGAGTGGTCATCACCACTCTTCCATTTTCTATACCTTCACCCACAGCTTCAAGTTGTTCTTTTATCTGGGAAACCCTTGAGAAATATGACTGCATAGTCTCTGCATTCTGGATCTTGATATTCTTCAATTGATTCCTCAGGGTCATCTTCCGATTTATGTTCTTGCCTTCAAATAGTTTGGTCAAGGAATCAAACATCTCTTTTGGTGTATTTAGGGATGACACATGAGGGATGAGATGATCTTTAATAGAATCAACAATGATCCTCTTTGCCTTAACCAAATTCCTTTTGTGAAGAGCCTTAGCCTCTTCTCCCTCTGGGACAGAGAACTCTTCACTTATATAAGTATCCAACTCATTCTCTTCAAGGATTAACCCAATCCTATACTTCCATGCTTGGAAGTTATCATCTCCTTCAAGCTTGTCCTCAAGCTTGGTGTGGTGAGACATCTTAAAGAGTACTTCAAATGGAAATAGAAAAGATTTGAGTCTTACCACTTGATTGCTGAAAACTAGATTTGGTACCGGATTAGGGTTTGAGTTTCCCGGAGATCTACACAACCAAAAATCTTGAACCAAAGCTCCAAACTTCTGATTTTCCAAGGAGCTTCCAGCTGTGTCTTCAAATTTCAGAAATTTCTATTTTTGAGGAAACCCTAATTTTTAGGGCCAAAACTGAAAGTGCTTAGAATTGAATTCCGATTGGATAGATAGATTCACCTTGCTGAGGAGAGTCAATCCATCATATTACTTTTCCAAAATATATGGAGAGAAACAAAAAAACAAGAAGCCCTAGCTTCCGCAACTGCATAGTGTCTTCTTCTGAGGTTAGCTCTGATACCATGTTAGATTTTAAGCATTAAATCAATATGCTATAAGATATTCACTGAGAGAATAACATGTATAGTATATCAATGCATAACAATCATATCAAGCATGTCAAGCATCACAAGAATCAAAAGCATGAGACAATGGACACACATATTTTTCCATGGGGAAAACCCTAAGGTGAAAAACCCCACAACTTCCTCAGAGATAGAGTACAACCAGATACAATAGATAGTCTCCTACTATGTAGCTTGATCCTCCTCCTTCAATGTGCGCCACTTTTCGAGTGAGAGAAGAGTGAGTTTTGAGATGATCAAAATAGAGAATCCTGACTCTCTATTTATACTTGTCCTGACCTGCCTAATTACTTATGGGGCCGACTTGTCTAACTCATCCTAATAACCCCAGTTACATATATATCAGGCCGACACCCACATCAGGTAGTCTAATAACCCATCGGCAAGTTAATCTACTTGTGACACTTATCAATACAAATGACGACACTTCCTTATAGAGGAATAACACATCTCTTATAAGGGTACAATAAATATATATATGAAATACATTCCGAAGTTACATATACATCAACACTAAATTAGTGAATAGAGAAGAAGAAAGAAACTTAAAAAACTTTTACTTTTACAATTAATAATAGATAAAGGATTTATATTAATAAGCGATGATGAAGTAAAACATTTGTTTTCTTCATATTTTTTCTAAAAGTGAAAACATCATATTTGTTTTAATATAGAATAATTTAATATAGTTTTGTAAATTTAAAATTTGTTAATTTAATTTTAATTTGTTTAACTATAATTATTTAAAACTATCAAGCAATATAGGAATCAAATTTCTTGAGTGTAAGATATAAAAAAATTACATCTAAATGAATCTATGTTGGTGATAATATAGATATTATTAGATTTAATATTTATAAATATAATTGTTTAATTAAAAAATAATAATAATGTTTTCATATATTATATATATTATCAAAAACAAAAATGAAAAATGTTTTGATATAAAGTTAAAATTCAATAATGATTGTTATCATTTTTGTAAGCTAGGGGCAATATTGTATTTTTAAAGTAGAAAAAAATATACAACATATGTGGCTGGCATGCCACTTGGGAATTTGGGTCAGCTACTATATGGCTCTCCTATATTATATGTCTCTTGGAGGAGGCTCAGAATCTATCCAACTAGAAGGAAGCTCCAGATGGTAGGACTAAATGATGAAGAGAAGAAGCCAAAAATCTTAGATATCCCACAAACTACCTACCCTTAAGAAATAGTTCAACCCCCAAAGACCAAACTTCCAAAACTCTTTCCTTAGTGACCAAGGACCTTTTAACTAAATACACAATCCCCCCCCCCCCCTTTGCGGTTATCCATTAGGGATATCCCACACTTCGAACATGCAACCAAAGGGATATCCGAGAACAGTGATGGCCGGAGTCCTGAGTGAATTGGCCATAATTCGACTAGAACCAAACCTCATGTCATTCTGTACATTTTTGTCAAGATTGAACCAAGGACTATCAATTCTTCCTACCATACTATACCATAATCACACAATAAAATTTACTCATGCCACCCTGCCAAACAACCCAAATAAGATCATGATAAAAAATTATTAAGTATTAATTTTATTATATTTTTGTTATCATTGAATTTTAAATAAGATACATAAATATTATAACAACCCAATACATAGTACAAGACTTATTTACTTAAATTTTAATGTAATAAGTTGTAGTGCCATATTATTTAAGATGTTAATGCAATTCATAAAAGGTTTGGATTTTTTGAACTAAACCTAATATCCAATGTCCCGCAAGCCAGATATACGAGTAACTTGTGATTTAGTGGGGGGCGAGATGTCCCGAAACCCATCGGGGTGAGCCTCTATCCCAAGGGTCGCCTACCCTTCGAGCCTTGTCACAATGGGCCAATGAGCAACCCTACCCCCTGGCCCCCGCCGGTTTTGAACATGTGACTTCCATGGAGATAACACATGTTCTTTACCATTAGGCCCACTTAGGTTCTCTAAAAGGTGAGGGTTCGTATCTTGGTTACATACTTCTATAATGCAATGCACCCTAAACATGCCCAATCACCGAACCACACTTCCTTTCAAGTGAGTAATTCCTTCGAGAGACTCGAGCATGGGTCACACCGTCATTACAAGAGCGACTTACCATTTGGCTACCTACTCCACCTTCACTCTCATTCTCAATGTTAAAAATCATGTTCTTATCTGAATTGTCCATTAAAGAAAGGCCATTAGATAATAATAATAACAATAATTTATTTGTAAGGTTACCACCAAGGGAGAGGCGTACATACCTTACCCCCTCCAAATTTGAACCTATGACTTCCAAGAAGGAAACACATGCTCTTAACCCTTAGACCCACTCATATTGTAACATTCTCAAACAATATAACTCCGAAAATCTTTTTAAATATCTATCCCTTTAAAATGAAGTTGCATTGATAGTTCAAAATTATGTCCTTATTGGAATTAACCATTAAAAAAAGTTACATTGAAAGCTTAAAATAAAGTTACATTGAAAGATTAGAATTATGTCGTCAAATGACTTGACCATTAAAGAATGGCCATTAGATAAA
The DNA here is from genome assembly GCA_027924585.1 of Larix kaempferi. Lineage (NCBI taxonomy): Eukaryota > Viridiplantae > Streptophyta > Pinopsida > Pinales > Pinaceae > Larix > Larix kaempferi. The sequence goes on from BSBM01000818.1 coordinate 3,931,470, forward strand.
ACATAATGTAACTCAAAAAATCTTTATACATTTCTATTTTTTAAAATGAATTTGCTTTGAAGGTTGAAAAGGCGTGTAGTTCTAAGCAATCTACGGTAATTAGGTCGATAGGCCTTTTAGTTTAACTTTAGGGTGGGTGTTGGTGAGTCGAATTTTTAATTATTTTTAAATCAATCGTCAGATTTCAATGATGTTGGAATATTTATGGTCGCGTCCATAAATGGAGCATCCAGATTTAATGAATTAAATGACGGGCATGTTTAAATCCAAGAGTCATTCATAATTATTTAAAATAATTTTGGTAAATTTAATAGACCACCTTCCTACAGTTTCATACAATGAATTGCCACGTTTCCTATTCGGCTGCGTTTCTCGACTCTCCCCCACTATGTCTTGCCCACTCTGCCACGTTTCCATTTCAGTTCAATGCCTTTCAGTCTCTCCACTCTCCAATCGCCCCCTCCTTAACGCTATTTACCTGTATTGTATTATAACCTAGGTTGGCTGAATTTGCTGGATTGTTAACTCTGACTAGCAGAAGCAACATCATCCATCAGCAAGGGCGCCAACAACATTAGGCGCAGCAGCAAGGGCCGCAGCAAGATCACACAGTTGGGTATTCACTTCCATCTCCACATATCTGTCATTTTTATTTTTATTCTTATACTCTATGTAAATTGTTCTTGAATCGAAAGTCTCCATCTATGTAAATGACTGTATTTTCACTATATTTAGCCATTGAACCTTTCTGAATAGTCTCTGCTAACTCCACCATCCACGAGCAGCATTAATGGTCCTCTTTAAATTAGTCCACTGGTGTTCGTTTTCAAATTGCAGACAACGGACTCACCAAAGAATGCGATGGAGTTATCACATGTCCAAACTGGAGCGTGTAGCCAAACTCACCAGACGACGCGATGGTGGTATTGCAGAGGTGCCTTTCCAAATGCCGCCTTCATCAGATTTCCAACATCCGGTTGTTCTTTTATAATTTTTACTATGTTTTTAGGGTTTTTTTCCTTCCTCGCCAAGAAAGAGTGCATCTCGATCCACATCAACCAAGCTGCTATGAAGGTAATGACTATGATTTTCAGTTGATTTATTATGCTAGGGTTTATATTTGCAAATGATTTTTCTCAAATCTCGTCCATTAAAAACTAAGAAATGCATTCGCACTAGGTTTCACTCAGATCTGGTTTTGAAATTCTAGGTTTACATAAAAATTAGGTCTGTGTGAAATCAGCTATTACAAGAATCCACCTGAGCAGAAGCTCCCAGGTAAGTTCAGAAACCACTACGGGATACAATGGCCCTAGAGTATATGGCAACGTATATATACAGTATACTGCAACGTATATATTAGAATTATTTGTTTATGATATCTTTCTCTCATTGAAAGCATTTCACATTATTACAAAGTATATTATATTAGTATATAGTACCTCTCTTACTTTTTTTTTCTTAATATCCATAGATTCGGGCCTTATTTCTGAGGCATGATATCTATATCCAGGGAACAATGCTTTTCATGTTTTTTTAATATATATTATTTATAGCAAATAATATCTCTTTAACACTCCGTACATGCAAGCCTTTTGAATATATTAAAAAAGAGTTTTTCTAAAGGTAATATGTTTTGGATTTTCCCAATCATTTTAGTTATTTTAGCAGAGAACAAAATTTTGATAGAAAACTCTGAGCGCACTCGAATTATAGGATTCCAACAAAATATTTCAACAATTTCATGTGAGAAAATTGCCCAAAAATAATCTAAAACTGAGAGAGTTTATTCTTCTACTCTTATCCATAATATATAGCAAAGGTCAAATTCTTTGAACACAAATAAAATCAAATCAATGGTCTGTGCACGTGCCTCAGATGACATACAGAAGAACAACCCCAAAAATGCCGAGCCAATAAGGAGGCGCTGGGTAATCAACATTAAAGTTCACTTCGAGTTTGCTTGATAATTACATACCGTATGAGGATTTCAATTTGATTTGCTAAATCCAACGACTCTCCCAATTTGACAGCTAAATCCAACGACTCTCCCAATTTGACATTTCAATTATAAAAGTGATAGTAGTCAATTTTGAGAAGTTGTTCCCCGTTATATAGTGCTGCAATAGTACAATAAAATTCTAGAAGTTCAAATGTAATATTCCACATAAACAGTTGTGTGTAACATCTACATACCATTCATCCACATCTCAAACTCTGGCATTGCATACATAGAATTTAGCATTGCATCCATAGAGTTTAGATACACTGAACATCCAAGTCAATGAATAAAATTCAAATGTATTTTAAGACAAAGAATAATAAGAAGAAGAAAAAGAAGTTTGATGATAATTAATAATAATAATACATTTACATGTTTAATAATGATAATAGGTACTAGATTGAATGCTGCTGCACCGAAAGTAGAATAAGTGTAGTATAATTCAGGAGTAATTTTAAAATATAATCTCTATTGGGTAGAATAATATCAATAGGTCGATGGCGGTAATTTTAAAATAAGTAATTATTTACTAACGTATTATTTTTTATAAAGTGATTATATACTCTCCTACTAAGAAACCTTGGTACAGGAATATTTGAATCCCTTTAAAATTAACTAAAATCTTTAAATGTTATGTTCAAATTTATTTATTTAGTGAGATTCTTTTCAAATGCAGTTCATTCACATTTATTTATTTATTTATTACACGAGATTCTTTACAAATTCATTTCATGATATTCTTTTCAAATTTTGTCAAATTATTATTAAATGTGTAACTATTTTATATTAAAAATGCTATAAAGTGATTGTATTAATAAGTCAATCACTAAAGTTATATCATTTTTGTTAATGTTACCATAAGTTATATCATTTTTGTTAATGTTACCATATAACTTAGAATATAGTAAGAATATATTAAGGTATTTATAAAACAATTATATATATATATATATATATATATATATATATATAATAATGGGTTTTTATTTGATTAAAATAGTTTAATAATCTAATATTATTAATGTTTTTATAATAAGTATACAATATTATATATATGGATTATATATATTAAAATATATGAATTTAAAATAATTTAATTTCATAATATTAAAAAGGGATTTTAATTTTTAATTTAAAGGTAAAATAGAATTATAAAAAAATTATGTAAATAATATGAGGAAAAATTATAAATATTGCAAGTAATTCAAATTTAAATTATAACATTTAAAGTATAGTAAAAATATACAATATCTCATTATAACATTTAAAGTATACAATGTCACATTTAAATTATATTAAAAATGTAAAATGTCACATTTCAATATGGACTATATTCCTCACTAAAATATAAAATATTTGAACCTTATTTGATTTAATATTAAAAAAAAATCAATTTTCAATTAAAAGCTAATACTAAACACAATTTACAAAAAAATACAATATATACATTTATATAAAAAAGTTATGTAAATATTATAAACATTTATACAAAAAGTTATGTAAACATTATAAAAAATGTGTGTTGGGATTTTTTTTTAATCATAACAATTTTGACTTATCAATTTCAATCTTAAACCACACTAATTAATTCCAAATAATTTATTATTAAATTTTACCTAAATATTTTTAAAAAATGTGTATATGTTTTTAAATCAAATCAATTAAATTACAATAAAAGTAATTCAAATTTACATTGAAACACCTAATATAGTATTTAAACTAGAGTAAAGTATAGTGTCACATTTCAGTAAGGTTACATTCACTAGAATAATTTAATTTAACAATATTAAAAACATATTTCAATTTTCAATTCAAAGCTAATAGCAAAGCAAATCATGATAAAACAAAAGTCAACCAAAGTCAACCATAGTGAGCTATAGTCAACCAAAGTTAACCATAGTCATCCAAATCCAACCAAAAGTCAACCATGGTAAACCAAACTAAACCATGTTCAACGAAAGTCAACCATATTAAACCATGGTCAACCATTTTAAACCAAAGTCAACTATGGTAAACCATAGTCAACCATTTTCCACCATGATCAACCATGGTTAACCAATAGTCAATTATGCCCAAATTAAGTCAACCATAATGAACCATGGTTTAACAAAGTCAACCGTATGTCGGCCATAGTCAACTAAACACAACCATGGTAAACCATAGGCAACCATGGTCAACCAATATTCAACTATGGTTAACCATAGTTAACCATAAACAACCATTGTCAACAAAATCCAACCATAGTCAATCGTAGTCAACCATGCTCAACGAATAATCAACCATAGTAAACCATGGTCAACTAAAGTCAACCATATTCAGTCAAAGTCAACTAGACGTCAGCCAAAGCTAGCCATGGTCAACCAAAGTCAACCATGTTCATCCAAAAGTCAACCAAAACCAACCATGGTCTACCAAAGTCACCCATGCTCAACCATAATCAACCATGGTCAATATTGGCCAACCATAATCAATCTCAATTAACCGTAAGTCAACCATGGTTGAGGAAAGCTAGCCATGTTGAACCAAAGTCAACCACAGTCAACCATGGTCAACTAAAGTCAACCAAAAGTCGACCAAAGTAAAACATGGTAAACCAAAAGGAAACCAAAGTTAACCATCGCCAACCATAATCAACCATAGTAAACCATAGTGAGTCACAGCCAACCATAGTCAACCAAAGCTAACTAAAGTCCACCATAGTTAACCACACATAACCATAGTCAACTAAGGTCAACCAAAGTCAAACCTCAAACATGGTCAACCAATAGACAATTATGGCCAAACAAAGTCAAGCATAGTAAACCATGGTCAACGTTAGTCAACCATAGCCAATTTTTCAACCATAGTGAAAGTTAAAGAAGCTCAACCAATAGCCAATTACTGTCTAACAAAGTCACTCATAGATAGTTAACGAAATTAAACCATAATCAACCAAGGTTAATCGAAGGTCAACCAAAAGTAATGGATTTATAATCAACCATATCATTCTAAAGTCAACCCTTGTGTTACCCATAATCAAGTCATCAAGTCAACCATAGTCAACCATATAATATTAAAATCAACCAAAGTAAACCATCACCAAGCATGGTCAACCATGGTCAAACATTGTCAACTTTTGTCAACATTAGTCAATCATGAATAAACATAGTCAACCATAGTCAATCCTCATAGACCATGGTTAACCATGAACAACCATAGTCAATAATGGTCAAGCATGGTCAACTAAAATCAACCATGCTTAACCATAGTCACCATATTCAACCATGGTAAGCTAAATTCAACCATGGACAACCAAAGTCAGCGATGGTCAACCAAGGGCAACCAAAAGTGAACCAAAGTCAACCACGGTAAATCAAAGTCAACAATATTAAACTAAAGTCACCAAATTCAACCAAAGGTCAACCATGATCAACGAAAGTCAACTAAAGGTTAACCAAATCCACCTAATGTCAACCATGGTAAACCAAAGTCAACCATAGTTAACCATGCTCAACCATAGTCAACCAAAGTCACTCATGATCAACTATAGTAAACCATGGTCAACCAAAGTCAACTGTGGTCATCCAATGTCAACCATGGTCTATGAAAGTCAACCACAGTCAATCGTTTTCAACCAAAGTCGATCATTGTCTACCATGGCCAAACATAGTCAACCATGTACAACCATAGGAAACCATTCTCAAACATAGTCAACCAAGTGTTAACGACGGTCAACTATAGTCAACAATGTTCAACCATTCTACTCCATCGACAACCAAAGTCAACCATGTTCAACCAAAGTTAACCATGGTTAACCAAAGTTACCCATGGTTAACCAAATTCAACCATGGTTAACCATAGTCAACCATGATAAACCATAGACAAGTCAACCAAAACCAACCATGGTAAACCAAAAGTCAACCAATGTCAGCCATCACCAACCAAATCCAACCATGGTTAACCAATGTCAACCCTCATCAACCATAGTTAACGAAATTCAACCATGGTGAACCGTATTCAAGCATAATCAACCATGCACAACCATATTTAACTATGGTCAACCATAGTCAACCAAAAGTCAGCTATGGTCAACCAAAGTCAATCATAGTCAACAATAGCCAACCATGGTAACCCAAAGTCAACCAAATCCAACCATGGTCATCCAAAGTCAACTATGATCAAACAAAGTTAACAATGGTCAACCAACGTCAATTTTGGTGAACCGAAGTCAACCAAATTCAATGACGGTCAACCATAGTCAACCAAAACCAGTCAAAAGTTAACCCTACTCAACAAAAGTGATCCATGATCAACCATAGTGAACCATAATCAACCAAAGTCAACCATTGTAAAGTGAAGTCAAACAATAGTAAACCGTGGTCAACCACAGTAAACCATGGTCAACAATAGTAAACCGTGGTCAACCAAAGTAAACCATGGTCAACCATAGTTAACCATGTTCAACTATAGTCACCCATGCTCGGCCATAGTCAACCAAAGTCTACCAAACTCAACCAAAATCAATCAAGTCAACTGAATGTAAACCATAATCAACGATGATAAACCATTGTTAACGAAAATTCAACCAAAGTCAACCATGGTTAACTTTGGTTAGACAAAGCTAACATTGGCTAGCCAAAGTCAAACAATGTCAACCATGGTAAACCAAAATTAACCATGGTTAAGCATAGTCAACCATAGTCAACCAAAGTCACCCAAAGCTAGCCATGGTCATCCAAATTCAACCATGAATAACCATATTGAACAAAAGTCAACCATGGTCAACTATGTTCAACCATATTCAACCATGAACATCCAAATTCAATGATGTTCAACCATAGTCAACTATAGTTAAGCATAGTCAACCATGGTCAACCATTATCAGCCATGGATAACCGTTATATTTAATTATTATTTAATTAATATATTAATTGTGTAATCATAATATTATTTTTTATTAAATTATTATAATAATAATAATTCACCAAAGCTAATAAGCCTGCCGTCAACTAGCAAGCCATATTAATATTTATAATATGGCTTATATATGCAGATCGACGTATATCAACCACATTTAAGCTATATTGATATACGCCAATTGACATATATAAGCCATATTATTAATATTAATATGGCTTACTAGTTATCAAACAAAACAACTAATTTGACCAAAATGCGTGTTGTTCTAAGCAATCCACCGAAATCCAAAATATAACTGTCATGAGATATCTTTCAAGACAACCACCAAAATTATTTCCACACATTGCTAAGTGGAGATAAAAATAAAAATAAAATCCATCCAGAGAAATAATAAGAGAAAAGATGACAAAGGTTTCTCGGAAATGTTCCAACAAAGTGCCCAAGAATTTCTTCTGTCCCGTAAGCAAGCAGTTCATGAATGATCCCGTCGTCATTCCTTCAACAAAGAGTACATACGATCGTAAGTCAATGGTGTCTATCAGAGAGGGGTTGATCAAGCCCACCGACAACATGAACAATCTGCCGCCCGAAAACGAGCCGCTCCTATTCGATTACAATCTCAGACGGACGATCGCTAAATAGGGTCGTGAGTACACTCTGGCGCCTCCCCCCTTCTTTATCTCAACGCCTAAACATCTAGAAGCTGCCATTAATGCTTTATTACAACGAGAGCAACATCAATTGGAAGACTAGAAATTATTGCAATTAGTCCGTGAATTAAATGTTGCAAGTCAAGGCAAACTCAAAGTCTTTACCTCGAAAGAGGGTTTTTAATTGCTGGGTAGGCTCATAGCAGGATGCCCTCTGGAATCGACTTCTGTTATGTCCCAGTGGGTGCAGCTTTCGGTTAGCATTCTGGCTAAAGCCCGCGACTTCAACCAAGGCCTCCATTTCGGTGGTTACTAACATAAAATGCTTGCAGTTCTTGACAGAGTATCCACGGATATTCAGGATGCAGCCTTTTAGAAGGGCTTGCTCATTTTCATCCACTCGTGTATGGCGTCCTGCAAGGAGCAGATCGTTAATAGCAGTGGAATCGTACGAGCTTTGTGTTCTAACCTTCTCTCGCCCGGTAACCGTCGATTTTGACGGCAGACGGCATTTTGCCAAACTGTTAAACGTAATCTTGGGTCTCTGGAGCACAGAGGGTGGATTAAAGCAACCCCAGCTTTCACAGGTAGTGGCTTCATTAGTGTGGCCAATGCCGAAGAAAACGAGTGGGGCGCAGTTTTATCATGTATTGCAGACAATATCATCCCGGCTCAAAAGGTAACCAGAGATTCAAACTCTTCCGTCGTCAGTGCCGATGCCCCTTGAAGCCATGATCCGTGCAGGGCTGGTGAAAAAAATCTTCCTTGTGTTGGAATATGCAATGCTCCCGCAATCGGAAAAATTGGAAAATGAGGACGGGTGGCTAAGAAGGGGCGAATTAACCTCCCAGGAAGCCGAAGAGGTGGTGTTTATGAGGTGTTTTGAGATACTCGAATGCCTGAGCATGAGGAGCATAGGTCGTCTGGAGATTGTGAGAGTGATTAGTTGCAGCGGTTATAGGTATTTGCTAAATTTCTACAATGCTCTTGCACGTAACACATTGCCTTGGCATAAGGAGAGCCATGTAGTACCGGCAATATCTATGATCTTTAACGTTTTAGAGTATTGTCGATATACTCCAGTGGTGAATAAGGTTAGTGGCCCCAACTTTGATAGATTCGCACATCTCGTTAATGATGAGGACCCCATGGTGAGTACGATTGCAAACCAAATATTTAACTCGTATGCTAGAATAAGTAGCGAAGAAAGAGATCCCCCACCACAGTAGTATTGAAGCGAAGAAAGAGATCCCCCACCACAGCAGTATTGATCCTTGTTAACGTTAAACAAGCTACGTTAAACAAGGAGCTGTATTGTATTTAGTGGCGAGGTCTTAATTTTATTAATTAATTTTATTAATGTATTTAAGGATAACAAGATATGATTAGTATGAAATGAATCTGGACTATATATTTGAGTTAATTTTTTTATAGACTGAAGGAAATCCAAAATCTATCTAAACACCTATCCACATAATTAAATAAATACTTTCAATAATAATAAAAAAAATTGTTGTATTTGGAATTTATATAAATTGTCTTATTAATATTGAATTATTTAACTAATTATTGAACAATTTATTTGTACATTAAATTTAATTGTAATATTATTAATCTTTTAAATCTTTTAATGTATAAGCACCTAAAAAATTATATAAAAAAATTACATTTATTTTTTTATAAATTTTTTAAATCAAAATCTATTTTTATAATGGTGAACTTTGTTCAATGATAAACTTTCTCCAATTATAAATATTATAAATCACGAAGGACAACATCCTTATGGCTTCTAAGTTCTTATTAATGATATATTTTTCATACTCACTTAAAAGTAAGTTAAAATTTAAAAACAATGTTTTAATTTTCTTTTATTTTTTATTTAATTTGTTTAAAGGAAAAACTCTAATATTAATTTAGGTTTTTTATAAAAAGTGATTAAGCTTTAATTTAATAATATGATATTATTAAACTTTATATTATATTATATTATATATAAGAACACACTGTCTATTAGGTAAAGTATATGGTATTGGTAATGAGTAATCAAAATGAGGATTTGTAAATGGAAAACTATAAATTTAAATTTCTATTAATACTTTAAAAAAATAAGAATACATATTTGTATATAAAAACACATATTTGTTACTAAATTAGTGAATAGAAAAAAGAAAAGAAAAAAACTTAAAAAATTTCTACTTTTACAATTAATAATAGATAAGGGATTTATATTACTAAGCAATGATCAAGTAAAACATTTGTTTTCTTCATATTTTTTCTAAAAGTGAAAACATTATATTTGTTTTAATATAGAATAATTTAATATAGTTTTGTAAATTTAAAATTTTTTAATTTAATTTTAATTTGCTCAAATATAATTATTTAAAACTATCAAGCAAAATAGGAATCAAATTTATTGACTTTAAGATATAAAAAAACTACATTTAAATGGATCTATGTTGGTGATAATATAGATAATATTAGATTTAATATTTATAAATATAATTGTTTAATTAAAAAATAATAATAATGTTTTCATATATTATATATATTATTAAAAACAAAAATGAAAAATGTTTTGATATAAAGTTAAAATTCAATAATGATTGTTATCATTTTTGTAAGCAAGGGGCAATATTATATTTTTAAATTAGAAAAAAATATACAACATATGTGGCTTGCCTGCCACTTGGGAAATCAGGTCAGCTAAAGAATTTGAGCTTGTCAACATGTGCCCATTTTAGCAAAATATCAAAGAGTTTTTTAAATTGTTTACAATTGGTGAAAATGATATTGAATTGCATAAGAGGAATAATCCTATGAGGATGCAATATGTATAGTCCTACCTTATTTACTAGTATGCAGTTTCTATTCCTATCAATCCAGTTCAAATACTAACAAAGCAACCAACCCTAGAACTAAGGATCATTAGAAATAGTAACAAAATTAGTAACCTTGGGCTATGTTGGAGAAGAGCTTGGTTTCCCTTTCAAAGTCCTTTCATGGAAGACCACATGCCTGACGTTTCCTAAGACATAGCATTCATCTTAGTATCCAGATCCTGGGGATAATAGTATATATATATATATATATATAAGTACAACTAGGTCCACATATCTATATGATTTCTAGATCATGACACTAAATGCTAAGACATGTTACAAGAATGAATATAAAAGCAATATAACCATAACACCAAAATATACCTGTTGAGTCATATACCTAAATGCTCATCATCTGAACCAACATCTGTCCTCTGAAACTACTATTGTAACTCTGGGCAGTACTGACCATTGTGTATCAATGGCTAAATGGCTACATTGGTCATCTCTCTGAGTGTCCTGAGACTTAGTCATGGCATGGGGAAGAAATCTGTTGTCCATGATCTGATAGTGATCCATAATAGATGCTCATCTCAACATCTCAATGTAAGGGAACTAACTGAATAGTGTAATGGAATCTGAAAAATAGTGTATGGTAGCCTAGCTACTATATATGTGATAACATGAGTCACATAACATCATACCATCATACTATCACAACACATTCTATTGTGCTTGTGCGCTTTGCTATATTATATTGGGGTTATTTGGAGTTTCTTTCTTTAAAAGATTGAAGGAGATTTCTGGAGATAATAGAAGAAAACCTTCCCGTGGATGTAGCCCAATTGGGTGAACCACATATATATGGTGTATTCTTTTCCTTGTTCTCTTTCTGTTCTTATTTATGTTGATATGTTATTGGATGCTTAGATAGGTAAGCTAGTTTAGCTAGATCGATAACTCTGACATGGTATCAAAGATGGATGCTATGATCTAACACCTTCTATAGCTTTCAACCAATAACTATTATTTTCATCTGGGCACTCTTTATTTTTGAAGATTTGTTTTCTATTTGGTAGCCATTAGGCTTCTCTTCAGATCTGGGCATGATTCTGCATATTTGAGATTTTTTTTCATAACCCTAACTTTGTTGTGTAGATTTTTGTAGGAATTTTTCAATGGTATTGTTTTTCTTCTGTAGATCTATATGTTTTTTGGTTTATCCTCAAGGAGACATTTCTTCTGGTTGTAAGATCTGTCCTTTTCGTCCAAGTTTGGTAGAATTTTTGCAGGTTTCTGTCAACGAATTAGTCGGTACTAGTTTCGGCCTAAAACAGGACACCCGCGACGTTTCTTCACATATAGTGCATGTACACGCGACTTGCCTACTACGAACCCACATGTAACTTTGCAGACCCGCATCTTTTATTTTATAGACCCGCGGCTTTTATTTTCTGTTACAGACCCACGGCTTACTCTACTGTAAACCTGCATGTAACACGGGACTTTCTTGTTGTTGAACCCGTGTGTATTAGATCTACACCCGAGTTTCATGTGACAGATCCGCGCGTGGCTTTATTTGACACTTTTTTAAGGGCTATAAGTAAAGTTTTTGTCATTTTCTTTTTTTTTTCATATCAGATCAGTAAATTTTATTAGTTTTCCGTTATTCACTTTTTTCTCTTGTCATTTCTAGCATTTGGGTTTAATTTTCTTGTCAAAATTTTCTATTATTATGACTTCAGAAGTAGTTTATGTTCCTAAACATGTTGGTCCTAAAAATATTGCATGGAAAAGAAAAATGATTGATGTTCTCTGGATTAAGAATCTATGGAGGATTGTTAATGGTGAACACAAGAAACTCGTTCATGCTAAAGATGTGTCTATATGGGAAGAAAAATGTGATCAAACAAGAGGGTTCATTGGTCAAACGGTTTCAGATAGTCTTCGGGTAAGTATTGAGGCAGAAGACATCTCGGTTGAGGTATGGAAAATTATTTCTTTTTTATTTGATAAATCGGATTATGTCTCTGCTTATTACCTTGAAAAGAAGATTTTTGACCTAGATCCTACTAACTTTGAAAGAGTAGAATTAAACCTTGTTGAAGTGAAAACTTTAAATGAAAAATTAAATAATTGTGGTAAATATTACAAGAAGATAGACACCGCTCTTATAATTCTTATCGAACAAAAATTTCCATCTTGTTTTGAAATGTTCATCCAAACTAGGAATAGGGCTCTTGAATTGTCTCAAAGCACCATGAAACCTACTTTTGATGATTTTTGTAATGGGTTGATAAATGAGCAATAAAGGTTGATTGTTTCAAGACAAGTCTCACCTAATAATGCTCTTATGGCATACAATAAGAATCCTAAGAAAAGTTTTAATAATGCTAAAGGTTCTTGTTCACACACTTCTAATCATACTAATAATTTGGGACATGCTTCTAGTGCACATCATGAAACTAGTAATAAGAAGAAAGTGTATGATCCTTGTAAACATTGTGGTAAAACTAACCATCCCGAAAATAATTGATTTAAAGAAAAATGTTTAATGTCTAAGGCTAAAAAGAAAGGTTATGATGAATCACATGTAGCTTTATGTGCATATGTTGTTTTGTCTAGTATTTCTTCTTCTAATGTGGAATGGATAATGGATTTTGGTGCTTCTAAACATATGATTGGTAATGCTTCCTTATTTACATCTTATGACAATAATAAATACACATCTCAGAAAGTATCTATAGGTGATGGTAAACAACTTTCTGTAATTGGTTCTAGTAATGTTAATGTTGCTAATGGTCAATTGGAAGATGTTTTTCATGTTGAACACATGCCCATCAACTTGCTTTCTATTTATCGTGCATGTCAAAATGGTCTAAATTTGAAGCTTGGCCTGATAAATATGTTCTTAAAGATATCAACCATAATTTTAAATTAGTTTATTCTGGTCTTGTTGGTCATACCGCTAGTTTATATAAATTTGTTGGTTTTACTTCAACTAAGAGACAACCCTTTTATTCCTATGTTGCTCATGCTGATGAACTAATTAAATTGTGGCATGAAAGATTGGGTCATTTTAATTATGGTAAAATGCAAATGTTAACTAAAATGGTACATGGCTTGCCTAATATTTCATCTACTAAAGGTGTTTGTGAAGGTTGTGTCCTTGGTAAACATCATAGATAAATGTTTGATAAGGGTAAAGCTTGGCATGCTAAAGAACCTTTGCAATTAATTCATCGTGACATTTGTGGTCCTCTTGAAGTTCCCTCTATATCTCATGCAGTCTATTTTCTTACCTTTATTGATGACTTTAGTAGAAAATCATGGGTTTATTTTTTGAAAAATAAAAGTGACACATTTCCTAAGTTTCAAGCATTTAAATCCTTGGTTGAGAATGATTCTGGTAAAAGGATTAAGAATTTGAGATCTGATAATGGGGGGGATTTGTTAAGAAATAATTTGAAACTTTTTTTATCTAAACATGGAATTCAACATCAAAAGACTGTTCCTTACACACCTCAACAAAATGGTGTTGTTGAAAGGAAAAACAAAACTTTAGTTGAAATGGATAGATTTATCCTTTATTATAAAGGATTACACAAGAAATTTTGGGTCGAAGCGATCTGTTGTGCTAATTTTATTTTAAACAGAGTTCCTACAAAATATTCTAAGCATGTTACCCCTGAGGGAAACTGGAATGTTAGAAAACCAAATATTAGTAACTTTAAGGTGTTTGGTTGTGAATGTTGGGCTCATATTCCTAATGACAAACGAAAAAAGTTAGAACCCAAGTCTCACAACTATTCATTGGTTATGCTGAGGAATCCAAGGCTTACAGGTTATTTGATCCTTCTAATTATAGTTTCATAATTAGAAGAGATGTTCAATTTACTGAAGTCTCTCCACCACCTAAGTCTGTAGAACCTCATGTTGCCATGAATATTTCATTGTCTCATGTTACTCCTTCTTCCAGTTCTGTGCATGTTGTTGATCTTAGTTCACCCTCTTCTTCAAGTGTTCCATCTGAATGTCCCGAATCTTTTGAAGTGACTTATGTTCCTTATACTCTTTTTGTTTAGGCCCAGAAAACTTTTAAATCTACAGGTAGTGAGATCGGTAATCCTTCCGATACTCGTAGAACTAGATCTAACTTTGCTCTTATGACCAAAGTTTTTGCCACAGATGATCCTACTTCTTATGCTCAAGCTAAGGGTAAAACTCATTGGGAATAAGTTATGTCTGTTGAGTATGAATCTATTATGAAGAACAAGGCTTAGTCTCTTGTTCCTCTTCGTTCAGGAAATAATTTAGTTGGTTGCAAATGGGTTTATAAAACTAAGTTCACTGCAAAAGGACATATTGAAAAATATAAAGCTAGATTAGTTGCAAAAGGTTTTAACCAACTTGAAGGTATTGATTATAATGAAACTTTTTCTCATGCTGCTAAAATGAATCCAACAAGAACCATCTTATCTCTTGTTGCATCTTATAAATGTGAAATACACAAAATGGATGTTAAAAGTGCTTTTATAAACGGTGATCTTCATGAAAACATTTATAAGCAATAGCCTGTTGGTTTTATTTTTGTTGAATCATCAAGTTTAGTATGCAAATTACACAAGTCTTTATATGGTCGCGAACAAGTACCCGGGGTTTGGTGTGATAAAATTGATGCATATTTCTTGAATAATGGTTTTAAGCATTGTATATATGATCCAAATCTGTATGTTAAGAACTTTGGTGATAATATCCTCATTATTGTGTTATATGTAGATGATCTTATCATCACTGGAAGTCATCTTGTATTAATTCAAAGTATGAAAAGTGATCTTCAAAAACAATTTGAAATGACTGATCTCGGTATATGGCACTATTTATTGGGTCTTCAGGTCTGGCATATGGAAGATGGTATTTTTCTCTCTCAGCCAAAGTATGCTACAGACTTATTGGCTCGTTTTCATATGAGTGATTGTAAACTTGCTCCTATGCCATTTCAATCTGGTGTAAAGTTAATTGTTGAATGTAACACTCCTATTGTTGATGCTACTCTTTATCGTCAGCTCGTGGGATGTTTGATAAACTTAAATTACAACAGACCACATCTCTCTTTTTTCGTCAGTGTGGTTTCTCTTTTCATGCAGCAACCTCATGAAATTCATTGGAAGGCAGCCAAGAGAATTATGATATATTTACAGGGTACATTGTACTATGGTGTCTTTTATTCGAGTAGTGCTACAGTTTCACTTTCTAGATATATAGATTTTTATTGGGTAGGTGATAGTTCGGATCGATGGTCAATTGCTGGTTATATATTTCAACTTGGTTCAAGTATGATTTCTTGGTCCAGCAAGAAGGTGAATACTCTTTATTTATCTTCATGTGAAGCAAAGTATAGAGCATCCGAAGAAGTAGTTTGGTTATGGCATGTTCTCACTGAGCTTGGTTTGGTTTCGAAAATGTCCATAGTGTTGAAATGTGACAATCAGGGTGCAATTCAGCTTGCTTATAATCTGGTATATCACTCCAAGACAAAGCATCTCGACCTTGATGCTGATTATATTCAAGGTCTTGTAGAAGATGGTACTCTTTCTCTTGAGTATTGTCCTACTGAGCAGCAGGAAGCCAATATCTTCACCAAATCCTTAACATAAGAGAAGTATGTGAATCTTCATTCCTTGCTTAGGATGAGGGAAGTTGTCATCAAGGGGCAGCAGTAATGACTCCTTCCTTCCTTAGTGTTAGTGTGGGCCTTTATCCCAGCCATTATTAAGGGGGAGTGTTGGAATATATTATATTCATTGGAAGGTAATAATGTCTTTGTATTATGTCAGGAGTTGTCCACAATCTTATGTAAAAGAGTAATACATTATATTCCATATTCAACAATACTATAATTATGAGCTATCGTAGCATTAAGATTATGATGATGATGACGATGATGGTGGCTGTGATGATGAAGATGATGATGGCAATGATGATGAAGATGGTGATGATGATGATGATGATGAAGGTGAAGAAGAAGATGATGATGATGATGTTGACGAGGAAGAGGGTAATGACTCTAATGATGAGGATCATGACGAAGATGTTGATGATTATGAAGATGATGAAGATGACGATGATGATGAGGATGAGGATGATGGTGGTCATGATGGTGAAGATGATGATGATGGATAAGCTTTCCCAACCATTCAGGGTCAAATCAATACCTTATTAAAGTTATAAAATAAATTGTTAAAATATGGTTTGATAAAACATATGTAGGTGACAAATACTTAGGAACTACTATATGCATGATCCACTTTAACCCTATACTTATCTAACTTAGGAACTACTTTAACTATGCATGAACTACTTTAACCCTATACTTATCTAACTTAGGAACTACTATATGCATGATCCACTTTAACCCTATACTTATCTATCTTAAGACATTAAATTCTCCAAATTGAAAATTATGTTTATTAAAAATACTTGAGGAAAAATTCAAACCCAAAAGATTTTATATGTTTCATAGAGGAAACATGTGCACATTTAAATGTCTTATTTTGTGCAATAAAACACCACTTTGATTTGAATAGAAACTTACACCCCTATGTAGGTCATGTTGGCACCTATAAATGTTTTGCACAAAGCTGAAGGGGAAGACTGATTTCACTGGTGAATTCTTCGAAGAAATGGTTAAACCCTCCTATACAGTCATGACCAGGTTGCTAAGGCCAGGAAGCAGCTTAGTTGGGAAGGAAATAATGAGAAAAATAGGGGTTTTTTGGCATTTTAGGAATAAGAAGCTAGCCCAAATAATCGAAAATGGATAAAAAAACCAATAATCTATGCTCCGAAAAGAAAATAAAGTAAAGGTTAAAGCTCATACAAGTCCCAACCATTGATCAAGCATGCAAAGGAGATCTACATCCCCCAATCGCTGTCGCATCATCAAAATTGCGCGGAAATTAGCACAGGAGGGTGGTCACGATGGATAAACCACCAGGACAGATGGCAGTCGGAGGGGCCATCGCATGAGTGTTTGGGCGGTAAGTGAAACCGCCAGAAGGCTTGCCATACCATCGCAGTGGGAAGTGAGGTGGAAGATCAACGACGTAGACTACATGGCCAAAGATCTGACAGTGCGAAGGACAAGTTGTCACATCAGCATGGAGGTTAGGGTAGATCAACGGTTCATGACAGGAGGGAATCAGATCTACGGCCGGCGGAGATAGTAGATGCACGGTTGATAGCATAGTGGACTCCATCGGTGAAAGTGCCGAAAATCTAGACACTTGGAGAGATCCCAACCGTAGATACGTTAAAGGACAAGATCAACTCTCCTCGGTGATCGTCGCAGGGTGAAAGAGCACCCCAAATAGTGGAGAAGGTGGTTGCGATGGTGGATACCACCTGCCAGGTGTCACCACAGAAGATCCTACGACGGAGATGAAAAGATGTCAAATCAGAAAAAGTTAAATAAGGGATCAAATGAACGACCTAGAAGCAATGCCCAGTAGATTGACAGACAGGAAAGGGAGACAGCTGGTGAAGGTGAGCAGAAGTTAATGTGGAAAGTTTTATATATATAACAAGGCATATGTAAAGTCGACGTTTCTTTCTTGGAACTGTCGGAGTTGGAGGATTCTGGATGTGCAGAGGCTGAAAAGGATGATAGGGAGAAGGTCACTCTCAAGCTTTCCGTGACAGGTAGGGTTCCAAACCTCCTTTGTTTGCAAAGTGCAGTCTGTTTTATAGTCTTAGAATGGCAGACAAAGAGGTTTCTACCAGTCCTAAGGTCAGAGTGGCCCTAGAAGACAGAGAATGCAATGTGGTTGACCCAGACCTTCGGCTGCCTATACCAGAAGTTAAAAGAAGGTTCAAAGCTCTACTTGAACAACGGTTAGATGTCCATAGAGTCCATCAGTCCCTTTTCATCTTCTTTTGCTTGGAACAGATAATGCATTTCCTAAAGTTCGTGTCATGGTGTTCATTGAATTACTCAGAACCCCAACGAGTAATAATGAATGCCAAGAGTTCTAAAATCGTCTGTAGTGTAGATGCTACTGTCATTCGAAATACCCTTGCCGTTCCCGAGTCACCATCCCTAATCCCCGAAAGTTTCTTTGAAGAGTCGATCGTTACCCTGTACAGGAAGATTTCCCAAGAAATTCGTCCTTGTTACTTGCTTAAAACCTGATGTAGAAGTTACAGATACCCCCTACCCGCTAGATGTCAGCCTTTTTAATGACCACACCCAGTTGGTTCTTTCTTTGATAGCACAATTTTTAGGTTTAGATACAGATTTATGGATAACCGAAGTACAACTAAGCCTGTTATTCAGGATTAGTGTTAGTTCCCCCATGGTGGGAAGTGATTCAATACCATCCCTCAAGTTTGAGGAATTTTTGGCAGAAAAAATTCATGCACAGTTGAGTTGTTTTGAAAATACCATATTTTTTCTGTTTCAAGCATGTTTGACTAAGATGGTTCTGCATAGCAGTGCAGACGAGTTACGTTTCTCTCAGATAATATTTACAAGGAATTTGGAAGATAATGTTTTCAATTACATGAACTATATTATGTCTGCTGTGTACAAAGTTATATTTGAAGAAGAACTGCCCAGAGTGCTACCAGAAATGCAAATTCTGATGCAGTTGAAAGATGAACTAGCCGTTGGCGACTGGTTCTTGTTGAAAGATGCCACAGTGATAAGAGTGTATGGTTTTGTACATGAACCATACTTTTTGCCAGCATTTTTTACTTTGAGGGTTTTTTCCCTTGAGTTCATTCGGTAGAGGTTAATTATAGAAGAGGAGCAGTTTGGGCAATTTAAGAAGGGTTATGATATAAAGCTCCTTTGGCAAGTTGGCCCTTTTATTGTAAAGCTTGAAGAAGTTGTTAGTGAAGTGGAGAAACTGTTAAGAAATGTGGAGTTCAGAAAAGATGTGGCGATTGCATATGATCCTCTACATGTCATAGCCAGAAGAAGAAAAAAAAGTAACTTAAAGACATTTGAACATTAAGAGACTGAAGGATTGTTGAAGGGGCGAAATTTATTGCAGTATGAGCCTGAAGAGGAAGAAACCCTAGATTCGCAAGTACAAGCTTTAAACGTGACTGATGATCCTATGGAAGCAGACCAGCTACTTAATACTCTGGAGGTAGGCGAGAAGAGGGATTTCCAAGAGGTCATTGAGATAGAAGAAGAGGAAGAAAATGAAAAGAAAAGACCAAAATTGGAAACACCAGATGAGTTAGTTGTCCTAATAAGTGATATGGATGACCAGAAAGAGGGGTTATCAACCCCAGTTATCCAAGTCCATGAGTATAAATTCCAATATGCAGCAGGAGGGAGTGAAGACAGTAAATTTCAATCCCAAGAAGATATGTTTAAGTATCATGGGAAAAATAAGTAGGCATCTGCACATAAACTCTTTGAACTAATGCCCACAGTAAGAAGTTTGTCTAAAACAGAGATGTCTTTGATGACGAATAGGGACATTAAGACACACACTTTCAATCTGACGATATCCAATAAAGAAAAAATGACGGAAGCGAGAATAAACTGGAAGAAGATACCCTTGCCTGACAAAATTCAATTTCACAGGAAAATTGGAGAGGGGCTATATGATGAATTAGCGGGAGCAGCTGTGAAGATCTCTAATTTGGAAACTACTGTAAATAAAATGGATGCCTAGTTAAAACATGAAAGGTCAGAGAATAAAGCACTTCAGCAGCAGGTCAAAAAGTTGTAGTTTGATTTAATTGAAAATGATGGCGGGGGCAAAGTAAACAAGAAACTGTTGATAGAGAAAGATAATTTGATCCAGATCCTACAAAAGAAAATGAAAATCCCCAACACCCAGTTGATACATGCTCCCGAAGAGAAAAAGTTAATACAAGAAAAAGAAGATTTAAGCAGGGAGATCAACAATAGTAAGGTTGAATTGTTAAGGTTTGAAGAGAAAGAAGGAAGCTGGGAGAAAGAGAAGATGAGTTTGAAGGGTCAAATTGAAGAGTTGAAGAGCAGTTTCTCAAATATATGTGCACAAAAGGCAAGCGAAGGCTTAAATAAGGAGGAGGATGGTACTGATAGCATTGTACAAGCCATGTCCCAGATCAGCCTAAAGGAAGTTGAAATACGAGAACTAAAAGAGGAAAATCACAGATTAAAGGAAGAAAATGACAAAAAGGAAAAAGGGACATCGGCCCTACAGGAAAAGTATAAGGAATTGTTAGGGATTAATAATAGGTTTATTCAGCATATTACAGGGCAAACAGCTATGCAGGGATGCAAGCATTTGGTTTGGGATTTAATTATTCAGGAAGCTAAGAGGTTCAGACCTTATCTAGATTTCATGAGGACAAAGGAAAAGCTAGTCACTGATGTTTTTGGGAGCTACACTGCCATGAAGGAAAAGCTGAACAAAAAGCCAAAGGAGACTGCGTATAATGCTATACAATTTTTAAATAGTTTGACCGATAAAGATATCATAGATTTGAACATTAAGGACATGGTCACAACCATTGCGGCAGCAAGGCAGATCCTAGGGAAGCATGCGTTAGTCGAAACTATGGAGGCCAAAGCAAATGAAATGAATGAATAGTTAACAGAGTTTAAAGGATAGTTTGAAGGGCTAGTAGAAAAGGGATTTCCCGCATTTTGGGATGAAAAGCAAAAATTGATTTCCCAAAGTGAGCATAAAAAGTTGATGTTTAGCAGGCAGATGGATCATTCAAAGTTCAAACATTTGACCCAGCCACTTACAGGGAAACTCCTGATGGACAAGATGGACGAAGAGTTCGAGATGTTGTACAGATTGACCTCTATTGGTGAAGGGATTCCACCCATGTCTTATGTTGATCACCTTGACATAATGGTCATAGTGAAAGAGATGACAAGTTACGACATCCTAGCACCTGAACTTTGGGTCCTTGTGGAGAAATACAGAAGGATGAAATATACCTATCACTCTCCACTGGCAGCTACTACCCCTTAGATCTTAGATCTATGCATTTTCTAGATATCAGTTTATTTTTGATATAAAAGTTTGTAATATATTTAGGATTTTGATTTCCTAGGACGTGGCAGTGGGTTTCCCATTATGTAATGAAGTTTCACCATTAGACAGATACTTTAAATATCTTTTATATTGTTTAACGGCATATCGGCAAATGCAAGAAAGCAGTTAAGCTTATCTCGTTATATTTTCTGTTTTATGATAGTGACATCTGAACTATGATGAGGTGTCCCTATATTGTAACTCATTTTTGTTTCAAATGGGCCGAGTATGAGACTCTAGGCCACTATAATTTCCATATATTTTCAAATGGAAAAGGTTGAGAACTTTTGGAGCTCTGCATATTTTGTCCACTATTGTTATTCTGAGATATTTCTTAAATAAAGTTGTCAGAAGCTTACATGCATTTTTCAGGGATTCCTGTGTAATCAGTCTGGTAGTCTATTTTCCTTTCCTATGTGATATGTGTTTCTTTCCTTTTTTAATCCATGTTGTTAATATTCCTTCATACTTGGTTCAGTGTAGTATCTGAATGAGATTCATAGAAATTATGCCTTGTTCATTTCTTACCAAGTATTTCACAAAAATATTTCTACTAAAGTTGGTATAGGATTCATCTATGTATGCCTTATATCAATGGATTGTTCCATCTCTCTTCTATTTCACCAATTAAATCACTTTGACTACTAGCTGGTTTCCTTGCCCCTGTGTGAATGTATCTGCTAAGCATTTGATAATGATGTCTATGTTATACTTAAATTGACTCCATTGCCTGATATAGATCCCTGTTTTTCTTCAACCAATGGTTCATAGAAGTAAATTGTGTCCTACAGAAATCACACCTCCTATGTATGTTTTGATAGAACATCTCGAAGAATGAATGTTGGTGTTCTTTTTTCATGGTTGACGCCCTTGATTATTTCCAGTTTTTCATTAGTGTATTGAGAGAGCCCTCTCAGACTGTGTTGGGTCAGTAACATTAGTCCAAATATTGGTTAGTGGTTACCTCGAATTCCCCTTCTTACAACCTGGGGGTCAATTTGGGTGTTAACAAATTGGCATTGTTGCCGGGGAACACAAGTTTTCTTGTTTTTTTTTTTCCTTGCAAGAACGACAAAGAATTATGAAGATTCGAAGGGAAGAGAGATCCTTGTGGGCAAACAGAGATTTCCATATTTTTGAAGGTTGTACAATTTTTCCTTGGCAACTCCACTCGTAAAGATTTATATTCAAGAAAGCACTCCACTGGGGAATACCACCGAAGCTGAATTCTAGTTCTGAAGGACATATCGACAAGGCATCCTGGCCTCAAGAAAGACCCATACCAGAGGTAATCCTATTTCTGAAATTCTACTAATTGTTGATAACCCGGAAAGTCTGCTTAGGCGAAAAGCTGAAAAAAGATACAGCTAGTACTTCAAACAGTGAAATAATTGTGTCTGAAGAAGGATTACCTGTTTTTCAAGAATTAAATATAGAGATTGACATTGGGAAACCTTTACCAAGATCAAGATCCGAATCCTATCTAAGCCTAGGTGAAGGAGGTCTTAATAATCCTAAATCCTAATTGTTAGATCATATCTAGTGTGAGTTACTAGATACTATCAAAGCGAAAAAAGCTAAACCCTATTCCAAGAATATCCCACCCCTTTCACAAAATCCGCGTGTAATCATGGCTGCTAGATTTGCACCTTTAGCCCTACCAGCTGTTTTACATGACCTGCCTCAAAACTATGCACAAAGGACCATCTCCTATGATGGAGAGGGAAATTTTTCTGCCAGATAGCATGTAGACAGGTTTGAAGATTTTATTGATTTGGAGGAGGTAGATTATGATGATGCAAAGATGAGGTTATTTTCCCAAAGTTTGTTTGGAGAACCTAAGAAATGGTACAGGTTGTTACCAAATGCTTCCATAA
The DNA here is from genome assembly GCA_027924585.1 of Larix kaempferi. Lineage (NCBI taxonomy): Eukaryota > Viridiplantae > Streptophyta > Pinopsida > Pinales > Pinaceae > Larix > Larix kaempferi. The sequence goes on from BSBM01000818.1 coordinate 3,954,774, forward strand.
ATGATTTTACGGTGTTTAAGACACTATTCTTACAAAGATGGGAAATGATAGGAAGTCCTGCCTTAGTCTTGTCCCAGTACAATCACCTCAAGAAAGGAGGTTTCGAGTCTGTGCATGAATTTTCTGCTAGATTTATGAGGGCATAAAATTCTATTCCAGATGACCTAAGGCCCTCGGCAAGCGCTGCAAAACTCCATGTTGCAGACGCCTTTGATGGATATTTCTCATGTATGTTAAGAGAAAGAAAGTCTACCTCCCTGCCTGCTCTGCTGAAAGATGCCCTAGAGGTAGAGGCAAACATGATGGCCTCAGGAAAAATAAAGGGTAAAACAGAGGCTGAAAGAAAGAAGCAAGAGACCCAAACCTCTACCTCATCCACTTCTAATGATGCAAAATTTGATACCATGATGAAATCCATGGAAAATTTGATGGATAGGTTAGCCATAGATACCAAGCCTCCTCCCCGAGAAAATCATGAAAACTATATCCGAAACCCAAACTTTAGAAGACCACCACCTCCTCCAAGAAATCAAGGAAATCCTGAAGAACAACCGATGCGTCCTCCTTTTGCTAAAAATATGGTAGATGATGAAGTACCTGAAGATCTCACTGATGCACATATTCATTTTATTGACTCCCTAGACCATGAAATATACTGAACTGAAAGGGAGCATGACTTCTTTAACAAAGAAGGTACTAGTAACAAACCTGAGTTAGAATCTGAGCAATACCTAATTGGTTATCAAAATGTTGTGGATGATCTTCAAAGAAAGCTAAAATTGAGAAATAGAGAAGTTACCATGAATAAAGGAAAGCTTCCTTTGAACCAACCTCCAGTCACCCAATAGGCTGCAGAAGAGCCAAAGGAGAAACAAAAAGAAGCTGTTGCAAATAAGAAACCTAAAAATAAAAAAGAAGTGGGTCAACCTTCAAAGGAAGTTAGACCACTAGAAGTCACAGAGATAGTTAAACCTACCCCCACTTTTAGTTTCAAAGCTGAGCTGTCAAAAGTGAAAATCTCCATCCCTCTTATGAGTACAGGGAAGAGATAAGAAAGATGGTTAAAGGGAAAAATGAACATCAACATGATATTTTGGAGCTGTCTGATGATGCTCCTACCATAATCTTTGGATCTAAGTTGGAAGAGCCAGGCGATGAAGAATTCCCTCCTTTCTACTTAAGCCTAAATGTCCATGATCAAATCTTGCACAATACCTTAATAGACTCTGAGGCATCTCATAACCTGATGCCAAAATCTGTGTTGAAAGAGCTAGAATTAGAAGTGACTAGGCCATACCAAGACCTTTTCTCCTTTGATTCTAGAAAAGTGCCATGTTTGGGACTAATTAAGAACATGGTGGTGACTTTAACCCAACTCCCTGCTAAAAGTATTATGATGGATGTGGTGGTGGCTAATGTGCCTGCAAAGTTTGGGATGCTTTTGTCAAGGTCCTGGGTTTCGAAGTTGAAAGGAACTATGCAAATGGACTTATCTTATGCCACAATTCCTATTTTTGGAGCCAATAGAATATTATATAGGGAAAACAGGATGGAATATGTTGTTAGCAGCAAAAGCAAGCCTGAGAATCACCCTATATATGCAGTTGATACAGACAGGGGCTTCTCCATTTTTTTTATTGATGGTCCTCGTTGTGATCCTAACCCTCCCCCATATGTTGAAGTTGACGAAGATAAGGAATTTGCAGCCAGGTATGAAGCTCCTGAGCGGGAAAAAAATGAAGAAGGCTTGTGGAAAATGTATTTTGATGGTTCTGTAAGTAAAAATGGTGTTGGAGCAGGGGTTTGGATCATTCCTCCCAACAGGGAGTCTAGGGCACTTTCATATAAGCTAACATTTGAATGTACTAATAATGTTGCCAAGTATGAAGCATTGCTGTTGGCATTACGGACTCTAAAAAATTTGGGAGCTAAGAAGATAGAAGTGTTTGGAGACTCTGAGCTGGTAGTAAACTAGATAAATGATAGTTACCAAGCCAAACACCCAAGAATGAGGGCATATAGAAATGAAGCTTGGGATTTATTTGGGAACTTTTTCACAGAACATAAGATTAGAGTAATTCCCAGGCATGAAAATGAGATAGCAGATTCCTTGGCAACTACTGCTGGGGGTTTTAAGACCCCAATCTTCTCCCATGCTAAATATGAGGTTGAAATAATAAACAGACCTTCTATTCCTGATAATTCTAAGTATTGGCAGGTATTTGAGGACGACTTACAGCTCAAGATATTTTTGGAACTTTCTGATGAGTTTGCAAATGTGCACATTGATACTGAAAATGAGAACTTGGAAAATCTTGTAGAGGGAGAGAATGCTGAAGAAGAAGCTGAAAACCAAGGGTGGAAAAACATGATGGGTGGTAAGGATATTATTCAATTGAAGAATAATTACATCCCTAAAGGCCTGATACCCCTAGAAAAGCTATTTGATCAAGATGATGCAGCTAAAAATCCAAAATTTGAACCTGCCCGAGAATTAGTAGAAGACCAAAACTTGGGTATAGAGAAAGACCCTCGAATGGTGAAACTGTCCAAAAAGCTACATGCTAACAAAAAGGGACGTTATGTAGAATTGATGAAAATACACACTGATACTTTTTCCTGGACCTATGAAGACTTAAAGGAATATGATACCTCAATCATACAGCATGCCATTCTACTCAAGCTAGGTGAGAAACCTTTTAAGCAAAAATTAAGGAGAATCAATCCTAAGTTAACAGATATCATAGAGAAAGAAGTCAAAAAAAAATTCAATGCTAAGATAATTGTTACATTAAGGTTCTCACAATGGATAGAAAATCTAGTCCCTGCCAGAAAGAAAAGTGGAGAAATCAGAATATGTATTGATTTCAGGAACCTCAATAGAGCATCAATGAAATACAATTACCCTTTACCTAAAATGGAGCATATCTTACAGCAGGTGGTAGGGGCCGAAAGAATTTCCACCATGGATGGTTTTTCAGGGTATAATCAGATTAAAGTGTGCCCAGAAGACCAGGAGAAAACTGCTTTTACAACTCCGTGGGGAACTTTCATATACGTTAAGATGCCATTTGGTTTGATGAACGCTGGAGCCACTTTCCAAAGAGCTATGGATATTACATTTGCTAAAGAAAAAGATAAATTTTTGGTGGTCTATATGGATGATATAACAGTTTTTTCAAAATCAGATGAAGAACATCTCAAGCATTTAGAGAGGGTTTTCATAAAACGTAGGAAATATGGCATTTCCTTAAATCCCAAGAAATCCTTTTTCGCTCTGGATGAGGATAATATTTTAGGGAATATCATCACCAAAGATGGGATAAAGATTGATCCTGATAGGGTAAATGCTATTCAGAAAGTAGGAGATCCCAGAAGCAAAAAGGAAGTACAATCTTTCATTGGCCAAGTGGGTTTTTTAAGAAGATTCATACCAAGTTTTGCTGAAATAATGAGAAGTATTACAAATATGTTAAGAAAGGAGAATCAAATAAAGTGGACCGAAGAAGCCAGAGATTCCTTCAAAGGAATCAAGACAGCCATCACGGAAGCTCTGGTGTTGGCCAGCCCAAACTTTGCTAAGTATTTCCTAATTTTTTCATATGCTTATGAACATACAATAGTTGGAGTGCTATTGTAGAAAAATGACCAAAATGCTGAGCAACCTATTGCTTTTTTCAGCAGAGTGCTGAGAGAGGGGGAACTGAAATATGATATCATGGAGAAACAGGCTTATGCTCTTATAAAATCTTTGAAATATTTTAGGGTCTATATTATACACTCACACATCATTGCTTATGTCCCAAATAGTGCTATGAAAAGCATTTTGACCCAGTTTGATCCTAAAGGCAGAAGGGCCAAATGGATTGCAATATTACTGGAATATGATTTGGAGATAAAACCCACTAAACTGGTGAAAGGACAAGGGTTATCAAAGTTAATGACTAAAGAAAATTGTGACTCTTTGCAGTGAAATTCTTTGGAGGACCATCCAAACCAGCTGAATACAAGCATACAGGTGAAGCCTGAATTCTTTGAGTCCCCTTGGTATATTGACATTGTTTTCGTACTGCAGAATTTACTGGCACCTGCAAGGTTAAGTAAAAGCAGGGCCATGTCTGTAAAGCTAAAAGCTAACGAGTATTGTATCATGAATCAATACCTATATTGGAAATATCCTGGAGGGGTGCTGCTAAAATGTTTTCTTGAATATGAGGCTAGACACATAAAAGAAGAATTCCAAAAAGGAGATTGCGGAGGACACCATTCCTGGAAGGCAACAATAAACAAAATCCTGAGGGAAGGGTTTTTTTGGCCTACGATTTTTAATGACATTTGCAAAGAGACTATTGTTTGTCACCAATGTCATATTTTTTATGGAAAAATAAAGGCTGTTTCACTTCCTCTACATCCTATCATAGTGGAAGCACCTTTTCAACAGTGGGGTTTAGATTTCATTGGAGAAATAAACCCAAACTCCTCTGGGAAGCACAGATGGATCCTGACGGCTATTGATTATTTTACCAAATAGATAGAAGCTATACCTACCAGAAGAGAGACTGAAGGAGTAATCATGGATTTTCTGGAAGATAACATCCTGTCCAAATTCGGATGCCCCAAAAGAATTGTGACTGATAATGCTCCAGCTTTCTGTTCCAAAAAGATGACTAATTTCTGCCATAAATACCATATCACCCTAAATCATTCCACGGCCTATTACCCTCAAGGAAATGGACTAGCAGAGTCTTCAAATAATAGCCTGGTAAGAATCATTAAAAAATTGTTAGAAGATAACAAGAGGTCTTGGCATACAAAGTTAAAATATGCTCTGTGGGCTGACAGAATCAACACGAAAAGAGCCATTGGAATGTCACCATTTCAGTTGGTGTATGGAGCTGAAGTGATTTCTCCAGCATCCCTAGGTTTTCCAGTCATGAGGTTATTACAGGGAAGAGAAGAAGAACCAAATTGTTGGTTGTGGAGCCATATCTTCTAGTCTCATAGATGATATTGTATCAGCCGTGTTTGTACCCCAGTTTTATATGATATGTAGGTGGATTGTACAGTCACCCCAGTGGGGTTCGAGGGAAGTGCCCCCGAAGAAAATTTTTGGGGCTGTTTTTGCCAGTTGTTTTGCGGACCCATGGTTTTGGGTATCCCGTGGTATCTTTCCATTGTATTTCCTTTATAAAATAAAGACATTGTAATATGGCTAGGGATGATGATGTATTAGGTTTTATGCATTGTAAAGATCTCTGAGATCAGGAGAGAGACTGTGAAACAGAGAAGAGGAAGTGCAACGGTTGTGCTGCAGGTTGTATCCCTTCACCTTGCTGGACTGTAATAATAATAAGGACTGTCAAATTCAGTGTGGACGTAGCCCAAGTTGGGTGAACCATGATATATCTGTGTCTCTCTTGTAATGTGTATGTGTGATTATATTTGCATTTCTGTTTATTGTTATTGCTCTGCGATCTTGTTTTTCTAACAATTGGTATCAGAGCCAAAGGTCTATTTGGCAGTTAAACCCGCCGGAAGCTAGGGTTTCTGGTTCGAGTGGGAGCAATGGAGAAGAAGGAAAGTTTAAGGTCGAGAAGTTTAACGGCCAAAAATTCGGGTTATGGAAGTTGCAAATGGAGGACTATCTGTACCGGAAGGATCTATTCCTACCGTTGGGAGGAAAAGCAAAGCAGCCGACGGCTGTGAAGGACGAAGAATGGGAGGTTCTTGACAGAAAGGCTCTGGGAACAATACGGTTGAGCCTAGCTTCGTCGGTGGCTTTCAATATCTCAAAAGAAACAACAACAGAGGGTTTGATGAGCGCATTGGGTAAGCTGTATGAAAAACCCTCGACCTCCAACAAGGTATTTCTAATGAAGCGTTTACTTAATATGAAGATGTCTGAAGGTGTATCTGTTACTGATCATTTAAATGAATTTAATACGGTTACAAATCAGCTAAGTTCTGTAAGTGTGAACTTTGATGATGAGGTTAGGGCTCTTCTAATATTGTGTTCATTGCCAAAAAGATGGAATAGCTTGGTCATGGCTGTAAATAACTCTATCTCTGGTTCAAACACCTTGAAATTTGATGATGTTATTGGTGTTATTCTTAGCGAGGAAATGCGAAGAAAAAGCACAAGTGAGACATCAGGTAATACGTTGACCATGGAGAGAAGGGGAAGACAAAAGGAGAGAGGAAAGATCCAAGGTAATCGTGGAAAGTCTAAAACGGGCAGATCCAAGTCCAGACTGGGAAAGATAGAGTGCTGAAACTGTGGAAAGAAAGGACATCTAAAGAAAGACTGCAAATCTCTAAAGAAGAAAGGAGATGCACAGAAGGAAACTACCCAGGAAGCAAATGTAGCAGGTGATGTGTTACAAGATGCTTTGATTCTTGCATTAAATAATACTAGTGATTATTGGGTAGTAGATTAAAGAGCTTCATGTCATGCTACACCCCATAGGAAATACTTTCATGAGTATGTTCCTGGCGACTTTGGACATGTTTTATTGGGTGATGATGAGCCATGTAAAATTGTTGGAATGGGTAAGGTATGGATAAAAGTTAAGAATGGAACTGATTGGTTGTTGAAAGAAGTTAGGCATATTCCTGCTATGAAAAGAAATCTGATCTCAACATGGCAGTTGGGAGATGGCGGCTGTCTATCTACGTTCGGAGAAAAGTGGTGGAAGATCACTAAAGGATCAATGGTGATAGCAAAAGGAGACAGAGTAGGTACGTTCTATTTATGTCCTCATAATACTGACCATTTTATCTTTTTAGCTTCCATAGGAACAGATACAGCATTGTGGCATCATAGGCTTGGCCACATGAGTGAGAAGGGGATGTAGATTCTCCACTCAAGGAAGTTGCTGCCGGATTTGAAGCAGGAAAATTTGGAATTCTGTGAAAAATGTGTTTATGGAAAACAGAAGAAGAATGAAAAATTAGAGCTTGTGCATACAAATGTATGGGGACCGGCTCAGGTACAATCTCTTGGTGGCTCTCATTATTATGTTACATTTATTGATGATGCAACTAGAAAAACTTGGGTTTATTGCATTAGACAGAAATCTGATGTGTTTGCTACTTTTAAGAAGTGGAAAGCTTTGGTTGAGAATGAGACAGGAAAAAGATTGAAGTGTCTCAGATCTAATAATGGAGGTGAGTACTACGGCAAGGAGTTTGATAGTTACTGTTCATACCATGGGATTCATAGAGAGAAGACAGTCCCAGGAACACCACAAGAAAATGGTGTGTCAGAAAGGATGAACAGAATGATCATGGAGCATGCAAGGTGTATGAGACTGCATGCAGGGTTGCCCTTATAGTTTTGGGCGGATGTTGTAAATACTGTTGTTTATTTAATAAACAGAGGACCTTCAAGTGCTTTGGATGGTGGTATTCCAGAGGAAGCATTGACAGATAAAAAGGTAAACTACTCATTTCTGAGAACGTTTGGTTGTGAAGCATTTGTCCATATTGATAAACAAAATATAACAAAGCTTGAAGCTAAATCCAAGAAATGTACCTTTATTGGATATGGGGTTGATGAATTTGGTTATCGTTTATGGGATTATGAAAATAACAAAATCATCAGGAGTAGAGATGTGATATTCAATGAAAAGGTCATGTATAAAGATCAGTTGCAGGGAAAGAAACAGGAAAAGGAAAACACAGAGTACATAGTGCTTGATGAAATTAAAGAAAATGAAGTTCCGAAGGTGACAGAAAATCAAGAGCAGCAGCAAGTACCTGAAACTCCTGCAATTGTAAGAAGATCTACCAGGTTAAGTAGACTCCCTGAACGATACTCTCCTTCAATGTATTATTTATTGATGACTGATTCTGGTGAACCAGAATGTTATGAAGAAGTAATGCAGGTGGAAACTAGAAAGAAGTGGGAGCAAGGCATGAATGAGGAGATGGACTCATTGGTAGGAAACCAGACTTGGGATTTGGTTCAGTTGCCTGCTGGTAAAAGAGCATTGCAAAACAAATGGATTTACAGGTTGAAGGAAGAAGAAGGAGGTAAGAAGCAGTACAAGGCCAGACTTGTTGTAAAGGGGTTTGCACATAAGAAAGGTATAGATTTTGATGAAATATTTTCTCCTGTTGTTAAGATGACTTCAATTAGGACTATCTTAAGTCTAGTGGCGGTAGAAGATTTGCATCTTGAACAGTTATATGTAAAAACAACCTTCCTCCATGGGGATTTGGAGGAAGAAATATATATGCAGCAGCCACAAGGGTATGAGGTCAAAGGTAAGGAGGATCTGGTATGTAGGTTGAAAAAGAGCTTGTATGGCTTGAACCAAGCTCCAAGGCAATGGTATCTAAAGTTTGACAGGTTTATGACAGAACAAGGTTATAGTAGATGTCATTCTGACCACTGTGTTTATTTCAAGAAGCTAGACAATGGAAGATATATTATATTATCTTGTTATTGTATGTGGATGACATGCTTGTTGTAGGGTCTGACATGCAGGATATAAATGTACTCAAAAGGAAGCTAGCTAATTCATTTGCGATGAAGGATTTGGGTGCTGCAAAGCAAATCCTTGGTATGAGAATAACGAGAGACAGAAAAAATCGCAAATTGACATTATCTCAAAGTGAGTACATACAAAAGGTGTTGGAGAGGTTTAGAATGCAGAATGCAAAACCTGTAAGTACACCTTTGGCTAGCCATTTCAGTCTAAGTAAGGAAATGTGTCCCAAGACACAAGAAGAGACAGATTACATGTCCAAGATTCCCTATCAATCAGCAGTTGGCAGCTTGATGTATGCCATGGTGTGCACAAGACCAGATATTGCACATGCAGTGGGAGTTGTGAGCAAATATATGAACATTCCAGGTAAAGAACATTGGAAGGCAATATAGTGGATTCTCAGGTATTTGAGAGGTACTACCACTGAGGCATTATGTTTTGGAGGTTCAGACACTGTTCTACAGGGATATGTTGATGCAGATATGGCAGGTGACAAGGATAGCAGGAGGAGCACCACAGGGTATGTGTTTACTATAGGTGGAACAACAATAAGCTGGATTTCGAAACTACAGAAGGTTGTTGCACTTTCAACAACAAAAGCAGAGTATGTTTCCATTACAGAGGCTAGTAAAGAGATGATTTGGTTGTAGAGGTTTACGGAGGAAGTGGGTAAGAAGCAGAAGGATAGCAGATTGTATAGTGACAGCCAGAGTGCCATTCACCTTGCAAAGAACTCAGCATTCCATTCCAGGACTAAACATATACAGCTCAAGTACCATTTCATACGCTCTGTTCTGGAAGATGAACTGTTAAAGCTGGAAAAGATACATACTAGCCAGAATCCTCCAGACATGTTCACAAAGGTAGTGACCAGAGAGAAACTGCGTTCGTGCTCAGTTTCAGTTGGCCTTCTAGCATGAAGGTGAAGACGAGAAATTTTTCAAGTCCAAGTCCAGCAAGTGCAACAGCAGTGGAGTTGCTGTGATCAGTCTCCAAGTGGGAGATTGTTGGTTGTGGAGCCAGATCTTCTAGTCTCATAGATGATATTGTATCAGCCGTGTTTGTACCCCAGTTTTATATGATATGTAGGTGGATTGTACAGTCACTCTAGCGGGGGGGCATCGCCCCCCCATGGGGTTCTAGGGGGAAACATCCCCCCTGACTGGGGGGTTCAGGGGCAGTGCCCCCGAGAAATGGGGGTTCAGGGGAAACACCCCCAAAGAAAATTTTTGGGGCTGTTTTCGCCAGTTGTTTTGCGGACCCATGGTTTTGGGTATCCCGTGGTATCTTCCCATTGTATTTCCCTTATAAAATAAAGACATTGTAATACGGTTAGGGATGATGATGTATTAGGTTTTATGCATTGTAAAGATCTCTGAGATTAGGAGAGAGACTGTGAAACAGGGAAGAGGAAGTGCAGCGGTTGTGCTGCAGGTTGTATCCCTTCACCTTGTTGGACGGTAATAATAATAAGGACTGGCAAATTCAGTGTGGACGTAGCCCAAGTTGGGTGAACCACGATATATCTGTGTCTCTCTTGTAATATGTATGTGTGATTATATTTGCATTTCTGTTTATTGTTATTGCTCTGCGATCCTTTTGTTCTAACACCAAATCACATGCAAAGAAGAGTAAATTAGATAGTTGAGCTAAATGAGCTAAGGAGTAAGGCATATGACAAAGTAGGAAGCCATCAAGAAAAGATGAAGGAGGATTTCGACGAAAAAGCCAAGGAATATTATTTTCAGGTTAATGACCTAGTTCTGAAATGGAATGCTCCTAAAGAAGAAAAACATGGAAAATTTGACCATATGTGGATGCGGCCATATATTATTGCAGCAATCTGAGGAATAAATTATTTTTTCTTAGCACATCAAGACAGATCTGCCTGGTCAGGAAGTCCAGTTAATGGGAGGTTCTTGAAACATTACCTGTCCTAAGGGAAGCAGGTATTCCATGTACCATAGCCTATGTATATATTTTTGCATTTGTTTTTAAAGTTGTTTTGAAATTTTTGATGGCAAACCTAAAAGACTTGAAACACTAAAGAAAAGAAGATAAGGTCTAGAAGGCTAGCCATGGTTCCTATTTTTTTTTTGTATGTGAGTAGCCTAGATATGCAGTAGATACATTTGCAGTTTTAAAAATTCAAAAGAAGTTGTCAACTCCGAAGTTTGAACCGCCCAATGGACTAGGCACTTAGTCTACGGGGTTCTTTGCTACCTCATAGGGAGGATAACATCCCCGGTTGGAGCCAGTTGTTGGCACCTATAAATTTTTTGCACAAAGCTGAAGGGGAAGACTGACTCCACTAGTGAATTCTTTGAAGAAATGGTTAAACCCTACTGTACAGTCATGACCAGGTTGCTAAGGCCAATAAGTAGCTCAGTTGGGAAGGAAATAATGAGAAAAAATAAGGGTTTTTTGTCATTTTAGGCATAAGAAGCTAGCCCAAATAATCGAAAATGGATAAAAAAACCAATAATCTATAGTTTGAAAAGAAAATAAAGTAAAGGTTAAAGCTCAGACAAGTCCCAACCGTTGATCGGGCATGCGAAGGAGATCTACGGCCCCCGATTTCCGTCGCATCATAAAAATTGCGTGGAAATGAGCATAGGAGGGTGGTCGCAATGGATAAACCACCAAGGTAGATGGAAGTCGGAGGCGCCATCGCATGAGCGTTTGGGCGGTAGGTGAAACAGCCAGAAGGCTTGCGATACCATCGCAGTGGGAAGCAAGGTGGAAGATCAACAGCACATGCTGCATGGCCAAATATCTGATGGTGCGAAGGACAAGTTGTCACATCAGCATGGAGGTCAAGGAAAATCAACGGTTCACGACAGGAGGGAATCAGATCTACGACCGGAGAGATCCCCGCCGTAGATACGTTTAAGGACAAGATCAACGCTCCTCGATGATCGTCGCAGGGTGAAAGAGCACCCCAGATAATGGAGAAGATGGTTGCGATGGTGCATACCACCTGCCAGGTGTCACCACCTGAGCACATCGCGAGGAAGATTAAGTGGTAACCAAAGTTGGAGGTCGGGTAACGATGCCACCATATCCTTATATGGTGTTAGATATGATGGAAAGATAAGATTTAAAGCCAACAGAAGATCCTACGGTGGAGATGAAAAAGTTAAATAAGGGATCAGATCAACGACCTAGAAGCAATGCCCAATATATCAACGGATGGGAAAGGGAGACAGCTGGCGAAGGTGAGCGGAAGTTAATGGGAAAATTTTTATATATATAACAAGGCATATGTAAAGTCAACATTTCTTTCTTGGACCTATCGGAGTTGGAGGCTTCTGGACGTGCAGAGGACGAAAAGGACGACAGGGAGAAGGTCGCTCTCAAGCTTTCCGTGAAAGGTAGGGTTCCAAACCTCCTTTGTTTGCAATGTGCAGTGTGTTTTATATTCTTAGAATGGAAGACGAACAAGTTTATACTAGTCCTAAGGTTAGAGTGGCCCTAGAAGATAGAGACTGTGATGTGGTTGACCCAGATATTCGGCTCCCTATACCAGAAGTTAAAAGAAGGTTGAAATCTCTACTTGAACAAGGGTTAGATGTCCATAGAGTCCATCAGTCCTTTTTCATCTTCTTTTGCCTAGAACAGATAATGCCTTTCCCAGAGTTCGTGTCATGGTGTTCGTTGAATTACTTAGAACCCCAACGAGTAATAATGAACGCCAAGAGGTCTAAAATCGTCTGTAGTGTTGATGCTATTGTCATTCGAAATACCCTTGCCATGCCCGAGTCACTAGCCCTAATTCCTGAAAGTTTCTCTGAAGAGTCGGTCGTTACCCTGTACAGGAAGATTTCCATAGAAATCCGTAAAGCCTTCCTTGTTACTTGCTTAAAACTTGATGTAGAAATTACATATACTCCCTACCCGTTGGACGTCAGCCTTTTTAATGACCACACCCAGTTGTTTCTTTCTTTGATAGCACAATTTTTAGGTTTAGATACGGATTTATAGATAACCGAAGTACAACTAAGCATGTTATTCAGGATTAGTGTTAGTTCCCCAGAGGCGGGAAGTGAGTCAGTACCATCCCTCAAGTTTGAGGAATTTTTGGCAAAAAAAATCCATACACAGTTGAGTTGTTTTGAAAATACTAGATTTTTTCGGTTTCAAGCATATTTGACTAAGATGATTCTGCATAGCAGTGCAGACGAGTTACGTTTCTCTCAGATAATATTTATAGGGAATTTGGAAGATAATGTTTTCAATTACATGAACTATATTCTATCTGCTGTGTACAAAGTTATATTTGAAGAAGAACTACCCAGAGTGCTACTAGAAATGCAAACTCTAATGCGGTTGAAAGATGAACTAGCCGTTGGCGACTGGTTCTTGTTGAAAGATGCCACAGTGATAAAAGTGTATGGTTTTGTACATGAACCATATTTTTTTCCATAATTTTTAACTTTGATGGTTTTTTCCCTTGAGTTCATTCGGCAGAGGTTAATTGTAGAAGAGGAACAGTTTGGGTAATTTAAGAAGGGTTCTGATATAATGCTCCCTTCGCAAGTTGGCCCTTTTATTGTAAAGATTAAAGAAGCTTTTAGTGAAGTGGAAAAATTGTTAAGAAATATGGAGTTCAGAAAAGATGTGGCGATCGCATATGATCCTCTACATGTCATAGCGGGAAGAAAAAAGAAAAGTAACTTAAAGACATTTGAACATCAAGAGACTGAAGGATTGTTGAAGGGGCAGAATTTATTGCAGTATGAGCCCGAAGAGGAAGAAACCCTAGCTTCGCAAGTACAAGCTTTAATTGTGACTGATGATCCTATGGAAGCAGATCAACTACTTAACACTCTGGAGGTAGGCGGGAAGAGAGATTTCCAAGAGGTCATTGAGACAGAAGAAGAGGAAGAAAGTGAAAAGAAAAGACCAAAATTGGAAACACCAGATGAGTTTGCTATCCTGATAAGTGATATGGATGAGCAGAAAGAGGGGTTATCAACCCCAGTTATCCAAGTCCATGAGTATAAATTCCAAGATGCAGCAGGAGGGAGTGAAGACAGTAAATTTCAATCCCAAGAAGATATGTTTAAGTATCATGGGAAAAATAAGCAGGCATTTGCACAGAAACTCTTTGAACTAATGCCCACAATAAGAAGTTTGTCTAAAATAGAGATGTCTTTGATGACGAATAGGGACATTAAGACACACACTTTCAATCTAACGATATCCAATAAAGAAAAAATGACGGAAGCGAGAATAAACTGGAAGAAGATACCCTTGCCTGACAAAATTCAATTTCACAGGCAAATTGGAGAGGGGCTATATGATGACTTAGCGGGAGCGGCCGTGAAGATCTCTAATTTGGAAACTACTGTAAATAAAATGGATACCCAGTTAAAACATGAAAGGTTAGAGAATAAAGCACTTCAGTAGCAGGTCAAAAAGCTGCAGTTTGATTTAATTGAAAATGATGGCGGGGGAAAAGTAAGCATGAAAGGGTTGATAGAGAAAGATAATTTGATCCAGAGCCTACAAAATAAAATGAAAATCCCCAACACCCAGTTGATACAAGCTCCCGAAGAGACAAAGTTAATACAAGAAAAAGAAGATTTAAGCAGGGAGATCAACAATAGTAAGGCTGAATTGTTAAGGTTTGAAGAGAAAGAAGGATGCTGGGAGAAAGAGAAGATGAGTTTGAAGGGTCAAATTGAAGAGTTGAAGAGCAGTTTCTCAAATATATGTGCACAGCAAGCAACTGAAGGCTTAAATAAGGAGGAGGATGGTACTGACAGCATTGTACAAGCCATGTCCTAGATCAACCTAAAGGAAGTTGAAATACGAGAACTAAAAGAGTAAAATCGAAGATTAAAGGAAGAAAATGACAAAAAGGAAAAAGGGACACGGGTCCTACAAGAAAAGTATAAGGAATTGTTAGGGATTAATAACAGGTTTAGTCAGCAGATTACAGGGAAAACAGCTATGCAGGGATGCAAGTATTTGGTTTGGGATTTAATTATCCAGGAAGCTGAGAGGTTCAGACCTTATCTAGATTTCATGAGGACAAAGGAAAAGATAGTCACTGATGTTTTTGGGAGTTGCACTGCGATGAAGGAAAAGCTGAACAAAAAGCCAAAGGAGACTGCATATAATGCTATAAAAATTTTAAATAGTTTGACCAATAAAGATATCATAGATTTGAACATTAAGGATAGGGTCACAACCATTGCGGCAGCAAGGCGAATCCTAGGGAAGCATGCGTTAGTCGAAACTATGGAGGCCAAAGCAAATGAAATGATGAACAGTTAACAGAGTTTAAAGGACAGTTTGAAGGGCTAGTAGAAAAGGGATTTCCCGCATTTTGGAATGAAAAGCAAAAATTGATTCCCCAAAGTGAGCATAAAAAGTTGATGTTTAGTAGGCGGATGGATCATTCAAAGTTCAAACATTTGACCTAGCCACTTATAGGGAAAATCCTGATGGACAAGATGGACGAAGAGTTCGAGATGTTGTACAGATTGACCTCTATTGGTGAAGGGCTTCCACCCATGTCTTCTGTTGATCACCTTGACATAAGGGTCCTAGTGAAAGAGATGACAAGTTACGACATCCCAGCACCTGAACTTTGGGTCCTTGTGGAGAAATACGAAAGGATGAAATATACCTATCACGCCCCACTAGAAACTGCTACCCCTTACATCTTAGATCTATGCATTTTGTAGATATCAGTTTATTTTTTATTTAAAAGTTTGTAATATATTTAGGATTTTTATTTTCCAGAACGTGGTAGTGGGTTGCCCGTTATGTAATGAAGTTTCACCATTAGACATATACTTTAAATATCTTTTATATTGTTTAACGGCATACCAGCAAATGCAAGAAAGCAGTTAAGTTTATCTTGTTATATTTTATGTTTTATGATAGTGACATCTAAACTATGATGAGGTGTCCCTATATTGTAACTAATTTCTGTTTCAAATGAGCCGAGTATGAGATTCCAGGCCACTATAAGTTCCATATATTTTCAAATTGAAAGGGTTGAGAACTTTTGGAGCTCTGCATATTTTGTCGACTATTGTTATTCTGAGATATTTCTTGAATAAAGTTGTCAGAAGCTTACATGTGTTTTTCAGGGATTCCTGTGTAATCGGTCTGGTAGTCTATTTTCCTTTCCTATGTGATATGTGTTTATTTCCTTTGTTAATACATGTTGTTAGTATTCCTTCGTACTTGGTTCAGTGTAGTATTTGAATGAGATTCATAGAAATTATGCCTTATTCTTTTCTTACCAAGTATTTCACAAAAATATTTCTGCTAAAGTTGGTATAGGATTCATCTGTGTATGCCTTATATGAATGGATTGTTCCATCTCTATTCTGTTTCACCAATTAAATCACTTTAACTACTAGTTGGTTGCTACCTTGCCCCTGTGTGAATGTATCTGCTAAGCATTTGATAGTGATGTTTATGTTATACTTAAATTGACTCCATTGCCCGATATAGATCCCTGTTGTTCTCCAACCAATGGTTCATAGAAGTAAATTTTTCCCTACAGAAATCTGACCTTCTCTGTATGTTTTGATAGAATATCTCGAAGAATGAATGCTAGTGTTCTTTTTTCATGGTTGACGCCCTTGATTATTTCCAGTTTTTCATTAGTGTATTGAGAGAGCCCTCTCAGACTATGTTGGGTCAGTAACATCAGTCCAAAGATTGGTTAGTGGTTACCCTGAATTCCCCTTCTTACAACCTGGAGGTCAATTTGGGTGTTAATAGGTCGCATTTGACCCAAATGGCACTAACATTAACCCCAACATTAGTTTCATTACCATCTGACCTTTAGTTCACGTTCTTATTATTCTTCTATTAGATTGTTGGTTAATTTTTTGGGTTTGTTGAGCCAAATTTCGACTAAATTGAGAAGGAGGAAGTTGAACCAAGTTAACATTGGATGAAGAAAATGGATTAGAGTTGTAAGGTGCCCCTTGATAAGATGTGGATTCCTATGAAACACTTAGAGAATATTTGGGAATTTGGAGACAAAGGGTGATGAATCCGACGACCTCGCCATACCACCGACGACAAGAGGCATAGCATATCAGATGATGATGAATATGATGATGATGAGGAGGAGGAGGAGGAGGAGGAGGAGGAGGAGGAGGACAATGATGATGATGGTGGTGGTGATGACGACGACAATGATGATGTGTCAAATAGCATACAACGATGATGATCATGATGAAGATGATAGTCATGATAAAGCATGCCATTTGGGTTAGCATGATAAATGTGCATTTCCTTACTAAGCTTTTCTATGTTTCGAGAATAATTTAATATTCTCTACTAAACAGGGCCAACCACGTGAAGGTGGAAGCTCTTATGGCCCCTCCCCCCCCCTCACATCACTCTCAAATCCCCATAACCCGACAAAATCTATCTAAAAAATCATCTATCTAAACATACAAAAAAATGTAAATAAAAATAAAAACATACCTCCTAGATTCCAACATTGCTACAATGTCATTCAGATTCTTCTTCATCTAACGCAACATCTGTATCATCATCTAGTTCTGAATCGCTATCGTTGAAAAGATCGCTCATATCAAGATCATGATTAATGTCATTTTCGGTTAGATATTCATCATCAATGTCAATTTCATTGTCTGCTACATCATTTGGATGATCAACTTCTTGATCAGATTCTTCATCTGACACATCTACATCGATGACCAACTACTCTTGATCTACATCACCTTCTTCTTCAACATTGTCTTCTTCCTCTATTGCATTATACTTGACCGGTCTTCCTCTTAGATCGTATCTAACAACATATGACCAACCTGCTTTACCTGGAACCTATGAGTAAAATACCTGCTCACATTGACTTGGAAGAACATAATGCTTTGTACCTAGTTTGAGTGACCTTGTATTAACCATGGTAAATCCATTGGCATGCTCAATAACAGTTCTTTTGGGATCACGTTCATTCATTTGTACCCTGTACCATTTGACCTCAAACAGGACTACTTTAAAGGAATTAAAGTCACTCTCAAGTATATCTTCCAAATAACCATAGTACCTATTTTCAGATACTTCTAGATGCATGTCACTTCTAGAGGAAACATTAGTGACTTGAAAAACTGCAGTTATCCCACAATCAAATGTTTTCCTCTTGTCATCCAACTTTTTGATGTGAAATTAATGACCATTGCGCCATATAGCATTGCGATGTATCAGCTACATCATTGATGACTCGGTAAATAAATATATAAGAAGACATAAACGAGATAAATATTTTGATACAATGTGAAACAACGAAAAAATGAGCAAGGTAAATATACTTGCCTTTTTATCTTTTAAACTGCATGTTAAATCAATTTCACATTGTGTAAGATCGGGATATTCTTCTCGATGACGATGCACTGTTTTAATCATTTTACTAACCCCTTCCTATGACAAGGTACCATAGTATTATGTACATCGTTCAATCCATTCCTCCATCCAATCATGATTGTTTGCAATGTATAAATGTATTGCATCCCACACACGGCCAACTATATGAAAAAATAACAATTAAGAATTAATGTAAGTTAGCTATCATTAAAGGCAATTAAGTTTACCTTTAATTAAAATACTGCTGGAATAATAAAAATCACATAAATTGAAAACTTAATTGTATAATAAATAAAATGTACACCATTCAATTACCTTTCACTTTCCTCTTTCTACATTTCCCCAACAGGAGCTCCCCTTCAAATTTGTTGATGGAGTCGACATGCCAAATGTGAGGCAGATTGATATTTTTTGATAAATTTCGAAGATACTAACTAATGTACACCATGGATTGATATAGCATATAGCCCTGCACCATAGAACCCTCAGGGCGTGCTCTTTGTCTAACAAAATCCTTCAATGCCTTCAAATGCCTTTCCACCATCCACATTGACCTTGAGTTTACAGGTCCACACAATTCAATCTCCTCAACTTGGTGTATGAGATAGTGTTCTTGTGTATTGAAAAATGCCGGAGGTAAATACTTCTGCATTTCACATATTAGATGAGTAATTTCTCTCTTCCAATACCTAATATCTTCTTTATGGATTTCTTTAGATGAAAGCCACCTACAAAAGATGCAAGAAAATAACATGAATATTGATCAACCAGATTAATGAGGCATATAATATATAATAAAGTTCCAAGCTGTAAAACACAATATGTCAATAAGCAATGCAACCAAAAGAACAAACATTTTTTATGCATATAAAATTGTTACTTACCTCATGTATTTACAAAGATCATATATAACTTGTTTTATGTTTTCGTCAAAGCTATCTGGGAGAGCCAGAGGTAGAACATGCTGTAACAAAAAGTAAATCATTATCTAATGTTTCCAAATAGGAGAGAACTATTACTAAAAAGATTTACTTAATGGATATTATATACGTAAATATATACCTTAATGAATGTATGCCAGTCATGAGTTTTAACACCGCTAAAATCACCTTTTTTGGTTAAGATATTTTGTATGTTCGACACAAACCCCGTCGGAAACCTTATTTTTTGAATGACCTCTTTTATAGCATTGCTTTGTTGCTCCGTCAATAACCATGGAAGACTAATATTCCGGTTCCCATTTCTGGCATTGGAAATAATTACACTTTGCAATGTGTGATTGGCTTCTGCAATGTCACTACCAATTTTTTCAATTTTATCTTTGTCTGACCTTCCATCTAATGTCTGCCATACCATTTCTGTTACATTCTTCCCGATATGCATTGTATCAAACAAATGAGCTATTTGTAGATGCTCGTAGTAAGGAAACCTACTGAATTGTATTGGATAACTCTTCATTCCTCATGGAAGCCCATTCATGCCTTAAATAAAGTCATTAAACATAAACGAAAACACATTAACAATAATTCATGACACCCATGGTAGAGAAAATTCAGTAAAAATATAAAAATCATAATATTATGTGAACATGATATTGTATGCTGCATATACAATTTGCATACCTCGGCGATTTCTATTATATTCCAACTTCCATAGGTGAGGTGTCATTCTTTGTGGTTTCTTTGCATTCTCTTCTTTACCATTGAATTTTGTTTTTTCGATAGTTTGGTACTTATGGTTCTTAGGGAGGAAGTGCCTGTACTCATCGAACAACTCTGTTGCTAAACTTTTTGAACGATGAGATTTTATCCTAGGACCACATACTGGACATGCAATTTTTTCCTTTGTTTGAAGACCTGCGAGATATATGTATCAATGTTATAGCATCAAAGGATTATTAATTCAAACAAAAAATGCATGTTTTTTACCTTAAAAACATATAATTTTAACGTCGAACTGCAACATAAAGTTACATACCACAAAAATGTGTTAACCCAGGAGCGTCATGAATTGTCCATGCAAGAATTCCATGGAACTGAAATTGTTTCTCCCCTATTGGTCTAGAGATGTCATACATAGTGATTCCAGTCCATAACTTCAATAGCTCATCAATAAGAGGCTCAATATATACATTCATATCTTTAACTTGGTACTTACCTAATTGATCAATAAACATACAATATTGCTATTTAGTTATCCGTCCAGATATATAAAAGGTGTTCTCATGCAGCAATTAAACAAATAACTTTATGGAATAATATAATTACAGCTTTCAAAAAAATACCTGGAATAATCATTTCCAACATTGTGTGCTCTCTCTTAATTGTCATCTAAGGAGGTAGGTTATTGTTTATGACGAAAATAGGTCACACTGAGTAAGTAGAACGAAGCTCACCAAATGGATTGAAACAATCAGATTCCAATGAAAGTCTAACATTACGAGGTTTGTCTTTAAAAATTGGCCATTTTTCTTCGATGTTCTTCAATGCAGAACCATCTGCGGGCATTCGAAGAACACCATCATCACTTATGTTCTTCGCATGGTAAACCATAAACTGTGCTATACTTTGGCACCTGAATAGTCGTTGGAAACGTGGAATTATGGGAATATAACGAAGAACTTTGCGAGGGACCTCTTTTGTTAATTGATCAATTTGATATCTACTAATTTCACATTGTGGGCATTTGTTTTCTGATGCATACTGCCCATCATATATAATATGATCATTAGGACATGCATCAATAGATTGATACTCCACTCCAATTTCTTTCATAATCAAGAATACCTCTTGACTTGTGCGTGGTAAATTGTTTGATGGTGGTAATAGAAATTCACCCAACAATCTGCAATGTTGACAAAAAGTGAAATGTAAACAATATACGTCATAAATATTTCATATCCCTAATTTACGAATTGATTAACACTAAAAAAATATGAAAATAATCAACTTCACATATCTTAGGAGCTGTGTGAAACAAGTGTTTGATAAACCATTCAAAACCTTCAAGTTCACCAACAACAATATAGCAGATAGAATATTGGTTGTTGAGCCTTCATAAAGAGGTTCTTGAGACTTTTCGAGAAGAGGAACATCATGAAAATCATGGAGGTTATCCTCATCCAATGGAGCAAATGTGTCTTGCAGCAATCTATTTATCTCATCTTCACCATTAGTATCAATAATGTCATCTTCGTCCATAGGATCATTAAGAACTCGATCTTCAATAGCATGATCTCCATGCTCGTCATGTTGTAAAGTAGTATTTCTACTATTATGTGGCAAATGGCTCTGTGGCGGTCGACATCTTGTGGCGGTCGACATCTTGGGGGCATTGCCTTTATATTTACAAACAATACAATAACATTAGTGTATAATATACAACACATATATTTAAATTAATAAAAAAATGTGAATACATTATCAATATTATTACAAGAAGTACAATATGTAATGAATAAAGTCTTACCAACGGATGATATTCATACCCCCCTTCAGCTTTCCCCTTCTCCTTACAATGTTTTTGAGCCGATGTTCTTAAAATTCTTCTGGTTTGCAAACCTCTGCAATCATTGCAAAAGAAATAACACTTTCCATCATCGTTCACCTCCAATGTTGCCTTAGCCTCAACATACCTCCTATTGTTTTCTTCCCAGGTATATTTATTTGACATTCTGATAAGCTACAATAACAAAAAAAACTCATTAATCAATATATAAAGTAAGTCTAAATTGAATAGAGTATATATTAAAGGAGACAAAAACCCATGTAATCAAAACCCCATAATGAATTATCAACATATTATTAATATTAATATGGCTTGCTAGTAAGGCATATTAATATTAATATGGCTTGCTAGTAAGGCCTCTTATTTCAACTCCGGGGTGGAGTAGCGTAAGCCAAATTTATAAAAAAAAAAAATTAACGAGTCAGATTGATTATTCTGTGGATATTTTTAGTCGCGTCCACTTATGGATGGATGAGATTTTATAAATTAAACTTTGAGCATCTTGTTTGCAGCTATAAAAAAATTATTTAATTTCTTGGTTTTTAGTAAATCCACATGGCATGGCTGTCGATTCCCTGCTCCCTCATCTAAATGGTAACGCTTCAGTGGCTAACTCCACCATCCACGAGTAGCTGCTCCACTACTCGGTAACGCTTCAGTGGCTAGTATGCAGCGGACGGAGATCCTCAAATTCTTGTGTTTGTGTATGTCCTGATAACGAGATCCTCAAATTCTTGATCACTGCAAATTGATGATCAGCGATCAAGTTAGACCTCATGACGACAGGTATAATGTTGAGTCGATTGAAATCTTTTTTAACAGTTTAAACCGTCTTATCATGGAGAAAAAAAACTAGGGTTCCTACAATTTGACAATTCATGAAAGTTTTTAAAGCAAAATCTTTTGGTTGCTGTAATTTGGAGGATACATCTAATTTGGAGGATACATGAGATCATATTTTTTATATAATGGAACTTTGCTCAGATGAAGAAATTATCTTTGAAGTGGAAAACTAGGTTACTCCATCATAATTGATATTAAAACTCCATTGCTATTGTTGCAGCTTCTTGCTTGGATCCAAAAATGGCGGGCAACAGAGACAAGGAACGGGCATACGGTTCAGGTCAAATAAATCCAAGCAATGCCATTGATCCGGGATTGATATAAGATATTGAAGTCCATTCGTACATTGATATGCTCTGTCGTTCGGGTTATAACAATACTGTTTTACGTGTGCTGACCGAAGATAATAATAAGTGTACTCACAAAGAGCCAGTGAATGACCTGAACTATCCATCCATCATGCATGTTGTGAATGTCGGGCAACAAATTTCAGCCACATTCAAGAGAATAGTAATGAATGTTGGACCTCCACATTCCACATACACAGCAACTGTGGACGCACCTTCCGAAGAGAATGTGAGTGTCCACCCAAACACCCTTCATTTCACCACAAAAAATCAAATTCTGCCATAGCCGAGATCGTGGAATTAGCGTGGTTGGTAAAGCAGTCCCTATTCCCAAAGGTACATTTGAAATCCTACTCAATGGAAGCGGAGGCCCTGTCATTGATTCTGGAACGTTTATCACTAATTTGGAGCACCCGGGATGGAGGCCTTTCCTGGATGCGGTCCGCTCCACCATTCCAACTCGGCCAGTTAATGCATCTGCTACTGCGGGTTTTGATCTATGTTATAATGCTACACCTACTCTCTGATTTCCAATTATCATTTTTCACTTTGCAGAAGGCGCCAAATATGTTCTGCCTGAAAAGAATTCGTTTCAGGAAGTTACAGATGGGGTAGTTTGCCAGAATTTCCACTTAGTCTACGATCTCAGCCATAACAAGCTCTATTTTGCTCCTACTAATTGTGCTTCTATATAATACCACTTGCGACTACGTTCCTTCGCTAAATGCATCTGCAATAAGTCTACCATATAGCTTCTGACATGCGATGTTGAAGTGTCTGTAATAAGCTTTGAATTCTAATGTTCTGATAGAGCCGAGAGTGTATTAGAATAACGCTTTAAAACTCTTGTTTTATTCTAACATTCCGTACATACTATTATGGTTGATTCAAAATATAAACAAAGGGCATGCATTTTTAAAGATCCCAATGAAAGAGGTTAATGATTTCTTTATATTTACATAGAATTGAAAACACTTCACTGAACATTACACCTTCCTTCGCAAGAGGTATCAATTCACAAATAATTTTTAAAGCATAGTTTTGTGCATGGGTTGTCGCATTGTGGAAGAAAAATCTATCTTTAGAGAACTTGCAACGTCTTGCACCGGACGTATATCAATCACTCTTTTCACAAACACCATCTTTCGAAGCCTTACTTTAGTAATCTCTCAAATATTGTAATTTCATTCATTGACTTATTAATTATAGTTGGTAGTGAAGTTAATGATCTTAGTAAATGTAGGAGACTTATAAAAGGAGTTTCTCCATACAAGATGTGTTTTCTGGTTGTTTTAGTTGTCTATGCATGTATCTCAAGTTGTAGCTGTTGTGTGTGTTTCTGCCATTCAATGTGCACATTTATGCGAAGTCCATACTTGAAAACGTCTTTCTATCTGGAGCCCTAGTATGGAAATATGGAAATATTAAAGTGGAGCCCTAGTATGGAAATATGGAAATATTAAAGTGGAGCTTATATAGATATAGACATAGATATAAACATTATAATCATTTAATTGAAATAAGATTATGAATGATACTAAAAAAATGGTTTCATTTCTTTCACATTAATTTTTTTAATAAATAAAATTAATATGAAAAACATTATAAAATTAATATGAAATAAATATTTTAAAATTATTATTTGGAATTTTACATATTGATATAATACTGAAACATTATTTATAAATTACACTATTAATAATATTAATATTAGAAAAAATTACCATTAGAGTTTATATTTACTCTCACACATCACCTTATACCCTTATAAAATTATTAACACTTAAATACAATCGTATAAGATTATTATTCACTCTTAAATACAATCTTATAAAACTATTATTCATGAATTTCATATTTTGAAACATTATTTATACATAATTACTTGTTAATTGTTTTATTTCTACATTATTGCTTCTTAATTGTGGCTATATAACATATGAATAACATTAATAATATTATGGCTATATGACATATGAATAACATTAATAATATTGCATTAATATTAACTATAATATTCTGAATATTAAAGTCAATGTCAATATTAACATTAATAATATTATTAATATTAATAATAACACTATTAATATTATTATTAACATTAATGTTAAAAACATTAAAGTAAAAAATGGTCACCATAGCTCAACCACTATAAAGATTATTAATAAAATTAATACTATCATTAATCACATTAATATTAATAGCATGGATAATATTAATATTAAGATTAATAATATTAATCCATGGTTAAAATTAATGTGAACTAACATTAAGATAGTAAAACATTAAGAAATTAATATCAATGTTAATAATATTGATATTAACATTAACAACATTAATAAAGTTAATAATATCTTTAATAACATTAATAACATTAATTTTAATATTATTGTTGTTGCTTTTATTAAAAATATTAATGTTTTTCTTTTTAATAATAATAATAAGCAATAATAATTTAATAATAATAGGAAATATTAATACAAACCTCAAATATAACATTTATGGATATCTTAAGGTCAACAATAGTAAAAACTATTTAAGTAAAGTCAACCATAGTCAATATTATTCAATTATGGTTGACATAAGTCAACGAGAGCCAACCAAAAGTTAACCATGGTTTAAAAAAGTCAACCATGGTCAACCAAAGTCAACCATAGTCAACCAAAGGTTAACCAAAAGCCAACCAAAGTCAACAAAATTCAACCACGATAAACCAAAGTCAACCATGGTCAATCACAAGTCAACAAAAGTCAACCATAGTCAACAATGGTAAACCATTATCAACTATGTTCAACCATAGTCAACCATGCTCAACCATAATCAACCAAAGTCAACCATGGTTAGCTAAAGGGCCCTCGTGCAAAGTTGAGAGACCTTTTAGATGCAATCTTAGTTTCACAAAACGTCAACCAAAAGTCAAGAAAAGTCATTCGTGGTCAACCAAAGCCAACCATGGTCAACCAAAGTCAACCATGGTCACTGAAAAGTCAACCAAAATTTAAGAAAATTCAATTGTTGTCAACTAAAGCTAACCATGGTAAGCCAAAGTCAACCATGGTTGAGAATAGTCAACCATGGTCAACCAAAGTCAACCTTAGCCAACCATGATTAACCAAAAGTCAACCTAAGTCACCTAAAATCAATCATGGTCAACCAAAGTCAACCATGGTCAACCATATTCAACCATGGACAACCATAGTCATGCATGCTCAATCATACTTAACCTGGTCAACCAAAGCTTACCTTGGTTAGTGAAATTCAACCATGCTCAACCAAAGTCAACCATGGTGAGTCAAAAGTTAAATAAAAGTCAATCAAAATCAACAGTGGTTAACAAAAGTCAACCATATTCAACCAAAGTTAACTATGGTTAAGCAAAGTCGACCATGGTCAACCAAAGTCAACGAAAGTCAACAATGATCGACCAAAGTAAACCGTGGTCAGTTGTGGTCAATGAAAATTAACCATGGTCAACCATAGTCAATCATGGTCAACTAAACTCAACCATGGTTAGCCAAAGGAAACCGTGGTTAACTAAAGTCAATCTTGGTCAACTAAAAGCCATGCAAAGTCAATCGTAACTAAGCAAAGTCAACCATAGTTAACCACAGTCACCCAGATCCAACCATGGTAAACCAAAGTCTACTACAGTCAACCATCAACTATAATCAACCACACTCAACCAAAAGCAACCAAAATTCAACCATGGTCAACTAAATTCAACCATGGTTGACCATGTTCAACCTAATCAACCAAAGTTAACCATGGTTTACCAAATTCAACCAAAATTTAACCAAAAGCAACCATAGTCAACCATGGTTAACCTAACTTAGCCATGGTTTATCATGGTCATCCAAATTCAACCATGGTGAACCAAAGTCAACCATGGTCAACCATAGACAACCATAATCAACCAAAACCAACCATGGTAAAGGAAAGTCAACCATGGTTGACTATAATCAGACATGTTTAATGAAAGTCACCTAAGGTCAACCAAATTCAACTATGGTCAACTATGGTGAAGGATGTTCAACCATAATCAACCATGAGCATCCAAAGTAAATGATGTTCAACTATTGTCAACCATGATCAACCAAAGTTAACCATGGTCAACCAAATTCAAGCATGGTCAACCATAGTTAACCAAAGTCATCCAAAAGTCAACCATACTCAACGATGGTCAACCACAATCAACCATTGTTAACCAAAAGTCAACTATGGTCTACCAAAATTCATGCATGGTTAAGCAAAGTCTACCAACGTTAACCATGCTTAACTTTGGTCAACAAATGTCAACTTTGGTTAGCCAAAGTCAACATTGGTTAGTCAATGTCAACCAAACTCAACTATGGTCAACCAAATTCAACCATGGTTAATTATGGTCAACCATAGTCAAACAAAGTCAACTAAATCCAGCCATGGCCATCCAAATTCAACCATGATTAACCAAAGTCAACCAAGGTCAACCAAAATTCAATAAATTCAACCAAAATCAACTATGGTCGTCCAAAGTCAATCATATTAAACCATAGTCAACCATGGCCAACTAAAGTTAACCATGTTCAACCGAAGTCAACCATCATGAACAAAAGTCAATGATGGGTGTCGAAAATCAACCATGGTCAACCAAATTCAACCATGGTCAAATATAATAATCCATGGACAACCATGGTTAACCATTCTCAACCATAGTAAACCAATGGTTGACCATTGTCAACCATAGTGAAGTACAATTGACCATGATCAACCATGGTCAACCATAATAACGCGATGGTCAACCAAAGTCAACCATGATTAATCAAAGTCAACCATGGTTGACCAAAGTTACCCATGGTTGACCAAAGTTACCCATGGTCAGCGATGGTTAAAGAAAGTTAACCATGGTCAACCATAGTCAACCATGGTCAACCATAGACAACCATAGTTAACAAAAACCAAGCATGGTAAAGCAAAGTCAACCATGGTTGATTATAATCAAACATGGTTAACGAAAGTCAACTAAGGTCAACCAAAGTCAACTATGTTCAACCATGGTCAAGGATGTTCAACCATAGTCAACCATGTACATCTAAAGTCAACGATGTTCAACTATTGTCAACCATGATCAACCAAAATCAACCATGGTCAACCAAATTCAAGCATGGTTAACCGTTATATTTAATTATTATATTTATTATTATTCAATTAACATTATTAATTGTGTGACCATAGTATTATTTTTAATTATTATTATAATAATAATAATTCACTCGCAGGCCGACCGTCAACTAGTAAGCCATATTAATATTAATATGGCTTATATAGGTCGATCAACGTATAGAGACCACACATTTAAATGTGGTTGATATATGTCGATTGCCGTATATAAGCCATATTATTAATATTAATATGGCTTACTAGTAAGCCATATTATTAATATTAATAATATGGTTTATATACGTCGATCGACGTATACCAATATGGCTTAAATGTGGTTGATATACGTCGATCCGCGTATATAAGCCATATTATTAATATTAATATGGCTTGCTAGTTGACAGTCGACCAGCTCATTAGCTTTGGTGAATTGTTATTATTATAATAATAATAAAAAATAATATTATGACCACACAATTAATATATTAATTAAATAATAATTAAATATAACGGTTAACCATGGCTGATTATGGTTGACCATGGTTGACTTTGGTTGACTATGCTTAACTATAGTTGACTATGGTTGAACATCATTGAATTTGGATGTTCATGGTTGAATATGGTTGAACATAGTTGATCATGGTTGACTTTTGTTGAATATGGTTATTCATGGTTGAATTTGGATGACCGTGGCTAGCTTTGGTTGACTATGGTTTACCATGGTTGACTTTGGTTGACCATGGTTGACTTTGGTTGACCATGGCTAGCCCATGTTAACTTTTTCTAACCAAAGTTAACCATGGTTGACTTTGGTTGAATTTTTGTTGACAATGGTTTATCATCGTTGATTATGGTTTACATTTAGTTGACTTTATTGATTTTGGTTGAATATGGTAGACTTTGGTTGACTATGGCCTAGCATGGGTGACTATGGTTGAACATGGTTAACTATGGTTGACCATGGTTTACTCTGGTTGACCACGGTTTATTATTGTTGACCATGGTTTACTCTAGTTGACCACGGTTTACTATTGTTTGACTTTACTTTACGATGGTTGACTTTGGTTGATTATGGTTCACTATGGTTGATGATGGATCACTTTTGTTGAGTAGGGTTAACTTTTGACTAGATTTGGTTGACTATGGTTAACTTTTGTTGAGTAGGGTTAACTTTTGTTGAGTATGGATCACTTTTGTTGAGTAGGGTTAACTTTTGACTAGATTTGGTTGACTATGGTTGACCATCGTTGAATTTGGTTGACCTTGGTTCACCAAAATTGACATTGGTTGACTTTTGGTTGACCCTGGTTAACTTTGCTTGATCATGGTTGACTTTGGATGACCATGGTTGGCTTTTTTTGACTTTGGCTTACCATGGTTGGCTATCGTTGACTATGGTTGACTTTGGTTGACCATGACTGACTTTTGGTTGACTATGGTTGACCATAGTTAAATATGGTTGTGCATAGTTGATTATGCTTGAATATGGTTCACCATGGTTGAATTTCATTGACCATGGTTGACTATGGTTGACTAGGGTTGACATTGGTTAACTATGGTTGGATTTGGTTGGTGATGGTTGACTTTTGGTTTACCATGGTTGAATTTGGTTGACTTTTGGTTTACCATGGTTGGTTCTGGTTGACTTGTCTATGGTTTATCATGGTTGACTACGGTTAACCATGGTTGACTTTGGTTAACCATCGGTAACTTTGGTTAACCATGGTTGACTTTGGTTGAACATGGTTGACTTTGGTTGTCAATGGGGTAGTATGGTTGATCATGATAGACTATTCTTGACTATGGTTGACCATGGTTGACTACAGTTGATCGTCGTTAACACTTGGTTGACTATGTTTGAGAATGGTTTACTATGGTTGTATATGGTTGACTATGTTTGGCCATGGTAGACAATGATCGACTTTGGTTGAATATGATTGACCGTGGTTGACTTTCATTAACCATGGTTGACTTTGGATGATCATAGTTGACTTTGGTTGACCATGGTTTACTTTAGTTGGCCATAAGTGTAACATCCCGGAAAAATCACAAAAATTTAAAATTTTTCTACATGATAATAAATGTTATTTAATATGTGCAGAATAGAACAAAGCATCAAAAGTTATCCTATTGTAATAAATACCATGCTAGCTTATCTTATAAGAATTTACAACTAACAGGATTATGTTTTTGTCTTGATGTTATTAATACTACTGCATCTTCTATTATTGATGTTATGATTTATGAATCAGTTATCTTTAACTAATATACTTTTATTGATTGTTGAAGGGATCCTACGGACACCCCATGGATTACTTAGCATTCGTGCTAAAGCATGTGATTTCGTACTTATGAGAGTTTACAGGTAAGAGTTTAAAGTTGCGACAAGTATTCAAACAATTTTCTGTGAATCTCTTTTGTCAAAATTTGAAGAGATATAAACTGTGGACATTCTACCGGTGAGAATCTTAGTCCGAAAATGTCATTATTGATGTAAATAGTGCATCTTTCCTTCTGTAATTTGTAAGTTTGTAATTAAATCATAAGAAGGTCTATACTGATCGTAACTCAGCTCTATAATAATTTCCATTTGATTTTCATGTGTAGTTATACGTGACTGTTGATCTTTTTCCTATAGTCATTGTAAAAGTTCTATATATAGTCATCATGATAAAGCCTAAGGACTAAACTCTACCATGGTTATGATAATTTGATTTTATCACTAGGTCTTTTATTTCACTATACCATAGCATGTATATATAAACAATCTTCTTTGTTTATTATATAACCCATTTATATGGTGATTGGGACCTTATTTAACAATTACAAGCTATATATAAAACATATTATATGTGGAGTGTTATGTGCATTAGTGTGGCCCCATATGATGTTATATAACTTTGGTGAAATCTATTGTGGTTTGTGTGCATTTTTCATGACCCTAAGTGACACTTATACAACCTTGGTAAAAATCCTCTTCAACCCTTAACTTCATGTTACAAGGGTGATATAACACGTCCATACCATATCTACGTTGTTTGATGTGAATGTTATAATGATTTACAGGTTGGCGGATGTGATTGTTTCTTAAGCATTGAATGCTTACAACCAATGAGAATAGTGGGATTCCCTCGTGGATGGTTTATTATGCTTGGTTCATGTGAATGCATCTTGGTGTAACAACGGAGTGCTGAGTTGTAACTCGTTGAATATTTAAACGTTGATGAGCTGGCTCCTTCGTGGCTGTGGTAGTGATGGCTCATTAAATGTGATAGCCGGTTGGTGATTTTGTAAATCTCACCAATGATCTACACCGTTGATCTTGGCAGGGATTTCAATGCTGTGGTTAAACCCTACCTTGCTGTATTCGATGAGTTTATTGTGTTCATTTTCATTTGGTAGTGGTAGCTCTGCGTGGCCAATAGGCTGAGGGTTTGTAGTCTTGTTGTTCTGGCCTGTGGAAGCGTTGTCCCTGAGTCTTGAACTTGTAACCTCTGAAATTTATAGAGTCGAGCTCTCTTATGTTCTTGTATAGTGGTGAAAGTCTCATTTGACAGTATTAGATTTTTGTATCTGTATGGTTCGATACCCCGACTTGTTGAGGGTTTGTATCTTTTAACATTTGGTTTGAAAAGAATGGCCCAGGGCCTCGCCATCATTGCTATACTTCCTGGCACTGTGCTATTGTGCTAAAATAGTGGATGGTTTTGTGTTGGCTTCGGCTATTCCAGCATTTGACAAGGTAGGGTTTCGTTGCAGTTGCAAAAGATTTAGCGTTCGTTGCTACTACGGCTAACATTTAAAAGGTAATGCATTCGATTTCCTCCACTGTAATATTCATACAAAGTGCTTTTGGTTAATAAAATTTCGATACTGAAGTCTTTTCTTCTAGATACTGTTTTAACCACATTGTAATGTTCTTGCAAGTGTAACTACGCAATGGCTCCTCGATTTTGTGTTTTGAAGGTTGGAAATAGCTATACCAATTGGTAAGCCTCGGTATATGCCTTGAGACTCTGTGTAGATGAAGAAGATGGCCGATAGTATGGTGTTCTGTGTGTTGTGTTTTAACTCAAAGAGTTTTGTAAAATGTAGAGATAGGGTTTGCAAACTTGTTTAAAAGTATGGGGAGGATAATACCTTGACCCACAAGGCAACTGCCGTGTTGAATGTGAAATGTAAATCCTGTTGGTTAAGTTTCAAGCTCTATCAAGTTTGAAATATGAGAAGAATGTTTTATAACCCATGTTGCTGTAGTTGTGTCTTTTCGTCGATTTTGGGCTTGGCCTGCAAACAAGATCTGTAACTCGTCGATATTGTAAAAGTGTATACTATTTTGAATAGACCTCTGTGTTTATCGAAATCATAAAATGATGGCTAAATTTTTTGTGTGATAATAATACGACTGCTTGTTTTTATAGGAACAATGGATAGATGAAAAATATTGATGAGGCTTACGGCCTGTATGCACTTCGTTTAATTATAACAATGTTGTTGCGTCTTAAAAGAATAGGAAAATATTCCTAGAGCTAGGGTTTAGCCTTTTTTTTGGAATATAAAGCTTAATGATGCTCTTAGTTGAGGTCTCGGCATAAACCTGTGTTCACTATTTTGTTTGGAAATATCCTACAGACATTTTGATAACTCAATCTTAACTAATCGATCTACAGGCAGGTTTATGGTGTAAATGTTTGGTTCTTGTCTTTGATCTTGTTATGATAATGACAATCGAGCTTTCCTATCTTGATACTTCTGTCTGAAATGGTTTGTCTAATTTTAATAGAAATGGACATGAGACTGTTGTCCAAACCGATAATATTAACCAGGTCTTCTACTGTGAAATGTTGAGATTACATCTTGATCCTGCTTACATTGTAATGATTTTATAGGTAAAGAGAAATAAAGTTAAACTTGTTGTTGTAATGGAAATGTTTACTATAGGCTAGTGATTGATAACTCTGTTTAGGGTTATAGCAAGGAATGACAAATGCCTTGATTTTCACTGTGTAGTTATGGTATAAAACAATGTATGTAAGTATGCATGAAATTGGAAATTGTTGTTATCTAAAGAATAAATATTACTCTGCTGTAAATCTATAAATTTCCTAATATAAACATGAGCATTTTAACTAGTGAATATAGATAAAAATCTTATACTATTAGAATAGAAATATGATTGTTTTGAAAACAAAGATATTTATAAACACGGAAACATTGTATGTAAAATTAAGAATACAGTTAGCTCAAAATACATAATAATGAGGGCACTCTAATTTATATGCAAAAATTAAACAGAAAATAGAAACTGGAGAAATTTATAAAAATTTAATCTTCTTATTCACTTAGCTAATTTGCCTATCTTGATCTATTCTACTTAATCTGTCTCTGTACTAGAGTACGATGCTGTATTTATTTGCATGGAGAAAAATGCAGAGACTAATTTATTCAATCATTTTGATTTATACAGAATCATTAAAATATTCAGGAAAACTGAAAAGAACTTTATGAAATAAACAGTAAAAACTAGTAAATAACAGAACTTTAAAATACACAGAAAAAGATAACAGAACTTGAAAATAAAAATAGATTTAAGACAATAGAACCTGTAAAAAATGATAGGGCCGAAAAACACCCAAGGAGGTATGTTCCTCCCAACCTGCTTCAGAAGAAGCAGCTCAACTGTTTACTTCTAGTGAATCCCCGATCCTGATTACTGATCCAGTAAGTGGGTGGAATCTGTGTAGAAGCAAGGCACTCAAAAAT
Organism: Larix kaempferi; assembly: GCA_027924585.1. Classification (NCBI taxonomy): domain Eukaryota; kingdom Viridiplantae; phylum Streptophyta; class Pinopsida; order Pinales; family Pinaceae; genus Larix; species Larix kaempferi. Next base: position 3,988,234 of record BSBM01000818.1, read on the forward strand.
ACCTTCTCCACTCGGTATCAACCTCCTGAAATAAAATTCCTTCTCCAATCAACATCAACCTCCTGAACTCAATAAGAGTTTGGCAGACTCACAACATGATCAACAACATAGCATATCCCCTCATTAAATCTCTTGGGTGCAAACACAACAAAACCCCAAGGTAAATTTCCTCGTCAGGAAAAGTGATGAACCTCAGTTCAATATTTGATGGCTATTATATAGACTGCATAGGTCTTTTAGTGGTCACTTTGGAATAAATGAGCCTCAAGCTCCAGTCCCATCTTTCAGGGCACTATGACCACATTTCAAGGGAGTTGTCCCATATCGACAGCTAGTTAGTTGCATCATGATGCTGCCACTTGTCCATTGCCTTCTACCCCAGATTCCATTCCACCTAGTGGATCAATAACCACTCTTTCAATAGTCCTCTTAGGTGTTTGTCTCCTATTTTATTTATTAAATAATAATATATTGTGCAAATTACAGTCATCCTTGGACACCTGTCCAACATAAATTTTCCAATAAAAGTTATCATAATGTTTCTTAACACAAAATGTTTTCCATCTTAAAGGGTATGTTACAATAAGTGACTATGGTTGACTTTGGTTGACTATGCTTGAGCATGGTTAACTATAGTTGACTTTGGTTTACCATGGTTGACATTAGGTGGATTTGGTTAACCTTTAGTTGACTTTCGTTGATCATGGTTGACCTTTGGTTGAATTTGGTGACTTTAGTTTAATATTGTTGACTTTGATTTATCGTGGTTGACTTTGGTTCACTTTTGGTTACCCTTGGTTGACCATCGCTGACTTTGGTTGTCCATGGTTGAATTTATCTTACCATGGTTGAATATGGTGACTATGGTTAAGCATGGTTGATTTTGGTTGACCATGCTTGACCATTGTTGACTATGGTTGTTCATGGTTGACCATGGTCTATGAGGATTTACCATGGTTGACTATGTTTATTCATGATTGACTAATGTTGACAAAAGCTGACAATGTTTAACCATGGTTGACCACGCTTGGTGATGGTTTACTTTGGTTGATTTTAATATTATATGGTTGACTTGATGAATTGATTATGGGTAACACAAGGGTTGACTTCAAAATGATATGGTTGATTATAAATCCATTACTTTTGGTTGACCTTCGATTAACCTTGGTTGATTATGGTTTACTTCCGTTAACTATCTATGGGTGACTTTGTTAGACAGTAATTGGCTATTGGTTGACCTTCTTTAACTTTCACTATGGTTGAAAAATTGGCTATGGTTGACTAAGGTTGACCATGGTTTACTATGCTTGACTTTGTTTGGCCATAATTGTCTATTGGTTGACCTTAGTTAACTATGGTTATGTTTGGTTAACTATGGTGGACTTTAGTTAGCTTTGGTTGACTATGTTTGGCTGTGACTCACTATGGTTTACTATGGTTTATTATGGTTGGAGATGGTTGAATTTGTTTTTTTTTGTTTACCATGGTTTACTTTAGTCTACTTTTGGTTGACTTTAGTTGACTGTGGTTGACTTTGGTTCAACATGGTTAGCTTTCCTCAACCATGGTTGACTTACGGTTAATTGAGATTGATTATTGTTGGCCAAGATTGACCATGGTTGATTATGGTTGAGCATGGGTGACTTTGGTAGACCATGGTTGGTTTTGGTTGATTTTTGGATGAACATGGTTGACTTTGGTTGACCATGGCTAACTTTGGTTGACGTTTAGTTGACTTTGATTGAATATAGTTGAATATGGTTGACTTGGTTGACCATGGTTTACTATGGTTGATTATTCGTTGAGCATGGTTGACTACGGTTGACTATGGTTGGATTTTCTTGACAATGGTTGTTTATGGTTAACTATGGTTAACTATGGTTGACTATTAGCTAACCATGGTTGAATATTGGTTGCTAATGGTTTACCATGGTTGTGTTTAGTTGACTATGGCCGACATATGATTGACTTTCTTAAACCATGGCTCATTATGGTTGACTTAGTTTGGACATAATTGACTATTGGTTAACCATGGTTGATCATGGTGAAAAATGGTTGACTATGGTTTACCATGGTTGACTTTGGTTTAAAATGGTTGACCATGGTTTAATATGGTTGACTTTCGTTGAACATGGTTGAGTTTGGTTTACCATGGTTGACTTTTGGTTGGATTTGGATGACTATGATTAACTTTGGTTGACTATGGATCACCATGGTTGACTTTTGTTTTATCATGATCTGCTTTGGTATTAGCTTTAAATTGAAAATTGAAATATGTTTTTAGTATTGTTAAATTAAATTATTCTAGTGAATCGAGCCTTACCTAAAATGTGACACTATACTTTACTCTAGTTTAAATATTATATTGGATGTTTCAATGTAAATTTGAATTACTTTTATTGTAATTTAATTGATTTGATTTAAAAACATATACACATTTTTTTAATATTTATTTATATTTTTATAATAAATTATTTGGAATTAATTGGTGTGGTTTAAGATTGAAATTGATAAGGAAAAACAAAATTGTTATGATTAAAAAAAAATCCCAACACATTTTTTATAATGTTTACATAACTTTTTTGTATAAATGTTTATAATATTTACATAAGTTTTTTATATAAATGTATATATTGTATTTTTTTGTAAATTGTGTTTGATATTAGCTTTTAATTGAAAATTGATTTTTTTTTAATATTAAATCAAATGAGATTCAAATACTTTAGTGAGGAATATAGTCCATATTGAGATGTGACATTTTACATTTTTAATATAATTTAAATGTTATAATGGATGTTATAATTTAAATGTGACGTTGCACATTTTATTGTATATTTTTACTATACTTTAAATATTATAATTTAAATTTGAATTACTTGCAATATTTATAGTTTTTCCTCATAGTGTTTACATAATTTTTTTATAATTATATTTTAACTCTAAATTAAAGATTAAAATCCCTTTTTAATATTATGAAATTAAATTATTTCAAATTCATATATTTTAGTATATATAATTCATATTCAAATATAACATTGTATACTTATTATAAAAACATTAATAATATTAAATTATTAAACTATTTTAATAAAATAAAAACCCATTATTATATATATATATATATATATATATATATATATATATATATATATATATATATAATTGTTTTATAAATACCTTAATATATTCTTACTATATTCTAAGTTATATGGTAACATTAACAAAAATGATATAACTTTAGTGATTAACTTATTAATACAATCACTTTATAGCATTTTTAATATAAAATAGTTACACATTTAATAATAATTTGACAAAATTTGAAAAGAATATCATGAAATGAATTTGTAAAGAATCTCATGTAATAAATAAATAAATAAATGTGAATGAAATGCATTTGAAAAGAATCTCACTTAATAAATAAATTTGAACATAACATTTAAGGATTTTAGTTAATTTTAAAAGGATTCAAATATTCCTGTACCAAGGTTTCTTCGTAGGAGAGTAAATAATCACTTTATAAAAAATAATACGTTAGTAAATAATTACTTATTTTAAAATTACCGCGATCGACCTATTGATATTATTCTACCCAATAGAGATTATATTTTAAAATTACTCCTGAATTATACTACACTTATTCTACTTTCGGTGCAGCAGCATTCAATCTAGTACCTATTATCATTATTAAACATGTAAATGTATTATTATTATTAATTATCACCAAACTTCTTTTTCTTCTTCTTATCATTCTTTGTCTTAAAATACATTTGAATTTTATTCATTGACTTGGATGTTCAGTGTATCTAAACTCTATGGATGCAATGCCAGAGTTTGAGATGTGGATGAATGAGTATGTAGATGTTACACACAACTGTTTATGTGGAATGTTACATTTGAACTTCTAGAATTTTATTGTACTATTGCAACACTATTTAATGGGGAACACCTTCTCAAAATTGACTACTATCACTTTTATAATTGAAATGTCAAATTGGGAGAGTCGTTGAATTTAGCTGTCAAATTGGGAGAGTCGTTGGATTTAGCAAATCAAATTGAAATCCTCATACGGTATGTAATTATCAAGCAAACTCGAAGTGAACTTTAATGTTGATTACCCAGCGCCTCCTTATCGGCTCGGCTCGGCATTTTTGGGGTTGTTCTTCTGTATGTCATCTGAGGCACGTGCACAGACCATTGATTTGACTTTATTTGTGTTCAAAGAATTTGACCTTTGCTATATATTATGGATAAGAGTAGAAGAATAAACTCTCTCAGTTTTGGATTGTTTTTGGGGAATTTTCTCAGATGAAATTGTTGAAATATTGGAATCCTATAATTCGAGTGCGCTCAGAGTTTTCTATCAAAAATTTGTTCTCTGCAAAAATAACTAAAATGATTGGGAAAATCCAAAACATATTACCTTTAAAAAAACTCTTTTTTAATATATTCAAAAGGCTTGCATGTACGGAATGTTAAAGAGATATTATTTGCTATAAATAATAGATATTAAAAAAACATGAAAGCATTGTTCCCTGGATATAGATATCATGCCTCAGAAATAAGGCCCGAATCTATGGATATTAAGAAAAAAAAGTAAGAGAGGTACTATATACTAATATAATATACTTTGTAATAATGTGAAATGCTTTCAATGAGAGAAAGATATCATAAACAATATACTGTATATATACGTTGCCATATACTCTAGGGCCATTGTATCCCGTAGTGGTTTCTGAACTTACCTGGGAGCTTCTGCTCAGGTGGATTCTTGTAATAGCTAATTTCACACAGACCTATTTTTTATGTAAACCTAGAATTTCAAAACCAGATCTGAGTGACACCTAGTACGAATGCATTTCTTAGTTTTTAACAGCGACATTTAAAATGCATTTCAATAAAACACTTAAATTGGACGAGATTTGAGAAAAATCATTTGCAAATATAAACCCTAGCATAATAAATCAACTGAAAATCATAGTCATTACCTTCATAGCAGCTTGGTTGATGTGGATCGAGATGCACTCTTTCTTGGCGAGGAAGGGAAAAAACCCTAAAAACATAGTAAAAATTATAAAAGAACAACCGGATGTTGGAAATCTGATGAAGGCGGCATTTGCAAAGGCACCTCTGCAATACCACCATCGCGTCGTCTGGTGAGTTTGGTTACACGCTCCAGTTTGGACATGTGATAACTCCATCGCATTCTTTGGTGAGTCCGTTGTCTGCAATTTGAAAACGAACACCAGTGGACTAATTTAAAGAGGACCATTAATGCTGCTCGTGGATGGTGGAGTTAGCAGAGACTATTCAGAAAGGTTCAATGGCTAAATATAGTGAAAATACAGTCATTTACATAGATGGAGACATTCGATCTTCAATTGATAAGAACAATTTACATAGAGTATAAAAATAAATATAAAAATAACAGATAAGTGGAGATGGAAGTGAATAACCAACTGTGTGATCTTGCTGTCGCCCTTGCTGCTGCGCCCAATCTTGCTGCCGCCCTTGCTGAATCCAGCAAATTCATCCAACCTAGGTTATAATACAATACAGGAAACGTGGCAATTCAGTGTGTATGAAACAGTAGGAAGGTGGTGTATTGAATTTACCAGAATTATTTTAAATAACTATGACTGACTCTTGGATTTAAACATGCCCCTAATTTAATTCATTAAATCTGGATGCTCCATTCATGAACCCGATTATGAATATTCCAGCATCATTGAAATCTGGCCATTGATTTAAAAATAATTAAAAATTCGGCTCACCCACACCCACCTTAAAGTTAAACTAAAACAGCTTAACAAGAAGTATAATATGTAATGAATAACCTATTACCAATGGATGATATTCATACCCCCTTCAGCATGCCCTTTCTCCTTACAATGTTTTTGAGCTGATGTTCTTAAAATTCTTCTAGTTTAGCAATCATTGCAAGGGCAATAACACTTTCCATCACCCTTCCCCTCCAATGCTGCCTTAGCCTCAGCATACCTCCTATTATTTTCTTCCTAGGTATATTTATTTGACATTATGATAAACTGCAACAACAAAAAAAACTCATTAATCAATATATAAGTACGTCTAAATTGAATAGAGTATATATATATATATATATTAAAGGAGACCAAAAACCCATGTAATCAAAACCCCATAATGACTAAACAAGATTTAACGATAAAGATGAACTTGCTTGTGGCTTAAAAAATAAATATACACATGTTTATGGCTACTATAAAAAATTATATACATCGTCCTCGATTGAGATGTTATCCTTAATAAGAAGGATGTTTGTGCATCCATTGAATCTCCTTATATGAATCATATGTGCCACACCTCAAAAATATATTTAAGCAATGGAAATGACATTTATATTTTGCGTGTTCCCCTTGAATTAAATCGAGGATTCAACCATTAGTGGAAACCTATTAGCACATGAGTTTTACATTTAATTTGGTTCATTTTTCATAGTTCATGGACTATTGTGTATGAATTATCACTTGATCTCTTACACCTTTGTATTTAAAATATTTTATACGCATGATTTAGTCGAGATGAGTTGTGATTCTTTATATAATTGTACATACATTAATGATGTGACATTTGTGTTATCTTAAGTGATAGATGATGTTGACATATGTTCCATTTAGTTGAGCATGGCATATAAATCCACTTGGTTGAGAGAGTATATATGTGATACTACACATTACACTAAAGATATTCCTAGTGAAATACTCATAGGGTCTAATTTCCTAGTGAAATATACTAATGCTTTATTGACACTACTAGATTTGGTGTTAAAGTAACTCAAAATAAATCAATTCATGAACTTATAAATTTTAATGAACACATCCTTGTTGGTCACTATTTTGATACCTATTTTTCCTTATAAATCCTCAAGCTATCCCCATTATCCTTCATATTTTGCCATAAATCCTCATTCTCATCCATAGAACCTTGAAATTCGATTGTCTAAGGTATAAATTGTTGTTGTTTTTAAATAAATTGAATTATGCAATTTTTAAAGCATTTAAATTGAGATTTTAAATAAATTACAGGATTAATTGACTTCCCGTAATTGCTCCTAGACTCGATACTTGCAGGCCAGCTAGGCATGAACTGCAGCTAGGCATGAACTGAAAGATGGAATAGGATCCTCGATGTCCAAGGATGGATAAATTTCTAACAAATTCATGAAACAGGTTCTATAAGTGTCGAGTTAATACCCGTCAAAGTGAGCCTCCAGCGCTGCCACTTAGCACAAAAACACGACAGTTTCATATTGTTAAAACTATGCCTAAAAAGTGCATCTTGCAGGCAAGTTTGCATTTTATACAACAAATGAAGAAAAATGATAAAAGAGTATGAAGTTGGACTAAAGGTACGTGAAAGAACTCAGGGCTAGTTTAAAAAATGATTACATGAGGAAGAGGGAAATCATTGAAACTCACCCCCACGAATTATGCCTATACATAGGGAGGCTCACTCTTCCAATTTAAAATTTAGAGTGTTTTCATTTCTTCCAACCACCTTTGTTCAAATCCCAGGCTTCACTTCCACGGTGGTTGAAGGAGTGAACGCAGCTTGTTAACTGGTTAACTTGGGAATTTTTCTCCATCATCTTTAGCAAGAGTCTTCCATGTGGTTCGATGAAGTAAAACCCCAATTGCACGCAACCATTGAAGTGTTTATCTTAGACTGGTGCAGGAAGGAGTCACCAAAAGCAAGGTAAATTTGAATTTCGACTTCGAGGTTTTGCTAGACAGAGAAACCATTAAGAACATAATTTTTTTTCAGAAGTTTAGAATTTCAAAGCTAGGGTCGAGTTCCGCTTGTACGTTTTGTTTGCATAAAAGGATTCTTCCTATAGAAATTACAAGATGGTGTCTAGATTAGAACTAGAGAAATTTGATCCCAGTGTCATTCATGAAAGATGTATGGAAATTTTTGAGAAGAAACAGTGGGTTCCCTTCCTTGAAAAGTTTGATGGATAGAATGACAATGTTAGCCTAGCTTTTGCTGGTTCATTTGATGGAGAGAGGGCTACAGTAGGAAATTTAACTTTCAGACTAGCTGAAGATATTAACTTTCAGACTAGCTGAAGATATTATGGCTCAGACCACTAGCTTACCTCAGTAGGGAGAGAGGTTCTTTAAAACAAAACAACTTGATGGGAAGGCATGGACACCCTTCTTATGCAGGTCAAGAGCAGGTTCAGTAAAATGGAAGAATGGAATCCCAAGGAGTTGGTTGATTCATCCTTGGGATGAAATAGCATACATCATTAAGAGATTCATCACTTGTGAGGGAAGACTCAACATTATATATATCTATCATATCAGGTTATTTCAGCATTTGAGGGGTGATCGTGAGATGAACATGCCTCATTTTCTATTGCAAAGCCTTTCTAAGATGGATAAAGCTGTTCAAAAACGTGATGAAGACAACTTAACAAGCTTTTTTCATTGTGGGCTCATTAAGATAATCATCATACATGAGTTATAGAAACAATCCTTGACATGGCAGCAATTTATCATTTATAATGAGTTTGAAGAACCAGAAGAAATACCTGAAGAAGGAGCACTCATAATAGTAGGCACCGAATTTGAAGAAGATAACCGTAAGGAAACAAGCTCAAAACCACCTAAGGGAGGAATGTAAGAGGATGAATTTCTAATGATAGCAGGCATTGAAGTTGAAGAGGATAACCCTAAGGCAACAAGCTCAAAACTGCCTAAGGGAGGAAAGAGAGGAAAGAGAGAAGATGAAGTGCTAATTATAACAGATAATGAAGATGACTCTAAGGCAACAAGCCCAAAACAGCCGAGAAAATAATGAGAACAAGGAGCATGGTGAAAGAAGAGAAGAAATTCCAAGAGAAAGATAAAATCTTCAGCACTTATGAGAAGAAATCAAGAAAATGCCAGCAAGCTAAGAAGAAGAAAACACTGGAAAATGATTATGAAGCACAGCAAAAACATTATGAATACATTCAATCTTTGGAAGGTCAAGAAGAAATTCCAGCAGGTGAGATTGGACAACATGATGAAGAGGTAAATATCATCTATGAACAACAAACTATAGAAGAAATTATGGAGAAAGATGTTCAAACAATTGAAAATACTCCAAGTGACAGAGAAGAGCAAGATAATGAGGATGCAGCCATCATTTCTCCAGTCTTTGAGCAGCACGTCACAGAGAAAGATGAGGATGCAGCCATCATTTCTCCAGTCTTTGAACAACAAGTTACAGAAAAAGAAGGAAAAGAGTATCTAGGGAAGGAGAATGAAGAAGAGGAAGTTGGAGGGGACACTGTCTCTAAGCAGCCTTCAATAGAGATAAAAGAAAAGAAGAAATCTTCCAATAATAGCAAAAAGATTAAGAGGTTAAAATTGAAGGTGAAGGAATTAGAGCTTGAGAATGAGAAATTAAAGAAGAAAAATAGAAGACTTCAAGTTCAAAAGATGAAAATCTCTAAACATTCATACAAATGGTATCAGCAAAAGAAAGTGTTCAAGACAAAATATCAAAAGTTGAAGGTCATTTTTGCAGCTCGAGCTAGTACAGATGCATCTTCACAGACAAGGGATATGTCAGAGGATTAGTGGTAGCAGTACAACAACAATTTTGTGCATGGGAATATGCAGAGTCAGTTTTGGAGATAGTTTTGTGCATGAGGACATGCAATAGCTTCCTCTTGGGGGAGATGTTGGTCACTATTTTGATACCTATTTTTCCTTATAAATCCTTCAAGCTATCCCCATTATCCTTCATATTTTGCCATAAATCCTCATTCTCATCCATAGAACCTTGAAATTCGATTGTCTAAGGTATAAATTGTTGTTGTTTTTAAATAAATTGAATTATGCAGTTTTTAAAGAATTTAAATTGAGATTCTAAATAAATTACAGGATTAATTGACTTCCCGTAATTGCTCCTAGATTGGATACTTCCAGACCAGCTGGGCACGAATTGAAAGATGGAATAGGATCCTTGATGTCCAAGGATGGATAAATTTCTAACAAATTCATGAAGCAGATTCTACAAGTGTCGAGTCAATGCAAGTCAAAGCAAGCCTTCAGCGCTGCCACTTAGCACAAAAACAGGACAGTTTCGATCTTATATCGTTATGGTCTATTTTTATGGATCTAATAGACAATCTTGAGGATAGTAGAGATATTAGGGGATGTCATTATGAATCTCCCAGGATTTAGCGTTTTTAGTTTTAAAAACAATTTGTATAAGTATTTGAATTTGAGATGTAACCAACCCTGGATGGTGAACTTATGCTAAAGAAATAAAGACTTTGAATTCCAAATATCTTTGTGTTTGTTCATTCTTATGCTGTGAATGCGATTCTAGTGTTGAGAAATTCGTGATTACTTCTACGTGTGTGAGTGAAGCAGTGGAGGGCCCCCTCTGCCGATCTTGCACACCTAATTTACTTACTGATATGTATTGGTATTTGTTTTTCAGTTTCTGTAGAATTCAACTTAATTATCAATCTGCGTTTTAAATCAAATTCATTCTCACATGCTACAAGTTGGGTTTCACTCTAGAACAGGGTTAAGTGTTTTTATTTTGATTGATCAATCACTATAGATGGTTTTTAGTTTCATTTTTCATTAGAATATACCTTGAATTGTTGAGGAATTCCAAATACTTTGTGAGATGACTTCTTGCAAAAGAACTCAACATATTCCTGCACTCAACAATAGAGTTTTTAGTGTTATAATTTAATTTCATGATTCTGTTATTGCAAATATTTAAGTGCTGAAAGATTGAAGGATTCAAATGAGTACACTTCTATAAAGGAGTTTTTGCATTCCTTAAGTTTACAGTATTTAAGTAGCTTTAGGTTCATTTCCATATCTTAAATAGTTTTAGATTCATTTTTAGAAATAGTTTCAAAGTATTCCATAAATGAATTTCTTATTAGATTAAGAAATCCTGGATTGCCCGATCGCCTTCTGTTAATCTTGGGTTTAAGGCCCCGAATAAGAGGCATCCCTCAACTCCCCATCCACGATAAGCCAAGTTGTCTTTAATAAACCATGGAATGCAGTTCATTTATTGACGGAATAAAGTGGAGGCCTTATTACCTAGGGTTCCCTTTCAAAGAAGAACAGAAAGAAGAAGCCAACTGCTTAAATTAATGAAGGTACTTCTGTAAGGAAAGTTTTGTGTTTCTTATTTACAACATTCTAGTATCCATTAGATTTATTTCATAGCAAACTGAATTCTCAGCTAATTCAAGGTCCGAATCACTATATTTGGGATATGCGTCTAAGTCTTACAAATTCCGGATTGACATAAATATAAACTCTGATTTACAACAGTAGATTGGAACCCAACAACCGTATTGATGAAAAAATATATTTTCAACGTTTTTATATAATAGGTACACAATAATCATAATTTTTATGGATCACAATTTATTTGCTATAATAAAGTGCATCTCACAATGAACAAAATAAAATAAAGCAGTTATTTCAGAGCCTTACAAGCAAATTGTCTACCCAGAGATAATGCATATTTATAATAATTAATTTTATTCTATTCCTAAATATAATCATTTAATCATATACAATCAACTTCCCCATAAGTGCATCCAATTGAATACTCTTTGTATTCCAAATCAAGCCTCGTAATCTTCAATATCTAAACTAGTTATTTTATTGTCATCCATTGAGATGGGTTTGACAACAATGGATGTGTTGTGACTTATTTTTTCACTAATTGAATGTGATGATTGAGTTTAATCCAACAAAGTAGTGTCTTTGGGTCTAACTGTTAGGCTAAAATGATGCCATGGGATACCTATGATCTTATTTCATGGGAATTTTTTTTCTAAGTATGATCGTTTAGTTTTTTCTTGGAAAATAGGTGATAAGGAGGAAATGATATAGACTATGAGGGATTACATGCTAATAAGGGAGCATCACCGGAAAGACCCCCCCTTTGAGGGTACATTCCTAGATCTCAAGCTACAATAATTGATAGCTAGTTGCATACTTTCATCCCTTGAGCTTCATCCATTTGCATTGTTTACAATTTCTTTCAACCTTGGAGTTGGATGCAACTAGTCTAATATTTATTCTAGTTTTCAACTGTGTGCAATTAGTTAAGTATTTATATGGAACCATTGTAAAATCTATAAGAATTCCTTTTGGCCAAGTGAATATGAACACACCAGTGCACTTTAGATGATTTAAGTGAATCTAGATTAATATTTCCTCCAATTTTGAACAATCTGCACAAGTAGTTAAGTATTTATTTGTGGAAGCTTTGTAGATTCTATAATGTTGTGTATTGGCCAAGTGAATGTGAATGCACCAATGCACTTCATATGATTTAAGTGCAATGAAGAAAAATTTCCATCAAAACCTTTAGTCACCCACCTATGCTAATACTCTGTGATATAAATTAACATTGGATAAAAAAATTGGGAAGGTTCCACAAAAACATCTACTAAAAGGAATTTTCCTTATAGTGAAAACAAAATAATTCCAAGCAAAATGCACCTAAATTAAAACTATGTTCTCAAGTGGTGAAACAAATGTTTTATAATCGTGTTGCAATAAAGCACAACAATGTAAATATCAAATGTAGAAGCTTTTGTATTATGATTTAAGAAAAAAGAAAGGCATTATTCTAAGATCCTAATTAATAAACTTCCTTTTAAATCATGTATAGTAAATTTTCCTTCTAGTCACTCCAAAAAATGGGGATGAAGTCCACCAGAGGAGAGGGTATAGGCATGGTAGAGTATTTATTGCCATGGCCACTAGGGACGACTCCTGGAAAATGAAAAACTATCTATCTCAGGTTCCTACCCAATCTCATGGAATCCAACTTATAAGAACCTATGATTGGGAACTCAACCATGACGCTAAATAAAAACATACGACACTAAATGATATATTGCATCAAACTCTATGTATTTCTAAAAAATGAACCATTTCATTTTAACTTCAAGTTGTTGGGTGTAGCTTCTTGGAGGAGAAAGGAATTTGTGGGGGCACTCAACAAGATAAGGGAAGGGACATTTATGGAGCATCCTCAAAAATATTGGCTTCCAAGTAACTTTTTTACCATGCAACTCCTGTTTTTTTTAATTTCTACATATAAATCAATATGTGAATTGGGTTTTGGATATGGAGTTTGATTTTTTGAATGTGGAACTTGAGTCAATAAAGATGATGGTTTTTGGATATGGGAGATGGGATTTTGCATATAATATTAAAAAGTGAAAAAAAAGTAGGTAAAAGGATTACATTTTCCTCTTCCTTCCTCGTCTTCTCATTCATCTTCTACTCTTCTCCTTCCTCCTCATAGGTCTTGGACCCTACTTATCCTTCCTCCTCCTTGTAGATATTGGACCCTACTTGCATGATAATTATATTTTTAACTAAGATGTCACCTAACCATATCTCCTTATCCTCACATGGACTTTTCTTCAATAAAATCAGATTTAATTTCCTTTGTATATCTTCTTATATTTTAATTTATCCCATTTCATTCTTATTCTTTTATTAATTCATGCTCTAAATAGTTTCAAGTATTTGAGTAACCAACTTTGGGTATGGCATCATGTTGTAGATTATGCTCATACCAGTCTATATTTACTAACCCAACCTTCTCTCCCAAAGGACCTATTTCCCTTACCCATTTCTCTTACATTGGTCCATGTCCATATAATAAGTAATTTGGGAAAGTCTCATCTGTCTTGCATGATACACAAAATTGCCAAAACATCAAGCATATAAGCATTTAAAATTATGAAACAATGCAGAGTCCTGATATCCTCCTCGATATTAAATTAGAGCATGGTGTTATTATCTCAATATTATCACAAAATATCAATCTACAAATTAGTTTAAAATACATTTATATACAATATGATCCCAAGCCTCTCTAGAATTGCATACACAACTCCTAACCAATTGTTGAAATTGTGGAGAATCAACTCTCTCACTACACATGTCTCCATGTGTCAAATAATCCAATAAAACATACATATCATCAATCATGCTCCCATGGATAAGATTATAACAACATCATGCATAATGACATAAAAACGCATTTACATAGACATTACCTCTTTTTCAATTAGCACATTTCCATAAACATCACATCATCAAATGATTTCATATGTTTGATTAGTTTCTCTAGTTAACCCCTTGGAATTTGTGATTGAATTGATAGAATATATACTACCATTTTGAAACTTATTTTAGTTAGTAAATAAAAGTGTAGACATTACATACACCCACCCTTTAGGAAAATCCATCCCATAGTTATGGTTAGTCCTTAGGTCTCTATCCATCCAAGATCCTAACCGACTTCCTAAATTGTAAAAACTATTTTAGCTTCCAAGCCTCACATACCTAGAAATATTAGAATATAAAGTTCACAAACACCTAGATAAAGAACCACGATGCTATGTGGGTATGATACCTCAAGAATGAAACAAATTTTTCATGAATAATATTTTCATTTTTCCTTGAAGGAAAAATAAAAAACAAATAATATCTCCTAGAAGAAGAGGAACTAATTGGAACATAAAGGGAGCAACAAAAAAAAGACTAGTGCATTGCAGTCAAACTAACCTGGAAAACAAATGAGATAAAAAATTCAATGTGTCAAACCAGTACCAGACTCTTGAAATCGCAGAACGAATAACCAATAGAAAGATCGTTGCAACTCTAGCAAATGATTCTGAAAATATGACTTAAGAACATGTATTTATATATCAATGAGGGTTGCGGTTCCGGCAAAAATTCACAACAGTCAAATTTCAAAAAAACAAAAAGTCAATGACCGTTAAAAAAGAAAAACAAAAACAAGCTTTTCTTTTTTACTTTCATCGCTCTAGCGACGGTATGGATAGTACGTTGCTATAGCAATGAACTGTTGTCTCTATAGCGACTAAATGTCCATAACGTCGCTATAGCAATGAACGTCGGGGGAATTTTCATTTTTTTTCCAAATATTTAAACTGTTTTTCCACGAAAACATAGATTTTAACTATTTCGTGGCAAACTTTCGTGGGACTTTTGAGCCATATGTAGTAGTGACTCTTGATATCCATTTTTATATAAAGAGGTGTTATTATGGAGAATTATATTATCCCACATGCAATATGTGAGAGTAATTCTTCCACATCTCTTGGTATATAATAGGGTCAAGGGAGTCACATAACATCATACCATCATACTATCACAACACATTCTATTGCTTACAAGCTCTCCGCTATATTGTATTGGGGTTATTTGGAGTTGATCTCTTTGTAAGATTGAAGGATATTTATGGAGATAATAGAAGACAACCTTCTCGTGGACGTAGCCAAATTGGGTGAACCACATATATTTGGTGTATTATTTTCATTGTTCTCTTTCTATTCTTATTTATGTTGATATGTTATTGGTGCTTAGATAGGTAAGCTAGTTTAGCTAGATCTATAACGCACTCTGAAAATATCAACCAATCAACCTTGAAACAATGATTTCTAATATGGGAAAGTTTCAAAACTCAAAAATAACCCTTGGATGGCCTCCCTTAAGGACAAAATAATGTGAATCTAAAACAAGTCAAACAAGAATGGATTGAGACTAATTGCTTGGCAAGAAGATATCGGTGGGAACTATGGCCTTAATGGTTGCCATGAATATGTCTCATGGTGATAATAGCTTAGGGAACACTATAGTTCTGAAATCCATTTATCCCTACTAATACAAACTTGAAGAGCGAGGCCTAACCAAACAAAAACTCAAAGATAGTAACCATCTTGGATTGATATTAAGTGAGTTAAAACTAACCAATAATACTCTTTTTGTGCCTAATAAATTAGTATATGTTTGTAAAAATTAATGAATGTCCCTATACTACTCTTTGATGGGGAAAGAGTCAAAATAAGGATGAATCCTACCACCTTCTTTGACCAAAAGTGAAGTTTGAAAGTCTACTTAGAAATATTAGCAATGAAAAATATCATGTTGAACCCAAAGCGTATTTTTGGTTCAACATACATCCACTAAGGATCTAAGTTAAAAGAAATTAAATTGGTTTTATAATAATTTGATTTCATATTAAAGTTATAAAATTTAAGAAAACTAGAACCTCCGTCGAGGATATGGTTGACTAGACCTCCACTGAGGATCTAGTGCTTCCATCAAGATGAGCATTCTCTTTCCAAATATCTAGGATATGTCCTTACACTAAGAAGTTCCTACCCATTTTATTATGATTTTGAGGAAAAGGTGATCAAGGATATGCCACTTAAATATCCTCGAGATTATGTGTGATAAAGGTTTCCCTTTCTATGAGAGTTAAAGTCGATTATTAGATTGTGTGGTTCTCTAATTGATTGTGGTCTAGAGCTTGTGACTACCAATGACCTTCGACTTGGTTGGTAGACAAGGGAGGAAGATTTTAATCCCAAATTCCTCAACCTTCAATTTGGTTGAAAAATGAGGGAGGGATTCATCAACCTTCAAGCTGGTTGGCATATGTGATAGGAATAGATCCTAGATTCCACTAGTTATAGGTAGATGGCCAATGAGACCATCCGACCATAGTGGGATTATTTTTGGCTTATATACTTGGTTCATCATTTCACCTTGGCTATTTTCATCTACTCCAAAGTTATTAATCCATCCCAAGACTCGACTAATGTCATCATCTAGTGCCTATTCTTAGTCGACTCCTTGCTTGGATCTTAGTCACATCGAATCAACCGATCCTATGGATCATTCAATCCATTGACTTAGTCAATCCATCGACTAAGTCATCGACTTAGTCAACTCGCACAATCTTTCTACAAGATTCATTCATCATACATGCCCCATGGCATTTGATGACTCCAACACATGTCATACGACATTCTAAATAGTCATAAGGCATTAGGAAGATGCCATCAACGTGGCAACGATGTCTCCTCATCTTCTTCTAGTCGATAGATGGGAAGAAGACGGTTGGTCTCCTCAATCAAATTGTAACTGCTTCTTTGTAACTAAAACGTGATGGGTAGGCACACAAGCATCCCTCAGATTTGAATATATTCATGTAATCCCAAAGATGGAAGGGTTCCTCATTTTTTATTGCACTAAGACAGGTCCCAAAAGAGAAGGCTCGATTAGTTCCTTCATTCAACCTTAATTCATGTAAATGAGTCTTTTGACTCAGTACACCTTGATACAAAGTTCGATTATAGACTTAAGAGTCCAACGTCCCCCATACGACTACTTAATAAAATCAGATTTTTCACCCATGGGCCGGTTTCTTCGTTATCAATTCGTGGATTTCATTTTCATGTGAATAGTTTTGTCTATTGGTTCTAGTCATATATGTTGGTTATTATCTACATTGGTTTTATTATTTAGTCTACATATTGTTCACTTCTACCATAATAGACTTGAATCGTTTAGTCGACTTTGTTATCCTCCTATAGACCTCTTAGGTGACACAAATGATTGATATCAAAGCACTCTAGTCTATTCTATCCTTTCTTAACACTACAAGCATAGTTAGAAAACGTATTCTTGTTTGGACATTCTCTAACACCTAGCTATTAACTTTCCTCTGCCTTCAACTTCCTAGTATTTATTTGCTTAAAACCATAGACTAGAGATGATGGGTGAAACAGAAGAAAAAATTCTTCACAGTGAAAATATTTTGACGAGGTAGGAATAAGAAGGTAACCCCATCGACACATGGGAGAAATTTGTTGAACATGTAAGGAAGTGATTTTATCCACCCGAGTACATAGAACAACAGTACAAGAAATGGCAGTAGTTAAGATAGTGGAAAGATCATACTGTACGGTATTATACTAATGAATTCCACTGACTAATGGATCGACTTGGTGTTAGGGAGGAAGAAAAGTTACTTGTTTTGAAGTATATTATTGGATTAGCTCCTTATATCCAAATAGAAATGGAATTTCTCGCTATTGTAACTCTCGTAGATGCATTCCATTACACTATCAAGCTTGAAGGGAAATTGAAGGCCAAAGGACGGTTCTTGACCAAACCACAGGTCAATATTTCAACAAGAAACCTCAGTTGATTGTTGAATCCAATAATTCAAAGTGGTATACTCACAGTAGTTCACAGAAGCAAGATCATGGTGAGAATCCTTCTATGAAAGAAAAGGGAAAACACAACAAACAACCCGTTGCAGGGAAATGGTGTGATTACCACAATTCATCTTGGCATAATGCACCTGAATGCAAAGCTCGGGAGACTGTTTTGACATAGGTGTCTACCTCCGAATCAAGTTCAGTCAACAAATCTGTCGTGGAATCCAACCTAGAATTATTTAATTTATTGGCATTGACTTCGAAAACCTTCGCAAACTCGACCAGCTTCGATGAAGAGGAAAGAGAACGATTATTCCATACACAGATATGAGTATAGAATAACCCATTGCATCTAATTCATTAGAGGAAATTTGAGGTCTAAAATGGGCCTCTTAAGGAAAATAATAAAACAATAGTTGAAATAATGAAATAATAGTTAAAATAATAAAATAATATTTATTAATTTTGGAGGAAGAAAGAAAAAAACTACTTTTTTGTTTGTATTTTCAACATATCTCCTTGTTTTTTTACTCAAATTTCGAGCGGGAGCACTCATTGGATGCGGAATTCTGCATCCAACGAGTGCTCCCGCTCGAAATTGGAGTAAAAACACTAGGAGATATGTTGAAAATACAAACAAAAAAGTAGTTTTTTTATGACAAATATCTCAAGTCAACCATTATCGTTGACTCATTTTAATGAAATTCTATTGGTTTTTGAATTCCAACTCATCTAGGAATTATGGTTGGCTCATTTTTTTATATGATGGCTCATTTTCTTATAAGGCCCATTTTAGACCTCAAATTTTTGTTAATGGTGGACAATGGCAGTCAAAAGAACTTTGTCTCTGAATAAATTGTGAAGAAATTAGGTCTTGTTACTACTCCACATCTGCAACCTTACAACATCAGTTGGATGAAGGATGGACAAGAACTCAAGATCACCCAATAGTACCAGATTGCCTACTTCGTCTAGCCTTTTTCAAGATGATGTGCCTTGTGCTATAGTCCCACTCTCAATAGATGATGTGTTTTTGGGGAAACCCTACTTATGGAACATACATGGAAATTATCATTCCAAACCACAGAAAGTGATTTTCCAAATCCAGAATCAATAGTATGGCATTCCCAAACATTGACCCATGTCAATAGTCATAATGGTTTCAGCAAAGCAAGACAAAAAGTTGATCAACCATGTGCAAAAAATCATTTTAACGATGATCAAACCTCAACATTCCAATAATATCATAGAAACCAATCAACTCTCCACTGAACACAACTCTCGAAAGAAACAACAAGTTGATAGAGTACTTGAAGAATACAAAGATGTGTTCAAATATCCAGTTGGAGTATCACTACATTTCCAGGTAAAACACTCCAATGATCTTGTTCCTAGTTCTTCATTAACCAATGCATCTATTTACAGATGTTCTATTTTAGATAATGAATAAATCCATAGACATATTCAAGACTTTATCAAAAAAGGGCATATTCGACCCAAATCCTCTCCTTGTGGAATTCCAGTCTTCCTAGTCCTTAAGAAAGATGAGACATGGTGCATGTGTATCGACTATAGGGATCTCAATAATATTTCAGTAAAGAATCGGTATACTCTTCCTAGAATAGATGCTTTACTTGATTATTTGAAAGATGCTAAATTCTTTAGCAAACTCGACCTCAAGTTGGTATATCATCAAATTCCCATAGCGTCCTCATATGTATGGAAGCCTACTTCCAAGACCATGGAAGGTTTATTTGAATGGCTAGTCATGCCTTTCGGTTTAACTAACGCAACTACAAATTTTATGAGATATATGAATGACATTCTTAGACCTTTAATAGGAAAATGTATCATTGTTTATTTAGATGACATCCTGATTTTCAGTAGATTGTGGGATGAACATTTGTTGCAGCTTCAGTAAGTGCTTAACACTGTCATACAACACAAACTCTATTTGAACCTGGAGAAGTGTTATTTTGCAATGAAGAGTGTGAAATACTTGGGCTATGTGATCGACTCAACAAGCATTCAAGTCAACCCAGAATTATACAAATCATTAGGAAATGGTCCTCTCCAAGAAACATTGATGAACTAAGAAGTTTCCTTGGTTTAGCAAATTTCTATTACAAATTTGTGTTGGGATTCAACCACATAGTTTGGCCAATGAATCAGTTGAATAAGGGAGGTGGAAAGAAAATTTTCAAATGGACCACAACACAAAAACAAGATTTTAAACAACTCAAGAACAAGATTTTCATAGCTTCAGTGCCCATGCTACCAAATTTGCATCAGCCATTTGAAATTGAGACTGGTACATCAAATTATATCATGGGAACCATGATCACTCAAGCAGGTCATACAATGGTGGTCCATTTATAAACTTTGGAACTATGGCCTTAATGGATTCCATGAAGATGTCCCATTAGTGATAGTAGGTTTGGGAATACTATAGCTCTGAAATGCATTTATTCCTCCTAACACAAACTCATTGAGTTAGGCCTAACCAAACTAAAACATAAATATTGTAACCATCTTGGATTGAGACTAAGTGAACTAAAACTAACCAATAATGCTATTTTAGTGCCTAATAAATCACTACATGTTGGGAATGATTAGTGAATGTGACCCTCTAATACTCTTCAACGGGGAAAGAGACATAATAAGAATGAATCCTACCACCTTACTTGACTAGAACTAGAGTTTGAATGGTTTCCTAGAGAAAACCTTTTACTGACTTGGGAAAGTGAGGAATGTAAAATATCATATTGAACCCAAAGAATACTTTTGGGTTAACATACCTCCATTGAGGATCTAATTTAAAATTAATTAAATGAGTGTTTTATAACAATTTGATTTGATATTAAAATTACAAAGTTTAAGAAAAATTTTACCTCCATCAAAGATATGGTTGGCTAAACCTCCATCGATTATCTGGTACTACCATCAAGATGAGCAATCTATTTCCAAATATCAAGGATATGTTATTACACTAAGAATTTCCTACCCATTTGATTATGATTTCAAGGAGGAAAAGATGATTAAGGAGAAGCTACATAATTCTTTTTAAGATTATGCATGAGAAAGGGTTTACCTTGCTCAGAGTTACAGTTGGGGCTTAGGTTGTGAGGTTCTCTAATTGATTGTGGCCTAGATCTTGTGATTACCAAATACCTTTAACTTGGTTGGTAGACAAGAGAGGGAGCTTATAATCCCTGATTCCTCGGCCTTTTATTTGGTCAGAAAATGGAGGGATTCATCAACCTTCAAGTTGGTTGGCATATGAGACATGAATAGATCCCAAATTCCACTAGTTGGAGGCAAATGGTGATTGATACAATCCTACCATAGTGGGCTTATTGTTGGGTTATAGATTTGGTTCACCATTTCACCTTGGTTATTTTCAACAACTCAGGAGTTAGTAGGGTGGGGTTATTCTAGAGAACACATTGGTCAAGTGGGACATGAGGAAGAGAGCATGGCTCGTTATCCAGCTTAAGAGAATACTTGGGTTTGTGATTGTCGAGGAGTAGATGAGCACTAGTTGTAGGAGACAAGTAGTGGTAGAGTATTATCGCTAAGTCCTCTAACTCTCCTCTATCTTAGTTATAATTGTTGATTAATGGTTGAAAAGTTTTTTTGAGTTTATATTCGCATGGTTAAATGTGCATCCACTATCAAATTATGGGCCAAACCATGGTATTAAACCCTAAGATTGAAAGAAGAGTGTACATAGATTCGTTCATAAGAGAACATTCGAGACAATAAACCTAAGGATAAAAAACGGGATACATGATCAATTGAGTTAACCAAAACTAAAATAAAAAATTAGCTTGGAAATGTGGTAAGCTAGTCACAAACTCGTAACAAATTCTTCCATTTTAGCTCCTCAATATTAAGAAAGGAAACTATTGTGTATTTGCCAAAACCTTAACAAAACTTGCCCATGATTCATCGATGGAATCATTCAAATAAATACTCAAAAAAAATGGTTTGAGGTGCAAAAGAAGAAAAAAGAAAAAAAAAACAAAAAACAAAAAACAAAACGTTGTGACCACCCTCCTCCATCTTAAGCTTGGAATGAATCAAAATTCGAAAACCTACAAGGCCGAGTCATTAAAAACCCCGAAAATGAGATCAAAATCCATAAAACCTTTTACAACCTAATTTGGCACCCAAGAAAGGGTTCTTTCTTAATGATGAATTAAATGGAATGGGAGGTGAAATTATTATATTCCTAATGATGAATTAAATGAAATGGGAGGTGAAATTATTATATTGTTTACACATTAGTTATTCACACATAGACCCTTAAAGCTATGTATAAGTACAATCGGGGATGAAAGCATTATTTAATGTTAAATAGGAAAGGGCAATGAAATGCTAAGAATATCATGGAATTTAATTAAGTATCATGGTTTGTAGTGATTTTGCATTGACAAAAATATAAAATATAATTGTTTTTTTAATTATGGGAACTAATCATTGGTTAAGATTATTGGGATGAGGTTTAGGTTTAAATTTAATTGACTATCATTATAATCCAATAATATATTCAACAATTCACAAGCTAGATATATTAATAACTTGTGACTTACTAAGGGTCAATATGTTCGAAGACATACTCAATTTGGGAATCTCACTCAAGGGCAATGCTCACCCTTCTAGCCTTATCACAATAGAATAATGTTTCATTGAATATTTAAACTTAGTTGGAGAAAATATGAAACTTACCTCATCACCATTTAAACTATTTTCCAACAACACATAAATACATAAAATAACAATTGTTATCTCAAATCTTAAAAATAAGGATAAAATAAACTAAAAAATTAAAATAATTCACTCATTTTAATAATACAAAATGTATATATTTAAAATAATTATAATTAAAATAATGAATATTACAAGTTCATATTTTCATGTAAATTAAAAATCAATAACTAACCATTTTTTTTGTAAATGAGTACTTACATTATATCACATAAAACATTTACATAGAAATACAGTCCAGCCAGGTCTTTCATTAAGAGAAAACAACCTGGATTTAGAGTCATAAGGCCTGCCATCAAGAGAAAACAACCCGAAATCAAACTATTGAAACCTAAAAAGTGAAAAAGGCAAAAAGACTCCCTAGCATCCTGAAACATGATTGATAGGCTATAAGTTTTTCTAAAGCTCTAAAAGACAAAATTATGCAAGCATACTATCTACTGCAGTCAAATGAATTTCCATCAAACCAGTTCAAAATTGACAAAAAACTATAAGAGAGGGGAACTACTTGGCATGGTCATAGATTGTTCGACTTTTGGAGGCTCACATGTGTCGACATCGTTGCTTGGGGTTTCATGCTTAATGCCACTAGTTCCAGCCTACTAGATATCATCCCTCTACATTGGGACAACCACATTCACAAGATGGTTTTCCTCTTTGGATGGAAGGATATTAGTCATTGGGTAATTCTCCTCTTAGTGCGATGCTCTCCCGCAACCTCCACTTATGATCCATAGTGAATTACACCATCCTCCCCAATGGTGGATAGCAACGACAAAGGAAAATGGAATAACTCGGTTATGTTTGCACACCATTTGATAATGGTTTGTACTCTGTCACGAACCTCAAAAATCTTGGCTTGCATATCCTCCTCCATGTCCTTGATATCGTTGTGGATAACCATCATAGTGTCCATCATTGCTACAAGGTGGCGAGTTATGCCTAATCCACTGGTTTCCTCTGATCATGCATGCCGCCCATAACCTCACCTGCTAGAAGCACCTAGTCTCCCATGCACCATGATTTCAATCTTGCCAAGATTCTTCCACGCACCAACGAGTCGCGGTGTCTTTTTCTGAGCTTGTTGTAATTATTGGAAGCCACTGAAGCACAGAGATCCTGATCTGGAGCGGAAAACACCAAAGGAAGAGCAAGTCGAAATGGATTCTTGGATGACTTCCTGAGCCATATTAGACCGAGAGCGAGGAGCAAAAAACACCTTGAATGCACAAAGAATGGAAATGTGAGAACCAGTCCTTTCGATCCTAATGGTGGGGAATAACAAAAAGTCTTGGGATAGTAAAATTAAGTTTGCACTTTGGGCTGGTAAAATAACTAAGAAAAGTGCAACTAGAAAGACCCCTTTCGAGCTGGTGTATGGTTTAATTGTCTCATTTCCCATCCACCTCCACCTACTAGTGTATCAAATGATTCAGTAATATGGTTCAGAATAGGATTCCATGGAGGACAGAGTAAATAAAATAATTGAATTGGATGAGAACAAAAGGAAGGAATTAGATCGGAGTATCAGGCATCACGAGAGGGTAAAGAGGACCTTTTATCACTCAACTTATACATTCCCCAATATGGGATCCTATCTAGGAAGGTAGATGGAAAGGGAATCTAAATAGGTAACCCTAAAGAATCAAGATCACCGAAAAGTAATCGGTTGTCACTGATTGAGAAACTCTTCGATTTAAGCCACACTAAGAGTGGGCTAAGGGGGAGACCCTGATCGATCCTTGTGGGAGAGATATTTTGCCAGGAGACAAAATATCAATTGTTTACAATCTAGCGTAAGGTGACCTAGATAACAACTTAGACCAAGAAATTATTAAATTATTTTTCGGATCAAGGTAAAAAGGAGTGCTAGGGAAAAGATTTTAAAATTTAAACACACCCTAGACTCACAGCCTTGTTATTAATGATAATTTGTTTAAAGCGAGCAAGATGAAGTGAATTTCATGTAATGAGGCCTTGAAATTTTATGGGAAAATTGACTTTGATAAGAACAGTTCTTATTGGGAAAAGTGGAGTCTAATTAATCGATTTTAGTACATATAACATCAATTATTTGACTAAGGCAATTTATCATAGCCCAAACAAGAAGCAAACATGAACGGTCGAGCCAAGTTGATATGAATTTAAAATGCCTTTGTAAAGTCCCTTAATGATAACAGGACAATACTATGAAATTAGAAAGAACCTTCCAAACTGAACTGTAAAAAACCCTTTCAAATTGATTTGTAAAGGAAACGCAAATTGTGCAGTCAGCTACGATGGAAACGAAGACTAGGTTTCAGATATGAACTATTGGATTCCATGTTATAGTTAAAAACCTAGTTATCCATTGATGTATCATGGGAAAAGGATCCTCCAACTATGTCATGTCCACTCATGTGTGAAAGAAGTTAGGTTCCCCTCAATTGGTTCCATCTGTCATGACTTTACGTGTTTATGATGGGCATGCTGCTCAACCCCAAGGTATTCTCCAAAATGTACATGTCAAGTTAGATGGAAAAAATGTCATGATAGACATAGAGGTCATTAATTCCTAGTTGGATTACAACCTCCTCTTATGATGTAGTTACGTGTATGCTATGAAGGTATTTTCCTTATCAGTGTTCAGACTTATGATGTTTCCCAATGAGGGGAAGATTGTAAAGTTGGATTAGTTGACGTATTATGATCCTAAGGGTTTTACTTTCCCATATAATGTCTTGTCAACGGTCGACAGCAGTCCTAACAGCATGACCTTTCCATCTTATTCAAACATAGGAACAGGTGTTTTCCGGGACACAACCATGATTGGAACTTTCTAGGAATTACCACCACCTCCCCCAAAATTTGAGATATATGAGTTGTGCACTGTCTCTTCAAGGAAACTAGCAGTTCAACCAAAACCTATCCCACCTCCTAGTCAATTACCTGGGAATTCATGGGGAGCTACTCTCATTTAGTAGATACCATGTTATTTTCCGGCATCCAGAGTGGTTAGTACACCCATAATGGAAATGATTAATTTAATAGGACTCATGCTTGGTGTCCCTATTCGGTATCTTAATCCACCAAACCCACCCCCCATCCTGCAGATTGTCTTGAAACTTGTGCAACCTATGGGAACTTCCAACGCTCCTCCTCTTGGATTAGTTCTGGAAGCACCTTGACCCTCCCAAACTACTCCTAAGAAGAAGGCTGGGGTAAATGCAAAGAATGTGAACACACCGAAAAAACCTTCTCAAGTAGAGAAACTCCCTCCCAATGCGACACCATGTTCCACACTGCATAGCAAAGAAAATCCCATAATTTTTGGCTTTGTGTAGTCACTTGCAAACTTTAGATGATGAATTAGATGAAAATACCCCTGTGGTTAATTTTCCCAAAGTTCCTAAAGTGAAGAACATGTCTTAACGAACTAATCACCCATGTGATTTGTGTGGCATATATGTCTAGTACTCACATCATTGCTCAGATTTTCCATAGTATTAATTTTTTCTTGTTGATATTTGGCCTCTTGTCATTGAGTCCAAAGTCATTGTCATTGAGGATGTCTACCCTCCATCTTCCTCACCAAAAGAGACGACCAATATATATTACATATTGTCTTTCGATGAACCCTCCCCATCATCTGACGATGTTGTTACTATATCATCAAACCCAACCCATATTGAAATGGCGGAGCAAGTATTCCATAGCGATGAGGAAATCCTTGAGGCACTCACTGCACTGTATTTCCCTTGGGATTATATGCACCATCACACATACCTCATCCCTGACGAGCCTTCCCCCTCGACACTATACTCAGATCAACTCTCAGTTGAATCAAAAGATTTTATCTTGCGAGGAAATTTCAACTAGTTTAAAAACCCCATTGATGCTCCTGATTCTTTTGAGGAAGGAAATGTGGATCATATATCCCCAATGATCAAATTTGATATCTCCACAAAACCGGGTGTCACCAAGAATATACTTCTAAGGGATTCTTGTACTCCTAATAAGTTACTACCAATAAAGCACTTTTTTCAGGATTTTTGTGACGTATTTGCTTGGTCTTCTAGTGAGATGCCTGGCATGGATCCCACCATCATTGAGTACCATATAGACACATGTCCTAACGTTGCTCCAGTTCACCAAAAGAAACGTCCCATTCACCCTTCGAAAGTTCCAGTTGTTAAAGCGGAAATTGAAAAGTTATGTAAAGTTGGATTCATTTATCCAATAGTGTACGCTACTTGGATCTCTAACCCAGTGTCGGTTAACAACAAACAAGGCACTTTGTGCATTTGTACATATTTTCATGATTTCAATTTGTCTTGCCCAAAATATAATTATCCCACTCCCTTCATTGACCAAATCATTAATGCATGCGTTGGGAACAAGGTCTTTTCTTTCATGGATGGATTCTTGGGGTGTAACCAAATTCAGATTCAGAAAGAACAACAATACAAAACTGCAATCACCACCCCTTAGGGAACCTTGGTGTATCATGCCATGCCTTTCAAAATGAGAAATGTTGGAGCCACTTTTTAGCGACCCGTGTCATATTAGTTTCATTACCTTGTTCATATTATCCTTGCATATATAAATGAACTCACGGGTCATAACAAAAAACGTTCACAACATTTAGAGGATTGTAACAACCCTAGAAAACCAGAAAATTTAAAATTTTTGACAGGGTAAATAAAAAACTAACTTATGGTTTAGCCGGACAATACCCATGTGGTTAGTGTCACCCTAGAGAAAAGGTTGTGGACCTTGAAGTTCTTCATTGCTCTTGTCATAAATGTCACAAGTATATATGTATGGTTTTCTGTGATGTTTATGTTTCAATTAGAAGATTCTTGTTTGTGTTTAGTTGTAACAAAAAATGCTTTCCTTCTTAGCATTTATGATTGATCATACTTACTATGGAAAAACTCTTATAAATGCAAAATAAAATAATATAACTAGTGGAGGGTCCCTTGGGTCCCTTGGCCTTACTTAGCTAAATGAGCTAACACATATGAATGGTTCTGGTATACAGGTGGACACTAAGGGTGTAAAGAGTTGGGACACAAGGTATTGCCAAGATGATATCCCATCAAGTCCTAGGTCGATGATCGTTAGTATGTGGTGAGACCATGTACACAAAGTATAGCCAAAAAAATAACAATGTTTAAACGATAGTATTTTTGTAAACCCTAAACCCTTTGTTCTAAAACAATGGCGATGTAAAACTATATAAGGGCTGTTACGTATGCACAACATCGATTTTAATTGACACTCGTAGGTGGCGCATTTAAGGTTCCCATGTGAAGGCGTAGCTAGTGGAAATCCACGTCGAGACATGGGGAAAAGAACCCCCAATTCAAACCCTTACATGCCTCTTTGTTCTGCATTGTCTGAATTCGAAGTTGTGGGAGAGTTCTATGGGTTTCACCATTCGACGAGGGTTCTTTGGTTCTGTTACCAGCCTACACATTACTCCATTTACGCTACGCCAAGGTAATGTGCCCATACCTTCTCCAACAATAATACATACAACATGTTATATTTTTTTTGTTGTTTTTAAGTTGAAGGTAATCGTGTTAACGTTTCTGTGATATGTTGTGTAACAGGGAAGAACCATGCAATGGCTAGAAGGCATACCCTAGAGGTGGCATCTATCCGGGTGAAACCTGCAGTGCTCTGGACCCTGGTAAGGCCTGGGGTTCTGGGGCACACTTCTACTGGGTGTAAAAAAAATTTCTCTGTATTTGTAGAGTTAAATATGTAAAAAAAAGGAAAGTGAACTGGCTTGATAGGCACCGGGAGTAGCCCGTACTGAGTTTCCCACTCGTCAATGTCTCCTATTTTCATTTGATGGCTAACTGTAAGATTTTGGAAGAATGATAGACCAAGAATACTTTTGTGAAAAACTTCTAGTTGCTTGAAGATTTAACGCTTCGCTAGACAGGTTTTGGTGTTTGAGAGGTTTTACCTCATTTTGATAAAGTTGGCATTCATGCAAACTGTTTATGCCATATATTTTAATTGGCCTAAATTCATGGTTTTATAGAAGCTTCAACGCTTACTCTGTTCATAAAAAGAAGTGAGTCTCGAAGACTAAGTTTGCCTACTGTAAACAGAAAAAATGGTATAGGAAAACGATTTATAAGTCTCTATGTGTTTGCTAAATAATTGGTGTTCATTTTGAGTCTGCATTTTCGCTTCTCTATCAAATGGTGATTTAATGAGAAAGAAAATAAATTGAATGCCTTAAAACCCTTATCGTGGGCACTGGAATTTTTTTTTTTTGTATGTAACAGAGGTTGAAAAATAAAAGATATTCTTCTCACTGTTAAAGTTATGTTGCCCAAGGGTTTGTGTGGTTTTAGAAAGAACGTAGCTTGATTAAAACTAGTAATTATACGTCCATGGTAGCTTTTGTGCTCTCTAAGGAAATTTAGGGTTTCGATATAAAAAAAAGAAATGCCGGAATAAACAAAAGGAATGATGTTTGGACAGAGATCTAGCTCGAAACCCTGGTTAAAAATTTCATGTCTCGATTTCTTTTTCTTTTCCATTGATGTTGATATTAGCTACAAGGAAATCGTATGGCCCTACAGTAAAAGCAAAGTGGGCTTCTTGTGCATGGTTCCAGGTATTTAAATTACTTGTGAAAAATGTATGGGTTTTGTCTTTGGGTTTTAAAACAGAGGATTTTTTTTCAATGTCTTTGCAAAATAGGTTTATCTTTCATGATATGTCTGGTTATTAACAAAAGGATGACAGAAATAAAATATCTCCACAGATCTAATCTATATTTTGAGATTAGGCCTATAATGTAGAGATCAAATGTTTAAACAGTAATTATTTTGACCTAAACAAAGTTTTATCAGTTATTGAATGTATATAAAACAAAGAGAATAAAACAATGAGAAAAGGGCCCTGCATTATCAACACGCATTAATATTGACAGAAAATAAATATGATTTGAAACTACCTTTCTTAGATCTATATCCCTCAGATGTTGGTAATATTTTCAAAATGTAAAAGATCCCTCCCTATCATTGTACACCTGCATTGTTAGCACAAGATTAACACACGGAATTCAGATCTAAAATCGTAGCAGGTATAGGATCACAGATCTGCATACATATATATACATATTTTTAATATTCAACTTTAGAGTAATGAGGTCTACCCATCCAATTCCTAACTGGTATGATGATAGTACTTAGATCTGTAATCGCTTCATGCAAGAAATGATTTAATAAGATCTGATCTAACTCATATATTAAGTTATCAAAATCAATGGATCTATGTCTAACTGATGCAGAAAATTATTCATAATGTATTATAAAGAAAACAACGGACGCTTAGAAAGAATAGCAGAACATCAAATTTAAATACTTATCGGTAAATTACTATAGACCAACTGACTGAGGAGCTTACACGTTCCTCCCAACCTTAGACCATGATCTGTTCCTGGATCGTTCCACTGGTCACCCCCGAGCTAAGCTGAGCATAACAAGAACCTAGATAGACCTAGGGTAATTTTCTATTTGCTACAGCAGAGTGTTCACAAGGCTCGTTTATCAGCCTATTTGGTGTGAGTCCATCTATATGACAATTTCCCTACAAAATAATAATATAGTCCTCCACGACAGTCCTTTATTGGACACACAAGGTTTCAGTACCTTGGTGTTTGAGCGCTCAGACTCACGACTGGACCCTCTTCAGTGTGCTTGGAAACACGTGCCCAACAACGTCTTCCTTCTCTGCTATTTATAATTTTTGGGGCAGGGCTGCTAGGTATTTGGGTCTGACAACACTCAGTTCTCTAACTGACACCTAGCATTTTCAGTTATTAATTTTTAATTAATATATTTTTATTTTTAATCCTCACACTTTATTTTAAATCTTTAACTTTAACAAATTAGACTTTCACTCTCCTATTGGATAGTTACAACATTAATTGGGGGACTAAATACCTATCTAGATTCTTGCATGCTCAGCTTCTCTTTGAGTGGTTGGCCCAGTCAATTTGAAAGAATAAAATAGTAATAAGTCATTATTTTAAAATAATCATTAGTTCACTTGATGCTCCCGAGCCTCTAGCTCAACATCAGTTATTTAGTTTAAGTTGAAGTGCTCCAGAGATTCCCAGCTCAACACTCCCTCAACTATTAGTGTCCTCTGAGCCCCCTTGGCCCATGCACGTGTGGTGCATCATCAAGTTTATTACAACGTAAAAACAAAATAAAGTAATATTCAAAATAATAGAGTAGTCTTTTCTCGGGATGTTACATCCCTCCTTGCTTAAAACAACGTCGTCCCGGTGTTAGGGACTTGAACTGAGACCCTGAAATAAGGAGGGGTAGGCCTCTTTCATCTCGGTCTCGTTCTCCCAAGTAGCCTCTTCAGGTTCGAAATGTTTCCACTGCACCTTCAGCTGGACGATGGTTCGCTTTCTGAGTGATACCTCTCTCCCGTCTAGTATGTGAAGTGGTTCCGGTACAAACTCCCCTTTGAGTTCTACCTGTAACAAAGACCAATCAATCACATGTTTAGAATCGTAAACATATTTCTTAAGTAAAGATATATGGAAAACATTATGCACTCTTATATGTGCAGGTAGAGCCAATTCATAGGCCACGGGTCCTCTCTTGGCCAGTATTTCGAATTGCCCACAGAAACATGGGGCTAATTTGCCGCATTTTCCCATACTTAGAGAACTCCTTTTTGATTTGACTTTTAAATACACATGTTCACCAACTTGATAGTCCTTGTACTATAGTTTTATGTCTGCATAACTTTTCTGCCTATCTTGTGCCTCCTTTAAATTCTGTTGCACCTTCACCACCAGTTGTTCCAAATCTTTCAAGAGGTCTGGTCCTAACATAATTCGATCCACTAGGTTGTCCCAGGTGAATGGGGTCCTGCATTTCCTGCCATATAGTATTTCAAACGGGCTCATTCTAGCCGAGGCTTGAAAACCGTTATTGTATGAAAATTCTGCTAAGTGTAAGTACTCCTCCCATTTGTTGGGATTGTTCATGACATACATCCTGAGCATATCCTCAAGGATTTGGTTGACCCGCTCTATTTGTCCATCTGTTTGGGGATGGTAGGTAGTGCTAAATTGTAACTGAGTTTCTAATCCCGAAAATAAGGCTCTCCAGAAATTACTTGTAAATTTTGTGTCCCTATCGAAGATGATGGCTTTAGGTATTCCATGCAGCCTAAAAATATCCTTTAAAAATATATCTGCAATATTTACAGCCTTATGAGTGGACTTAACCGGAATAAAGTGTGCAGATTTAGACAGCTTGTCTACTACCACCATAATTGAGTCATTTTGTTTCTTGCTTTTTGGAAAACCCGTAATAAAGTCCATGCTGATTACTTCCCATTTCCATTCCGGGATGGGTAAAGGCTGCAGCAACCCTAATGGATGCTGATGTTCATCCTTCACCAATTGGCATTCATGGCATTTGGCGATAATCAGTGCCATATCAGATTTTAATTTTGGCCAAAAATAAAATTTCTTAACAGCAGATATCATTTTTTGATATCCTGGATGCCCCGAATAAGGTTTCTAGTGGAATTTGGTTAATATATTAGACCTGATATTTTCGCCATTGGGAACGTATAATCTGTCTTTTGACCAAAGCAGTCCCATGTCGTCAATTTTGTAGTCTTTCTGTTGTTTAAAGAGTCTGTTTTCTTGTATTTTCTGCACTCTTTCAGTGTAAAATTGATCATTTCTGCAAGTTGTCCTGATTTTATCAAACAGGTTAGAACTGGGTTGACTTACTGTTACGTTGTGTAATAGGTTGATTATGTGGCTAAGTGCATCTGCAATCTTATTTTCCTTTCCCTTGATGTGTTTCAGCTCAAAATTGTACTCACTTAGGAATGCCAGCCATCTAGCTTGTCTAGCATTTAAATCAGGTTGATCAAAAAGATACTTCAAGCTCATGTTATCTGTTTTATGAAGGAATTTCTTTCCCATCAAATAGTGTCTCCACATTTTTAGTTCATGGATAATGGCAGCTAGTTCGAGGTCATGGGTTGGGTAGTTCTTTTCATGATCCTTAAGTTTCTGTGACTCGTAACAGATTACGTAGTCATTTTGAAGGAGGACTCCTCCAAGCCCTTCCTTACTTGCATTAGTGCAGACCACAAAGTCTCCATATGGATCTGCGATCCTTAATATGGGTGCAGTTGTTAGTAGCAATTTCAGCTTCTGAAAGATTTCTTCACACTTGGCTGTCCACAGAAACTTGCTTTCCTTTCTTTGTAGGGGGGTCATAGGACATGCTATTCTAGAAAACATTTCAATGAATTTCCGATAATATACAGCCAGCCCTAAGAAGGATCTAATATACGTGACATTTGCAGGGGTCGGCCACTCCTTGATGGCCTTAATCTTTTTCGGATCTACAGCTATTCCTTTTTCAGAGATAATATGTCTAATATATTGAATTTGATCTCTATAGAAATCGCATTTGCTAAACTTGGCATAGAGATGATGTTCCCTTAAAATTTGCAAGACGGTCTTGAGGTGTTCCTGATATTCTGCTTCATTCTTGTAGTAAATAAGAATGTCATCTATGAACACTAGTACGAACTTATCTAAGTACTTATTGAAAATACTATTCATCATACACATAAAATTTGCGGGTGCATTTGTCAGCCCGAAGGGAATCACCACAAATTCATAGTGTCCATACTGTGTCCTAAAAGTGATTTTGCTTATGTCTTCATCTCAGATTCTTACCTGATGGTACCCGGAGCGCAAGTCAATTTTGGAAAACACCTTTGCTCCCCCAACTTGGTTGAACAAGTCATCTATTCTCAGAATAGGGTATCTGTTTTTAATTGTTAATTTATTTAGTTGTCTATAATCAATGCACATCCGTAAAGTTCCATCCTTCTTTTTTATGAAGAGGATCGGTGCTCCCCATGGGAACACACTAGGACGAATGTAACCCTTGTCTATCAGCTCTTGTAGTTGAAGTTTCAGTTCTACTAACTCGGTAGTACTCATACAATATGGTGCCTTTGAGACAGGCACAGATCCCTGTAGTAATTCTATTGAAAAATACAGATCCCTCTTGGGTGGCAACCCAGGAATCTCATCTGGAAATACATCTCGAAATTCTGCTAGCACAGGGAAATCTTCAATCTGAAGTTCGTTTTCTATCTCAAGGTTCTGAATATTAACAGCATACAATTTACAGCCCTTCCGTGCACATTTCTTTACCTATAGTGCTGAGATCTTTCGGATTTGGACCTTCCTGGGTATACCTTGTACTTTACTCTGGTTTCCATGCTGGTCTGTGCATGTAAAACTTTTGTTTAGACATTCCAGCATAACCTGATGTTGTTCTGACCAATCCATACCTATCAGCAGATCATAGGCTCCTAAAGGCAGAATATTTAAGTCTGTTTCAGTTTGTAAACCATTCATATTCAACTGGCAGCTTTTAACCAGCTTGGTTATCTTTCCTTTTGTACCAGTGGCTAGCTGAACTAGCCGGGGTTTGTTATGTTTTTCTTTGTTCAATTTACACGTTTCGACAATTTTAGGAGAAACATAACTCTGGCAAGCCCCCAGATCAATTAAAATAGATACAGGTATGTTCGAAATTTTACCTTTGATTTCGACCATGGTGGATTGGTAGTCCACATGTCTGCCTTCTAAGGAAGCGCATATCTATGGTGTTCTTGCTAGGTCCTCTACCGTTGATTCTTCCTGTAGGTTGTTGAGGACTTTTACATTTTTATTGTTCGGGCAGTCTCGGTAGTAATGGGGTCCTTGACACCCCCAGCATTTACCTAGTGTAGGGGCTGGCATAAACCCTCTGTCAAAAGTGGGCTTGTTAACAGTTTGATCTAAATTGTTGGGCTGAGTTGCAGTCTTGGGAAAAAATCTGTTTGGCGGAAAACTATTATTCTGCTTTCTGTACAGAGGGGGCCTAAACCCTTTCTTTCAGCTGTCAAAGGTTGGTCTCATCTTATCCTTCTTTTTATTCAGAAGGTCAGTTCGGTGTTGATTATGCTCGTAACAGAGTCGGGCCTTGTGCAAGGCCATCTCTAGAGTCTTAGGTGCATCGAACTCGATTTTGTTTATGTAGTATGTTGGAAGACAACCTAGAAACTACTAGATTTTTACCTTTTCATCTTTCACGTATGGTACGTAGTGTAACAGTTCTAAGAATCTGTTAATGAGTGCATCCATATTAAGAGAGTTTAATTGTAGTTCGTGGAATTCTTTAATCTTTCTGTTGAAGAATCTTTCTAACATGTACTTTTCCTAAAAAAATGTCCTGAAATCTTTCCACCCAACTTCCGCTCTTTTAATATCCTTGGTGTGTTTTAAATCTTGCCACCATCTTGCAGCCTTACCATTTAAATTGTAAATGGCCAAGCGGGCCTTCATGTGGCTGGTATAGTGATGTACCTGGAAATACTTATTCATTCCTAACAGACACTCTTCGGCTTTTTCTCCTGAATCGAGGTCTCCTTCAAAGGTTGGGGCTTTAATCTTTTTGAATTCCCCTTGAAGGCTGTCCTCCTTATACTTTTTCTTGCGAGGGAAGGGGACATAGGAATTGGAAGAATATTCAGATTCATCATCAAGGGAGATGGAAGAATCCGACTGTTCGGAGGATTCCTCAAGCTTCCTATAATCTAGGCTATAGCTTCTCTTTCTGCAGTGATGTTTAGGTACTTTCTTAGTTGCTGAATGGGTAGTTTTCTTATGATTCTTCTTCCCATTTAACTTCTGTAATATGGCCTCATTAACCTCATGTTGTTCTCTCCTTTCATTGAGATTATCATTTGTAACATACCCTTTAAGCTGGAAAACATTTTATGTTTAGAAACATTATGGTAACTTTTATTATAAAGTTTGTATTGGACAGGTGTCCAAGGATGACTGTAATTTGCACAATATATTATTATTTAATAAATAAAATAGGATACAAACACCTAAGAGGACTGTTGAAAGAGTGGTTACTGATCCACTAGGTGGAATGGAATCTATGGTAGAAGGCAATGTACAAGTGGCAACATCATGATGCAACTAACTAGCTATTGGTATGGGACAACTCCCTTGAAATGTGGTCATAGTGCCCTGAAAGATGGGACTGGAGCTTGAGCCTCATTTATCAAAACTGACCACTAAAAGACCTAGGAAGTCTATATAATAGCCATCAAATATTGAATTGAGGTTCAATCACTTTTCCTGATGAGGAAACTTACCTTGGGATTGCTGTATTTTCACCCAAGAGATTTGATGAGGGGATATGTTGTTGTTGATCATGTTGTGAGATTGCCAAACTCTTATTGAGTTCAGGAGTTTGATGCTGAGTGGAGATGACATTTTGTTTTCAGGAGGTTGATACCGAGTAGAGAAGGTATTTTTGAGTGCCTTGCTTCTACATAGATTCCACCCACTTACTAGATCAGTAATCAGTCTCGGGGGTTCATTAGAAGTTAGCAGTTGAGATGCTTCTTCAGAAGCAGGTTGGGAGGAACAGGCCTCCTTGGGTGTTTGTCAGCCCTATCATCTTTTACAAGTTCTATTGTCTTATCTACTTTTATTTTTAAATTTCTGTCATCTATTTAAACTTTTACTGTTAAGTTCTTTAGTTCAGTTTTCTTGAATAAATTATTAATTCTGTATCATTTGAATGATTGAATAAAATGACCTCTGCATTTTTCCCCATGTAAAAGGAACATCATCGTACTCCAGTACAGAGATAGATTAAAACAGATAGGTATGATCGGCAAGATAGCCAAGTGATAGAAAGAATGCAAATGATGTGTTTCTTTAAATTACTGTTTACTGTTAATTTTCTAAATCTACCTATATCAATGTTTCTGTTTATATTTTTTGATTTAGACAAGTATTTCCAGAAAATTACAGTAGTGTTTCTCTATTTGTTTATATAGCAGTTTGTTTAGAAATACATAAATTTCCTTCTGAAAGTTTAAATGAAAATAATTTCTACTCCCTACAGTTACAAGATAGAATTTCATTAGGTAGTTTAGTTATATCAAATTCTTTTAATAATAATGCATAGAATAAACACAAATTATTTATGTACTGACTATCAACTCTCATACAAATATTATCTATGTTTAAGATTAATTATATTTCTTAAACAGAGTCGAGTTATAGATGTCCATCATAAACAAACCAAACACTTGTACAGTAATCATTTCTGTAAGTCCAATAGTTAAATTCCACAGATTCATTTCTAGGGTTTATATAACACTTTCATTGTAATTAAATTGAAATAGAAATAACAGACATTAAACCTTTTTACCAAGACCAAACGCTTATATCATAAACAAGCTTGTAGATGGTTTAAGTTAAGATTGAATAATCAGAACGACTGTAGAAGACTTCAAATAAAATAATGAACACAGGTTTATGGCCAAGACTTAACTAAAGCATTGTTAAGCTTTATGTTCCAAAACAAGGACTAAACCCTAACACTGGAAGTTACTTCCCTATTTTTCTCTTTAAGATGCAGCAACAGTTTTATAAACAAAATGAAGCACATACAGGCTGTAAGCCTTAACAACATTTTCATTTATCCATTGTCCTATAAAACAAACAGTTGTATTATCGTTGCACCAAAACATCCACTCATCGACCGATAACCAAGATAAACACAATGGTCGTTTAAAACATTACTTTTCCCATATCTTTGACGAGTTACAACTCATGAATACAGACCCAACACAAATCAATAAAAAGACACGATTATAATAATATAAATTCTAAATATTTCATTTGAATTTCCTTTGAAGGAGTTCGAACACTTAACCTACAGGATTACAAAATAAACAAGATTTCACACAGGTCCTAAGCCTACACCATCTAGCTGGTAGTAACAAACACATCGTGTTATAAATTTAAAACAATTACTTTCTATCTAGCCATTTACAAAGAAAACGATAGCCATAGTATCGAAACATCAAATATTGCTTCATTAAATTCTAAGGGTGAACCCTGTCTTAACACAATTACATTTAAAACCAGTACCAACAGTTTCCATATGGGTCGAGGGATATCCTCCCCTACTTTCAGCAAGATTCACAAAACCCAAATCATAAAACCCTAAGAGTTTTTCAAAACACGATACACAGAACTGCCAAACCAGACGGCCATCATCCTCTATACAAAGATTCCAAAGCAACCACCGAAGGCTTACCAGTTGGTATAAGCGATTCCAACCTTCAACGCCAGAATTGAGAGGCCATTGAATAGTTACACCTGCAATAAAAATATCGAGGTGGTCAAAACAAAATCTAAACGAAAAGGTTTCAAGCATCGAAGTTCATATAACTGATATCACCTCGTATAAATATTATAGGGAAGGAAATTGATCACATTACCTTTTTTAAATATCAACCGTAGTAGCAAGGAACGCGTTGGTGTTTCAACTGTAATGAGAGCCTTACTTCGTAATGGTTGGTTTAGCCATAGCCATTACAAAACCTTTCACCTTTCAAAACAGTAGCACAGTGCCAGGCGAGATAGCAACAATGGTGAGGCTCTAAGCCTTTACTTTTCAACCAAAACATAGAAGAAACAAACCCTCAACACTTCGGGTATCAAACCATACTGATACAAAACTCTAAATACTGGAAAAAAGAACCTTCACTACCATACCAGAACAGAAAAAAGCTCGGCTCTATAAATTCCAGAGATTCGAATACGAGACTCAGGAGCTACAACCCACAGGTGGTTCAAACCTTGCTACAAACCCTCAACCTGTCAGCTGGTGTAGAGCCACTACCATCAAACAACAACGACTCACTAAACCCGATATTCCAAACCAAGTAGGGTTTAACCACTACATCGAAACCCTCACAAGATCGACGGTGAAGATCTTAGGCAAAGTTTACGAAACTTACAACTAGTCAATCGTATTAAATGAGCCATCATTACCAAAACCATGAAGGAGCCAACTCTACAGCAAATGCTCTCATGTCAAGTTACAACTCAGCACTCTAAGGTTATTTTTGGAAACTAGCATGTGAACCAAGTCTACCGTATCTTCCACGATGGATTTCCATTATTTTGTTAGCTGTGTGCATTTAATACCGAAGATTACGATCTTACTTGCCAACCGGTAATGTGGATATCCACCATATAACAATTAATACACCTTACATCGCTTGGGTATTGTTGACATAGTATAAACCTTTCAAGGCTCTAGTTAGCCACTAAATTCATCAAGGTTTGCATATAGCACATTATAGTATATTTTGTATATATATATTCAACCATTGCACAATATTACAAGGCTTGTATGCGTTTAAGCATCACCTTGTATGTATTTTCTTACATACCATATATTGGAATAAAGTTTTCACATATCACCAAGTATTACAAAGTAACATCTAACCTATAGATGTGTACATGGTTTCATATAGTAACACATAAACAATAAGGGTCGTACTCAACTCACATCATTCACATAAATAGCCAAGAAGATGTTAGTGTATAGAATAAAATAGGATCTCCCTGATGTACATATGCCCTATAGCTGCACAGAAATCATATTGTGCATATAGTGTAGTATAAACACATAGGTGTCGCTTAGGGTATCACGTTAATTACAACTCACATTACACCATTGCGATAGTTGTTAGAATGGTAATAAAAATCCTTTACAACGGTGAAATAATAACCCTACAAATAATAGTAAGACAGACCTTAAAGTTATGCATGGTGTAAGAGAAAACATTTCAGAACGATACCATCATCGCATGTTGTAGAGTCTAAACTATTTTAACAAACAGTTGAACATGAATTTGCATGAATTATCATTGAGATAGAAAGTAAACAAGTTACATACAGAAAACATGACAGAGACCAAATAAATCTGGGTACAATATTGTGATGTAGACATTGTAGTTCTTCTTGATAACTGTGGATTCTCTTTCGTAACTCTTATCTCTTACCTATCAATCTGTCACAAGTATGAGTTCACATATTTTAGCACAAATGCTAAGTAAGCCTCAGGGCGTCCAAGGAACTCCTTCATCAACCAAACAAAATTACTTTAGTTAAACAAATATTTCAACATCTTTAAGCAACAACAGAAGTGATATGTAACAGCATAGATAATTATAGATTATATTTCATGCATTGTTATAATTTTGCATTATCAGATAACGTTTATTGTCATATAATTTTTTTTTTTAATTTTTGTGATTTTTGGGATGTTACATCATCTTTGAAATTTTGGAATTCAACTTGCAGATTCTATACTGTTTTCAGCAAATAGGAGGTTTTGTAAGCCCCATCACTGTCATTTAGTTCTACTACTATTTCCTGTTCCCTGGGAATCGAGTTCAAGTTACCGTGTTGACTGTCTTCTCTTTCAGCGTTCATAATGCTTATTGTTTCCTGAATAATGCTCCAATGTGTAGCAAACAAAATTTTAGTTAGTTTTGCAGCAGTAGGCTCATAGGCCTCGATTTTCTGATCCGGAGCTCTGATACCACTTGTAACAACCCTATAAAACCATAAAATTTAAAAATTTTGATAGGGTATCTAAAAAACTAACTTATGGTTTAGCCGGACAATACCCATGTGGTTAGTGTCATTCTAGAGAAAAGGTTGTGGACCTTGATGTTCTTCATTGCTCTTGTCATAAATGTCACAAGTATATATGTATGGTTTTCTGTGATGTTTATGTTTCAATTAGAAGATTCTTGTTTGTCTTTACTTGTAAAAAAAAATGCTTTCCTTCTTAGCAGTTATGATTGATCATACTTACTATGGAAAAACTCTTATAAATGCAAAATAAAATAATATAACTAGTGGATGGTCCCTCGGGTCCCTTGGCCTTACTTAGCTCAATGAGCTAACACATATGAATGGTTCTGGTATACAGGTGGACATTAAGGGTGTAAAGAGTTGGGACGCAAGGTATTGCCAAGATGATATCCCATCAAGTCCTAGGTCAATGATCGTTAGTATGTGGTGAGACCATGTACACAAAGTATAGCCAAAAAAATAACAATGTTTAAATGTTAGTATTTTTGTAAACCCTAAACCCTTTTTTCTAAAAACAATGGCGATGGAAAACTATACAAAGGCCGTTACGTATGCACAACATCGATTTGACTTGACACTAGTAGGTGGCACATTTAAGGTTCCCATTTGAAGGTGCAACTAGTGGAAATCCACGTCGAGACATGGGGAAAAGAACCCCCAATTCAAACCCTTACATGCCTCTTTGTTCTGCATTGTTTGAATTCGAAGTTGTGGGAGATTTCTATGGGTTTCACCATTCGACAAGGGTTCTCTGGTTCTGTTACCATCCTGTGCATTACTCCATTTATGCTATGCCAAGGTAATGTGCCTATACCTTCTCCAACGATAATACATACAGCATGTTATATTTTTGTTTTTTGTTTTTAAGTTGAAGGTAATCGTGTTAACGTTTTTGTGATATGTTGTGTAACAGGGAAGAACCGTGCAATGGATGGAAGCCATACCCTAGAGGTGGCGTATATCCGGGTGAAACCTGCAATGCTCTGGACCTTGGTAAGGCTTGGGGTTTTAGGGCACACTTCTACTGCATGTAAAAAAAATTCTTTGTATTTGTAGAGTTAAATATGTAAAAAAAAAGGAAATTGAACTGGCTTGATAGGTACCGGGAGTAGCCTGTACTGAGTTTCCCACTCGTCGATGTCTCTTATTTTCATTTGATGGCTAACTGTAAGATTTGGAAAGAATGACAGACCAAGAATACTTTTGTGAAAAACTTCTAGTTGCTTGAAGATTTAACGCTTCGCTAGACAGGTTTTGGTGTTTGAGAGGTTTTACCTCATTTTGATAAAGTTGGCATTCATGCGAACTGTTTATGCCATAGATTTTAATTGGCCTAAATTCAGGGTTTTATAGAAGCTTCAACGCTTACTCTGTTCATAAAAAGAAGTGAGTCTCGAAGACTAAGTTTTCCTACTGTAAACGGAAAAAATGGTACAGGAAAACGATTTATAAGTCTCTATGTGTTTGCTAAATAATTTTTGTTCGTTTTGAGTCTGCATTTTCACTTCTTTGTCAAATGGTGATTTAATGAGCAAGAAAATAAGTTGAATGCTTTAAAACACTTATCGTGGGTACTATAAAGTTTTGTTGTTTTGTATGTAACAAAGGTTGAAAAATAAAAGATATTCTTCTCGCTGTTAAAGTTCTGTTGCCCAAGGGTTTGTGTGGTTTTAGAAAGAATGTAGCTTGA
Source organism: Larix kaempferi (assembly GCA_027924585.1). NCBI lineage: Eukaryota > Viridiplantae > Streptophyta > Pinopsida > Pinales > Pinaceae > Larix > Larix kaempferi. The sequence goes on from BSBM01000818.1 coordinate 4,030,342, forward strand.
TTAAAACTAGTAATTCTACGGCCATGGTATCTTTTGTGCTCTCTAAGGAAATTTAGGGTTTTGATATAAAATAAAAAAAGAAATGCAGGAATAAACAAAAGTAATGATGTTTGGATAGAGATCTAGCTCGAAACCTTGGTTAAAAATTTCATGTCTCGATTTCTTTTCCTTTTCCATTTTTGTTGATATTAGCTACAAGGAAATCGTATGGCCCTACAGTAAAAACAAAGTGGGATTCTTGTACATGGTTCCTGGTATTTAAATTACTTGTGAAAAATGTATGGGTTCTATCTTTGGGTTTTAAAACGGAGGATTTTTTTTCAATGTCTTTGCAAAATAGGTTTATCTTTCATGAGATGTCTAGTTATTAACAAAAAGATGACAGAAAAAAAATATCTCCACAGATCTAATCTATATTTTGACATTAGGCTTATAATGTAGAGATCAAATGTTTAAACATTAATTATTTTGACCTAAACAAAGTTTTATCAGTTATTAAATGTATATAAAACAAAGAGAATAAAACAATGAGAAAAGGGCCCTGCGTTATCAACACGCATTAATATTGACAGAAAATAGATATGATTTGAAACTACATTTCTTAGATCTATATCCTTCAAATGCTGGTAATATTTTCAAAATGTCAAAGATCCTACCCTATCATTGTACACCTGCATTGTTAGCACAAGATTAACACACGGAATTCAGATCTAAAATCGTAGCAGGTATAGGACCACAGATCTGCATACATATATATATATATACATATTTTTAATATTCAACTTTAGAGTAATGAGGTCAACCCGTCCAATTCCTAACTGGTATGATGACAGTACTTAGATCTGTAATCACTTCATGCAAGAAATGATTTGATAAGATCTTATCTAACTTATATATTGAGTTACTTATCAAAATCAATGGATCTACGTCTAACTAATGCATAAAATTATTCATAATGTATTATAAAGAAAACAATGGATGCTTAGAAAGAATATCAAAACATCAAATTTAAATACTTATCAATAAATTACTGCAGACCAACTGACTGAGGAGCTTCCACGTTCCTCCAAACCTTAGACCGTGATCCGTTCCTGGATCGTTCCACCGGTCACCCCTGAGCTAAGCTGAGCATAACAAGAACCTATACAGACCTAGGGTAATTTTCTATTTGCTACAGCAGAGTGTTCAGAAGGTTCGTTTATCAGCCTATTTGGTGTGAGTCCATCTGTATGACAATTTCCCAGTAGAATAATAATATAGTCCTCCACGACAGTCCTTTATTGGACACACCAGGTTGTAGTACCTTGGTGTTTGAGCGCTCAGACTCACGACTGGACCCTCTTCAGTGGACTTGGAACCACGTGCCCAGCAACGTCTTCCTTCTCTGCTATTTATAATTTTTGGGGCAAGGCTGCTAGGTATTTGGGTCTGACAACACTCAGTTCTCTAACTGACACCTAGCATTTTCAGTTATTAATTTTTAATTAATATATTTTTATATTTAATCCTAACACTTTATTTTAAATCTTTAACTTTAACAAATTAGACTTTCACTCTCCTATTGGATAGTTTCTACATTACTTGGGGGACTAAATACCTATCTAGATTCTTGCATGCTCGGCTTCTCTTTGAGTGGTTGCCCCAGTCAGTTCGAAAGAATAAAATAGTAATAAGTCATTATTTTAAAATAATCATTAGTTCACTTGATGCTCTCGAGCCTCTAGCTCAACATCAGTTATTTAGTTCGAGTCGAAGTGCTCCAGAGCTTCCCAGCTCAACACTCACTCAACTATTAGTGTCCTCTCGGCCCCCTTGTCCCATGCACGTGTGGTGCATCATCAAGTTTATTACAACGTAAAAACAAAATAAAGTAATATTCAAAATAATAGAGTAGTCTTTTCTCGGGATGTTACAAGGATCTTAGACAAGTGTTCCTCTGATGTCACACGCACAACATTTGCATGAACCCTCTCAAGTGTGTGTTATGCATCACAGTTGGTCGGTTATTGGGATTCATTATATCTAAGCAGGGAATCAAGCTAGATCCTTTGAAAATTGAGGCTATCATGAACCTTTCCCCTCCACGTACATTGCACCAGCTACAAAGTCTACAAGGAAAGGCCATTTTTTTGCGTCGCTTCGTACCAAACTATACTACCATAGTCGACAAATTCATGTGTTTTCTATGATCAAACATTCCTTTTGTTTGTGACGAGCAAGCACACAATGATTTTGATGGTTTAAAGAAATATCTTACATCCAATCCATTAATATTCCTCCTATATTTTACAAAGAATTTTATCCTTTATGTATCGGCATCCGAATTTCCGTTGACAGAGTTTGGTTCAAGCGGACTCTTCCATCTAGGAACATGTAATTTACTATGTCAGTCAAAACTTGGATGGCCCTCTACTCTCCTACCCACACGAGGATACATTAGCCTTGGATGTAGTTTTCTTCATTCAGAATCTGCAACATTATATCCTCACGAGTCAAACCAAAGTCATCGCTGATTTGAATCCCATGTTGTATCTCCTAAATCGACACCTCATTCAAGGACGTGTGCTAAGTGGATTGTGATCCTTTAGGAGTATGATCTTGATTTCTTCACACCTAAGAGTACCAAATCCTTGGCTTTGGCTCATCTCATGAAGGATTTAGCCTCTGCATCCACTTCCTTACCCATTAATGACCAACTTCCATACTAACATATATTTACCATATTCTCATAGGATCCATGGGATGGTGACATCCTTGTATATTTACGCACTCAGAAATTCAGTCCTCACCTCAATCATGAAGACCACCATCTCATTTTTCATCAAGCCCCTAGATACCTTCTAATCGAAGGTGTTCTATATCGACACGCTGTCAACACTATTTTACAACGTCGCCTCACCCATGATGAGGCATAAAAAGTTTTAAATTATTGCCATAGCAGCACATGCGGAGGTCACCTCTCAGGAATAGCCACTGCCCATAAATTTATTCATGTTGAATATTTTTGGCCAACTCTATTTTTGGATTGCATTGTGGTAGTCAAGCATTGTCATACCTGTCAATTGTTCACCCCCAAGGCTAGAACTCCCATTGCACCCTTGCATCCTATGGTTATTGTTTGTCCTTTCTGTAAGTGGGCCATTGACTACACGGTGTTGTAGGAAATTCGCCCTACAGATAGGTATAATTCCTCTCGGACATGTAAAGGTTCCCTAGATCCCTGATCCAAGACATAATCAAAACAAATGAACACTAACTTTATTGTATACCTAGGATTTATGCATACAAAAAGACAAGAAGGAAGAAGAGTGAGAGACGGTAAATGACTTACCTCCTTACTGATGGTTGTCCTCACTGCTCCATCCTTTAGGTTTGATGTCCAAATCTCCAAAGTTGAGTAGATCATGTAGAGACAACATAAGTGAATACAGTTCCATCTACAAGTTAATCATAAAGAAGCCTACTTACTCTGAATGCAACAATAGTAAGAATACATGTAAATGAAGGCATGTATGGGAGAAATGGGCCAAGTTGTATTAATGGAAATCCATAAAGAAGCATGTAAAATGGTATACCTGACATGCGGCAACACTTCAACAAAGCTTCCCTTCCATACCCTTTGAGAATCAAGCTAACACAAGGATTGAATATCCAAGCATACTTTCCATGTGTGGGATTCATCGTAGGAGATTCGTTTATAATACTTGGGAGCCCAAACCACCATGGAAAAATGTTTTTTATCACAAGAGGATTTCATGGATCATGAGAGGATTGAAATACTTAAGATGGTATGGAGGAGAGTATTTGAAGGGTAGACCTAATCTCCAAAATTACCTCTCAAATCTTGATCCTAAACTCAAGGAAGAGTGGTTGGAGGATATTTTCGCTCCCCAAAAGAGATCCACAAAGCGACAAAGAGAAGATTATCACTCCCTAGACAACTAAAAGGGGGGGGATTATTTTTCATGGCTTAAAATAGGGTTGGTTGAAGTAGATTTTGACCTCCTAATGATGGATTTCTCTCCTCAACATGTTGAGGGACCATAATAGGCTTTAGTTTTCCCTTTAAAACACCTCTAGGAAGCACAATGATCAAATTTTCATGGTGATAAAATATACAACGTAAATCAAGGAGGACACACAAATGTGACAATTTGAGGTGTAACAGGTGCCCCCTAAAGTGTGAGGTTGGAAGGGATCTTATGTCTGAAACAATTTACCAAGATATGGGTGCAAATGAGTGTATGGAAGAGAGAAGTAAAGAAGCTGCAAGCAAATAGAAAACAGTATATCTACATCATCCCTGAGGTGGGCATACCCATGCTCAGGATAAACTAACTCAAATCATGGACGTCGACCAATACATTATAGATCCATGATAGTATTGACTCAAGATACGGCCATCGACATACAATGTGGAGACATACCTAAATGACTGAAAAAGATCATGACTACAAGAATACAAAGTAGATCTATGATATAATAACGATAGCCACAGACCGATACAAAGTGGACTTGAATGAAAGTATACATATCAGTGCCAACATGATGTCCATGTAAGAACCTACTAAAAAAATCCCCATTGCAACCCTGGGTAAAGTACATAACAATAGTCCCCAGGTCTTCAACCCGATCTCAAAGCGATACTATTCTATCCATCTGAATAAAGGCATTGAAGTTGAACATGGTAGAAACCACTTGATTACTGGTCATTGATGTAAATCATTAACAAGTGCGATGGAAATCACCAATAATGTCAATGACTCTTAAGGTATCTTAGTACATTCCAACAAATGTGAATAAGTGAGCTAAAGTGGAACACTCGTAGAATCATTCGATCAGAGGTCAATGATGTAAACCTACTATTGAAAGAGAGGAAACCTACCATTGAAGAATGCAGGTCCTAAGGTACTAAATGGTTTCTAAGTCTAGCTCCCAGATGATGTGTTGGATTCGACATGAATAGACCCTTAGAAGGAAGTCCATGATGTATCCAATATCATCGACATGAAGCCGTCACAGGAAAGTGATGTAAAGTAACGGATAAAATGAGCATAAATTGACACAAGGATGAAGGTTGATAGAATTGAAAAAGGGTTGACTCAGGTTAACTTCCCTTGAACATTGGATGGTACAACAAGTGACTTGGAAGCATTGACTCAACGAGACAGAGACCAAAACATAATGCGATAATGACTGAGGCATTATTTAGATCGAACAAAGGAGTAAGATGACTCATGGAATTGGTATAAATTAGAGGCAAGAAAATTACCCAACTATAAGAAAAGACACAAACAGGTGCCATGTTCAAGTGTGACAACAAGCTGCCATAAAGATTCCCAACAAACCTAACCCATTTTTCTCAAATTCCCCCCCATCATGATCGATGAGTACCTCTTTGTTTTTTAACGAGCTTGAGGAGGATAACTGATGCTCGGTATAACTCATCTAAGATGATTCTCTCATCATATGTTTAATGAACCTGAAGAAGGAGAGGTTTGGTTCCATATGGGCCCTTCGATGCATTGTTTTACGATTCCAACGAAGGTAAACTCGGTGATATTTTCACATTAAAAGAGTCTGAAAAGAATCTAAAGAAGACTCCAAAATGGTTTTTTTTTGTAAATTTAGTCCCCTCGCTCGAAAAAGAATAAAACAATGCGAGATAGAACTCTTCTAGTCAATGTCAAACCAGAGTATTCCTTTTTCGTAACTAGTCCAAATGGTACAAAAAAAGGGCTAAACTATCACCAAATGGAAATTCTTTCAAATACTTTCATGAGCGTGGGAAAAACAAGTTCATTCGGCATTTTGTTCATGTTTAGGAAGTCTAAAAAGGGATTAAAGAGGACTCCGAGGGGTTCCTTTTTCGTAACTAGTCTAAAAAGGCCAAAAAAGGGATAAATTACCACTCACAAGACAACTCTTACATGGTTGATAATTGAGTATGACAAAGACTAAACAGTAAACTTGGCAAAGCTCCTTTTCTGTAAATAGTCTAGTGAGGCCGGATAAAGAGACAAACCTATACTTGTTAGAAATTTCCTCATTATTTTACGAGTACGAGAAAAGTGGACTAAACTCGACACCTTTTAATTCAATTTTAACAAGCATGATTATGGTATACAAAATGCTCGAATCTTTTTCATGTTTTAACCAGAGCATGAAAATGTAAAAATCAAGTTCAACACCTCTTATTGTTTTTAATGAGCTTGAATATGGGTGAAAAGAATGCTCGGTGTCTGCTTCATTTTTAATGACCTTGAAATAGAGAATGAACTATTATTGGGGTTTAATCTTTTAATGAGCTTGGAACCGAAAATAAACTGTGCTTGAAGCGTCTACTTCATTTTTTAACGATCTTGAAATAGAGAGTGAACTATGCTCAGAACCGTTGTTTCATTTTTTAACGAGCTTGGAACTGTTAACGGACAATCTACCAAAGACGGATCTAAGGCATGATCTCCCTAGCTCAATGCGTGTCTAGAACAAATCAAATAGAATATAGATCTACTTTCCTAGATCAATAGAAGTGCAAACTAGTAGATAGATAGCTTACGTGAGATTTGCAGATCCCTTTGCTCTTTGTTGATCCAATGCTCCAGCGTCGTCAGATCTCCAGCTGCAAGACCCTATTGAACATATAGATACTAGCAAATAGTGAAATCATACATTTCATATGATTGATCTAAGTTAACAGTTAAGGAAGAAAACTCTAAACATCATCATCAATAAGACAACAGTTTATGGAAAGAGATTATATTAACTGTATAAAAGTGGGAATTACATAGAAAGGATGAAGCTACAACCAAAGCCTCAACGTTGCATCCTCCATCCAACATGTCCAAGCCAAGCCTCCAAGATGGTACAAGCTTCCCAATCACCAATATGGGTTCTACCAACATAAAGGTACCATAGACCTTCCCCCCTCTCATGGAGAGAGTGGGTGTTTATATAGGGCTAAAGAGATAGGGTAGGTTGAGGATTAGGGGGAGATGGTTAAGGGATCTTCCCATAAGGTTAGGAACCGATAGGCCTCCACATCACTCATCTTTGAGAATGGGCTCGAAGATACTCTTTTATCCAAATGACTGACATCGTCGTAGGTTGCATTAGGACAACCTACGTTGTCGCATGTTGCACAAGGGCAGACTGCAATGACCTTAAAAAGTAGGTCAGTTAAGCCCTCCAGTAATGGGAAACTTCAGGGACGTGTTTTTACTCTAAAATGGGTTTAGGTAAAATAGCAAAGAGTTTACACAATGGTCAAGATGACGACATTATCACAACGGTCATGATGATGACACTTGGTCATAATGATGATACTTGCAATGGTCATGGTGACGACACTTGGTCAAGATGACAACACTTGCAACACTTGCGACACTTGCACAAGGGTGACAAAATTTTGGTGTAATAGAATGCTCCCCAAAGCATGAAGTTGTTAAGGATGTACAGGTAAAATGCTTTGATAGAAATAATGGAAAAAGACTTGTCGGATGAAGGACGCTGCTACAGTACAACTGACTCTGAACTGACAATCTCATATGTAGTACAAAATGGCTTCTGACCAATACATTGCAGATCCATGGGAGTAATGACCAACTAAACACAATCATGGATACTAGACACAAGCGTAGATCCATGATGAGATGATAACATAGCCACGACCAATACAAAAGTGGATCCGTGTAATATGACTCAATACAAACTCCATCACAACCTGGGTAAAAACATGACTCCCCAGGGTCTTCAAGCTGAACCCACAATGATACAAATCTATCCATGTGATTACAAATGTCTTGACGTCGAACATGGTAGAAACCACTTGATTACCGGTCATTGATGTAAACCGTTAACAAGTGCGAGGGAGATCACCATTAATGTCGATGATTCCCAAGGTATCACAGTACATATCATCGAGCATGAATAAATGAGTTGACGTCGAACGCAAGATGAAATATCTCAATCAAGATCCAATGATGTAAACTCATGATGAAAGCGAGGCGACCTACCATTGAGGCATGCAGGACCAAGGTACTTGACTGGTTTCTAGATTCAATCCTCGGATGGTGATTTGAAGTCGACAAGGATGAACCCATTGAAGGAGGGCCATGATGAATCCCCCATCATCGACAACAAATGTGTAGAGTGGATCAGATGGTACAATAACGTGTGAGACTGAATCAAAGTAACAACGGCATGACGATGTGTGTACTGACTAAAAATGATGAGTGAATGTGTTCTTGAACATGGGCATGGCATGACTTGGCAGTATTGACATGAGAATGATGCAAAATTCTAATGCAACTGATAGTGGAAGCTTTCTCTGAATGACTCAGAGGAGTAACAGGACTCAGAAAGTAAGTGGGGACTCATAGACAAACAGATGACCCAAGTGTTGGTATGCAAATGCAGATGAGTGCCATGTTCAAGAACGACTATATACTGCCACTAAAGTATGTAACACAAACACTTTCCTTTTTCCCCTTCGTGAATGATGAGTGCCTCATGTGTTTTTTAACGAGCTTGATGAGGGTAACCAGATGCTCGGTATAGCTCATCTCATAGATGAGTCCAATCCCAAATGTTTTACGAACCTAGGAAAGGAGGGGTTCATCCCATAATGGGCCCTTCAATGTTTAAAATTTAACGAGTCCAGAGAAGGAAAACTCGGCGTCATTTCATGTTTAGAGAGTCTGAAAAGAACTAAAGGAGGCTCCAATGGTCCTTTTTCATAAAGTTAGCCTCATCGCCTGAAAAAGGGTAAAACAACGCGAGAGAGGACTCTTCCAGCCATGGTTGGTTGGAGTATTCCTTTTTCGTAAATAGTGCTTCCTGGTCCGAAAAAGGGGTAAACTATCACCAGAAAGACGATCATTCAAATGCTTTTACAAGCGTGAAAGCATCAAGTTCACTTGGCAATATTTTCCTATTTAGGGAGTCTAAAAAGAGCTTAAAAGGACTCCATGAACAACTTTGTCATGGTTGATAACCGAGTACGACAAAGGAAAAAGTAAACTCGGAACAGTTCCTTTTCCGTAAATAGTCTAGCGAGGCCAGATAAAGTGATAAACCTATACTCATTAGACACACCTTTTTAACTCAAATTTTTAACGAGCATGAGAATGACATCAAAATCACTCGGAATTTTTTTCATGTTTGAACCAAAGCATGAAAAAGTAAAAACTAAGCTCAAACTACTTTTCATGTTTTAACTAGACCACGAAAAAGTAGAAAGTAAGCTCAAACCACTTTTCATGTTTCAACCAGAGCACGAAAAAAGTGAAAATGTAAGCTCAAATGCTATATTACTATTTTTAACGAGCTCGAAGATAGGTTGGAAGAATGCTCATGATGTCTGCTTCATTTTTTAATGAGCTTGTAACATAAAATGAACTATGCTCAGGATATTTTTCATGGTTTATTGAGCTCGAAACCTAAGAAAGGAAAGTATGCTCGAAAATGTTCCCAATGGTGGACTTTTTATCAACATGGCATCCAGAGGTTGGCGTGTGCCCCCATCATGATTGCTAGAAGTAAGTGACTTAGCTCCAACATGGTGTGGAGAGGTGATCAATTTGACTTCAACGTAACTTCCAGAGGTTGAAGACATGCCCCCAAGCTTCATTTCATCTGCCTAAGGCATGGACGGGTGAAAAGAAGGTTCAGGTACTAATTCTACGAGGAGACTCGACTCAAAGGGAAAGGATATGTTTCATTTTTTAATGAGCTTGAAACAGGAATAGAACTCTGCTCGAACGACTTGTTTCATTTTTTAAAGAGCTTGACATAGAAACGGAACTATGCTCATAGGTTAAGGCCCATTGACGGGTTCCTTCCCAACATGATGCCCAAAGGTTGGAAAATGCCCCCAACATGATTGCTAGTGGCTTAACATGGTAGTGTTCCTTCAACATGATTGTTGATGGTATGACATGTGACATGCCCCCCAAGATTCATTTCATCTGAAAATGATGCTTGCTAACCCAACTACCAACCTGGCTACTAATATGAAAATGTTCACCAAGGGGGGAAAACGAGAAGCAGATGAAATGAAGGTTCAATTTCTAACTCTAGTGAGAGACTCGAACCGATGGGAGGGAGATCTATTTCATTTTTTACACAAGATTGAAATAGACAATAACTATGCTTGAGGGGGGCCATATTATTTTTTAACGAGCTTGAAATGGAACAAAACTTTGTTCAAGTGGATGGTTTCATTTTTATGCCAGTTTGAAACCAAGGGTAAACTATGCTTAGAGGGGTCTATCTCATTTTTTAACAAGCTCGAAATGGAATAAAACTATGCTTGAGTGGATTGGTTTCATTTTTATGCAAGCTTGAAACCAAAGGTAAACTATGCTAGAGTGGTCGGTTTCATTTTTTAATGAGCTTGAAACATAACATAAACCATGCTCGTGCCCCTATCCTTAGGGGGAAGAAACCACTAAAACATGTGGAACATTCAGGGAAGTCTGGTGACTAGGAGTCATATGATGAGTGGGTGTCACATAGGAAAGCTGATCAATGGTCACAATCCTCCCATCACAGGGAAAATACATCACTCGAAAGAGTGTGGACACGACGGCTTTCATAGCATAGACATAATCACGTCCAAGGAGTAGATTGAAATCTAAAGGACCTTGGACAACCATGACATCAACATAAACCATTTTACCTCTCAACATGATAGGTAACTGCAGAAGAATCCCTAAAGGTTTGGTAGGCCTTCTATTAAAAGCCAAAATCTGGTCAGTTACTGGCACAAGCTAAGGAGAACCTATAGCTTTCCAAGTAGTTGAGGATAAAATACTAACAGAAGCTCCTTCATCAACTATCGTATGAAATATTTCTTTATCAGAAACTCCTACATATATTTGAAAAGGAATACTCGAAGGAAGACGAGATTCTATTAGACCATTCCAATCAAAGGAAATGACCTCAGTACTTGGGGGGGGTCCTGTTGGAATGGACAGGGTTTCCCCTTTCCTAGAACATTCTGAACTGACTAGGAAAACATCAGTAGTTTCCAATTCACTCTCATTTGGAAGATAAGAATGAGACAAAGATTGTGTCATGGTGACTGCTTTAGTCTGGACTTTCTCCAATGAAAGAGCGGGATCGAGTGGAGATGAGATCGACTCAATCACTTCACTCTCCGAAGGAAGAGTGGGATTAATTACAAATGAAACTGAATTGACCACTTGGTCAACCAATGGGGGGTCGAGGGACAACTTACTATCGCTTGTTGGAAGCACCTTTTGAGAACTAGTAATATCTTCCAACCACAGTGAAGCTTCATCCATGCTTGGACAAAGGTAAGTACGATGCATGCCCTTGCATATCCAACAAGGGTCTATAGCTCTACCCTTCTAACCCGTCACCAATGGGTCACTAGTCGAGGGAGTATCATCAATATGATGGTCAAAGGTTGATGATACAAGCGGTTTTGGTTTTTTAGACCACACTTCTGACACACGAGAAAGACCGAGACAATTCTTGAGAAGGTGATCACCCTTGCAGAGTTTTCAAGGGAACTTTGGCTTACAAGGTGTTCTCATAGAATGAGTGCCATAAGAGGTAGATGGTTGATGCTTGGTCTCTTTCTTATCTTTCTTCTTCTTAATCTTTTCCTTCTTCTTCTTCACACTCGCCTTCTTACTAACATCAGATTTTTTAGTAGGAGAAGAGGAAGAGATGGAATTCGATTCAAATTTCAATGGAGAAGGAGAAGGGTCATCATGAGATTGATGCTCATGTGGTGAAGGACCTAGGTCCGACACGATTGGTGCCCTTGGCATAACTAGATTGGAGAATAACCATACCAGTAATCCTATCGTCAATCCAGGAAGACTCAACATAGCCATAAAGGGAGGACCAACAGTTCCACAAGGGGGAATAACAAATGGCATACCCTGGAAAGGGGTGCCTTGGTTGCTAGTCCCGGAAGAATCTTCCATATCTAAACTTCCTAAGAGTCTCTAAAGTACCATACAAGTCAAGCACTACTCAAGTCTAAAAGAAACAAGCAAACTGTGTGAATAGGAGTGGATTCAAAGTCTGGAACCTCACGGGATTATCAAGGCATCGCAAACTGCTATATACTGCAGGGTCCAACAAATATGACGCGACAAGGAGGATTGGGACCATACCCTTTCCTACATACCTGATTACCTGGATAGTACGTGCGTGCTAATCTCCCCGAGTGTTGTTCTCGGTGTATTGCTTTTCCAAGACGGCCAAATGGTTAACTCGGTTGGTTTTAGGAATCCTAACGGTGTCTCCCGATATACGCAAGGTACATGGGAGCTCAAATCTGTACTGGTGCTGTCTAATGCACAGCCGTTGGAACGATACCTTCCGATATACGTGTCGAGTATGTGATACACCCTTCGATATACGCCAAGTATAGATTATGTTACTTGGTGGGTACATGAAGGAGCTCGATATACCGATGTACGTGGAAGATTACAATACCCCCGGACTACAGTGCTGAAAAATAACGACAGATGCCATGCTTAACGACACTGGAACACATCTCTAATTTACACACAGTTACTAAATGATTTTAACCTAAGCTAGCGTTAATTTTATCTTGTACGGTTAGGTGGATGCATGAGGTGAGTACATAAATGTAAACATAATGCAATCCTCAACTACATGATAATGCACATTTTCCTTTCCTTTTCAATGAAAACTACTTAAGGTAGGGAGATATTTTTCTTTCTTTCAAACCAAAAGTACTTAAGTAGTGGCAAAAAGAAGAATTCCTTCCTAGAGTGTAATAACTCTAACTTTCTGCAAATATCAACTAAAAAGCGCAAAGAAAATTAAAGATGAAACTAATCTTAACAATGTGTAAGACAAAATAATGAAGCATTTTTCAATTTTCAAATGCAAGTACCAAAAATGAAATTTGATAACTAAACAATTTTCATATCTATATACAGAAAGTGAGAAGATATCTATAGCACTCTAATCTTTCAGAAATTCCCAAAGAAAAATGGCAAGCACCCAAACAACTCAAAGGGACTCAAGAACGGCACAAAATATACCAAATGCAATACTTATAACTCATTTCCTATCTTTTTACACTTGAAAAAGACACATCTAAGCCACGGAAGAAGGATTCCACTAATGTTTCCAATCAAATGCAAGACAAAGGAAAGCATTTAACAATCTTATCTAACTCAAATGCACACAAAACTGAAACAAGCCTTTCTTCTTCTTATGAGTGTGAGACCAAGAATTTCAAATGATCAAATTAAAGTAAGAAGCACACTTATGTTTTCCAATTTCATGAATATAGAAAAAGAGTGACAAATCAATCTTTTATTTGAACTAAAGTGGAGACAAAGAATCAATCTTTCCCAAAAGTGATTAAATAGCTCAGCATGTAAGGGAAACAAGATGCATAAGCCAAGAAAGAGAGGCTCAAAAAGGCATGGATATCCCACACTTTTCAAGTCTTTAAAACAAACTAGTCACGCCAAACCAAAGCTGATCTCAAAACCTTGAGATGGGTCAAAACGACCGAAGAATGCACCCATTTCGCTTAATAATGCAAGCAAAACACTAGTTTTTACTCAAGGGGCCAAACATGAATCCAAATCTCAAAAGACCCAAAAACCAATACAAACAAGCCAAAAACACGTCCAAAAAGAGGTTTGGGATTAGATCTAGTGCAAAGATCAGATCTAGTGCAAAGATGAGATCAAGTGAGAAGAGGGGGGATAACAAGGTCAAGTGGATGAAGGTGGGGGAACCAAAGTATCCACCACTACCAAACTGAAACTTGTTAAGATGGGACCCAGTACAAATCCACACAAAATACCAAACACTTCCAACACACAAATCAGAATGGGATCTCTAACTAGATCACACAGTACAGAGGGAGTCTACACACAAACCAAACTCAAAACAAAAAATGGAGAAAAGGTGCCTATATAGAAAAAATGGTATATCGGCGCACTATGTGCTTATGCACAGTGCGGCGTCGCAGTTCACTAGTGCGGGCAGTGCAACAACGTCGCAGTATACCAATGTAAAGGCTGTGATGAAAGACTAACAAGAAAAGAACAGAGATAAAAAACAACACAGTGTCGCTATGGGTACACTGACCAGGTGCGACAAGCGAGATCCAAGTTCAAAAATGAACCAATTCTCCAGTTAATGAGCATAAAAAGGGTCTGCAAATGGGAAGTACAAACTCAAGGAAGGGAACCAGACTCTTCAAAGTGAAGATCTGCTGGTGAAAGGGCTTAAGAGGAAAAAAGATGGCTTGGAAAAGCAATCAACTGAAACTGACTTCAAAATGAAAACTAAAACAATGTTCCTCCCCAGTATGGTCGCCAAATTTGTTAACAGACAATCTACCAAAGACGGATCTAAGGTGTGATCTCCCTAGCTCAATGCGAGTCTAGAACAAATCAAACAGAATATAGATCTACGTTCCTAGATCAATAGAAGTGCAAACTAGTAGATAGATAGCTTGCCTCAGATTTGCAGATCCCTTTGCTCTTTGTTGATCCAATGCTCCAGCGTCGTCAAATCTCCAGCTGCAAGACCCTGTTGAACATATAGATACTAGCAAATAGTGAAAGCATACATTTCATATGATTGATCTAAGTTAACAGTTAAGGAAGAAAACTCTAAACATCATCATCAATAATATAACAGTTTATGGAAAGAGATTATATTAACTGTATAAAAGTGGGAATTACATAGAAAGGATGAAGCTACAACCAAAGCCTCAATGTTTCATCCTCCATCCAACATGTCCAAGCCAAGCCTCCAAGATGGTACAAGCTTCCCAATCACCAATTTGGGTTCTACCAACATAAGGGTACCATAGACCTTCCCCCCTCTCATGGAGAGAGTGGGTGTTTATATAGGGCTAAAGAGATAGGGTAGGTTGAGGATTAGGGGGAGATGGTTAAGGGATCTTCCCATAAGGTTAGGAACCGAAATGCCACCTCACCTAGAGCCTAGGGATAGGCCTCCACATCAATCAACTTCGAGAATGGGATCGAAGATACTCTTTTATCCAAATAACTGACATCGTTGCAGGTTGCATTAGGACAACCTGTGACGTCGCATGTTACACAAGGGAAGAATGCGACGAGCTTAAAAAGTAGGTCAGTTAAGCCCTCCAGTCATGGGAAACTTCAGGGATGTGTTTTTACTCTAAAATGGGTTTAGGTAAAATAGCAAAGAGTTTACACAATGATCAAGATGACGACATTATCACAACGGTCATGATGACGACACTTGGTCATAATGACGATACTTGCAACAGTCATGGTGACGACAGTTGGTCAGGATGACAACACTTGCAACACTTGCGACACTTGTGACACTTGTGACATTTGCACAAGGGTGACAACATTTTGGTGTAACAGGAACCAAAAATAAACTATGCTCGAGGTAATCACTACAGCAAATCCTAGAATTAGCATCCCTTTTTAGTGTAAATTTTGTTTTCATTGAGTGGTCGAAGTAGATGTTAAATGGGACTCGTCATGGAAAAAACTTAAAGAGTCTAAAATAGCGTCTATTTTTGCTTCCTAGATAGCATCCTTTCTAAAGTCCAAAATAGCACCAATTTTTGTTCTTCCAGAACAGCGTCCAATGTTGCTTCCTAAACAACCTTGAGATTTTCTTCCTAAATAACGTCATATTTTGCTTCCTAGAGATTGTCCTCTTTTGCTTCCTAAATTACATCCTCATTAGTGCCATGTTTGCATCCTTAATAGCGCCATGTTTGCATCTACATTTTCAACATACTTGCATCCAAATTAGCATCCAATATTGCATTCATATGTTCTACCACTTTAGCATCCCATTTTGCACCACATTCTACTTCAAAATACACCAATTTTCGCTTCCAAATTTGCACCAATTTTTGCTTCATTTTTTGCATTGTGTTTTGCTACCAAAATGGCACCAAATATTTATTCTATCGTTGAACCATATTTTTCTTCCTATGTAGCACCATGTTTTGCATCCAAAGTAACGTCTTATTTTGCTACCATATCAATGCCATGTTTTCCTTCCTCATTAGCGCCAAGTGTTGCATCATTTCTAATTCCTAATCTTGCATCTCTATTGACGTCTACATTATTACCATGTTTTTCTACCACTTTAGTGCCCAATTTTGCGTCCATTTTTACTCCCACACTATCGCCACATTTTGATTACCATTTAGCTCTTTGGATTTCTTCTTATTTTGCTTCCTCATGAACGCCGCATTGAGCTTCCCATTTAGCATCTAATTTTGTTTCTTTGTTGGACACTAATTTAGCTTCTACTTTGGCGTCCAAAATAGCATCAAAATTGACTTCCAACTTAGCGCTAGGTTTTGCATCCAATGTTGCTTCTAGATCCGTGACATAGTGGGATTCTGTTTTAGATCCTAGTTTTGCTTCCTATTTTTCTTCCTTATTAGCACCGCATTAGGCATGTTATTTAACACCTACAACTATATCCAATTGTGTGCTAATATATTTATTATATCAAATTATTATAATTATTTCATTAATGTCAATAGTTCTCATATATCATTTATTTCATAGTTATGAAATAATGTAATGAAACATTCAAATTAATTGCAGATACCATTATTGAAATTAATTACATAGCATTTATGAAGAAATTTAACAAACATACAACATTTATCCAAAGTAGTAACATCATCATATATATTAATTTTCCATGAAAAAATCATCAACAACTTCCAACATATATAACTTACAATACAATAACATCACCATTATCTTTCATCGAAAGAAGTGAAATTATAAAACATCATCATATCAATAACCTATCATAGAGATCATCATATTAAGGTTAAAAGAACAAGTGAATGATATATATAATGAAAATACCAATGTCACAAAAAATATGTTTTTTGATATCCATATCTAGAAATGTCAAAATGATCAAGAGTAATCAAAGTTTATATGTCAACATGAATCCACCATATAAATCAAAATGATCTAGAATGTAATATGAACTTCGATCATCACAAAAACAATGCATGTCTAGTAGCATGGGGAAAACAATAAACATCCACAATATCAATAGTAGCATCAATGGCTACCATCATCATCATCATCATCCTCATTTATCCCAACATCATATCCATCATCATTTTCATTTGATCCATCTACATCATTATCAACAATATCTTTCTCTGTTACATTGGTGACAACGTAATCTAGATCATCATCTACGCAGTGATCTTCACCATTTTTCTACAAACAAGAAATAATCAATTTAAAGCACTAGTATTAATTTCATTACATAATGCATATTTTGTGTTATATTGCAAATATAGTGTGATAATTTATGCATTCTCATGAGTTTTCCAGCCATGAATATAAACATCAGCTCATCAACAGATAGTAACCACACATATCAAGTGTATCCACAACCATTCACACACTCACGCATACACACACATGTACACCATAAATTTCATATCATAATAGAACAAGACATAGAGATAAATAAAAATAAGCATCCTAGTGATTATATATAAAGTGAAGAATAATATGATATCATATATACTATTCGCTTCGAACCATTTTTTTGCCTAAAGTTGTTATAGCATTAAATCAATACATATAACATGTTATTCAATCTATATCTTTAAGAGCATATTAACCATGGTTTTCATCTCTTGATCAAGTTCATGAATTGTTTACATTGTAATCTAAAAGTAAATTTAATATAACATGCTTGATAATATCCCCTCATAAACATGACTAAGAGTATTATCATAGATATTGTTTTTACAATATGAATATAACAATCGCAAAGCTTACAAAGCTTCATTGGAATCGTGTTATCCAAGTACCTGCAGGAGGTAACGGACCTCAATTCCATTGCTTGGATTGGTTTTTATCCCTCGGTTGAATTTTTTCTTAGTATCCATGAATGGCCTTGGGAAGCGAGTTGATATTTGAAATAAATCAAAAACCGAGGCTCAGATGGACAAACCATCAATTTCGATGGATTCTTGACCTCCAAATACCTTTAGGGACACCCATGTCCAGTGACTTCATGGACCGATCATTGTTTATTTTGATGGTTTTCTACACTCGGTTTTTTATCAAAGACGCGCAGTGCAATTTTCGCACGATAGGATAAGATGTTCTAAATGTGTCAAGTGAGAGCGTGGGGATTGTGGTCCTCTCGCCATTTCCCAAACACACCTACAAGAGGTAACATAACTCAATTTTGTTGCTCGGTTTGGTTTTTATGCCCCCGGTTCAAATTTCCCCGGTGTCCCTGAATGGCTTTGGGAAATGAAATGAAACTCTCCATCACTCGAAAAACGAGGCTCAGAAGGAGAACATCGATTTCGTTGGATTCATGACATATGATTACTGGATTACCGCTAGAGACACCCTTGTTTCGTGGCTTCATGGAATGAACATTGTCTATTTTGATGGTTTTCTAAACTAGGGTTTTGCTAAGTGATGTGTAGTGCAATTTCTGCATGATATGCTAAGATTTTGAAAAATGTGCCAAGCGAGTGTCATATCGCCCTTTCCCAAACACACCTACAAGAGGAAACGGAACTCAATTTCATTGCTCGGTTTGGTTTTTATGCCCTGAATTGAAATTCATCTGGTGTCCTTGAATGGCCTAGGGACACTCATGTCTAGTGGCTTCATGGACCAAGTGTGTGAGCATGGTGGTCATCTCACCCTTGCCCAAAGACACCTGCAGGAGTTAACAGAAATCAATCACGTTGCTCGGTTTGGTTTTTATGCCCTTGGTGAAATTTTCCTAGTGTCCCTAAATGGCCTTGGGAAATGAGATGAAACTCACTATAACTCAAAAATTGTGGCTCCAATGGAAAAACCATCAATTCCATTGGATTCGTGACATCCGAGTACGACTAGGGACACCCCTATCTGGTGGCTTCATGTACTGAAAGTTGTCTATTTTGAATGATCCAAGAAGTGATGGATGATCCAATAAGTTGTTATTTTGGATAAAAAAGATGTGGGATATGGACGGAAATCATTGCAGGACTGACCCAAAATTATTACAGCATCAAGGCCTTGAATTCTTTGAAGAAATGCAAGTGGCAGGCACAGGGCCAAATCACATCACCTTCGTTGTTCTCTCTGTATGCAGTTGTGGTGGATTGGTGATTAAGGTCACGATCACTTTCATTTGATGAGTCAATATCATAGCCTACATTATGCCTACAACCTTTTTGAGGATTTAAGAGAAAAGGATTGTGTGCCTGATGCAGTGACATATTCTTCTCTGATTGATTGTTTAAGCAGGCAATATAGGGTTGATGAAGCGTACAGGAAATTTGAAAGGATGTACAAGCATGGGAACATTAGTGGAGGGTAAGCAAGACCTTTCCAAACTGCTAAACATAGGCTTTGAGAGAAATAATGGCTTTGTCACTAAGTTTATCAGCATGAACTCTACAAGTGGGAGTTGGAATTTGGTGTATGCACTCCAAGTGTTTAATAAAAGGCAACTTGCAAACATTCCCATAAAGGAAACTTGAAAGAGTGAAACCCAATTCAATCATCATTTCCAGCATTCTTCCGTCATGTCCATTGTAGTAAACTTCGATTAGGATTCCATTCAACATGGTGATGGTGATATTGTTTTATACACATCAAAAGAGGGAGTAAATAATAAATATGGCACCTACAGAGATATATAAAGAAAAGCAATTAAATTTGAAGGGTTTAAGGACCTAGAGATTTTTCAGTGAGAAGTTTGTTTGCATGTAGATTTAGGATTGTCCAAGGAAATGGAATTAAAAGGCACTATTCCTCATGAGGTCACATATAATTCAATAATTTTTGTAGCTTGTAATGAAGGTTGTGTTCTAGAAGCTTTTAGGTTATTCCATGCTATGAAAAGAACAAGTGTTATTCCCACTCTTACCACTTCTCCATTATTGAAATCTAGGAAGATGACTCATTATCTCATGTTTGTAACAAGGGTGGAATGATGGACTTATCCAATGGGGAAAATTGATGATAATTGGATTGCATTGCCAGTTGATCAGCAAGAGAAGTCTGGAGGCCTGAACTCTTCTTCAAGGCATCACAACATGAGAGGGATTGGATTGACTGAGGGACTTGAGTTTCAAGAGAAGAGAAATCACCCATGTTGTGGATGGATATGGAAATTATAGCATGGTTGAAATTACTAGGAAATAAGTACACCAAGGTCATTGTTATTTCAAGAAGTGAGGAATAATAATTTTATTAATTTCCAGCTATTGACCACAAATAGGTCAAAGGGATTGCTAAGTACAACAGTATGGGATACAAGTGGGAGCACAAAGGGCATTCCTGTAAATGCATATAAAACCATGAATCAAATCAAAATTATACTATGCTAGATAAGACAGTGGAAACCTGAATGTTATACCACCATATGGAAATTGGAACCCTCAACATAATGCATATATTAATGCTTCAAGTGTACAAGGAACCAATGCCTGTTCACAAGATGGCCAGAAATAAAGATGGCAAGATGGTAAGGCTAGTGAAACTCAAATGGTCAGTGTAGTAAGTAAGTTGCCATTAGGTTTATACTGGAAACTAATATAAAATAATAATAAATTACCAAGGTTCAAATGGGGTTATATTTTATAACTTCCTCAGAGCACCTTAGAGGAAAAGAACCAACACATGAGGAAGTAGGGTCGACCTCAAGAAACAATATTTTATTGGGATGCGCCATGTGTTTACCTCCCCAATCCTTCCAATTCTCAGGTCTTAGGTGTTCCTTAAGTGTTTTCCCAAGTTTCATGGGGCAGGCAAATATTGCCATGTAAATTTTTTGATGTAGAGTTCATGCAAACTCTTGGGATGGGAGAGATTCAATCATCTAGCCATGGGAGGGGTTATTTCATGCATGCATTAAGGTTGGGTATATTGAAGAGATAAGATATGGCCTAGTAAGTCAAGAATGTGTGAGATCTAAGGGATGTTGGTTTGGTTGTGGTTATGGTTGCACCTATTTAAAATTTGACCAGACTAATTCTATTCTTCTATGAAGCTTAACACACTTTCATGCCAAGTCCAAATTATAAGAGAATGGTTGCATTAAAATGTGTAAACCATAACTAGATGTTGTGGGTAATTGCTGAGAGCCAAAGGAAACTTAGTTACAGCTACAAATCCATGGTTTCAAGCAGTGGAGATTCTTTGGCCACTCTGCACAAGAGGGAAAGGTTATAACCTAAGGGACTGCATGGTAGAGAAGGGGATCAATTGCTTGTGTTCTACATAATGAGGAGGAAGAGATGCCAGTTGAGTGGGATCACTGTCAGTGAAGTCCTTGTCTGTGATATATGGAAATTGGGTTGTGAGAAAGACCAAAGCCCAACAAAGGGATGGCACCTATACTAGCTGGTGCCTATGGATGGAAAAAAATAGCTCCTATGGAGCTATTTCCCTCAGTGCATCCACTAAACAGATGGTAATTTGATTGTTACTACTTATATGCTGATAACTAATGTTTGGGAAATATGTGTTTTTCTACTTAATTGGGAAATACAAGTTTGGAATTTGACATTGGTTCAGGATTATTATCTGGATGCTTGAAAGATGTTTATTTGCAAGTTTAAGGAAGCTACAGCCACCAATGCAGTATGCAAAGGACTTAATTCTGCCTATGCTATGAAAAACAAGCTTCAACTATGCAAACCGTATGTAGAGAATTGGCTTCTGGGCATCAAAAACATTAATACTCTTCATGGGAAATGATCTCCTGAGTATGCTAGCTATGTTTCACCGATTTTACCAGTTAACACTCAATGTAATCAGCAAATCACATGAATTTCAAATATACACTGGAATGGTTGACTGTATTTATGTGTAACTAATGAATTTGGCATTAGCGATGCTATTTCCAGAAGCAGAGGGTGCTAACAATGCAATAGGAAAGCCATGCTTAGTAAATTTTGCTACTATTATACTTAGAATACATCTCAAATATCTGTGAAAATAAAGGAAGTATACCTTTCACATGTCAATGATTTGGAGGGGAAGGAAACATGATTGATGGTGAGACTGCTAGGGGACTCAAGTTTCCTGAGGGTGATACAAGGGGACAGTTAGCTGGTGAATAAACAAGCCCTTTAAAAATAACCAACAATTCAATAACTTAAAAGTGTAACCTTCACCAAGTATAAATTTTGAATATCAAAATAGAACAAAAAAAAGGAGCATACATTTCGCATGTCGATGATGTGGAGGTGAATGAAACCCAATTGATGGTGAGACTTACAATACGTATCCAACACGCTCATCTGGAAGTTGTTAAATTTTGAGCATTAATTCACAATACTCTAGGATCTTTACTGATAGAATAACACGTACAGTATATCAATGCATAACAATCATAATAAGCATGACAAGCATCACAAGAATCAAAAGCATGAGAAACAAGAGACACAGAGTTTCCGTGGGGAAAACCCTAAGGTGAAAAACCCCACAACTTCCTCAGAGATAGAGAGAGCAATGGCTCAACCAAAGTACAACCAAAATACACTGAGATAGTCTCCTAGTAGCAGATGATCCTCCCCCTCACTAGTGCGCCACTTTTTGAGTGAGAGAAGTGTGAGTTTCCGAGTGATCAAATAGAGATATCCCGATCTCTATTTATACTTAACCTATTTTCCCAGTTACATTATGGGGCCAACTTGTCTACCTAGGTACATCCACCATATAATATATATTTCAGGGCCGACACCACACATGGTGGTCTAATAACCCATCGGCAAGTACCTACACTTGTGACACCTGTCAATACACATGACGACACTTCCTTATAGAGGAATAACACATCTCTTATAAGGTTACAGTAAATATATATGAAATACATTCCGAAGTTACATATACATCAACACTCCCTCTTAACTAGGAAGGTATTTCTCGACACAGATCTGCTAGACAAGTCTTCTTCTCGGGATCGTCATCATAGATGCATCTTCATCATCACCGTCACTGCTGCTACTATCTCAACCAATCTCTGAATCTGCTCGTCATATGAAGTTCTACAGAGCCAGTCCTTTTTCATACTGGATGTAGGCCCACCACCTGTAGGTCTTCATCACTGGCCATACTGTGGAATCCTCAGGACTTATTACGTGCATCACAAAACCTCGAAAGAGCATCCTAGGATGTTACGGGTACACAACTCTGACCTGTAGGATCTCCCAGGGCCATATTATATGTGACCTCACCACAAAACCTCGCAAGAGCATCCCAGGCTGTTACGAGCACACAGCTCTACCTATAGGATCTCCCAGGTAGAGATTACATGTGGTCACCACAAAACCTCGCAAGAGCATCCCAGGCTATTACGGGCACACAACTCTACCTATAGGATCTCCTAGGGACATTTTATATGTGGTCATGGAAAAACCTCGCAAGAGCATCCCAGGACTTATTACGGGCACACAGCCCAACCTATCGGATCTCCCAGGGATAGATTATATGCCATACGACAAAACCTCGAAAGAGCATCTGCCAGATATCCCAGGGCCATATTATATACCATAGGAAAAACCTTGAAAGACTATCTATAGATCTCCCAGGGCCAGATTATATGTCCTCCCAGAGAAAAACCTCAAAAGAGCATTTGCCAGATATCCCAGGGCCAGATTACATGCCATAGGCAAAACCTCGAAATACTATCTGCAAATCTCCCAGGGCCAAATTATATGCTCATCTGCACAACCTGTTCCATGGCCATAAAGTATCAACCTAATACTCACCATACATCATCCTAATGTACACATGATCATCCTGATCATCATCACTGCAACATCCTGCTGCATATCATCTAGAGAAACATCTTGAAGCTCGTCATCCATGATCATCCTGATCATACAATGCATCTACCTAATGCATACCAAGTATCTACCTGATACATATAATCATACATGATCCACCTGATCATACAATGTATCCACCTGATACATACATATATACACAATGCATCTAACTGATATATATCATCATACATGATCTACCTGATCATACACAGTACCCACCTAATACATATACAGATACATGGTTCAAGCATCCAACATGATGCATATACAAAATACATACACATGATCCAACCGATCATATCCAGCATCCAACATGATGCATACATACATATACATATAAATGATCCAACTGATCATATACAACATCCAACATGATGCGTACATATACATATAAATGATCCAACTGATCATATCCAGCATCCTCCTGATGCATATACAGAGCAGTAACTGGAGCATCATCCTGATGCTCATCATCTAGTGCTTAAATCCACAGCCATGTGAAGGATCCTCCTTCCAAAATGCTTGGAATGGCTTTTGCAAATGTGTCCATCACTTCTTCCTCGAAGTGTCTTCAATCCGAAGAACACCAAGCCTCTCTCTGAAGTATTTGAACTTCACTCTAGCTAGTGGTTTCGTCAGCACATCTGCAATATGCTCGTCCGTCACAACATACAGGAGCTTCACTGCTCCTCTTTGCACCATGTCCCTAATATAGTGATATTTGATCTCTATGTGTTTCGACCTGTCGTGAAACACTAGGTTCTCAAACAGCTTCACACAACTCTGGTTATCACAAAAGATACCAGTAGCATCCAATGGGAGATAAAATAAATCAAACAGTAGCTTCCGTAGCCATACTGCCTCACAACTAGCTTAACAGGCTACAGCATACTCTGCCTCAGCTGTACTCAGTACTACACAGAATTGCTTCCTACGAAACAAAGAGATCACATTTGATCCCATACTAAAGCAGCACCCAGATGTGCTCTTCCTATCTGCAGCACTGCCAGCCCAATCTGAATCAACATAACCCTGCAGGTTAAACTTTTGATTCGCTTCATACTTGAGCCCATAATCAACTCTACCCTTCAGGTACCTCAGAATATGCTTTACAGCAACCAGGTGAACACTCCTCGGATCTGTCAGGAACTGGCTCAATTTGTTCACCGCAAAGCAAATATCTGGTCTCGTGTTCATCAAGTACATCAAGGACCCAATCATCTGACGATACATAGAGACATCAACCAGCTCAGATGAAGCATCACAAAGAAGCTTCAGATTCGATGCCATAGGTGTGGCCATGGCCTTGCAATCCATCATCCCGAACCTCTTCAGGATATCTACAGTATACTTCCCTTGTCCAAGGAAGATCCCATCTGTACTCTGCCACACCTCCATACCTAGGAAATAGTGCATCATCCCCAGTCCTTCATATCGAACTCAGCAGCAAGCTTCCTCTTTGTATCTGTAATCAATCTATCATCTCCTGTTACAAATAAGTCATCCACATACAAGAGCAGAATCACAGGATTCCCTTCCTCAACCTTGTAGTAAAGGTTGGAATCCACTTTACTCTTGGTAAATCCCAAGCTAGATAGGAAACTGTCCATCCTACCATACCAAGTTCTAGGAGCTTGCTTCAAGCCATACAAGGCTTTCTTCAATCTACACACATATGACTCCCTGTCATGTGTTTCGAAACCAAGTGGCTACTCCACATATACTTCCTCTTCAACTACTCCATTCAAGAAAGCAGTCTTGACATCCATCTAGTGTATTTTCCATTTCATTGTTGTAACCAGGGCAAGTACTGTTCTGATGGAAGTATACCTGGATACAAGTGCAAAAGTTTCTTCATAATCTATTCCCTCTTTCTGAGAGAAGCCACGAGCTACAAATCTTGCCTTGTATTTCTCTACACTGCCATCTGCAGCATGCTTGATTTTGTAAATCCATTTAGAAGTTACAACAGACTTCTCTTTAGGTCTTGGGACAACATCCCAAACATCATTCTTAATTATTGATTGGTATTCCTCGACCATGGCATCCTTCCATTCTTTTTTTTTCGGCTGCTTCTTCATAACTGGAAGGTTCTTTATTCATGATGTCACAGAGTAAAGCAACATAGCTGGTATGTGATCTGGTTCTCTTCTTTGCTCTATGTTCTTCTTCCGGAATGCCAAATCTTTCTACATCTTGAATGAGCTCTCTATCCCATGCAGGTTTCCTCTTGTGAGAGTTATCCTCACGGGGTGGATCTACAGGTTCTTGCGGATCTTCAAACTCACGAACAACTTCTGGAATTGCTTCAGTCATGGTAGTGTCTTGAAATCTAGTTTCCTTAGCTTCTTCATAAACTTCGATAGGTGCCTTCCTTGATTTGATGAATGCTAAGTTTTCATCAAATGTTACATCCTTGCTGACATCAATCTTATTGAACTCTGGAAAGTATATTCTGTAAGCCTTCGCGCTTTCACTGTAACCCATAAAGATGCCCTTCTTTCCTGAAGGATCTAGCTTGGTCCTCTTTTCCTTTGGGACATGTATGTATATTGGACAACCAAATATTCTGAGATGGTTGACTTCAGGTTTCTTACCAGAAAAGACCTCTTTTGGTGTTTTGTTGTCCAATATCTTGTGGGGTGTTCTTTTCTGTACATATACAGCTGTTCTAGCTTCTTCTGCCCATAGATGCATAGGTAGATCATGGTCATGCAACATTGCCCTTGCTGCTTCCATGATTGTTTTGTTCTTTCTTTCTGCAACTCCATTTTGTTGTGGATTGTAAGGAGCAGTCAACTCCCTCTTAATCCCTGAATCACTGCAAAGCTTCTTGAAGTCACCTGAGGTGAATTCTCCACTATTCTCGGATCTGAATGTTTTGATCTTCTTGTCAACTTGATTCTCCATCAAGGTTTTGAATTCCTTGAACTTATCAAACACCTCATCTTTGTTCTTCAAGAAGTATACCCAAGTCTTCCTGGAGAAGTCATCAATAAACGAGACATAGTAAACATACCCACTCAGAGAACTGGATGACATAGGACCACATACATCTGAGTGGATGATTTCCAGGATACCTTTTTCCTTGCTTTCACCTCTTGGGAAAGCCTTCTTAATGTTCTTACCTTTTGCACATCCTTTGCAAACACCTTCATGTTTTGTCTTGATTTCAAGAAAACCCTCTACAGCCTTGCTTGCAATTGGAAGTGCCCTATAATGCATATGAGCAAGTCTTCTATGCCAAAGTTCACTTGGCTCCATGGAGTCATGTACCATGGCATGTTCATGTTAACCCTTCAATTTATACAATCCTCCCTCTTGCTCCCCAATCACTACTGCATCATTGATTGTTTTACCCTTTGGCCACATTAGGACTTGGCCATCTACAAATGCAACCTTCATGCCTTTTGCATCCAATGCAAAGATGGAGAGAAGATTTTTCTTGAGCCCGGGTACATAAAGGACTTCTTTCATCTTCAAATATTTTTCAGAATCTAGGTTATAGGAGGCTTCACCACTTCCTTTGATTGGGTATTGATAATCATCCCCAAGTTTCACCTGATCGGGTGATTCATGTTCAGATATGTTTACAAAAGATTCCTTAAACCCAGTCATGTGTTTGGAAGCCCCACTGTCAATTAACCAATCATTACAACCATGGGAGATAGTACCTGTGAGAGCAGAGATTAGAACATACTCTTCTTCACTTGATGAGTCATCATCACTATCATCACTTTCTACCCTAGACTTCTTCTTTGGAGGTTCATCATCCTCAGCAGCATGAGCATGGAACTCTCTTTTGCTGCCCTTCTTCTTCTTGCTGGAGTTGTTGTTGTTATCCCTTTTGTTCTTGGGACAATCTGAAGCAAAGTGATGTTAGGATATTTAGACACTTAGGAGTTAGTTAAGATCAACTTGTGTAATATATCCGTTAGGGATAGTGTGTTTCTTTAGTATGCATTTGTAAATACTTAATCCGGCGGTCACGATATGTTCCCGACATAGAGTGATATGACGGCTCAACTTCTCTTAGATCAAACCTAACCTTGATCCGTGGCTTAACACCCGATTGGTCCATGATCTTTATTTAAAGAGCATGGAGGATCATTGTTTAGTTGATTGATTATGAGAAGCTCATTTGTAACTTTCTTTCTTTGCATAATAAATTGTCTCGTAGAAGCTATTTGGCCGGGGCCGTGGAGTGTTTCCCTCAAGAGGGTTTAAACCACGTCAAAACATCGGTGTGTTGATCTGTGATTTGTTTGTGTAAATTGGTTTCTCTTGGTGTTCAGTCCTTTGGTAGTACCATGTGTACCCGAACATGGTATCAAAGCTTTTATGAAGTGTTGCTTTTGGTTATGATCTAGATCTTGAACTGTTGTTGCCGAAACTTGAAAAGGTTTCTAGTTCTGGTATTTCTGTGCATTTATGAGCTGTGGGAGGTGTGCCATTGCGTCCGGAGCATCGTTTCCATTGGTAAATAGTTTTCGTTTGATCGAAAACGGTTCTCGTTTGCTCCAGAAACGTGTATTTCATCAAATCTGAAATCTCATATTTCATCTTTTTTTTACTGTTAGATTTTTTTGGATTCGGATTGTTGCTTTCCCGTCTACGTATGCTCTTTGCGTGCACCTTGAGTGATCTCGGCAAATCAGAAACAGAAAGGGAAAGGGTTTTTCTTGGCTGCGTATGCTCTTTGCCGTGCACCTTGTGCGATCTCGGCAAATCAGAAACAGAGAGAAAACGTAGACTTTTCAGGCAAGCTAACAAGATCTAACTCCACAAGTGTGGAAAAAAAAAAATTGTTTCGATTTGTGATGTGTTTTGCAGGAAAAAGAGCAAGCACGCAAACCGCGCAAGAAAAGTTATAAAAAAAAAACCTTCCTCATTCCCATATTTTACATACATATTAATCTAGCTCACTTGGTTCAAAGTTGTTTTATTCCTTAATAGGTCTTGAGTTCAAGTCTTAGGAAGCTACTTTTAAAAGAAAAAGTGCATGCAATTTCTATTTTCAAGTTATTTATTGTAAAAGTGCATCTCACTTAAATAATAAAAAATAAAAATACAAGTGAGTCACTTAAGTTTTTTTTATTGTTGTACTATTTAAAAGTAATATCATTGTAAAAGTGAAATCACTTATTTTACAAAAGTGGTTCACTTAAAGCAACTTTCTTGTAAAGTGATTGTCAAAAGGTTCATCTTGGGCCTATTTTTTCGAGCTCTTCACATCCAGACTATTGGTTTCTGCTTTTACAGCCATTAATTTACAAATGTGGCCGCCCCTTGTGATATTCTACTTAACAGTTCCAACTATTTTTCATGGAAATATCGTATGGAGGATGTTCTACGAAGTAGGGGACTTTTCAGAATTACCTCAGGGAAAGAAACAGAACCCACTAATGATGATAAGAAAATAAAATGGGCAAATAGATGTGATGAAGCTCGTGGATTGATTGGGATGTCAATCTCTACTGATTTGCGATTCCACATATCTCGAATTGATAAACCTGATGCTGCTTGGGACAAGTTGGAATCTGTGTTTGGTAAATACAATGAAATTCGAGGTCACCAACTCGAAAATGAGTTGATTTCTTTAAATCCAAGTAACTTTTCATGCATTCAAGATTATTTATCTAAGTACAAAACTCTTAAACTCTTATGTGCAGAATGTAAGATTGAGAGGGAAGACAAACAATGCATTTATCATATTCTTTCCAAACTTGGACCTGCATATTCTATTTTTGTATCTACATTTTACTCCATGAAAGCATCCTTGAATGAAGCTAGCTATCAAGAGCCTAGTCTTGAATCATTTTGTGATTCCTTTATTAGAGAACAAGATAAACTCATTCATCTTGGAATAATCAACAATGCAGATACATCTGGGAAAGCCTTATTGTCCCAACAGAAAGAAAAGTCCAAGCCTCCCAAGAAACAAAATTTTCGCAATAATAAGTCAAACAAGGGTCCCAAACCCTCTCAGTCAGCTCCTTCTTTAAAAAATGACAAAGGATCCAAGCCAAAAGGCAAGAAGACTGAGCGTCATTGCAACTATTGTGGGAAAGATAATCATGATGAATCTAAGTGTTTCAAGAAGATGGCATCCTTGGAAGCAGCAATGAAGAAGCACCACATCATCCTAGATTCATCTTCAGAATCTGCCTCTCATGGACATGCACTTTGTGCTTCTGGTTATTCTTATAATGCATCTTCTTCTTCTACTTCAAATGAATGGCTCATTGATTCTGGAGCATCTTATCATATGGCTAAGGATCAAGCCATCTTTTCTACTATGCATGAATGTAACACCAAACAAATATTTGTTGGTGATGATAGATCTCTAGGTGTTGTAGGAGCTGGAACAGTTCCAGTAGATAATGGTCATTTTAGTGATGTACTATGTGTTCCAAGAATTTCCTGCAATTTTTTATCAGTCTATCAGATCACTCATTCTGGTGAAGGTAAAACTGTGACCTTTACACCTCACCAAGTTGTAATCAAGGATTTTAAAGATCCTCAACAGGTCCTAGCTATCGGAATTGTTGATGATATTACTAGGTTGTACAAGTTTAACAACTTTGGGTCATCACCTTTTCCTTCAGTTTTTGCTGCTCATAGTGATAAC
Source organism: Larix kaempferi (assembly GCA_027924585.1). Taxonomy (NCBI): domain Eukaryota; kingdom Viridiplantae; phylum Streptophyta; class Pinopsida; order Pinales; family Pinaceae; genus Larix; species Larix kaempferi. Next base: position 4,060,818 of record BSBM01000818.1, read on the forward strand.
TTGAGCAAACTTTGGCATGAGCGATTTGGTCACTTAAATTATCCCTCATTGCAACAACTATGTAAAGAAAATATGGTGACAGGTCTTCTGATGGTATCTTGCAGGGATGGTGTTTGCTCCGATTGTGTACTCGAAAAACATCATCGGGACAGTTTTGACAAACGTGCCTCTTGGCACGCCTCGGTTCCCTTGGAGCTTGTGCATAGTGACTTGTGTGGTCCTCTTCCATCTACTTCCTTTTCTGGTTTCAAATATTTCTTAACTTTCATTGATGATTACACCAGACACACTTGGGTTTATTTCCTAAAACTTAAGAGCGAAGTATTTAACATGTTCTTGGCCTACAAGGCCCTTGTGGAAAAATAATCTGGTCATCAAATTATTAAGTTAAGATCTGACAATGGAGGAGAATATGTTAACAATAAGTTCACTACTTTCTGCACTGAACAAGGCATCCAACAACAGCACACTGTTCCATATACACCACAACAGAATGGTGTAGATGAGCGGAAGAACCGCACTTTAAAAGAAATGGCTAATTGTATGATCCAATCTAAGGGACTAAGTCTTCAATTTTGGGCTGAAGCCATTAATTGTGCAAATTACATAGTTAATCACACCCCCACTAAAGCATTACAAGGTATAACACCGGAAGAAGCATGGAGTAAAACTAAACCTGATGTAAGTCACTTCCGTGTGTTTGGTAGTGAAGCATGGGCTCACATTCCGGATAAAAAACGGAAAGCATTGCAGCCTAAAAGTGAAAAGTGCATATTTGTTGGATATTCTGAAGATGTAAAAAGTTATAGACTTGTTCAACCACATTCTCATGATATAATCATTAGAAGAGATGTTAAATTTGATGAAAATCTCTTGACCTGCAAGCCTAACTTGGCGATTGTGCCATCTTTAGCCTACGATCCTGATTCGGCGTTTGTGCCTTCTTCTTCTTCTTCCAACTCCTTTGACAGGTTTCCAACTCTAGTTTCTAATGATGACAGTGAGGATGAAAATCCACCTCTGCCTGCTCATGTTCCTCCAGATGCACCAGCACAAGTGCTTCCTCGATGGGTCCGTTCAACATGTGAAGCAGCTGGTGATCTTAACGGTGATCCTAGAGATCAACGTCGAACACATTCTCAGTTTCAGCGAGCCTCCTCTCTTTTGGATCAAGTTTTCGAGAATCATGATCCAGAAACTTTTGCAGAAGCTTCAGGGAATCTAGATTGGGATGCAGCCATGGATGAAGAATATCGTTCCTTAATGGCGAACAATACTTGGGATCTTGTTCCTCTTCCAAAAGGAATAAAACTTGTCCGATGTAAATGGGTCTACAAAACTAAGTATGCATCAGATGGAAGTGTTGAAATACTTAAGGCAAGGTTAGTTGCCAAAGGTTTTTCCCAAATTTCAGGGATTGACTACAATGAAACCTTTGCTCCCGTCGCAAAAATGAACTCCATCCGCCTTGTTCTTTCCCTTGCAGCCTTACACAACTGGGAAGTCCATCAAATGGATGTCAAGTCTTCCTTCTTACATGGTGATTTACAGGAGGAAATTTACATGGAACGACCTCCTGGCTATGTTCAGAATAACTCTAGCCTTGTCTACCACCTTAAGAAATCCTTATATGACCTTAAGCAAGCTCCTAGAGCTTGGTATGCCAAAAGGGATAACTTTCTCCTTGACACTAGTTTTTCTAGATGCCATTCTGACCCCAATGTCTATACCAAGAAAGTAGGACACCATCTCATCATACTTGTTCTATATGTTGATGACCTTATAGTGACCCTAAGCTTATAACCCATGTGAAATCCAGTCTTAAACAAAATTTTGAAATGTCAGACTTAGGACATTTGCATTATTTTCTTGGTCTCCAAGTCCTGCAAACCAAAGAAGGAATCTTTCTTTCTCAGTCTAAGTATGCTTGTGACCTTCTTCGTCGCTTTCACATGCAAGATTGTACACCAGCCCCTTCTCCCTTCCAGTCTGGAATCAAACTTTCTGCCACTTGTACTTCACCTGAAGTCGATGCCACCTTGTATCGTCAACTTGTTGGTAGTCTCTTATACTTGACTCATTCCTGTCCTGACCTTTCCTTTGCCATTGGTTGTGTTGCCCGTTATATGCAGACACCTCATGAAAGTCACTAGAAAGCAGCTAAAAGAATACTTCGATATATTTGAGGTACAGTTCAGTTTGGGATTCATTACAGTACAGGGGGGAAACCTTTGTTGGTTGGTTTCATTGATTCAGATTGGGCCGACGATCCTGATGATCGAAATTCTACTGCAGGTTATGTTTTCGATCTAGGATCTGGACCTATCACTTGGGATTCTAAGAAACAACAAGCTCTTGCTCTTTCTTCAGCAGAAGCAAAATATCGAGCTGCAGTTAATGCCTGTCAGGAAGCTTTATGGCTTCGATAGATCCTTTCAGAGTTTGGATTCGAGCAGCAGCAGCCTACTCCACTTTGGTGCGACAATCAAAGTGCCATCAAGCTTGCTAAAGATCCAGTTCTACATCAACGCAACAAACACATTGAGCTACATATGCACTTCATCAAAAATCTTGTTCATGATCGTGTTCTTGAAGTGCTTTTTTGCCCTACAGATGATCAAGTTGCAAACATCTTCACCAAGTCTCTTACAGAAGCGAAGTTTTCTAAACTTCGATCTATGTTAGGAGTTTAGGAACTTGTCATTAAGGGGGGATAGGCTCTAATGCCTCCTTCCTTCTCCTAATAGTGTCACTTTTGTAAATCCTTCAATCCTATCCCAAGTTGTTCTTAAGGGGGGATGTTAGGATATTTAGACACTTACAAGTTAGTTAAGATCAACTTGTGCAATATATCCATTAGGGATAGTGTGTTTCTTTAGTATGCATTAGTATGCATTTGTAAATACTTAATCCGACGGTCACAATATGTTCCCGACATAGAGTGATCCGACGGCTCAACTTCTCTTAGATCAAACCTGTTGAATATTGTAACTTCAAAGAATATTATATTTGTACTTTATTATTCCGGAGATGATTCATTCCTCCGAGGTAACCCTATTATGTATCTGAAGATGTTTATTCCTCCAGGGGTTTGTATTAACTAGGGTTATTAGACCCACCATGTGGGGGTCGGCCCTGTAGTTATATTTAGGGGTTATTAGAGTTCTCCAGGTGAGGTCGGCCCCATTAGGTCTTTTAGTCAGTTGGGAGTCAAGTATAAATAGAGGAGGTGAACTCCTCATTAGATCACTCACTCACTTGTGTAAGAGTGCGCACTTGTCTGGGAGATCTGCTAAGGAGACAAAGGAAGAAGGAGCACATCTTGTATTTTGGTTGATCATCTTATTAAGGAAAGCTTTGCTGGGTTTTCTACCCCATGAGGGTTTCCCAGGGTATATTGTGTGTCTATCTTGTGATTGTGTTTCTTTCAGTGATCTTGTTTGGCTATTTGGTTTAAACTTAACATGGTATCAGAGCTAGACTGAATAGGACATCTTTCACAAGGTAAGAATACCTCTCTCTCTCTCCTTGGTGAAGTTAGGGTTTCAGCCCAAAGTGGGTATTATTGATTTTTGGTTGCATGGCTGGATAGCTCTTTTCAATACCTTTCTTTTGAGCCCTAGATCGAACTTTTTGGTTGGGTAGAACTCCGGGAATTCCAAACCCTAATTCTACCAAAAGTGTAATACGTCAGATTTTGGTTTCAGAAAAAAGTTGGAATTTTTGAATTCTGATTACATGGCTGAGTAGCCTTTCTCAAGAGCATTCTTTTGAGCTATAGATCGAACTTTTTGGTTGAGTAGAACTCCGGGAAAGTCAAACCCTAATTCTACCAAAAGTGCGATAGAATTCTATTTCAGATTCCGGAAAAGTGAAAAGCAACTTTTCAGGTAAGTCTGCGCTGTCTCTTGGACTCCCCCAAGAGAAGATGGCTCCAAATACTAAGCTTGAAGACAAGCTAGAAGGTATAGAAAATTTCCGGGCATGGAAATACAGAATTGGTCTCATTCTTGAGGAGAATGATCTTGCTCAGTATATCAAGGAAGAAATTGCAGAACCAGAAGGAGATGAAGCCAAAGAAAAGCATAGGAAGGATTTGATTAGGGCAAAGAGAATCATAGCTGATTCCATTAAAGACCACTTGATTCCCCAAGTGGCCTCCAAGAAGACTCCAAAGGAAATGTATGATGCCCTAGGAAGAATGTATGAAGGAAAGAACATCAATAGGAAGATGAATCTAAGGACTCAATTGAAGAGTACCAAGATGCACAAAGGAGAATCCATTCAAGACTACTTCTCAAGGGTTTCACAAATCAAGGAACAACTAGATGCAATTGGTGATACTCTTGATGAGGATGAACTAGTGATGACTGCTCTTAATGGTCTCACTAGATCTTGGGAATCTTTCATACAAACCATGTGTGCCAGGAAAGAAAGCATGAAATTTGATATAGTATGGGAGGATTGTGTTCAAGAAGAAGCTAGGGTAGCCAACAGAGAAGCTCTTCTCAAAGAAGATGACCAAGCTTTGGCCACCCATACCAGAAGAAGAAGAACAGGTCATCTCAAGAAGGTTGACCACAAAGGATCTCAACACTTCTCTAGAAAGAAAAAAGGACCATTTCCAGTAACAGATCTTTCCACAGTCAAATGCTATAATTGTGATAAGCTAGGACACATCTCCATATTTTTTCCCTCACAAAAGAAGAAGTTTGTCCACAAAAGACACCATGCACATATGGTAGAAAATGATAGTGAAAAAGAAGAAGAAGAGGAAGAAGATGAAGAAGAAGAGGTAGAGGTAAAGCCTAAAAGGAAAAGAAATAAGGTGAAGAAAGAAGATCCAAAAGAATATGTTCTATTCTCTGCACTCTCTGGATCTGTATCTCCTGGAGAAGATACATGGCTCATTGACAGTGGTGCTTCCAAGCACATGACAGGTCAAAGGAAGACCTTCTCAAATCTTGAAGAAAAGTCTTCCTCACAAAAGGTATCTCTAGGAGATGACTACCAATATCCCATCAAAGGAATTGGTGAAGCTAGCTATAAGCTAGATTCTGGAACACCCTTAAAGATGAAGGACATCTTATATGTACCAGGTTTAAAGAAGAACCTTCTCTCTATTTCAGCACTAGATAAGAAAGGTTTTAGAGTAGCCTTCATAGATGGACAAGTACTCATGTGGTCCAAAGGAAAGACAATTAAAGATGCAGTTGTTATTGGTGAAGAAGAAGGAGGTCTCTATAAACTCAAGGGCCATCCAGAGGCTGCCCTTGCACATGAGATCTCTAGCCCCAGTGAACTATGGCATAGAAGATTAGCTCACATCAATTATAAATCCTTACCCTATGTAAGCAAGGTAGTCATAGGATTACCAGAATTGAAAGCTGATCATGATGGCTCATGCAAAGGATGTAAGAAAGGGAAAAATATCAAGAACCCCTTTCCAAAGAGTGAAACAAAGACTAAGAACATTTTAGAGCTTATACACTCAGATGTATGTGGACCAATGCCCACCACTTCCTTAAGTGGGTTTGAATACTATCTTTCATTCATTGATGACTATTCAAGGAAAACTTGGATATACTTCCTGAAAGGTAAGAATGAAGTCTTTGGAAAATTCAAAGAGTTCAAGGCTCTAATAGAAAATCTATCAGACAAAAAAATCATCATTCTCAGAACAGATAATGGCGGAGAATTCACCTCAAAGGAATTTGAGGACTTTTGCAAAGAAGCTGGAATTAAAAGGGAACTAACTACTCCATACAATCCCCAACAAAATGGGGTGGCTGAAAAGAAAAATAGAACAATCATGGAAGCTGTGAAGACCATGATACATGACCAAGATCTTCCCATGTACTTATGGGCTGAAGCAGCCAAGACAGCAGTTTATGTGCAAAATAGATTATCTCACAGTGCTCTTGAATTCAAAACTCCAGAAGAAGTGTTTACAGGTAAGAAGCCTGAGGTAAGTCATCTTAAAATATTTGGGTGTCCTGTGTACATCCACATTCCAAAAGAAAAGAAAACCAAGTTGGATCCCTCAGGTAAGAAGGGAATGTTTGTTGGTTATTGTGAAACTTCCAAAGCCTTCAGAATCTACATACCAGGTTTCCATCATATAGAAATAAGTAGAGATGTGACCTTTGATGAGGAAGCAACTCTCAAGAAATCCAGAAAGTGTCAATTTGAAGAAGTTTATGAAGAAGATTCATCACCCAGGATATCAGAGACTGTTCACATCCCTGAAGAAGTTACACCAGAGGATCATGACATGCTGGAACCACAAGAACCCCCTGTTGCAGAATTATCCAGGAAGAGAAGACCAGCATGGGCTAGAGATATTATTCAAGGAGCTGAAAGATATGGTGCTCCTGAAGGCTCCACTAGAGAAAGGAAGAAGCCAAAATTGGTGTCCAACTACATGGCCTTAATGTGTGACCTTGTGGATCAACTACCTACTAGCTATGAAGAAGCAGCTCAAAAGAAAGAATGGGTAGAAGCAATGACTGAAGAATATCAGTCAATAATGAAAAATGATGTTTGGGATATAGTTCCCAAACCGAAAGATAAAAGTGTGGTTTCTTCCAAATGGATTTTCAAAATAAAACATGCTGTGGATGGAAGTATTGAAAAATACAAAGCAAGATTTGTAGCCAGAGGATTCTCTCAGAAGGAGGGAATTGATTATGAAGAAACATTTGCACCGGTTGCCAGGTATACTTCAATTAGAACTATCATGGCACTTGCATCCATGATGAAGTGGAAATTACACCAAATGGATGTTAAGACAGCTTTTCTGAATGGTGTAATTGAAGAAGAAGTTTACATAGAGCAACCTCAAGGGTTTGAGGTTAATGATGGAAGAACTCATGTATGCAAATTGAAGAAGGCATTATATGGGTTGAAACAAGCTCCAAGGGCTTGGTACGGAAGGATTGATAATTTCTTAACTAGCATGGGCTTTACCAAAAGTAAAGCTGACCCAAATCTTTATCTCAAGGTAATGGATGATGAACCAGTTATATTGCTGTTATATGTAGATGATATTTTCTTAACTGGAGATGAGAAACAGATTATTGAAAGCAAGAAGAAGCTTTCTTCAGAATTCGAGATGAAATATCTCGGATTAATGCACTACTTCTTAGGCTTAGAAGTATGGCAAGAACCAAAAGGAATCTTTCTAAATCAAGGTAAGTATACTGTGGAGATTCTCAAAAGATTTGATATGTTGGAGTGCAAAGCCATGGCCACTCCCATGGACTCCAACTTAAAGTTATTAGTTAATGATTCATCAGAATTAGTGGACATAACTCTATATAGACAAATCATTGGATCATTGATGTACTTAACTAATACTAGGCCTGATATATGCTTTGCTGTAAATACCCTAAGTCAGTATCTAGTAGAACCTAGAAAGGTTCACTTAATAGCTGCAAAGCATGTAATGAGGTACCTAAAAGGTACATTAGATTTTGGCCTATTTTATGTTGGAAATCATGAACTCAGGTTACATGGTTACTCAGATTCTGATTGGGCAGGTAGTGTCTCAGACAGAAAAAAAAAAAAAAAAAAAAAAAAAAAAAAAAAAAAAAAAAAAAAAAAAAAAAAAAAAAAAAAAAAAAAAAAAAAAAAAAAAAAAAAAAAAAAAAGAAGAAGTAAAAAAGTACTTCTGGTGGATGTTATGGTCTTGGATCTTCCATGATTTCCTGGTTCAGCAAAAAACAATCCAGTGTGGCTCTCAGTACTGCTGAAGAAGAATATATAGTTGCCTGCTCTGCTAGCTGTGAAGCAGTATGGCTTCGGAAACTTTTATCTGGAGTGTTTGACTTAGAAATGGACCCCACTGTGATTATGTGTGATAATCAAAGCTGCATCAAGTTGACTGAAAATCCTGTATTTCATGATAAGTCAAAACACATAGAGATCCGATACTTTTATATACGAGACATGGTGTAGAGAGGAGCTATCAAGCTGGAGTATATAAGCACTGAGGATCAAATTGCCGATATCCTGACTAAGCCTGTGTATCGAGTAAAGTTTGAACACTTCCGAGACAAGCTTGGTGTAGGTCAGAAGAACCCTCCTCGAAAGGGGGAGTAGCTCAGTATCTGACAAACAAGCCTATCTCATCAATGATGAGGTTACCTATCTACTGCACTTACTCACCTAGAATTATTTAGATTTAGAAGTCTCATATTCCTGCTTTTGATGATTAGATGTATACATGCTTTTGATGATTAGATGTATACATGATTTTGATGGTTAGATGTATACATGCTTTTGATGTTTAGATGTATACATGCTTTTGATGATTAGATGTATACATGATTTTGATGTTTAGATGTATACATGCTTTTGATGGTTAGATGTATACATGATTTTGATGATTAGATGTATACATGTTTTGATGATGATGATACATGTTGTGATTATACATGCTTTGATGATGATGATGCATGTTGTGGTTATACATGCTTTGATGATGATGATGCATGTTGTGGTTATACATGTTTTGATGATGATGATACATGTTGTGGTTATACATGTTTTGATGATGATGATACATGTTGTGGTTATACATGTTTTGACGATAATGAAGTTCTTGGTGAACTTGTGAAGGGATTGGATCATTCCTGGACTTCAGTCCAAAAGAAGAGCCGTAGACGTATGTCTTCGATAATGAAGTTCTTAGTGAACATGTGAAGGGATTGGATCATTCCTGGACTTTAGTCCGAAAGAAGAGCCGTAGACGTATGTCTTCGATAATGAAGTTCTTAGTGAACATGTGAAGGGATTGGATCATTCCTGGACTTCAGTCCGAAAGAAGAGCCGTAGACATATGTCTTCGATAATGAAGTTCTTGGTGAACATGTGAAGGGATTGGATCATTCCTGGACTTCAGTCCGAAAGAAGAGCCGTAGACGTATGTCTTCGAAAAATGAAGTTCTTAGTGAACATGTGAGGGGATTGGATCATTCCCGGACTTCAGTCCTAAAGAAGAGCCGTAGACATGAGGTCTCCGATAACTGAACGATAGGACTGGATCGTCCCTGGACTTCGGTTCAAAAGGTACACGATAGGACTGGATCGTCCCTGGACCTCGGTTCAAAATGTACGAGACAAATCCTAGAATTGCTCTAGGTTACATCCAACATGAAACAGGGCTGGCTCTGTAGTTGTGATACATCCAGCATGAAACAGAGTTGGCTCTGTAGTTGTGATACATCCAGCATGAAACAGGGCTAGCTCTGTAGTTGTGATACATCCAGCATGAAACAGGGCTGGCTCTGTAGTTGTGATACATCCAGCATGAAACAGGGCTGGCTCTGTAGTTGTGATACATCCAGCGTGAAACAGGGCTGGCTCTGTAGTTGTGATACATCCAGCATGAAACAGGGTTGGCTCTGTAGTTGTGATACATCCAGCATGAAACAGGGCTGGCTCTGTAGTTGTGATAAGGATTGATCATCCTGGAACTTGATCTGGATTGCATCATCCATGGACTCATGTCCTAAAGAGAGCAGGATTGATCATCCTGTAATATGATCGTGTGATGACGATGCTGCTGCTGATCACGTGATGACGATGCTGCTGATCGTGTGATGACGATGCTGATGATCATGTGATGACGATGTTGTTGATCGTGTGATGACGATGCTGCTGTTGATCGTGTGATGACGATGCTGCTGATCATGTGATGACGATGCTGCTGATCGTGTGATGACGATGCTGCTGATCGTGTGATAACGATGCTGCTGATCGTGTGATGACGATGTTATTGATCATATGATGACGATGCTATTGATCATATGATGACGATGCTGATCTTGAGATGATGATGTCGATTATATGATGACGATGACAGTAATGATGTCGATGCTGATGATCGAGTGATATCGATGTTCCAGTAACTAGTTAAGTTACTGATGATGATGAACTGAAGAAAGCTTCCGATGATATATAGATGTATGATGTATGGCTCATTGCTCCTGCAGATGTTGTTATAATATCCTTCTCGTTAAGGGGGAGTGTTGAATATTGTAACTTCAAAGAATATTATATTTGTACTTTATTATTCCGGAGATGATTCATTCCTCCGAGGTAACCCTATTATGTATCTGGAGATGTTTATTCCTCCAGGGGTTTGTATTAACTAGGGTTATTAGACCCACCATGTGGGGGTCGGCCCTGTAGTTATATTTTAGGGGTTATTAGACTTCTCCAGGTGAGGTCGGCCCCATTAGGTCTTTTAGTCAGTTGGGAGTCAAGTATAAATAGAGGAGGTGAACTCCTCATTAGATCACTCACTCACTTGTGGAAGAGTGCGCACTTGTCTGGGAGATCTGCTAAGGAGACAAAGGAAGAAGGAGCACATCTTGTATTTTGGTTGATCATCTTATTGAGGAAAGCTTTGTTGGGTTTTCTACCCCATGAGGGTTTCCCAGGGTATATTGTGTGTCTATCTTGTGATTGTGTTTCTTTCAGTGATCTTGTTTGGCTATTTGGTTTAAACTTAACAAAACCTAACCTTGATCCATGGCTTAACACCCGATTGGTCCATGATCTCTATTTAAAGAGCATGGAGGGTCATTTTTTAGTTGATCGATTATGAGAAGCTCATTTGTAAATTTCTTTCTTTGCATAATAAATTGTCCCATAGAAGCTATTTGGCCGGGGCCGTGGAGTGTTTCCCTCAAGAGGGTTTAAACCACGTCAAAACATCGGTGTTTTGATCTGTGATCTGTTTGTGTGAAGTGGTTGCTCTTGGTGTTCGGTCCTTTGGTAGTACCCTGTGTACCCGAACAAGTGACCCTTCTCATTGCATGTGAAGCATCTTAGATCCTTCTTATTCTTTTGATAGGATCTCTTGTAGCGAGAGTGCTCCTTCTTGGGCTTGCTTCTTTTGGTGTGAGCTGCGAGAGCTTGATCTTCACCTCCCATCTTTTATTCACGAGCTACAAGTCTAGCTTCTTCTTGAGAGAATTCCTCCCACAGTTTACTGAAAGAGATCAATTTCTTTCTTGCACAAATTCCTTATATAAAGGAGTCCCATGACCTAGGTAGGCCATTTAGAGTAGTCATAAGAACTTCACCATTGTCCACTAATTCATCCACAGCTTCAAGTTGTTCCTTGATCTGAGAGACCTTGGAGAAGTAAGATTGAATGGTTTCTCCATTCAACATCTTGACCCCCTTCAATTGATTCCGCAAAGTCATCTTCCGATTTATGTTATTCCCTTCAAATACTTTGGTCAGGGAGTCAAACGTCTCTTTGGGTGTCTTTAGAGATGACACATGGGGGATGAGATGGTCTTTGATAGAATCAACAATGATTCTCTTTGCCTTGACCAAGTTATTCTTACGCAATATCTTGGCTTCTTCATCTTCTGGGATAGGGATGTCTTCTTTTATATATGAGTCCAACTCATTCTCTTCCAGGATTAACCCAATCCTATACTTCCAGGCTCGGAATTTATCAGCCCCTTCAAGCTTATCCTCAAGCTTGGTGTGGTGAGACATTTTAAAGGGTACTTCAAATGGAAATAGAAAAGATTTAGGTCTTACCACTTGAATTGCTGAAAACTGGATCTAGTACCAGATTAGGGTTTGTCGGAAAAACCCTAAAAATTCAAAATATGATTTTAACTTTTTGAAAGGGTAGAAAGATGCACCTTGATGAGTTGATCAACCTAGTGTATTCAGAAATTGAGATCTGCAAAGCTACACCCTTCAAAATTGCCTTTCTGTCTTCCCGGATTCACTGAGGAGAGCCCTGAATTAGGGTTTGAGTTCCCGGAGATATACCCAACCCAAAATATCGATCCAAAGCTCTAAACTTCGATTTTTGCAAGGAGCTTCCAGCTATGTCTTTAGATTCCAGAAATTCCTATTTTTGTGGAAACCCTAATTTTTAGGGCCAAATCTTAAAAAAGCTCATAATTGAATTCTGATTGGACAGATAGATTCTCCTTGATGAGTAGAGTCAATCTACTATACTGGTTTTCCAAAATCTGTGGAGAAAAACCCAATAAATAAGAAACCCTAGTTTCTGTCACTGCACAATGTCTTCTTTTCAGGTTAGCTCTGATACCATGTTAAATTTTGAGCATTAATTCACAATACTCTAGGATCTTTACTGAGAGAATAACATGTACAGTATCTCAATGCATAAGAATCATAATAAGCATGACAAGCATCACAAGAATCAAAAGCATGAGAGACAAGAGACACAGAGTTTCAGTGGAGAAAAACCTAAGGTGAAAAACTGCTAAGATTTAATATGCTAAGATAGAAAATAGCAGCATTACATTCCATTTCACAATAATAGCATATACAGGATCACTGAAGAAACAACAAGCACAGCATAAACACAAGAGACACAGATTTATCCTGGGAAACCCTCATGGGGTAGAAAACCCAGCAAAGCTTCCTCAATATAGATGACCAGTAATATACAAAGATGCAAACCAAAGACATGATCTCCTCCTCCACCATAGCATACCTCTCCTCCACAAGTGCGCCACTCTCAAGTGAGTGAGTGTGTGTCAAATGAGGAATACACCTCCTCTATTTATACACTACTCCTGACTTGTCTTTTACACAAATCATGTAGGCTCATATTTAACCAATGGGTTAAATACCCCACTACAACTGACCGGGCCGACCCCTCTAGGGTGGTCTAATAACCCTTTGACCCACATAACACATACAGGGCTGAACCCCACTAGGGAAGTCTAATAACCCAAGTTACCACATTCCGACGGAGGAATAAACATCTCCGGATATACAATAAGATCTTCACGGAGGAATGAATCATCTCCGGAATAATAAAGTACAAATATAATATTCTTTGAAGTTACAATATATCAACACTCCCCCTTAACGAGAAGGATATTATAACAGCATCTGCATGAGCAAGGAGTCATCAACATCATACATGATACATCTATAAATCATGGGAAGCTTTCTCAACATCATCGGTAACTCAAGCAGTTACTGGAACATCTTCAATATTGGAACAGCAACATCTTCAGTACTGAGTCTTTATCTTCTGCAGTACTCGAACAGCTACAACAACATCAACATCTGGATCCTCACGATCATCAGCATCGGGATCATCTCGATCTACAGCATCTGGATCATCTCGATCTACACCATCTGGATCATCACGATCTACACCATCTGGATCATCTGGATCTACATCATCTGGATCATCACGATCTACAGCATCTGGATCATCTCGATCTACAGCATCTGGATCATCTGTATTAGTATCCACACCAATACATCTATCATCGAAACATGTATTCTTACTAATACATATATCATCAAAAACATGTATTCTCACTAATACATCTATCATCAAAAGCATGTATTCTCACTAATACATCTATCATCAAAAGCATGTATTCCCACTTAATACATCTATCATCAAAAGCATGTATTCTCACTAATACATCTATCATCAAAAGCATGTATTCTCACTAATACATCTATCATCAATACATAGTAGCATACCCTGCAACACACACGATCATATTACAGGATGATCAATCCCGCTCTCTTTAGGACATAGGTCCATGGATGATACAATCTAGATCAAGTTCCAGGATGACCAATCCTTATCACTTTAAGACAAGTCTCATTTCTAGGGACGATGCAATCCCGATCCAGTTCCAGGATGATCAGTCCTTATCAATTTAAGACAAGTCTCATGTCTAGGGATGATGCAATCCCGATCCAGTTCCAGGATGATCAGTCCTTATCAATTTAAGACAAGTCTCATGTCTAGGGACGATGCAATCCTGATCAAGTTCCAGGATGATCAGTCCTTATCACTTAAAGACAAGTCTCATGTCTAGGGACGATGCAATCCAGATCAAGTTCCAGGATGACCAATCCGTATCACTTTAAGACAAGTCTCATTTCTAGGGACGATGCAATCCCGATCAAGTTCCAGGATGATCAGTCCTTATCACTTTAAGACAAGTCTCATGTCTAGGGACGATGCAATCCCGATCAAGTTCCAGGATGATCAGTCCTTATCACTTTAAGACAAGTCTCATGTCTAGGGATGATGCAATCCCGATCAAGTTCTAGGATGATCAGTCCTTATCACTTTAAGACAAGTCTCATGTCTAGGGACGATGCAATCCCATCACGTACACTTTGAACCTAGTTCAGGGACGATGCAGTCCTATCTTCAATTCTCGGAGACATCATGTCTACGGCTCTCTTTAGGACTGAAGTCCAGGGATGATCCAATCCTCACATGTCCACCAAGGACTTCATTCCCAAAGACATACGTCTACGGATCTCTTTAGGACTGAAGTCCAGGGATGATCCAATACCCTCATGTCCACCAAGGACTTCATTCTCGAAGACACACGTCTATGGCTCTCTTTAGGACTGAAGTCCAGGGATGATCCAATCCCCTCATGTCCACCAAGGACTTCATTCTCGAATACATACGTCTATGACTCTCTTTAGGACTGAAGTCCAGGGATGATCCAATCCCCTCATGTCCACCAAGGACTTCATTCTTCAAGACACACGTCTACGACTCTCTTTAGGACTGAAGTCCAGGGATGATCCAATCCCCTCATGTCCACCAAGGATTTCATTCTCGAAGACATACGTCTATGGCTCTCTTTAGGACTAAAGTCCAGGGATGATCCAATCCCCTCATGTCCACCAAGGACTTCATTCTCGAAGACATACATCTACGGCTCTCTTTTAGAACATGTGTTCAAGGATGATGCAATCCCATTGTCATCTTAGACCCTGTCTAAGGACCATCCACCAAGCTCTCTGTCGGCATCACCAGTATAGGTATCCACATCATCGACCTTACTGTCGATGCGGGAAGTCTCATCATAAGTGATCACATCGCTCCCCCTTTCGAGGAGGGTCCTTCTGAACTATTTTAAGTTTGTCTCAGAAAACTTTACTTGAGTTAGAGGTTTGGTTAGTACATTGGTAACTTGTTACAAATTCGAACTTTAATTCTTTTTTGCACCATATCTTGTATATGGAAATGTCATATCTCTATGTGCTTTGACTTATCATGGAATACTGGATTCTCTTCCATTTTGGTACAACTCTGTTTGTCACATAGGATCACAGTTGGGTCCATTTTTATGTCAAACAATTCTAAAGCCATACGGCTTCACAACTAGCAGAGCAAGCAGCCATATATTCCGCTTGTGATGAGAGCCACACTAGATTGCTTCCTTCTAAACCATGAGATCATGGTTGATCCCAGACAATAACATCCTCTCGATGTGCTCTTCCTGTCTGATACAATTTCTACCCAATCAACATCTGTGTAGCCATCTGAAGTCATGATCTCTAAGATAACATATATCAAAGTCTATCGTATCCTTTAGGTACCTCATCACATGCTTTTCAACTAACAGGTGAACACATCTAGTTTCCACTAGATACTGACTCAAGGTGTTCACAGCAAAGCATATATCTAACCTAGTATTTGTCAGACACATCAATGACTCAATATTTTGTCTGTACAGAGTTATATCCACTAACTTTGATGAGTCATCTACTAACAACTTCAAGAGTGGCCATTCCAACACATCAAGTCCTTTTATTATTTCTCAGCATACTTTCCCTTGTTGAGAAAGATTCCTTCTGAGCCTTGCCATACTTCCAGACCTAGGAAGTAATGCATCAATCTGAGATCTTTCATTTTCATTTCTGCAGCCATCTTCTTCTTTCTTTTCATGATCTGTTTCTCATTCCTTGTCAGAAAGAGATCATCGTCATACAATAATGGTATGATAGGTTCATCATCCACAACCTTAAGGTAAAGGTTAGGAACAAATTTACTTTTGGTAAAGCCCAAGCTTATCAAGAAACTGTCAATTCTCCCTTTGTGATTGAACATCATTCACACTCTGCATTGAATGATCTTCTGCATATCTATCTGTGCCATCTCTCGTTAGATGGGTCTACTGATATGAGCCTCAATATCATTCAAACTCTGTGGTGAGTTCCTTCTTGCATCCATGTCATCTGTGTATAGAAACCATATTCAACCTTGTAGCAAAGGTTGATATCCACATCACCCATGGTGATCATTAAGCTCATCAATTGATTATCGATCCTGGGAACCCACCATTAAGAGAATGGTCTTATCTAGCCACTTGGAGCAAACATCTCATCATGATTCTCTTCCTCTTTCTAAGAGAATATTCTAGCCACAAGCCTTCTATAGTGTGTTTTATTTGTAAATCCTTTTGTTGAACGTCCATCGCTTGTTCAGTGTTCACCATTCATCATGATCTTTCCTACAAATCAAAATTAAGTACATGATTAGTAATACTTCATAATCATCAAATCATATTGACATGATAACCTATTATGCATACAGATATCATTTACATAGTTATGCAACTATTTTGACCAATACTTTGGCACAACACTTTCCCATATCCTGTATGCATACAGTGGCTATCTAGATGCCTTCCATCTCTACCAGAACATACTATCGAGAGTGTGCACAGCTCTCAGCATGTCAGCAAAGAGGTTTCATTCTAGACAAGCAACAATGGAATGTTTTTCCAACTTACCAATCATATGCATATTAGTAGTATACTGTTCAATGCTCTATGAATGTTTACACTCAACGTGATATATTCTAGGAATACAAATATGCATACAAGCAATATCATTTACTATTGCAAATAACAACTCAAATACTTATCTTTTATGTTTGTGGTTGCCTCCCGCTTGATCTTCTATATGTCTTTTGAACTTCTATTCATTCTGAACCACTGTGCATGCTCAAGTGTGCACTAGTGTCATCCTCATGATCTCATACACAAACATACATTCATTAGTATATTCTCAATATTATTAAAACATTCTAATTCTAAATAATCTTGAATATGTATAGTCATGATCATTAGTATTCAGGGTTTCAAGGAAGTCTTCTTTTACTCATGCATATTCTTGTTTGATCATAGTACTCTTCTGGTTAATTAAATCATCAAGATAAGAGACATAATATGCATAAACCCTTGATTACTAACTTTATGAATAAGCATAACCAATCATACCAAGTATACTTATATAAGGGATCCTAACACAAGGTAAGATTCTAACTTGACATAGGAAAACATACCTGGATTAGTATACCTGCTTAGTTATGTACAACATACCTAAACAATCTCTTCAATGATTTAGAGATTCTGAGCTAGAACATGCATGTCTCATAGGTTAAGCATAATATAACAGAGTCATACATACCTCGTAAGTAGAACAAAGATTATGGATGAGTCTTTGTCTTCATGTTGTCATGGTCATGGAACTTGATTTGTCTTTTGTGATGTACCTGTATCTTGTTAGCAGACAACATCAACCTTACACAACACCATAATGCATTAGTACAATCATATAGCCCTAATCAATGAATGTCTTCGATCATTCACATGCATTCATACTGTTACTAGGGTGATAAGACAATTCTAACATTAATCAAGATTGTACTAATAAATAATATGAGGACAAACACATTATGAATTTAATCAAGAATCAGATTTCAAGACATACCTGAACCTCCTTAAGTCATACCTGTCGAGACTTCTTGTAGTCTTCTTATGTAAGGCCTTAGCCTCAACTCCCCGTGAAACTTGATCTGGAGCTTGATTAGGGTTTGCTAGAGAAACTCTAAAAATTCAATCTTTGACTTTCACACTTCTGAATGGATGGAAGGATGTGTCTTGCTGAGCTGATCAAACTAGCATACTTCAATTTTGAAATCTCCAAAATTTGACCCCTCAAAATTGCCTTCGAAACTTCTAGATCTTCTTGACAGGAACCCGAACTAGGGTTTGATAAAGCCCACCCTTCTGTACAATCAAAAGGTTCGATCCAAGGCTCTAAACTCTTATTTTTCTGAGGAGCTTCCAGCCGTGGTTACAGACTTCAAAAATTCCAACTTTTGCTAAAGCCCTAATTTTCCATCTTTTTGATCAAAATCCCGAACTGGGGTTTGATCAAGCCCTGTCTTCTACCAAACCAAAAAATTCGATCTTGGACTCTAAATTTCGATTTTACTGAGTAGCATTCAGCCGTGGATTCCGATTCCAAAAATTATAACTTTCTCCGAAACCCTAAATTCTGAAAGCCATGAATGAAGGTGCTCCAAAAATAATTCTATTTTGCCAGAAATATGTACTTGATTGTTTCTGCTGTAACTCCGAACTTTTCACTCCACAAGGTCTGAAAACATTTTCTGTGGTAGTCTGGCCTGTCATATTTCCATCCCGATAGGTCTGACCTCAATTGGATTTTCTGAGAGAGAGTTATGCCAAGTGTCGCAACGTGACCTGTTTATGGGATAAAACAGGAGAGCGAACTTGTACGGCCTTCCACGTGTCACTGGTTCAGCTTCGGCCTCTAAAAAAGTTTCTTGAGATAGTATAGTTTGTGTACTACCTGTCACTTTTTACTAAATTGCATTTGGAGCTTCCTATCCCAAGTTATGCCAAGTGTCACAACGTGACCTGTTTATGGGATAAAACAGGAGAGTAAACTTGTACGGTGTGCCACGTGTCACTAGTTCAACTTCGACCTCTGAAAACGTTTCCTGAGATAGTACATTCTGTGTACTACTTCTCACGTTTTACGAAATTTCATTTGGAGCTTCCTAGGCCAAGTTATGACCTTTTTTCCAAGGTCACCTGATTTTGACTGAGATCTAGAAGAGGCAGAAACCCTAACTTGTA
The DNA here is from genome assembly GCA_027924585.1 of Larix kaempferi. Classification (NCBI taxonomy): domain Eukaryota; kingdom Viridiplantae; phylum Streptophyta; class Pinopsida; order Pinales; family Pinaceae; genus Larix; species Larix kaempferi. The sequence goes on from BSBM01000818.1 coordinate 4,079,570, forward strand.
CTGATCATAACTCACAAAGTACAACGAATATGAGGGTGTCCTTTGGAAAAAAGGTACCTGGGGATGTTATCTACGACTAGTAAACGTTTCAGATCCTGAACCTTTGTATAAATGGATTTATAGCGAAAGTTCCACGATGACTGGTTTTTGCTATGTAAAACCCAAACCTTCAAATTGTCACAAGTGAAGCAAGTGTCGTAAGTGCCATACATTGCCTTCCTTCAGGTTAGCTCTGATACCATGTTAAGATTTAATATGCTAAGACATAAAATAGAAGCATTACATTCCATTCACAATAATAGCATATACAGGATCACTGAAGAAACAACAAGCACAGCATAAACACAAGAGACACAGATTTATCCTGGGAAACCCTCATGGGGTAGAAAACCCAGCAAAGCTTATTCAATATAGATGACCAGCAATACACAAAGATGCAAACCAAAGACATGATCTCCTCCTCCACCATAGAAGACCTCTCCTCCACAAGTGCGCCACTCTCAAGTGAGTGAGTGTGTGTCAAATGAGGAATACACCTCCTCTATTTATACACTACTCCTGACTCTTTTACACAAATCATGTAGGCTCGTATTTAACCAATGGGTTAAATACCCCACTACAACTGACTGGGCCGACCCCCCTAGGGTGGTCTAATAACCCTTTGACCCACATAACACATACAGGGCCGACCCCCACTAGGGAAGTCTAATAACCCAAGTTACCACATTCCGACGGAGGAATAAACATCTCCAGATATACAATAAGATCTTCACGGAGGAATGAATCATCTCCGGAATAATAAAGTACAAATATAATATTCTTTGAAGTTACAATATCTCAACAAAAACCCCACAACTTCCTCAGAGATAGAGAGAGCAATGGCTCAACCAAAGTACAACCAAAATACATTGAGATAGTCTCCTAGTAGCAGATGATCCTCCTCCTCACTAGTGTGCCACTTTCTGAGTGAGAGAAGTGTGAGTTTCCGAGTGATCAAATAGAGATCTCCCGATCTCTATTTATACTTAACCTGTTTACCCAGTTACACTATGGGGCCAACTTGTCTAGCTAGGTACATCCACCATATAATATATATTTCAGGGCCAACCCCACACATGGTGGTCTAATAACCCATCGGCAAGTACCCACACTTGCGACACTTGTCAATACACATGACGACACTTTCTTATAGAGGAATAACACATCTCTTATAAGGGTACAATAAATATATATGAAATACATAGATGAAATACATTCTGAAGTTACATATACATCAACAGAAGTATCATGGGTACCATCATCATGCCTTCAAGTGTTGGGCCTCTTCCATGGATGATAGGCTGAAATACCATATGAGAAAGTTTAAAAACAAGGTTATCTTCAAGCTATAACGCGTTGACGATTTATAATTATACCTTAATTCTGATAAACATTGCCTCTCATCCTGATAATAATAGGTTAACCAATCTATTAGGATACAACTATATCTGTAACTAAGAAACACAATCCCGGATTTCCTTTAACATTCTGTTTCACAGAAGTATTTTGTGCATCTTCATGCTTTCCACTCTCTCGAGGCATCACAATCTTTGGCAGATCATGTTTGGAGGTTTTAACTATTTTGATTTTAGAGTAGTCTTGATTGGTGCTAAATGTAGAAGCATGTCGTTGTGGTCTTGGTTTACCCCTGGAAGTAGGACCACATCTCATGCTACTACTATCTTTGTTCTTAAACCCAACCTTTTCTTTGGCATTGCTGGTCTTTTGCACCGCCACCTTTTCTTCATGATTAGCAATGATCTCTGATTCAGTATTATCTTCAGTCATTTCACTGTTAGCTGTAACCGCATATTTCATTAAATCCTGATGCCCAGCACCCATTTGAATGTCATAATAAACTGTTGATATTTGTCATGAGAGATATCCGCACTTTGCCCACAACTTTCTCCATTTGCAGATGGATTTTCCATCGCATTAGATACTATTAATTCCAATCCATTACAAACAGGTTTTGTTGAAGCGTTCTCAACTCTAGCAGGGTTTATGGCTTCTGTTTTACAACTTGCATTACTTGAATGCTTTGATTTTATGGGCTTTATAGTTGATATATTTGTAGAGCCTGCCTCCTTTTGTGCCTTTTTAGGAGGGTTGCTAATACTAGCCACTGGAACCGGCACATTTTTCTCTATGAAGTTGATATGCTTCTCTGTAAAACCACTATTCTTGAACACTAGCCCAAAAACCTTGTGGGTTTGTGCAGAGCTACTGTATGAATCTTCCCCCAAATTAGTACTCTTCCTTCCAATCTTTGGAACTGGAATCTACAACAATCATTAAAAAAAAAACTAGAATATCAATATACAAAACTTTGAAACCAAAAGCGATTTCAGAGTCAATGACTATATTCATCTCAAAGGATTATAATTTGCACAGCCTTTCCAAGTAGGGGGCATTTGAAACAGAACTATACATCTTGAGAAAGAACGGCTGCAATGAAAAAAATTTATGTTACAGAAAAATAAGATGCTATATTGTGAAAACCACTTATTCAAAAACAACTAGCAGAAATTTTTGGAATTTCAAGTGCTCCTTTCTAGTTCTCTTCACCTTTTTTGACTCAGACTTTGGCGACACTCCTTTCTGATAGAAGGTAGGCATAGGTGTGGCTTTGAAATTAAGGCTCTTACGCAATTGCTTGATTTCAGCCTCCAACTCTTCCTGAGTAAGCAATATAATAAAGCCAAAAGATGTTACCACACAACCAAAAAACATGGAAAAAATCTATTCCTCTCAGCTTCAGAATGTAAAAATGAAATAACCTAAAAATGAAACAAGGAAAAAAGTATTTGAATAGACCACTACTGCCTAGACTATCTGAGTAAGAAGAAACTTATTGAGTTGAACATTGCTTATGTATCTTACAAAGAGAATTACATATTGGCCAAAACTAAGAAGTTATATCAAGCTTGAGGCAAACCTGTGTCTTTGCTTGAATTTGATTCATCTTAGCTTCCTTGGCATTCATCTTTTCTTCCAATTTCATGTAGAACTGGAGTAAACCAACAGAATTCAATCAGAGACTTTGCAAAGAACATCATCATTTTTCTAGTTATGGAGTAATTTATAAAGTGAACAGAAGCAGCTGATGGGACACACTATATAATTGGCGAAAGCTAGCAGTTTAAGGCTTGAAATTTCAACTAGTATATAGATAAAAGGAAGCCATTTATCCAACCAGTTTGTTTGAACCTTTTTCAAAATGATACATCAACAATGCTTAAACACCATAGAAAACTCTCCAGAATGATTTCTCAACTAAGTAGTACCTGTGTTACCATAAACATCTGCCAGAGATGCCCTGAATGTTGTTGTGCATTTCAGATTTTGAAACAAAGAGGATACACCCCTGAAACATCTCAGGTGCTCGTGCTAAATTTTTCATGATATCAGATGACAGAAACATATCCAGCCAAAAGCCCACATTTCAGCCTAAAAAAATGACCAAAATATTATGAAAACCCAAAAGAACCTAAAAGGCTAAAAGGAAGCACAACAACCCTAACTCTAAAAGGGACCATCATAACTTATAAATAAAGCCACTTGGGCCTCCCAGAGCTGTAATATTTATAATTAACATTAGTAAACTAGCACAAACCATTATCCATTTCAATTAGGGTAGCCCTAATGAAATCAATAATTCAATTCCAAATACTTTAATAAACTGGGTTAAATGGATCTAAATAGGAATTTAAAAGGAAATAAAGGAGAGAGTAGTGAGATGCATCCACAACATTCTCAACTTGTCAAGAGGTAGGGTTAAGAGTAAGAATAGGGTCAAGAGGCATGGTAAAGCAAAGGTGAGGAAATGAACACAAGTTTGCTTCTCCCAATGCAGTAGGCAACCACTGAAGATGTTTCTGTGACATGGACCTGCTGATCCATGTACAGTTATTTCAAGCACAAGCCATACATCAAGTATAACCCTTTGTTTGTAACTAAATTCACAAGAGGCACATCAAAAATATTTTCATAATCATGACACTCCTTTGTAAATAGACCAATATAATAAAGTATTTAATACCAAAAAAACAAAATTAGCATTGACTTAAAGAGGCTAAAATACCTTTTCTGCTCCAAGTATGATATCTTCAATGTAGAGTTTTGAAGGCTTACCAAATGCAGAACATCAATGTTGCCATCACCAGCCTCTACACCGTCAATAGTCACCAGTAGAACATTACTGGAAACATACCGGAGCTCAAGTGAGATATGTATGGTACTATTTGCAAAAATGGGCATACTTAAAGGCAAGACTAGTTAAATTATTAATAGCTGCATGTGCCAATGCTTGCTTCTCTCCCATCACTCAACAACTCAACATCACTAGAAATAATATTTCTTGGACATCACAATGTTGGAAGTAAGTTGAGGACAGAATGTTTGTCAAAACAACTAGAGAACCTAGTAGGTATTATAGTTATTGCAAATGTTATGCGAGAAAACAAGACTGTACTATAATAATGGCACATAATTTGCAGAGGAAAAGCAGAATGTATCTGAAATTGTTCAAAACCATAGACTTTGCAAGCAAGAATACTTAAATTATTAACAACTGCATGTGCCAATGCCTACTTCTCTCCCATTACTCAACAACTCAACATAAGTAGAAATCATATTTCATGGACATCCCAATGTTAGCAATAAGTCAGGGATGGAATTTCTGTCCAAAAAACCAGAGCACCTAGCAAGTATTATAGTTATTGCAAATGTTATGAAAGAAAAGAAGACTACTATAATAATGGCACATAATTTGCAATAGAAAAGAAGGCTGTACTATAATAATGGCACATAATTGTTCAGAACCATAGCCTCTACGATACACTTCAATGTTTATGTTCCAATGTGTTCCTTTTATGTTGTTGTTGGCTTATATGTTCAAAAATTTGAAAAACAATGAATTTATTTTGTAATTTTTTAATGTTTTCCGCCGTATTTTCCTAATTTTTCACTGATGTTGTCGAGAAGTTGTATTCTAGACCTTCCCTTGCCGATTGTTTTCCAATGCCAATGTTATCAACTATGGCTCAAACTCCCTGGTATTGGCACATGGACTTATCCCTTTGAAGATAGCGTGATAAAATTTCCTGGGACTTGAACCTGGACTCATGCCTTTGAAACTCATGCCATATGGGTGGGGAAAATGGGACCCTGGTGAATGACTTAATAATAAATATCCCATCAGAATAACCAATGAATCAATACCTTACTGGCATAAAATGAGTATTTTGATTGGAAGTGTTTGGATTTTATTTGAATTGGAATTTGACTTGTTCTTTGATCTACAAGAAACTGCAATTGAGGGTCAAAGGAGTAGTCTTGTCACTTTTTGTATTGAAGGTCAGTTTTCTGAGGAAAAACACATATGACTGTTGTTCAATATAATCTAGTTAAGTCACGGTACATTAACCGGTCCTTTATTTAATTCAGATTCGAGGCCTATACATTTGTTCCAAAAGAATTGTGGGAAATCAGATGCATTGAGCAATTTCTTGAGGTCAAAAGAAGAGAGTCACCACAAGTGGGCTACACAATCGTAGGACAACAATGAAGAGATAAACAATGCATGTAATTGATTTTGAATTTAAATTATTTTCCAATGCAACTTAATCACTTTTCAGTATAATGTTTGTGCAGGTGAGATGCTAGTATCTCGGCCTAAATATTTCTTGATGAAGTTTCAATAGGTTTAGACATTGCTACAACATATCATATTGTAAAATGTTTGTGTAAAATAGTCCATGTCCTTTATGGTACAATGCTTATCTCTCTTCTACAGCCTGGTCCTTAAACATATGAACTATTTGATGATATCATCTTACTCTCCGAAGGAGAGATTGTGAATCAAGGTCCTCGAGAATATGTGCTTGATTTCTTTGCTTCTATGGGATTCAGGTACCCTAATAGAAAGGGAGTGGTTGATTTCTTGCAAGAAGTAAGTATAATTTTTATCTGCTTCAGTTTGATCTAGTGGGTTTTGGTAAGCATTATACACAAGCATACTTAAAATATGTGCAGTCACTTAAATTTCAATAAAATTCAAGGAGATAATATGACATATGGATGAACCCATGAATGGGAAGCCTAGGCTAATTAAATATACTAAAGATAGGATACCCTATAATTTGCTACAACTCCTCCTATATCCATTTCTACTTGTAGGGTTTCGTTTCTGTTTGGATATTTTTGACTTCTAGATGAAGCTAAATGAGGTTTGTAATGCTTCCATTTTATTTATATAGGTGACCTCAAGAATAAACCAAGAACAATATTGGGTAGAAACTAGTCAACAATACCACTACATTCCTGTCAAAGAATTTGCAGAGGCCTTTTAGTCATTTCACATTGGTAAGAGCCTTGTAGAAGAGTTACTACATCCATATGACAGGAGGAAGTGCAATCCCACTGCTCCTACTATGGATAGTTACGATGTCAACAGATGGAACATATTGAAAGCTTGTTTCTCTAGAAAAGTGTTAGTTATGAAGAGAAATTCTTTTGTCTATATTTTCAAGACTGGACAGGTCAGCCACATAGAGATCAAATTAGGGAAAATGATCAACTATACTTGTTCAACTTATCAATCTCAAATAACATGCAATCTAACAAATGAATGAATTGCATTACGAATCGGACCTGATGCGACTTGACTCTGTATTTCCTTTGTATCAATTCAAATTAGAGCATAATTTGGAGCATTGCAAACAAGATACAATATTGCTTTTAATAGAATGTAAATAGCAGCCAAATTCTTGCAAAGGATTTTTATAGTTAATATATGAATATTGCAAATATTGTAAGCTTATATTGGAGAACTCATGAAAACCAATTCAATTTTGTAGGCATTAAATTATCTTCTAATGAAAGTTGTTCATTCAAATAATATATTCTAATTAAGTTTAATCATGACTACTATTACTTATTTTTCAAGATTGAAAATGCTATACACTTGTCTGGGATCCACAGTTTTGAGATTCTTGTCATTTTATAAACACACTCCAAACCTTGGAGGCTTTACTAGGTGTACAAAGGACTAATTCAATGCTTGGACAAACCATATTAGAGGCTAACTACTCAAGCAAATATTTCTTATGTTCAACAGGATGTATGGAGTGAAAATTGAAACCAACTAAGAAATGAAGTGTTTTATTGTGTGTAGAATCTTATGAGTTATTGTTGGTTTAGCTCTAAACCACAGAAATATCCAAGCAACTAGGGAACCCTTCCCTATCAAATGCTTTAGTCGTTGCTACTTGTTCATAATTTTTAGGAACAAATTCTTGGTTGGATTTGTAAAGGGGTTTAACTAGGAATCACACGAATACTCTATTCTTATGTTTAACTTTTTTAGTTTATACACTTTACTTCATAAATCGGGAAAATATGTGATGCATGTGTTTATAAATGGGAAAATTTTGGCAAGGTACCTATCCTATTTTTTTTTTACATTTTACCTCATAAATAGGATAAACAACCCATAAAACCCATAGAAGGTAAAATTAGGGTGTTTTATTATCTTATACTACAAGGCTGGTGAATATGTGTACATCTCATTTATGAGATAAGCCTGATTTGGATAAGTGTGGGATGATACTGCTGATAAAAGATGCATGAGGAAAGAAACAACTATATTTACATTCTTAAGTGACCAAAAGTGGTCAATGTAACTGGATTCAAGAAATTACATCAAGCAAAGGAGTGTCTAAGAAATCTATGATATAAAGTACATATAAAACACAATGAAATGATCTACATCAAATTTGATGCAGTGATGATGTGCATCAAATACCAATTGGCTATCAATGCAGAATTAGTTGATGGTGGAATCTCATCCTAAGCAATGTCAAGTCTCTTTGGAATGATTCCATTCTTCACATGCCTTGCCAAAACATCATATTCCTAATTTTAAAAGTTTCCCCATCAATGTTGTTTTGCGTAGGGCTCCAAAACAGGTATTGTAAAATGATCTAGAGGTTAATCTAGAGAAGAATATTAATCTGGAAAATTTCCCCATTCCAAATGCAATGCATGACTAAAAATCGGATTTCACCAGGAACAATATACAGAAGGGTAGGCTGCAAAGTGACAAAAAAATATCGAGTGTAATACAACCAAATAATAGCAATTGTTAAAATGCAGGAAAAGGATCTCAAACCTGAAATTCTAAGAACCAACAAAACTCACCAGATCTGATAAAAGACAAGTGTTGGAAAAAACAATGCAAATATTTTTTTTCTCAACTTACTTGTGTTGCCTAAAACTAATTCATCCCAATGATTGTGACAATTACGCCTACTGAGTAACCAATGAATGCACTCCTAAAGTATCATTCTCCTTTTTCTCTTGACACATCAAATCGTAAAGCTAAAGCCACCAAAATTCCTGCATAGAAAAGAAATCCAAATAAATTAAATATAACTTGTTAACCTTAATCAAAACATTGAAAAACTTGAGTACAGGAAATAAAAACATATTGCAACAAAGAATCAAGGTACACATACTGGCATGTGTTATAGACCATTTTAACACAATAATTAGGATAACAACATCATCCCAATCTGTGTATTGGGATTACTTGCTCACTATAAAAAGTATGATTACCTTAATTGGATGTGTAACAAATGAAGCAACCTTGATGGGAATTTAAATTGACTGAGAAAGGAAGTAACAATATTCCCATTTTGGAGCACACTAGTGAAGCAACCTTAATGGGAATTTAAATTGACTGAGAAAGGAAGTAACAATCTTCCCATTTTGGAGCACAATAGTGAGAAACAGATCATTTCTCGTCAGGAAAAAAAATTTCAAGCGACAAATGACATTTATGATTATTGATTTCCACTAGAACTAGTTTGGTCTTAATCAATTGGGTCTAGTGAAGGTGGATGAAGAAAGGATAAATAATTATCCTCTCCACCATGGTTCAAATCCCACTTGTGACATGTTCCAACTTCGTGAGACAATTGTTGATTGGGATCTTTGTGAAAAATGTTGATGGGGGATGGCAAGGTACTAGCAATCTCATCCTTGCTTACAGGCTTGTGGGTAGGATGAATTATATAGTCCAGGAAGAAAAAAACTATTTTGTTCTTGGAAACTATTTTGAGGACTTGCTCTCTTAGGAGAAAATTTCTGAGAACTGAATTTTTGTGGAGCAAAATGGTTTTCAGTATTTCTAAGGAAAACAACGTATTTTACTTGGAAGATATTTCTGAACTGACAGCAAGTTTTTTGTATGTAATTTGGAGCATTGAGAGCAGGTTCAATAACTATTTATAATATTATAGAACATATATATACACATGTAAACATATAAACCACAACATCTATATAAATATTATATATCTTAATATCTATAGTGAATCCATGTCCATATCACCATCACTAAATTAGTATTGTACAATGCATCAAATAAATTGTCTCCATATCAATCAGAACTATCAAAGAAAAACTTATCTAGGTCTCCATCTCGTATTGGACCATTCTTCCTTTCAATATATCCAATATGGAATGCCTTGGAGCCTTGGAAATTAGTATCCAATACTTCATAGGGAAAATACATTTCCCCTATAGTTAAATATAACCAAGGGTAGGTGAAAGAATGAGAACTGGAAACTGAAAGACCTTGTGGAGAAAAAAAATAACTCAAATTGGATCATGCAAAATTTGGGATTAATCATGTCACAAGGAACTGAAATAAATTAGTTGAACAAAATTGGAAAATTAAGAAAAATTATTTACCTACAAATCAATGACTTGCTTATAGCTGAAAAGAGGGTGTGGTTAGTTTAAAATTATAAAAAGGTCGCACTTTGTTATCACAAATGAATGTAAACAATATGTTAGTGGCATATGTGATTCAAATAGGTATCACTGGATAAGAGCAAGATCATTTAACAAACTTGTCAAATCATGATATAGGTCTCAAGAAGACCAACAAAGATTCAAGGGAGAGAATCGCATATTGAACCAATGATGCAGTTGGACAACTATGAAAATCACTTTGTGTTTGTAGCCAATTCCACAGCTTTAGGAACAAGGTGGACAATACAAAATCTGGGAAAACAAGGTCACAGTCAACAAAATCAAATCCCATCTGACAACTTTTAGCAACAAAGTTCCTAATGGATTTAAGTCATTCAATTGGAGGATAACTTTGAAGATAACTACAATAGCTTTACTAAAAGGTGAAAGGGGATTAGTTGTCACCTTTAATTTGTTTTAGGATTTAAATACCAGAATAATTTACATGTTGAAAGCAACAAAAGAACCAATGGAAACCAAATCTCACCCAAATTCTGAAATAGCTTCCTCACAAGTGCACTAGAGAAAAAGTGCAAGCAGCAAAACCCAAGCATAAGTGCTGAAAAGTAGAAATACACAAGTGTGCCTAAGAGAAAGATGTCGATCACAAGAGAACGCCAAAATTAAGTGGCATTAGGCTTATAATACTTCTTATTTCATATCAGTAAGTTAATAAGATGAGATGATACATATGGTAAGAAGATCTTGAGTTGTGAATCTATTGCATTATGTATCTATACACAACTCAAATGAGGTAACCCTTCAAGAAGGGGAGGTGTAAATTCGAGAGGGGGTTACAGACCTACAAAACAAAGGAAAATACCCAAAAGACATCATTGAGCCTACATATCAAGTTTGACTAGGTATTTATCATTTGCAAAAAATTTCCAACCATAATAGGGCATGACCTTTCATATAGTCTATGCTCAACAATACATCCATAAAGAAGGATGGGCACTTCACCTCTTAGTGACAACAAATTCTAGTTGATGTTCTTACACCTTGTCTGCTTGGGGATGACTTTCACTGTGTGATAGAGTAATGTGGTACTTCTGATAGAAAATGATGCTCCCATGTTGGTTTACTTTCCCGGATATATTGATATGCTGCTCAAACGTAAGACACTATTTATTTCATGCCCACACAGACCAGCAATTAGGAATATGACATCTAGATGGCCCCATGCACTTCCAAAATTGTTTATGATGTGTTTTCTTTCAAGTAGCTTGGTATACTTGAAGAAAAGGGATGGAGTTATTCATTTCCTCTTTTATAGGTTTCCTTCCTTTTTACAAGCCACTAGATTTTGAATTTTATAGACTAAGGCCAAACCAATTCCTCCAATTCTTAATGATGAAATGGAACAAAATGAGTCTCAACATCAACAATTGCCTTCTATTTAAAAATCAACACAAGAAATGCAGTAGCATGATCAACACTAGCCACAAAAATATGCATCTCTCTTGCCAACAGAAGCATGATCAACAACATACACATCATATGCAGCTCTCCTGGAAACAACAACAATATGCACGAAATGGGGGAATGTTGAGAAGCAATCAAATTTAGAGAGGTGGATGAAGTATGGGCTATGGAGTAGGTGGTCAAGGTAAGATTCACATGAATAAGAGAGGAAGTTGTAGGGGCATAAGTGTTGTCTATTCTAATGGTCATGAAAAGTGTCATGACCAGGGTAGCCCATCCCCCAGAAACTACTATAGAAGAAGAGGGAAAGATGGAAGAGGTGTTGGCATAGTCTACAATAACAATGTTGTTGGCCCGATCCAAACAACTGCTGATCCATAGTAGATTGATGTGCATCTACATGTGCTTTTATGCTTTGATGTTTTTTGTGGAAAATATGTTGAAGTTAGAACACGCTTCTTTCATCGTAAGGGAGGGGACTCATGTTTTGGTCTCTATTATGAAACTTTTTGGCCATGTTTCAATATCCAATTTACTGAATGACACATTACAAGAAGTCCTTGGTACTCCATATATATTTTTGATGGAATGACTCCAAATTTGACAGTCCAAAGTCCACTCATCATGATTTGGTCAAACATTCTCCAATGTAGCTCCTTGAACTAATTGTTTCCCATGGGAGTGAAAATAATTTTTTAGCACCTTTCATGATGTGCAAGTTAGCATTGGAAAGTAGGGATGCAGGAGACCAAGTATACAAGTGATTTTTTTATGGTGATTGGGATATTTGTAAAATCATCATGTGGTAGTTCTTGGTGTGACATATTTGAAGATAAATAGGTTTCTCTTGGTTGTAATATTCAGGAAGAAATTACAATCCCACTTTCAATATATAATCCTTTTCTTGAAAGTTCATTGATTAAAATAATCTTTTTAGATTGAATCTTGATATGATCTTGAGTAATAAATTGTTGGTAGCATTTGTACATTTAAACACAATCCCATAGGTATGGTGTATTTTTAATTATGTATATAATCTTGTGTGATGAGCATATTATTGGGTGCCCACTCTGAAATCTGCTAAAGTTGGAGAGTGCATACATACAAATCAAGATATCAAATCATTTTTTTCAGTAAAAATGACTAACTGGATGTAAGTTCGACACTACTTTGAATTCGAGTAGTTTGGTAACTGAACCATTGGGTTTACTATATTTAATTATAACAAAAGCTTATTGAAATTTCTATTGAATGAAAATATAGATCTCTTGTGTTGCTTGGGACATTTTGTAGAATTGACCATCATAAAATTATTTTCATCCTGCTAGAAAATGGTCATTCCATTAAATGAAAACAACAAATGGATAGGTAAATACCAAGTTGCTTAGGAAATTATATATAACTAATCATATTAATATCATTTTTATTGTCTGCTAGAAAATGGTCATTACCATTAAATGAAAACCACAATGGATAAATAAGTATTCAAGAATTCTCTTAAATGTATCAAATAGTACAGAAGTCCCTCGATTAGTGCTTAGAGGGATATTTTATACAATTTTTTGCTACATGTTTCATGTTTCAATGAAAAAAAAAATATGGTTTTTCTATTGGAGCTTTACATTTTATAGTAATTTCAATTTTGAGTTTGCTAAGCCAAGGGCTCAAAAGTGTATTTATTAGGTACCATGTTCTCACCATTGTTTGGGAACTTTGCATTTGCTGCTTAATAATTTTGGATTGTTGTGGTTAAACGATGGAAAATTCTCAAGCAAACATGTTCTCACCATGGTTGGAGAGGTTTTCATTAGTCATTTAAGAATTTTTTATCATTGTTGTTTACCTAAGTTGCCAGGGTACTTGGGTACTGGGATGGGTACAGGTACGGGTACGCCACTTTTTGAAACAGGGTACTTGGGTACATCGGGGTACTATATATATATATATATATATATATAATTTTCAAGTTTATAAATTATATTATATATTAATATTTATTATTAAGTTTTTCTTTGTTCAATGTTCATTGTTCAACAAGTAAACAGTAAACTCCAACACACATTGGCATTGCACATTACTTGAAATTCAGATTGCATATTGATATTGATATGAATCATCATCATGATATATGTCCATTGTCATACTACATCCAAAATTTGACAAATGGCATTTGTCATATTTTCGAACATGAAATACAAAATACTAAAATACTATTTAAATACTACACATCATAGTTGATTTCAGATTTGGCTTCCTCAAGCCATCTATGCTAGACCAATAGCATATGCAACATCACTGTATACATCTAATTTGAATATCTAATGTAGGAATTGTGAGACATGAATCATGATACATATGACTTGAAATGCCTCAAAGGCTGAAAGTTATTTGTAAGAAGAATAGTTTGGCTTGTGTAAGGAGCTTGTTGCACTAACCTAAAATGACAGGTTTATTATTTTATAACAACATGACTACGTAATTATGTCTATTGCTATTCAAAAATTGTGTAATAGCAGATTGAGATAATGCGTTTATTCATGTTGTGGAAGTCATTGGACCAAATCGTTGCACACTTGGACATTTTTGGGAGAGAGCCCCACCATACCCTACCCCCTCTTCACTTCAAAACTTAAAAAAAAAATTGGATTTTGAAGTCCACAAGCTAAGATTTATGGGCCTGAAGTACCCCCGAAGTACGCAAAATCAGGGTACTTTGCCTTTTTTGGAGTACCAATACCCAATTGGACAGTGGAAAGTATTGGGTACTTGGACAAGGTACTGGGTACTTCTTGGGTACTCTCGGGAGTACCCGTTCCTGTACCAGGTACGGTGGTATGGGTACATGGTATTGGTACGCATTCCCGACCCCCCGGTATGGGTACCATGGATACTTAGTTGTTTACCAATTCATAATTTAGATGATAGCAAAGGAGGATGTGAATGAAAAAATATTAATAATCCACTTCTATGCACCCTGAAAAGAGGACATGTTTTGTGCGTTTACAAGTTTTTTGACATTCAATGCTTGTTACTCAGCTTGGATGACTTTGTTAGCCATCTTGGATTTCTTTGTTTTTACTTTAGATATCGCTTCCCTACAACTTCAGATAATTTTTTTCTATTGAGACGTTTAACTATTCTAATATGAAAAGGTACAATAAGATAGAATAATTTTAAAAGAAGTGGTTTATCACTAGCAATTTTTGTGAGAACACATCATTACGGGGGATTGCAAAATGATATTGTGCACTGAGTATACATTCATCAACCCAGAAGTATTCCCGCCACAGATAACAAAAGGATTTTGATGCAAGATACAATATAGCATATAGCATTTCTTAAAATAAAAGCTTTTGAGTTTCAAGATACAACTCACAATTCCATGCAGTTGTTTTATGTAGCTTGACTAATAAGCAAGGACAATTTCCTTTAACTCCATAATGAAGAATTGATCTTGCAAAGGTGAATCAAATAATATGAAATAGAACTTCAAGAGATTGCACAAGCACTCATGGAAGGAAAAAGGGGTTGATCGGAAGGAATATATGTGATATATTGCAGTAGTATGCTCTCTATTCAAAGGCATCTAAAGTGTGATATAATTCTGTGAAAAATCTATAGAAGTTCATTGTTAATATTGAAAATTGTGAATGTCCTTTAAGAATAATAGACTGTCTGCACCTTGGGCCTTGACTAGGGTATGTTGGCAATCATCATAAAATTTTAACTCATTCTATGACAATTCATTTTGGAAATATTTGTTGGGAATTAGAGAAAGAATATAGTCAACCCAGTTGAAATGGGAATTGTAAAAACTATCTGTAATTGGTGGAACTGCAAAAAGTGGCAATGTGTAAAGAATGGATGGAAGAAAAATAAAACCAAGCCAGTTTATAATATGGGACTCAAATCAAATAGAATTCCATATTGAGCTGAATAATGCAGCGATTACCTAAAGAAAATTTTTAATAATCAGAAAATACATATGTATTTGGAACAAGTTCCATCTCCAGTCACTGAAGAAATAAATTATTGATGAATACATATCCAGTGGACACAAGTTTACAAGGGATTCCAAAGAGTAAATAAGAAACTAAGAAGCATTAATTGAATATAAAAACCATGCAAAACCATCCACAAATACTAAGTATCTTTTGTGGTCTTTGAGTTAATCAATAAGTTCTTAGATACAGCACACCACCTAAAGGAACTAAACCTGAATTATACAGATCTTCCTATTTGTGGGATGTGGTGAGTGCACATTAACTAGATTTGAATCTACCTCTATGAATAAGCCATATCATTTTTTGCTTCTATAGCTGGTGCATCGATCCATTTCTCCATGCATGGCTACATGCCTTGCTGGTCGTCTAGGTTAGTATTCAAAGTCATCCCGTGGTTTTCTTGATTGATTTGGTCAACGAGATTTATAAAGTGGCCCTCAAGGAATAGTTTATGATCATCAGGGCAATAGAATAAATATGTTTTTACAATGCATTTCCTTATGGGAAGGAAATAATATAGAAGTTATGCAAGATGGTTGCACCTCGAATTCAATACAAACTCACTTGGAATCAGAGTCCAATGAGATTAAATTAGCCTAAAAAATTATTCTCAATTAATAGCATATGTAGTAGATGCCAACAAACAAAACACTACCAAACACTAGATGATCAAAGTGTTAAACTTTGGGAAGTATGCCAACTGTCAATCAATTTAACAGAGCCATGAGGGAAAAAATGCATCCATAGATCCATTTGTTGCACTTGATTTAACAACTATGACCTGTGATGAAATCCCATCATTGACATGTTCATTTTTTCTCATGCGATCAACAACTGGAATATATTATGGGGGCTCAAGTTGTACACATTTTAATCCTCCACATACCTCTGTAATTCCTAAAACCTCTCAAGACAAGGCATAAAACTAAGAATTGCAGAGGGTAGAACAAAATTTTTGAAAACCACAATCATAGTCTCTGCATTGTGTAGAAGTGGTTTTGACTTGAAAATGATAGATCACAAGTTTTATAAATCCAAATTTAGGGATTGAAGTTTGTATAAAGGAATTAAAACCAACTTATTGACAAATAATGATAACATGGGTTTCATTCAATCAGATACCTTCCATCTGTGGGGATTGAATTTTAGAAGTTCATCAAATAGAGTTGGATCCAAGTGTACTACTACAAAAACCGACAAAAATTTCCATCCAACAGGGATGCCATATCCTGTACCTGAAAATAACATAAGATTTACAACTACTTTAAATGTTGGGCATATAATGCTAAAGACTAATTATATGCAGAGACCTAATATTCCCAATTTAAGTCACATACCTTTGAAATGGACATCTTGTAATTCCCTTATGTGCACAAGCTCAACATTAGATCTATGGCTTGGATTAATTTCACTATGTGATAGAGTAATGTGGTACTTATAATGGAAAATCCATGTTGGTTTACTTGCCCAGATCTATTGATATGCTACTCAGAAGGTAAGATATTGTTTATTCGATGCCCACATAGATCAAAAATCAGGAATATGACATCTAGATGGCCCCATGCACTTCCATAATTTCTCCCAAGTTCAAATCGATGCACAGAATATTGTCCCCACTTGTGAATATGGTCTCTTCAAGCCCCACATACCTTCACATAGAAAAATTGTTGAGTTTTGAAGGCCCTCCAAGCTTCCACAAACTTCCCCACATTCTAAACAAGCCCACGATGCCTCAGACTCTGTCTAATGCCTACTACCTAATAAATTTTGATCATTAATTCACAATACTCTTGGATCTTTACTGAGAGAATAACATATACAGTATATCAATGCATAACAATAACAATAAGCATCACAAGCATCACAAGAATCAAAAGCATGAGAGACAAGAGACACAAAGTTTCCGTGGGGAAAACCCTAAGGTAAAAAACCCCACAACTTCCTCAAAGATAGACAGAGCAATGGCTCAACCAAAGTACAACCAAAATACACTTGAGATAGTCTCCTAGAGCAGATGATCCTTCTCCTCACTAGTGCGCCACTTTCTGAGTGAGAGAAGTGTGACTTTCAGAATGATCCAAATAGAGATCTCCTGATCTCTATTTATACTTAACCTATTTTCCCAGTTACACTATGGGGCCAACTTGTCTATCTAGATACATCCACAATATAATATATATTTCAGGGCCGACCCCACACATGGTGGTCTAATAACCCATCGGCAAGTACACACACTTGCGAAATTTGTCAATCCACATGACGACAGTTCCTTATAGAGGAATAACACATCTCTTATAAGGGTACAATAAATATATATGAAATACACAGATGAAATACATTCCGAAGTTACATATACATCAACACTCCCTCTTAACTATGAAGTTATTTCTCGACATAGTTCTACTAGACAAGTCTTCTTCTCGGGATCATCGTCATCAATGCATCGTCATCATCATCGTCACTACTGCTACTATCTCAACCAATCTCTGACTCTACTCGTCATAGGAAGTTCTACAGAGCCAGTCATTTTTCATACTGGATGTAGACCCACCACCTACAGGTCTTCATCATCTGTGTGAACGGTCTGATAAAGGTGGCCTCTCAGGACTAATTTTATGTGTTGATGAAATATCGGAAAGAGTATCCCAGGAACATTTATGTGCCTAAGCACGACCGGCAAGATCTCCCAGGAATGATTACATTCATCTCCTCCACAATACCTTTAAAGAGAATCCCAGGAACATTTATGTGCCGCAGCACGACCAGCAAGATTTCTAAAGAGCATCCCAGGACTTATTACGAGCACACAGCTCAACCTCTCGGATCTCTAGGACTGATTACATGTGGATAGACAAAACCTTTAAAGAGCATCCCAGGAACATTTATCCGCCATAGCACGACCAACAAGATCTCTAAAGAGCATCCCAGGACTAATTACAAGCACACAACTCAACCTCTCGGATCTCCAGGACTGATTACATGTCTCCGTAGTAATACCTCATTCCAGGACTGATTGTGAGCACACAGCTCAACCTATAAGATATCTGAGGACTGATTACATACTACATAGCAATACCGGAAAGAGTACCCCAGGAACATTTATGTGCCGCAGCACGACCGGCAAGATCTCCCAGGACTAATTACATGCTATTTGCACAACCTGCCATATATCATCTCTGACCTCCAAGTATCAACCTGATACTCATGATCCAACGAATCATCATCGTCGCACGAGGAATCATCCTGATGCCCATGATCATACTGATCATCATCACTATACCATCTTGGTACATATCATCTGGAGCAACATCCTGAAGCTCATCATCATGATCATCCTGATCATACAATGCATCCACCTAATGCATACCACGTATCTACCTGATACATATCATCATACATGATCCACCTAATCATACAGTGTATCCACCTGATACAAATACAAATACATGGTCCAAGCATCCAACATGATGCATATACAAAATACATACAAATGATCCAACTGATCATATCCAGCATCCAACATGATGCATACATACATAAATGATCCAACTGATCATATCCATCATCAACACGATGCGTACATACATACAAATATAAATGATCCAACTAATCATATCCAACATCAACACGATGCGTACATACATACAAATATAAATGATCCAACTGGTCATATCTAGCATCCAACATGATGCATATACAGAGCTGTAACTGGAGTATCGTCCTGATACTCACCATCCAACGCTTACATCCACAGCCATGTGAAATATCCTCCTTCCAACATGCTTGGAATGGCTTCAACAAATGTGTCCATCACTTCTCCCTCGAAGTGTCGTCGATCTGAAGAACACCAAGCCTCTCCCTGAAGTACTCAAACTTCACCCTGGCTAGTGGCTTCATCATCACATCTGCAATCTGCTCGTCCATTGCAACATACAGGAGTTTCACGGCTCCTCTCTGCACCATATCCCTGATATAGTGATATTTGATCTCTATGTGTTTCGACCTGTCATGAAACACTGGGTTCTCAGACAGCTTCACACAACTTTGGTTATCGCAGAATATACCAGTAGCATCCAATGGGATATCAAATAACTCAGACAGTAGCTTCTGTAGCCATATTGCCTCACAACTAGCTGAACAGGCTGCAACATACTCTACCTCAGCTATACTCAGTGCTACGCAGGACTGCTTTTTGCTAAACCAAGAGATCACACCTGATCCCATACTGAAGCAGCACCCAGATGTGCTCTTCCTATCTGCAGCACTACCAGCCCAATCTAAATCAACATAACCCTGCAGATTAAACTTTTGATTCGCTTCATACTTGAGCCCATAATCCACTGTACCCTTCAGGTACCTCAGAACATGCTTTACAGAAACGAGGTGAACACTCCTCGGATCCATCAGAAACTGGCTCAATGTGTTCATAGCAAAGCAAATATCTGGTCTCGTGTTCGTCAGGTACATCAAGGACCCAATCATCTGACGATACATAGAGACATCAACCGGCTCAGATGAAGCATCACATAGAAGCTTTAGATTCGATGCCATGGGTGTGGCCATGGCCTTGCAATCCATCATCCCAACTCTCTTCAGGATATCTACTGTGTACCCACCTGAATTCTGCCACACCTCCATACCTAGGAAATAATGCATCATTCCCAAATCTTTCATTTTGAACAAGCTTCCTCTTTGTATCACACCAAGTTCTGGGAGCTTGCTACAAGCCATACAAGGCTTTCTTCAATCTACACACATGTGACTCCCTGTCAAGTATTGGGACTACATCACAAACATTTCTTCATGATCGACGGATCATGGCATTCCATTTCTTCATCCCAGATCCTGGGAACTTCAATATCTTCAATATATATCTTTGTTGCTGGAACAACTGTTGTAGTCCTTCTTTTGTAGGGGAAGATATACGGCCTTTCCTACAAAACAAGTTAAATTGCATGATTAGAAACATCTCATAATTTTCAAAACAAATTCTTTAAACATAAAGAAATATGTCATGCAGTCATGCAATTATCTTAGCCAATGCTTCAATACAACATTTATCCATGTTCCACAACTTTCTAGATGCCTTCCAATCTCTACCAGAACATTGTTAAGAGTTTGCACTACTCCCAACATGTCAGCAAAGAGGTTTCATTCTAGATAAGTAGCACTGGAATGTTGTACAGTGCCACAGGACACTTACCCATCACATGCATATTAGTAGTATACTGTTCATTAATGCAATCATTCTAATATGCACAACACATCTCCTAAGTCTAGGAACATGAGCATAATATTATTTAAACAAAAATAGGCAAGAAATGATAATTGAAATACATATCTTTGTTTGTTTGTTGGGTGGACTCCCTCTGATTCTTTGCTTCCTGGCAGGAGCTACTGAAGTAGCTTCTTCTACACCTTTCTGTTGTGGAATGTAGGAAGATGGTCAACTCCCTCTCAAAATCTGCATCCTTGCAAGAGTTGTTGGAGTGTGCTCCCTCTTGATCTTTTCTTCCTGGATTACCTGTCCTTGAACTTATATTCATCCTTGCTGACATCAACCTTCTTGAACCCTGGAAAGTATATTCTGTAAGCCTTCGATCTTTCACTATAACCCACAAAGATACCCTTCTTTCCTGAAGGATCTAGTTTAGTCCTCTTTTCCTTTGGGACATGAGTGTATACTGGACAACCAAATATTCTGAGATGGCTGACTTTAGGTTCTTACTAGAAAAGACCTCTTCTGGTGTCTTGTTGTCCAATATCTTGTGGGGTGTTCTGTTCTGCACATATACAGCTGTTCTAGATGCTTCTGCCCATAGATGCATAGGTAGATCCTGGTCATGCAGCATTTCCCTTGTTGCTTCCATGATTGTTCTGTTCTTCCTTTCTGTAACTCCATTCTGTTGAGGATTATAAGGAGCAGTCAACTCCCTCTTAATCCCTGAATCACTACAAAGCTTCTTGAAGTCACCTGAGGTGAATTCTCCACCATTGTCGGATCTGAATGTTTTGATCTTCTTGTCAATTTGATTCTCCATCAAGGTTTTGAATTCCTTGAACTTATCAAACACCTCATCTTTGCTCTTCAAGAAGTATACCCAAGTCTTCATGGAGAAGTCATCAATAAATGAGACATAGTAAACATACCTACTTAGAGAACTGGATGACATAGGACCACATACATCTGAGTGGATGATTTCTAGGATATCTTTTGCCTTGCTTTCACTGCTTGGGAAAGACTTCTTAATATTCTTACCTTTTGCACATCCTTTGCAAACACCTCCATGTTTGGTATTGATTTCAGGAAGACCCTCTACAGCCTTGCTTGCAATTGGAAGTGCCCTATAGTGCATATGAGCAAGTCTTCTATGCCAAAGTTCACTTGGCTCCATGGATTCATGCACCATGGCATGTTCAGGTTGTCCTTTTAATTTATACAAACCTCCCTCTTGCTCTCCAATCACTACTGCATCATCTATGGTCTTTCCCTTTGGCCACATTAGGACTTGGCCATCCACAAATGCAACCCTCATACCTTTTGAATCCAATGCAAAGATGGAGAGTAAGTTCTTCTTGATCCTAGGTACATAAAGGACTTCTTTCATCTTTAAAGATTTTCAGAATCTAGGTTGTAGGAGGCTTCACCACTTCCTTTGATGGGTATTGATAATCATCCCCAAGTTTCACCTTATGGGGTGATTCATGTTCAGATAGATTCACAAAATATTCCTTAAACCCAGTCATGTGTTTGGAAGCCCCACTGTTAATTAACCAATCATTACAACCATGGGAGATAGTACCTATGAGAGCAGAGATTATAACATACTCTTCTTCACTTGATGAGTCATCATTACTATCATCACTTTCTGCCCTAGCCTTCTTCTTTGGAGGTTCATCATCTTCGGTAGCATGAGCATGGTACCTTCTTTTGTTACCCTTCTTCTTCTTGCTGGAGTTGTTGTTGTTGTGTTTGTCCCTTTTGTTCTTGGGACATTCTGAAGCAAAGTGACCCTTCTCATTACAAGTGAAACACCTTAGATCTTTCTTGTCTTTGTGAAAATGATGAGAAGATTTCTTCTTGTGATGGGATGGCTCCCTCTTGAACTTGCCCTTCTTAGTGTGAGCTGTGAGAGCTTGATCTTCATTTCCCATCTTCTCTTCTCTTGCCACAAGCCTTGCTTCTTCTTGAGAACATTCCTCCCATAATCTGCTGAAGGAGATTAACTTCTTTCTGGCACAGATCCCCTGGATAAAAGAGTCCCATGACCTAGGTAGGCCATTCAAAGTAGTCATAACAATTTCACCATTCTCCACCATTTCATCTACAGCTTCAAGTTGTTCCTTGATCTGAGAGGCCTTGGAGAAATAGGATTGAATGGTTTCTCCATTCGACATCTTGACCCCTTTCAATTGATTCTGTAGGGTCATCTTCCGATTTATGTTCTTTCCTTCAAATAGCTTGGTCAAAGAGTCAAACATAGCCTTGGGTGTCTTTAGAGAAGACACATGGGGTATGAGATGGTCTTTGATAGAATCAGCAATGATTCTCTTTGCCTTGACCAAGTTCTTCTTATGCAATACCTTAGCCTCCTCATCCTCTGGGATAGGGATGTCTTCTTTTATATATGAGTCCAACTCATTCTCTTCCAGGATTAACCCAATCCTATACTTCCAAGCTCGGAAGTTATCAGCCCCTTCAAGCTTATCCTCAAGCTTGGTGTGGTGAGACATCTTAAAGAGTACTTCAAATAGAAAAGATTTAGATCTTACCACTTGAAATGCTAAAAACTGGATCTGGTCCCAGATTAGGGTTTGTCGAAAAAACCCTAAAAATTCAAAATGTGAATTTAAAATTTCTGAAAGGATAGAAAGATACGCCTTGATGAGCTGATCAGCCTGGTGTATTCAAAATTTGAGATCAGTAAAGCTTTACCCTTTAGATTTTCCTTTTTGTCCTCCCGGGTTCCCTAGGGAGAGCCCTAAATTAGGGTTTGAGTTTCCTGGAGATCTACCCAGCCAAAAATATCAATCCAAAGCTCTAAACTTCGATTTTGGCAAGGAGCGTCCAGCTATGTCTTCAAATTTCAGAAATTCCTATTTTTGTGGAAACCCTAATTTTTAGGGCCAAATCTGAAAATGCTCAGAATTGAATTCTAATTCGACAGATAGATTCTCCTTGGTGAGTAGAGTCAATCTACTATACTGCTTTTCCAAAAACTGTGGAGAGAAACCCAATAAACAAGAAACTCAAGTTTCTGTCACTGCAAAATGTCTTCTTCTCAGGTTAGCTCTAATACCATGATAAATTTTGAGCATTAATTCACAATACTCTTGTATCTTTACTGAGAGAATAACATATACATTATATCAATGCATAACAATCACAATAAGCATCACAAGCATCACAAGAATCAAAAGCATGAGAGACGAGAGACATAGAGTTTCCGTGGGGAAAACCTTAAGGTGAAAAACCCCACAACTTCCTCAGAGATAGAGAGAGCAATGGCTCAACCAAAGTACAACCAAAATACACTTGAGATAGTCTCCTAGAGCAGATGATCCTTCTCCTCACTAGTGCGCCACTTTCTGAGTGAGAGAAGTGTGACTTTCTGAATGATCCAAATAGAGATCTCCTAATCTCTATTTATACTTAACCTGTTTGCCCAGTTACACTATGGGGCCGACTTGTCTATCTAGATACATCCACAATATAATATATATTTCAGGGCCGACCCCACACATGGTGGTCTAATAACCCATCGGCAAGTACACACACTTGCGACATTTGTCAATCCACATGACGAAACTTCCTTATATAGGAATAACACATCTCTTATAAGGGTACAATAAATATATATGAAATACACAGATGAAATACATTCCGATGTTACATATACATCAACACTACCGGACTCCATGCATGCCAAATAAACCTACAAATTCCCACACTATTCCAAAAAGGAGAAACTCTGCTTTCCCCAACTTCCACGCAGTCCCAACTTTCAAAATACACTAACTATTTCTCCCCATGACCTCTTATACATTGGTTCTCAGCTCCCCGCGGTGAAATTAGTGCCCATATGATACCCACGATTTCCCTATGGTCCCACACTATCCCAGACATGCTTTACCACTGCTCATGCTACATTCACAAGTGACCACGACTTCCCAAAGGCCCCATCCAGTCCCAATCATGACATCTTCAACCTAAGCTTCTTCAACTCGTCCCTTGTTTGCTCAAACTCGGCCACCAAGAGCCACCACAATTTTTGTAGCTCTGTACTCCTTCAAATTGCAGCCACAATGAATCCATCATATTTAGCAATGGATTTCTTGATGGATTCTAGCTAGGGTGTATCATTGCAATAACGAAACTAGAGAAAAGAGAAGGGTTCCCCTGAAAACCCTTGCACAAGCTCCAAGGGCTCCCTTCTACCATAGATTTCTCCCCCCACACAGCCCTTCTAGAGACGAGCATATGTGCCAAACCTCAAAACCCCTCCTCTACGACTGATTAGATTTCTGATCAAGGAACCCCATTCCTGTTGAAATCTAAAAATTTAGCTCCAAAATCAAAGATACTTCCATATGGTTTCACGGGTTCAAGTTTTCATTGTTTCATGCTCAAATCGAAATGCAATGAAATACATCATTTTATGTGCCAATCCTAAAAACCCCTCCTCTGCGAATGATTAGATTTCTGATCAAGGAACCCCATTTCTGTTGGAATCTAAAATCAAAGATACTTCCATATGGTTTCACGGGTTCAAGTTTTTATTGTTTCATGCTCAAATCCAAATGCAATGAAATACATCATTTTATGTGGTTTTCTTCTTTATTTTTTAATATTTCTTTTTCTTTTATATCCACTAATATATAACTATTTATATGTATTAATACATTTCTTTTGATGATATATAATTATACATTATACTATGTTTTTCTTCATATATTCTACTCCGCTAACCTGTTATATTGTTTTTTAACACGGACTGTTAATTATGTATTAGATTAAAAGATAAGAATGTGGTAGATGCAAAATCGATCTTAGTACAAAATTATGACTATTTTGTCTTATCCCCAACATTTAGAGAGTAATGTAACCAAATTCTTTTAACAGTTTGTGACTGGTGTTTCTATTGCCTATCAACATTGCGAAACAAAAACTAAACCTTGCCAAAACAGCTAGTAGGGACTACTTTTTTTCAGCGAAAAAAAAATGTAAACTTGTTATTATGAGGAATAAGACAAGGTTACAACACGAATGCAAAGCACATACAAACTGATCGAACGATACAGCAGAACAATTCACATCAGACCTAGCATGGACTTTATATCAACTATTCCAGCTACCCCTAATTGCTAACAAGATATAGATGCAAGATAAACAAAACAAGCTTTGAGCAAATTAACAGTGATTTATTGCATGGGAAAGTCACTAAATTTTAACACTGCAGATGGATTAGGGGGCCTCCGAATCCATCTGCAGTGTTAAAATTTAGTAAATTTTACAAGTTCATTGTCAAAATTGTATTTTTTCATTGTCAGAGTGACACAACTAAAAATGACCAAATAAATGACCAATTCATATTCTTAATGTTATTGTTATGTGGTCATTTTTAGTTTAGTTAATTTTTATTTGGTCATATATTTTATCCCGTGACCCAATTGGTCATTCCTCTGGTCATTTTTAGTTGGCTCACTCAAGTTTGGTCATTTATACCTTAAAAAAACTGTGGTGACCAAATTTTTTGGTCGCCTAGTCATTTATCTCTCATTTTCTACTAGTGCTTGGCTCTATACCTGGTGCTATATCGGGCATTTTTCTCGGTGCAATTCATGGTGTAATTCCTTTCAAAATTTCTGGCGTAATTCCTTTCAAAATTCCTAGCGCAATTCCTGGTGCAATCACTTACTCTATACCCGACGTTATTTTGGACATTATTTTGGAGGCTATTATGGTCATTAAATGGGATGTTATTATGGACGCCAATTGGGATGCTAATTGGGACTCTAATTGGGATGCTAATTGGGATGCTAATTGTAGCGTTAAGTGGGTTTCTAACTAGCATCCCAATTAACATCTACTTTCAAAAAAATACATAAATAACGCCATTAAAAGTGCCATATCATGGAAAAGTGTCCACATTGTACAAAAAATGATGAACAATACACTAAAAATGATAGTGGACGCTAAAAAGGGAGCTAAAACATATGGTAATTCCAGGATTTGTTGTAGTGAATACCAATTTATAGGTTTCTTCCCAACGTGATATCCAAAGGTCAGTAGTTCGGGTGATACCCATTAACGAGTTTTCTCCAAACATGATGTCCAAAGGTTGGAAATTTTCTCCTGGCTGATTAACAAAATCTAGTGGCTTAACTTTAGTATGATGTACAGAGTCTGGAGACATGCCACCTAGGCTTTGTTTCAGCTATAGACTCTTTCACTTCACTTAATTATACTCTTGGATACTACTAGGAAAATTTTCACCAAAGAGAGAGGAAGAAAGAAGATCAAGTGACCCAAGCGGATGAAATGAAGGTTCAAGTACTAGATCTGCTGGAAGGCTTGACCTAATTGGAGAGGGGTATGTTTAATTTTTTAATGAGCTTGACATAGAAAATTAACTATTCTTGTTGTCATCCATTTCATTTTTTAACGAGCTTGACACAGTAATTTTCATGTCCCAAATTTGGAATTGGGTCACAATGGCCTAATCACATTAGCCATATTCATTAGAGTTTGTAAAATTGATGTTAAGGGTCAAATAATTGCCAAGGAGGAAAATTACTAGTTTCCTAGGTTTGGGGTGGAAGCTTTGGGATTTGGAACAAGGGGGATAATAAATGATGTTTAGACATTTAAAGGGTTCAAGTATTTAATAAATAGAGTGAATAAAGAAATTCAAGATAAATTCTAGGTGACAAATGGTTTTGGAGACATATGGAGGATGTGGGACCCACACTAGCTTGATTTTTCATAATACATGGTATCTCTCTTTTGCAAATTCGAATTAATGGGAATGTGAACACTCTTGGGTGAGTTGGTCAATCATAACACATTTCATTGAGCAGCTTAGGTCAAATTGGGAAGGATTGGAAACCTCCATGGAAGATAAAGAGTCAAAATGGAAGTTTGTGGACACTTGGGCTAGATTCCCTAGCCCCTATGACACCAATGATGGAGCATCTATGACAACTATGACAAATTGAAGACCTGAACTCTGACATATGACCACTATGACATGTCAACCCCAAAAATAGGCTCAAATAAGGTGAATTTGGGAGTTGGAGAAGCCAAAGAGACTCAAAATCGAATTTGGGAGAAGATGGAAGGTTGGAACTAGGAGACAAGTGGCAAATGTGGAATATTTCCTAAATGGAAATCTATTGAATCTATTGAGAGGATTTCGACCCTTAGAAGGCTAATGTTGGTTATAAAATGTAGAAATGAAGTATGAGAATGGATTTTGATCATTTGTAGAATTTGCAATTGCATTTGTGAAGAGGGAGAGCTAGTGGATGACTAGTTTCTTGCCTTAGCCAATTTCGAGGGTGAAAGATTCCCATCCAAGTTGGTAATTGGAAAGGCCATTCAGACCTTTCATTTGGAGATTTAATGGAGTCTTTATTTGCAGGTGTAAGCTACAGGGCAGCTCATGGTTTCTTCTATTGCAGCTCACTCCTTCAACCATTTCCAGTTTTGATGGCATATTCTTGATCCTTGAGGGAGGGCGTTTTTGGTGAGCTATTGTACTCTTTGGGGAAGCTTTTAATGCCCCATTTATTTTGTAATATGAATTAAATACTCTGTTCTTCATCTCCAAAAAGTTTCAGGTCGAAATTCCAAGTAGAAATGTATAAATCTCATTTTTAATGGAAGAACAATGTCATTTCCCCACTACCTTGTTGTGAGCCAATGTATTGATGATGATTTCGAATGAATGGATGATTATATGATATATTTGTGAGAAATATACTGCCATGGATGTATTATACAAGTTTAATGTACTGTACTTGAGCATTTGAAGCATTTTTACTCAATTTAGTTGTATTGGGAGGTGAAATAATGCCATTTCCCCAAGGGTCGAATTGGGGATTTTTGCAATTGAATGGGAGAGGGTGAGAACAGTTGTAATAATCCATTAATGATGCATATGAGACTTTAATAAAATAATTAACACATTACATACCTCTGTTCATAAATTTGAGTGGGTTTGGAGGCATTTGGGAAGCCATTTTCAGTACTTACCCCAGGGGGATTTGAACCCCAAATTACTAGTAAAATTGCATAATTGGTCCAGATTCTTAAGAGAGTTTGCAAAGGTATTTTGGTGGACATATGTCATCCATAAACATCATATTCAAATTCTAATATCATTCATACACCTTCCTTGAATATTTGAAGGCATTTGGAGTCAATTTGAGACCTAGAGACCAATACTAGTCAAAGGAAAATCACTAGTAAAGTTACCTACATTGATCAGAATTGAAAGAGGATTTGCAGAAGTATTTTAAAGGTCCAAAGGCATCCCTGAAACACATATTTATGTTCTAATATCATTCATATACCTTCTCAGAATATTTGGGATCATTTGGGGAAAATTTGGGACCTAGAGATCAAAACTAGTCAAAGGTCGAACCAGGGTAAAAAAGTGAAAAATTGCAATTTTAATAAAATTCCTAATAAGGGACATTACAGTAATCAAGCTATGCTCATAGTCCTTGGACATGGCTTCCAAGAAGTCTTTATCAGACGGAAGAGCAATGCTTTGGAAAAATTGCATGCCAAAAGACTCGATTGAAGGGTTCACCATATCAACTGCGGGATCTAAATTAAGAGAATTTCAGCATACAATGAGAGGCTCTTTCTTAGTAGTAGTTGAATACATGGTAGATAATGCCACATAATTAAATTGTGGTGGGGGGGATACATCTTGAACATAAGGAACATTCAGGGAAGTCATATTCTCAGGAGTCATCCAATGATTGGGACTAACAAACGAAAGCAGATCGATGTTCACTATGCTCCCATCATGGGGAAAATGCACCAACCGAAAGAGTCTGGACATGATAGATTTCATAGCATAGACGTAGTCTCTCCCAAGGAGTAAATTAAAATCCAAGGGGCCTTGGACCACTATGACATCAAAACAGATATTTTTCCCTCCTAAGGTGATGAACAGCTGAGGGAGGATCCCTAAAGGTTCACTATATCTTCTATTAAAATCCAGTGGATGATTAATGGCTAGCACAAGATTAGTAGAACCTATAGCTTTCCAAGCGGTTGAGGATAAAATGCTAATAGAGGCCCCTTCAACTATTATATTGCGATATACATCCTTATTAGAAACTTGCACAATTATATAGAAGGGGATACACAAAGAAAGGTGAGGTTTTACTAATAGACGAACTAATAGGTCATTAATGTGATGTGATACTTTTTCTTGAAAAGATACTGACAGTTTGATTTTTGATGAACAAGGGTATCCTACGAGGTACCCTGGAGTTTACTTAGTTGCGACGCTAACGCATTTGAATATTCTATGTGCAGATGATAGGTAAGAGGTTCAATAACTACATAGTTTAAAAGTACGTGTGTAATTCAATTCAATGTCAAAATAAAAATGTTGTGAATTCTTTTGCGAAAACAAGTATCTTCAGGTATGAAATGTCTAGTGCTGCTTACTAGTTTTTCAACGTTGTCTTACAATTTGTGAATGTTGGAAAACAATGACGTCTAGAAGGTATACATGCTATTTAAGTTTGTTTCCGTAAGCCAATGACGTAGTTCTAGTTTGGATTTGGTCATCGTCTTAAGATAACTAATACCTGTAAAGTATTAACGGCGTAATTGTATCACTAACCGTCAGATGCATTGCATTAAGAGTTAGGGTATGAAGTTCATGACAATAGCATGGTTTTTATGCTAATTACTATTCATTGGTCTTGTTGAAAATTCAAAATTGTAAACTCCTACATTATTATATTTTTATAAATAGAATAATAGAAACTATGATTATTATGCTAACCATATAAATCTTTATAGATTGTTATCCTATATAATAGTTTTATAATTGCAAAATTATTCATGATATATATGAAAGTTTACAATATTAAAATTATATGAAATCTGAACTTAATACATGGCTAAACTTATGGTTAATACCCTAATCACGATCATAAAGTTAGAGCTTTAACTATTAACAATGAAATCAAATGTTTTGAGTTTATAAAAGATCTTATGTGAAGATTTGTTGTCGTTATAATTGGTACTGACATTCATTTATGTCGACAGGGTGGACAAGTTGACATTTCAATGAATGGAATAAGCCTCGAGCTGTCATGGAAATCGTATCTCGATCCTGCATTAAAAACTCGGTTCACAACTCCAGTTGACAGGGATTGTTACTAATCCACGTAGTGTAAAATCGATGTAATATCAACTGCGACAACTACTGTGTAATGGTTTCTATAATGAACTCCTCTGAGCTGGCTGTTGATCGATCCTCCATGTGCCAAAGTGGCATTGCCATGCTTGTACTAAAGAATGGGGCATTAAATACAGAAGTTGTTCGTCCCAATGCCATCTCGTTGGCACTCTTATGATTGTCAATAGTGATAAATTTGGATCGTCCGATGCAACCCTAACTTTTGTCGTCATTTTGGTTAATGAGATTTGAATGTCATTCATTGTTCTATTGTTTCGGTCTATGTGGCCGACAGGCTGCCGAATTCTAGGGTTAGAAAGCTTGTAAGAGGTTTCAACCTCGATACATGTAGATTAGGGTTAAATTTGTAGGTTCTTTCTCACTGTAATGGCGTTGTCCTAAAATGTTGGGTCTCTGGTTTGAAGTGCTATTGAGTCAATAGTTTAAAGCTTCTTGTTTTAGAGTTTGAAAGAAACACACAAAGCTGTAAAATGATAGAGGTATCCTTGTCTCGTCTACAGCAAAGAGCTCATCGTTTTGCTGGTGAATGTAAAGAACTTGGCCTCCTTTTGAGAAGGTAAGTTTTCTCGAAAATGAATAGTGATTCTTTTGTTGAACTTCGACTTTTAGTTTAAAAATAGAACAGTTGTCTAATTCTAAGCTGTTGTTTTGTCAGTTGCAGGGTTCGAAGAACGACTTGAGAAAGGGTTTGGAAAGGAAAGGCGTGCTTCCATTCCTGGTAAGCTCCGAGTCTCAAACCCTCGTAGGTGCCTTTCGAATTTGGTTGATGTGGTTTCAAGAGGATGAGTAACCAGTCTCTCACCATGCCTCGGCATTGTCTGTCAATTGAAAAACTTTGAAGACCCTTTTGTTATTCAAATGATGTTTGTACAGGGGTGTGACCCTCGTTTGTTTGTATGATACTCAGTCTTATACTTTGATGCCTAGCTTCGTCGAACTGGGAGTTATACTACTCATCCATGCTGAGGGTTTTTGGACTTGTTTTAAAATGTTAAACTTGGGAATAAACCCTATGTGATTTTTGTTTGGAAACATGTTGTAATCTTTTTGTTTCTAAGAACATTGGTTTCCCTTCTTGGAGTTGGGACTTGTATTGGTTTAAACTTTGAACCATGACCTATTGGTTTATGTTATGAGAAATGAGATATAGAGCCGAGGCTCATCTACTGTGGATACAATGTTTTTCTTCTTGGCAATGAATATATGCTATTTCATTCTGTGCTATTTGTTTGTATTATACATTGAATACTGTAGGTTGATATCGTGACTTTCGAGCTAGGCCGGGGTTTATATGCTTGTCGTAGATGATAACTCTGTAATATGTAATGCCGAAATGATTTTCCTTTCATTTGTAATGGAAAAGAATAGGGTCATACCCTAGTTTGAATCTTGTCTTTGAATATAAATAGATATTTGAATATGAACTTCTAAAAAGTTGTTTGAAGCCAAAAACTAGGATTCGATCCATAGCTTGTGTATATTGTGTTTGTTTATGTTGCAAAACGATGGTAATGGAAATAGAAATTCTAACTAGGGTTTGATACGAACCCAGTTTTTTTGGAAATCAATATATGCAGTTTATAATATATATAGTTTATAAAATATATGAATAAGATGAAAGAAAATGAAATAAGGTTTATCATGTTTTCATTATTTGATAGAACTAAAATGTTCATTGCTTATTTTATAATAGGAAATGAAAACAATGTGTGTGTAAAAACGTGAGGACTGTGAAATGACTATGGTTTGCAGCATTATCCATAATTTATACATTTATTTATTTGCAGCAATATTATTTATATTGCAGACATGATATGATGTATGGAAATTTGAATTTCATTTATTTCTTATGTACATAGTAGAGATAAGAAATTACAATACATTTATACAGGAAATAAACAATGTTTGTTTGTAACAAAACAATGGAATATTCTATAATATTTAGGTATTATACAAAACTTTCTACTATTATTAACTATAGGGTAGAAACTTATAAACATCTAAATTACTATATTTATCTATCGAATCAATGGCAATTTGCCTATCTTTTCATCTATACTTAATTTGCGTCTCTACACTAGAGTACGATGCAAACAACAACATGAGGAAAAATGTAGAGATTGGCTTATTAATTCAGAATAACATAAACTTCGACATTCAGAATTCAAATAAAATCAGAAATCAATTCTTCTTCAAAAACAGAAATTTCTAATTTTACTTAAACAGAACTAATAACTGAAATAAAGTAGAAAACTGTAAAACCTGGATAAATATGTAGGGAAACAAACAACCCAAGAAGACTGTTCCACCCAACCAATTCCTGAAGACAGTCAAGTACTTTCCTTAGGACCCCTGAGCCTGTTCACTGAACCACCAGGAGGAAGAAACTTAGGAATTTAGGATCTCTTCTTGCAGTAGTAAATAACTGTGGAATCTTCAAGAGCTAGCAGTCCAAGGGACCTCCTCCAGCACCTCTGGTTCTCCTTAATAAATATAGTATGCAGACTTATGATTGCACTCACAGCTAGCCTCCCTATTCGAATCTCTCAGTGATCACCTGATGCACATGAGGAAATATTCCTGCAGAAATATTGTGTGAGAGCTTCCAGCTCAATTCAAATTTGCCTTATGTAGGCTACCTAGGCCTTTTCAGTTGTTACTTGGTCATTAAATGAGCTACCTGCCCACTCCCACCACATGGGGGATAATGCCACATTTTTAGGGGTAGTTGTCCCATAACCAACAGCTAGTGGTGTGGTGCAATTGCTGCCATTTGTCCTATACCTTCCAACAGCTTCCATTCCTCCTAGTGGGTCAATGAACACTCATTTAACAGTCCCCTTGGGTGTTTGTCTCCTAATTGATTTATTTAAATAATAATAATCATTAATTACATTCATCCTTGATCAAAATTTATCATAATTACAAAACTTTGTAATTAAATTTAACATAAAGTATTTTGCAAATAAAATAATAATTTTCAGAAATTTGGGTAGGTGACATACACCCCCCCTTAAGTCTCAACATCATCCTCGATGTTGGTTAATCACTCCTTGAGTGTTCCTTAAACAGATTTGGGTATGCTTCCTGCATACTACTCTCCAAATCCTAGGTTGCCTCTTCTGGGCTAAGGTGTTTCCATTGCACCTTCACTTGCCCAATGGTGCGATTCCGAAGAATAGTTTCCCTCCTTCCGAGGATACAGTCTAGTTCCACCTGAAAATCTCTGTCTTGTCCCACCTGTACATCATTCCAGTATACAACATGAGTAGCATCATGTACATATTTCTTTAAAAACGATATATAAAAAACATTATGTATTTTTAAGTTTGGTGGTAAAGCCAGTTGGTATGCCACTGGTCCAACTTTGGACAATATTTCAAAAGGATCACAATAACTGGGTGCCAACTTGGCATAGCTCCCCAATTTTAATGAACTCTTTTTTGGTCTTACCTTGAGGAATACATGTTCACCAACCTGGAACTCTTTATGAGTCCTTTTTAAATCTGTTTGACATTTTTGTCTATCTTGGGCAGCTTTTAAATTTCCTTGTACCTGTTTCACAATTAGTTCTAACTCTTGCAATAATTCAGGTCCTAAAACGACTCTATTTACTGGATCATTCCATGAAACAGGTGTATCACATTTCCTACCATAAAGAATTTCAAAAGGACTAAGTCTGGCCGATACATGATAATGATTATTATAAGCAAATTCTGCTAAGTGCAAGTAGTCTTCCCTCTTACCAGGCTGATCCTTAACATACATTTATAATAAATCTTCTAAAACTTGATTTACCCTTTCTGTCTGTCCATTCGTTTGTGGATGAATGCTGTACTAAAATTTAAGGTTGTATTCAAACCCTTAAATAGTGACCTCCAGAATTTTTCGGTAAACTTAGAGTCACGATCTGAAATTATTACTTTCAGTATCCCATGTAGTCAAAAAATCTGTTTCATAAAGATTTCTGCAATGTCTGGAGCTTTATGAGTAGTCTTCACAGGTATGAAATGTGATGCTTTGCTGAATTTGTCCACTACCACCATGATAGAATCATGTTGTTTCTGATTTTTAGGTAATCCAGTAATAAAGTCTATGTTGATCACTTCCTATTTCCAACTTGGCATCGATAACGGTTGCAACAATCTAGCAGGATGTTGGTGTTCAACCTTCACTGTTTTTGACAATCCAAACATTTAGCTATGTACTCTGCTACTTCATCATTCATTCTAGTCCAATAGTATTATTTTCTTAGCATAGTAATGGTCTTTTGATAACCTGGATGACCAGAATAATGACTTTTATACATCTCATTTAATATCAGAAATTTTATTTCTAGTATGTCAGGTACATACAATCTGTTTTTATATAGTAATAACCCATTTTCCTTCATACTGTAATATGCCATAAAATTTGCAGAACTGTTGTTTGCTGTCTTTTCCTTCATTTTTCTGTATTCTTCATCTGTGTCACTCTTTTCAAGAATCTGATTTTTCAAATCAGTTGAATAAGTACTGATGGTTGAAATAAAATTCAGTTTTTCCTTACAACTCAAGGCATCTGCAACTTTGTTCTCCTTTCCTTTAATATGCTGAATTTCGAAATCATACTCACTTAAGAAAGTCAACCATCTAGCTTGTCTAGTGTTCAGATTTGTCTAGTCTAATAAATATTTCATACCCATGTTATCTGTTAATAACATAAATTTTCTGCCAATAAGGTGATGACGCCACATTTTTAAGGCATGAATTACTGTCAATACCTCTAAATCATAGGTAGAGTAGTTCTTTTCATGTACTTTCATCTTTCTAGATTCATATGCCACCGCATGCCCTTCCCGTGTCAGGACTCCATCGAGTCCGTCATTGCATACATTTGTACAAGCTATAAAATCCTTGTTAGGGTCTGATATCCTCAAGTTAGGTGTTGTAGTCAATAATTCCTTTAATTTCTTGAAACTGTTAGAACATTTCTGATCCCAAACAAATTTCTTCCCTTTGTTTTGCAAAGAAGTTATGGGGTTGGCAATCCTCGAAAAACCTTCTATAAACTTTCTGTAATATCCAGTAATGCCCATAAATGATCTTACATCCGACACATCCTTAGGAACCGGCCAGTCATTAATGACCCTTATCTTGTCGGGGTCAACCGAGATTCCTTCTTTCGAAACTATGTGTCCTAGATACTGAATTTTGTCTTTGTGAAATTCACACTTGCTAAACTTACCGTATAGTTGATGGTCTCTCAGAACTTGTAAGATAATTTGTAGATGTTCATCATGCTATTCTTTACTTTTTGAATACACTAAAATATCGTCTATAAACACAACAGCAAACTTGTCTAAGTATTTGTGCAAAATATTATTCATCAAATACATAAATACAGCCGGGGCATTAGTCAAGCCAAGTGGCATGACTACAAACTCGTAATGTCCATACCGAGTTTTGAAATTTGTCTTGAAAATATCTTCATCCTTAACATGTACTTGATGATATCCTGATCTTAGATCAATCTTTGAAAATATCGTTTATCCACGCAGCTGATCAAATAGATCGTCTATGCGGGGCAACGGATACCAATTTTTTATTGTCATCTTATTAAGCTGACGATAATCTATGCACAGCTTTAGGGTTCCATCTTTCTTCTTAACAAAGATGACAGGTGCTCCCCAAGGAGACACACTGGGTCTAATATACTTCTTATCAATAAGTTCCTTCAACTGTGATTTTAATTCGTTTAATTCCAGTATGTTCATTATGTATGGAGCTTTTGAATTTGGTACTGCTCCTAGTATTAATTCGATGGTAAAATCTAAATCTCTTTTAGGAGGTAATCCTGGAATCTCCTCAGGAAATACATCCTTAAAATCCTTGAGGACATGTATGTCCTCTAATTTCATTTTGTCCTCTTTACCAAATAACTCATCATTTACTACATTTACTGCAAACAATTGGCATCCTTTCCTAACTGCCCTCTTAACTTGCATGGATGAAATCTGTCTAAGGGTTACCTTCCTTGGTATGCCTTTTATTTCTACAATTTTTCCTTCGTCATTTAAACATGTAAAACTTTTTCCATAACAGTCCAGAATGACATGATGGGCTTCTAACCAGTCCATCCCAACTATAATATCATAAGATCCTAAAGTTAGAATATTCAACTTGATTTTTTTTTGTAAATGATTCATGGATAAAGCACAACTTTCTATAAAATATGATACTTTCATCTTTGTTCCAGTTGCTAGTCTAACTAACCAAGATTTACTAAACTTTTCTGTTTTCAATTTAAGACTTTCCACAATATCTGGTGATATATAACTTAAGCTAGCACCTGGGTCAATTAAAACAGTAACAGGATGATTTTGTAGCATATCTTCAATCTCTACCATGGAGATTTGATGATCTGCTTGCCTGTTGTCAAGTGTTGCATTAATTCTGGGCATATCCCTCGCCACATCTCCAACAATAGGTTCATTTTGAATAGAGTTGATGTTGTTAGCCTTTCGCTTCCTCAAGGGACCTTCTGATGCGTAATGGGGACCTTGACATTCAAAAAATTTGATAGGTGCCTTTTGCTCATTAGTCCTAGTATTATTAGGTGCATTTTTGGGTGCTGTAGAATTCTGTTGTGAATTGTTTCTGGAATTGTTCCCTTGAAAATTCTAATTCTAAAATTTTTTCTTTTGAAACCCGAAATTTCCACTGAACCTAAAATTTTTCTTTTTCTTCTCAAAGTTGTTGGGCTTATGAATTTTCCAGTTTGACATTCCTTCTCTTTTCCGATTTGTGTCATAACAGAAAACTGCTTTTCACATAGCCTCTTCCAGGGTCTTTGGACTATCATACTCGATTCTATCCTTAATGTTGAAATGTAAATAGCTCAAGTACCTTTGGATTTTCGGTTTTTCTTCTATGAGGTATGGCACATATCTTAGTAAGTTCAGAAATTTACTGTTCATTTCCTTCATGTTCATACCTCCCAGCTTCAAATCGTAGAATTATTTGGATTTTTCCTTACAGTACTGTTCAGATAAGTACTTCTTTTTAAAATATCATTTAAAAGTACTCCACCTTACATCTTTATCTTTGATGCCCTTTACTCTTTTGATGTCCTGCCACCAAATATCCGCTTTTTCGGTCAAGTTATATATAGCCATTTTTGCCTTCAAGAATTCTGAATAGTTATAGATCTGGAAGTATTTCTTCATACTGGACAGCCAAGCTTCAGCTATCTCGCCCTTCTCAGTTTCTCCATTGAAAGTTGGAGGTCTAATCTTTTTGAACTCTCAAGAAATCTGCTCATACTCCTTATGATTTTTCCTTCTTGGTTTGAAATCTCCTTCGTTGCTATCATTGGTGTAGTTACGTTTCTTTTTACGCACTTCAATAGCATCTCCTGATGAGGTTGAACTGTTTTTCACCTCACTGGTTTTCATTTTCTGATTTTTATTAGCATGAGGTACATCCTCAACTTTGGAGATATCTTAATTATCTCTCTCTTGTTCCTCAGTTGGGCACTGTTCAAATAGCACATGGTTTAGTTGTTCTTGTGTTTGCAGAATTCTTTCAATGTCTTGTTTCACAGATCTGATTTCTGCCTTTAATTCATGAAAAGCACGTAACAATTCTGATGAACTGTTATTTAGTTCACCATGACCTTCTTCTACATAGTGCTGTCCCGGGCTGTGGTTGTTTGGTTGAAATCTGTCGTCTATCTGATCAGTTGAATTCTCCATACCTGTAGCTTAAAATAATTTCTGGATAACATCATAATTAAAGTTCAAATTAGCAAAATTTTCTGCTGTGTGTTTTTGGACCTCTTTCAGGCCTAAAGTTCGAACATGAGCTCTGATACGACATGTAACATCCCGAATTTTCATAAAAATTTAAAACTTTTGAAAACGACATTAAATACAAAGTTTATAGATGTGGAAATAATAATTGTTTGATTACGATAGCTTTAATTAAAAAAGTCGTTAGCACTAAATATAATTTAATTTTTGTTTTAGCAGCATTGTGACAATGACAACTTTAATACATAAATTTCGAACATGATTATGGTAATAGACAAACTAACAGGTCATTAATGTGATGCGATACTTTTTCTTGAAAATATACTGACAGTTTGATTTTTGATGAACAAGGGTGTCCTACGAGGTACCCTAGAGTTTACTTAGGTGCAACGCTAATGCATTTGAATATTCTATGTGCAGACGACAGGTAAGAGGTTCAATAATTGCATAGTTTAAAAGTACGTGTGTAATTCAATTCAACGTAAAAATAAAAATGTTGTGAATTCTTTTGCGAAAACAAGTATCTTCAGGTATGAAATGTCTACTGTTGCTTACTGGTTTTTTAGCGTTGTCTTACAATTTATGAATGTTGGAAAACAATGACGTCTAGAAGGTATACATGCTATTTAAGTTTGTTGTCGTAAGCCAATGACGTAGTTCTAGTTTGGCTTTGGTCGTCATCTTAAGATAACTAATACTTGTAAAGTATTAACGTCGTAATTGTATCGCTAAATGTCAGATGCATTGCATTAAGAGTTAGGGTATGAATTTCATGACAATAGCATGGTTTTTATGCTAATTACTATTCATTGGTCTTGTTGAAAATTCAAAAGTGTAAACTCCTACATTATTATATTTTTATAAATAGAATAATAGAAACTATGATTATTATGCTAACCATATAAATATTTATAGATTGTTATCCTATATAATAGTTTTATAATTGCAAAATTATTCATGATATATATGAAAGTTTACAATATTAAAATTATATGAAATCTGAACTTAATACATGGCTAAACTTATGGTTAATACCCTAATCGCGATCATAAAGTTAGAGCTTTAACTATTAACAATGAAATCAAATGTTTTGAGTTTATAAAAGATCTTATGTGAAGATTTGTTGTCATTATAATTGGTACTGACATTCATTTATGTCGACAAGGTGGACAAGTTGACGTTTCAATAAATGGCATAAGCCTCGAGCTGTCATCGAAATCGTATCTCGATCCTGCATTAAAAACTCGGTTCACAACTCTGGTTGACAGGGATTGTTACCAATCCATGTAGTGTAAAATCGATGTAATATCAACTGCAACAACCACTGTGTAATGGTTTCTATAATGAACTCCTCTGAGCTGGTTGTTGATTGATCCTCCATGTGCCAAAGTGGCATTGCCATGCTTGTACTAAAGAATGGGGCATTAAATGCAGAAGTTTTTCATCCCAATGCCATCTCACTGGCACTCTTATGATCGTCGATAGTGATGAATTTGGATCGTCCGATGCAACCCTAACTTTTTTCGTCGTTTTGGTTAATGAGATTTGAATGGCGTTCATTGTTCTGTTGTTTCGGTCTATGTGGCCGACAGGCTTCCGAATTCTAGGGTTAGAAAGCTTGTAAGAGGTTTCGACCTCGAGACCTATAGATTAGGGTTGAATTTGCAGGTTCTTTCTCACAGTAATGGCGTTGTGCTAAAATGTTGGGTCTCTAGTTTGAAGTGCTATTGAGTCAATAGTTTAAAGCTTTTCATTTTAGAGTTTGAAAGAAACACACAAAGTTGTAAAATGATAGAGGTAGCCTAGTCTCATCTACAGCAAAGAGCTCGTCGTTTTACTGGTGAATGTAAAGAACTTGGCTGCCTATTGAGAAGGTAAGTGTTCTCGGAAATTAATAGTGATTCTTTTATTGAACTTTGACTTTTAGTTTAAAAATATAACAGTTGTCTAAGCAGTTGTTTTGTCAGTTGCAGGGTTCGAAGAACGACTTGAGCAAGGGTTTGGAAAGGAAAGGCGTGCTTCCATTCCTGGTAAGCTCCGGGTCTCAAACCCTCGTAGGTGTCTTTCGACTTTGGTTGATGTTGTTTCAAGAGGATGAGTAACCAGTCTCTCACCATGCCTCGTCATTGTCTGTCAGTTGAAAAACTTTGAAGACCCTTTTGTTATTCAAATGATGTTTGTACAGGGGTGTGACCCTTGTTTTTTTGTATGATACTCAGTCTTATACTTTGATGCCTAGCTTCGTCGAACTGGGAGTTATACTACTCGTCAATGCTGAGGGTTTTTGGACTTGTTTTAAAATGTTAAACTTGGGAATAAACCCTGTGCGATTTTCATTTGGAAATATGTTTTAATCTTTTTGTTTCTAAGAACATTGGTTTCCCTTCTTGGAGTTGGGACTTGTATTAGTTTACACTTTGAGCCATGACCTATTGGTTTATGTTATGAGAAATGAGATATAGAGCCGAGGCTCGTCTACTGTGGATACAATGTTTTTCTTCTCGGCAATGAATATATGCTATTTCATTTTGTGCTATTCGTCTATATTATACGTTGAATACTGTAGGTTGATATCGTGACTTTCAAGCTAGGCCAGGGTCTATATGCTTGTCGTAGATGATAACTCTGTTATATGTAATGCGGAAATGATTTTCCTTTCGTTTGTAATGGAAATAACAGGGTCATACCCTAGTTTGAGTCTTGTCTTTGAATATAAATAGATGTTTGAATATGAACTTCTAAAAAGGTCTTTGAAGCCAAAAACTAGGATTTGATCCGTAGCTTGTGTAGATTGTGTTTGTTTATGTTGCAAAACAATGGTATTGGAAATCGAAATTCTAACTAGGGTTTGATACGAACCTAGTTTTTTTTTAAATCAATATATGTAGTTTATAATATATATATTTTATAAAATATATGAATAAGATGAAAGAAAATGAAATAAGGTTTATCATGTTTTCATTATTTGATAGAACTAAAATGTTCATTGCTTATGCTATAATAGGAAATGAAAACAATGTGTGTGTAAAAATGTGAGGACTGTGAAATGACTATGGTTTGCAGCATTATCCATAATTTATACATTTATTTATTTGCAGCAATATTATTTATATTGCAGACATGATATGATGTATGGAAATTTGAATTTCATTTATTTCTTATGTACATAGTAGAGATAAGAAATTACAATATATTTATACATGAAATAAACAATGTTTGTTTGTAATGAAACAATGGAATATTCTATAATATTTAGGTATTATACAGAACTTTCTACTATTATTAACTATAGGGCAGAAACTGATAAACATATAAATTACTATATTTATCTATCGAATCAATGACAATTTGCCTATCTTTTCATCTATACTTAATTTGTGTCTCGACACTAGAGTACGATGCAAACAACAGCATGAGGAAAAATGTAGAGATTGGTTTATTAATTCAGAATAACATAAACTTCGACATTCAGACTTCAAATAAAATCAGAAATCAATTCTTCTTGAAAAACAGAAATTTCTAATTTTACTTAAACAAGACTAATAACTGAAATAAAGCAAAAAACTGTAAAACCTGGATAAATCTATAGGGAAACAAACAGCCCAAGAAGACTGTTCCACCCAACCAATTCTTGAAGACAATCAAGTACTTGCCTTAGGACCCCTGAACCTGTTCACTGAACCACCAGGAGGAAGAAACTTAGGAATTTAGGATCTCTTCATGCAGTAGTAAATAACTATGGAATATTCAAGAGCTAGCAGTCTAAGGGACCTCCTCCAGCACCTCTGGTTCTCCTTAATAAATATAGTATGCAGACTTATGATTGCACTCACAGCTAGCCTCCCTATTCGAATCTCTCAGTGATCACCTGATGCACATGAGGAAATATTCCTGCAGAAATATTGTGTAAGAGCTGCCTGCTCAATTCGAATTTGCCTTATGTAGGCTGCCTAGGCCTTTTCAGTTGTTACTTGGTCATTAAATGAGCTAGCTTCCCACTCCCACCACCTGGGGGACAATGCCACATTTTTAGGGGTAGTTGTCCCATAACCAACAGCTAGTTGTGTGGTGCAGTTGCTGCCATATGTCCCATACCTTCCAACAGCTTCCATTCCTCTTAGTGGATCAGTGAACATTCATTTAACAGTCCCCTTGGGTGTTTGTCTCCTAATTAATTTATTTAAATAATAATAATCAGTAATTACATTCATCCTTGATCAAAATTGATCATAATTACAAAACTTTGTAATTAAATATAACATAAATTATTTTGCAAATAAAATAATAATTTTCATAAATTTGGGTAGGTGACAGACAACGACATCGTCTTCCAACAATTGTGAAGCCTCCCTTATGCGAGAAAAGGTAAACATAATGAATTCCCTTGCATAACTTACAATGAAACTTCATTTTACCCTTTCTAACCCCATCCTTATCATCATTGGTCAATGGACTATCACTGGCATGACCTGTAGAGGCTAGTGACACGGGTTGTTGCAGACCCTAAGACCACACTTCTAAAAAGATTGGAATACCAATGCAATGGTTAAGAAAGTGATCACCCTTACAAAGCCTGCAAGGGAACTTGGGTTTGAGACCTATGCTTTTAGGCTTATCAACATCAACATTAACACTACTAGCTTGATTAACAGTGGTTGGTTGATTGTCCCCTTGCTTATTTTTCTTCTCCATGTTCTTCTTTTTCGAGTCTTCTTCATATCCTCCTGGTTACTAGCATCATGGCTTTCACGAGGTATGGAAGAAGAAAGGGAAGAATATGTGATAGGTGAACAAGGAAAAGGGTCGACAATATTTTGATGTGATTGAGGTGGAGGGATTGTACTTGAGGAACTGGGAGCATTGGGACCACCGAAATGGAAACAAACCATATTGGTAACCCTATAGTGAATGTGAGAAGATTTAATGTAGCAATGTAAGG
Organism: Larix kaempferi; assembly: GCA_027924585.1. NCBI lineage: Eukaryota > Viridiplantae > Streptophyta > Pinopsida > Pinales > Pinaceae > Larix > Larix kaempferi. The sequence goes on from BSBM01000818.1 coordinate 4,123,049, forward strand.
AGGACCAATATTTCCAAAACAAGGAAAGAGATGAGGATCCCCATATGAAGGGGTTCCTTGATTAGTAGGATTTAGAACAGTTTCCATGGACATGGAATCAACCTAGGATATTCTAAATGAAAGATCACACACACCCAAAATCCCTATAAGATAAAAGCAAGCAAACAACTCTCTTGTAACAAAGAGAAAGGAAATAAGGATCTTCCAGAGGTGGTAGATGAGGCCATCAACGAAGAAATGAGAGACAATTACCCACAACTACTTCGAAATGGACTTCCAAAGGTTGATGTACGAGATGCAACCAAGTACCCTCCTAAGGAGCCAAAATAGTGTGTTGTATGTATGTCTCAAGTACTAATAGTACCACCACTGCAGTCACCTGGGAAGGTAACCTAGGAAAAGAAACTAAGGCTACCATTTCACCCTTGGTGGTTGGGTGAAACAGTCATGGGAGAGGGATTCTACGAATGGGTAGGGAACATAAAACAACTGTCTTAGACCCGAAACAACTTAGATAGTGGTGTCACCCCAAGGACTTACCACTACTAAGATCACTCCCTAGTTTACATAACCCCACTGAGAGAGAATGTCGGGGACTGGTATGAGCACTATTCTCGACTTCTCCTACCACTTGACTCCTGTGTTAGAGGAGCTTTCCCAACAAGCACTTCACGTTACTAATGGATTTTCGTTCATTAGTGTTCCTATTTTTGTTTCAATGACCTTGGAGAATTTACTCTCCACCCTAAAAACCAGGACCCTAAAATCCTAGACTTGTTGCTTTTCTATTAAAGAAAAAAGTCTAATTTATTTTAGACTATATTCCTTGTTCCTTTTTATGGTTGTTTATTACTCAATAGGGTAAGCGGAAGTGGACTAGACGGTGTTTTGACTCGACTCTAAACCATGCACCGAAAAATGAAATGCAAAGTTTTCATTTTCGATGAATGTTAGCTATGGTAAAGAAGAGAGTATTTTCCTTCCCAAATGCATATACCCAATGCAAGAAACATCAAATACTCTTTGAATGAAAAATATGATATATGATTCAAAGAAACTATAGGATACACGATTCTTGGCCCCCCAAGAATCGTGTATCCTATAGTTATTGTGTATCATGTAAAAGAAATTTTTACACATAGGATACACAATTCTTGGCCCCCCCAAGAATCGTGTATCATGTAAACGAAAAAAAAATCAAAACGCAATATGCCTCACTTCAAAATGCAAGTTAAAAAATGTTCCACCCACTAACTAGAATGCAAACACTTTTATTTTCCAATGCTTTCAACCACACCAAAAACTAAACTCAAAAATCATAATGCAAAATTTTTGGTTTTCTTCTTTTTCCAAGAACTTTCAATTGCACAAAAGGTTCTAAAAACTTATTTATTTTATTTCAACTGAAATGAAATCACTAAATGACACTTACAAGAGGTCCAAAATCAAAGAAGATGAAGAAAACAAGCACTAAAACAATCAAACAAGAGATAAAAAGAATCCAATTAAGGATATGTCTCCAACTCTTGCAATTTGCACACATAATGCTACCTACTAGTGTCTAGCCCGTGTACCTTCCTGTGAGAGGGTAAAAAATAAAAAAATAAAATTATTTTATGGGAAAATGATAGTTTCTTCCATTCCCAAACTTCTCATTTTTGTTTATCGTGTGGACATGGGCTAGCCATACATAGGTCGTGTACCTCTTGGAAAACCTAGTTTCTTTAGAGGTATTTCCAAGGATAATTGTTGTTTCTGATTAAGGGGGTCTTTAAAAGAGGAACAGGGGTAATATCAACCATCATAAATTCTATGGGAAAAATGTGACAAAATATGCATAACATGTAGCTCTTCTAATCTATTCCTTAGGTTAGTTCTAGGAACCACGCCAAATGCTTTTCTAAAATTAATGAAACAACATAGGAGATTGTTTTCATTATTGCAAAATTCCTCTGCAATGATCCTAAGCGTAACAAGGTGGTCCAATGTTGAATGATGGCTTCTAAAATTGGACTACCTTTTAGCCCTTTTTCCCTGACTATCTAGCCATTTGTTGACCTTATTCTCCAAGATAACCCCATATAACTTGGCTAAAAGAAGGCTAGTCATAATGGCCCTATAATTAGATGGATTTTTTTGTCCCCACTTTTAAAAATAGGAACAATGAGGCTTTGAGCCCATAGCTTAGGGAAACCCTACTTAACTTCTAGATTGAAGAGCTTGTGCATGTGAGGGATGAGGAAAACCCCTCCAATTTTTAGGATGTGTGCTTGGTATCCCTCAATGTGCTTAGCTTTCCTTTTTTCAAACCGCTTAACTCCAAACTTTATGTCTTTAGGAGAAAAGACATATTCATTTGTAAAAAGGGTTTGAATGTTATCCACTACATCAAGGTACTCATAAATCCTTTTAAGGTATGAATTCCAGTCCCTCATGGAATTCATATTATTTTCTTTAGTTCTATGAGTTAGAATTTTCCTCCAAAATTTCTTGGGATCTATCTTATAGAGGTGTAAAAGCTTCTCTTGCTTCTTATTTATATAGTATTTTTTTTCTTTTAATTAGGGTTTTGTACCTTTTTATCTTATCATATTTTAGGGACTAGTTAGGAGCTTCCCTAATGGCTCTCCTATCATTTTTGCATTACTTACCATACCAAGGGTTGGCCATTCATTTTCCTTTTTACAAGTTACTTCAATGGAGAACTTGTTAAGGGAGATTGAGAGAATTGTTGTAAAATTATGATATAGATTTTCAATATTGTCTTTGTTTAATAAAAATTATAATATAGATTTTTAATTAGATAAAGCATCATCCACCAATGTAACTCAAAAAATCTTTATAAATTTCTATTCTTTAAAAGGAATTTGCATGGAAGATTGAAAAGGCGTGTCGTTCTAAGCAATCTACGGTAATTATCAAATAAAACAACTTCGACGAAAAGGCGTGTCGTTCTAAGCAATCTAAGGAAATCCAAAATATAACTGCCATGAGATCTCTTTCAAGACAACAACCAAAATTATTTCCACACATTGATAAGTGGAGAAAAATATCAAATCCATACAAAGAAATAATAAGAGAAAAGATGACAAAGTTTTCTCGGAAATGTTCCAACAGAGTGCCCAAGAATTTCTTCTGTCCCATAAGCAAGCACTTCATGAACGATCCCGTCATCGCTCCTTCAACAAAGAGAACATACGATCGGAAGTCACTGGTCTCTCTGAGAGAGGGGGTGATCAAGCCCACCGACAACCTGAACAATCTGCCGCCCGAAAACGAGCCGCTGCTGCCCGATTATAATCTCAGACGGACGATCGCTAAATGGCGTCGTGAGTACACTCTGGCGCCTCCATTCTTCTTTATCTCAACGCCTAAACATCTAGAAGCAGCCATTAGTGCTTTATTACAACGAGACCAACATCAATTGGAAGACCATAAATTATTGCAATTAGTCCGTGAATTAAATGTCGCAAGTCAAGGCAAACTCAAAATCTTTACTTCGAAAGAGGGCTTTTTATTGCTGGGTAGGCTCATAGCAGGATGCCCTCAGGAATCGACTTTTGTTATGTCCCAGTGGGTGCAGCTTTCAGTCAGCATTCTGGGTCATGCCCGCGACTTCAACCAAGAGCTCGATTTCGGCGGTTACCAACATAAAATGCTTGCAGTTCTTAACAGAGTCTCCGCGGATATTCACGATGCAGCCTTTCAGAAGGGCTTGCTCAATTTAATCCACTCGTGTATGGGGTTCTGCAAGGAGCAGATCGTTAATAGCAGTGGAATCGTACGAGCTTTGTGTTCTAACCTTCTCCCGCCCGGTCACCGTCGATTTGACGGAAGACGGCATTTTGCCAAACTGTTAAACGTAATCTTGGGTCTCTGGAGCACAGAGGGTGGATTAAAGCAACCCCAGCTTTCACAGGCAGTGGCTTCATTAGTGTGGCCAATGCCGACGAAAATGAGTGGGGCGCAGTTTTATCATGTATTGCATACAATATCATCCCGACTCAAAAGGCGACCAGAGGGCCAGACTCTTCCGTCGTCTGTGCCGATGCCCCTTGAAGCCATGACCCGTGCAGGGCTGGTGAAACGAATCTTCCTTGTGTTGGAATATGCAACGCTCCCGCAAACGGTAAAATTGGAAAATGAGGAGGGGTGGCTAAGCAGGGGCGAAATAACCTCCCAGGGAGCCGAAGAGGTGGTGTTTATGAGGTGTTTTGAGATACTTGAATGCCTGAGCATGAGCAGCATAGGTCGTCTGGAGATTGTGAGAGTGATTAGTCGCAGCGGTTATAGGTATTTGTTAAATTTCTATAATGCTCTTGCACGTAACACATTTCCTCATCATAAGGAGAGCCATATAGTACCGGCAATATCTATGATCTTCAACGTTTTAGAGTATTGTCGATATACTCCACTGGTGAATAAGGTTAGTGGCCCCAACTTTGATAGATTCGCACATCTCGTTAATGATGAGCACCCCATGGTTAGTACGATTGCAAACCAAATATTTAACTCGTATGAGAGAATAAGAAGCGAAGAAAGAGATCCCCCACCACAGCAGTATTGATCCTTTTTAACCTTAAAAAGGATCCATATTTAGTGGTTAGGTCTTAATCGTAAGGATGATAACTAAATAAGAGGAATATGAAATGAATCTTGACTATATATTTGTTACACTTGAATTAATCTTTTTCGTGAGTGCTTAAAAAATTTAGAATACAATATATATTTGTTATTAAATTTGTTATTAAATTTGTTACTAAATTAGTGAATAGAGAAGAAGAAAAAAACTTAAAAAACTTCTACTTTACCATTAATAATAGATAAGGGATTTATATAACTAAGGAACGATCAGAAACATTTTCTTGATGTTTTTTCTAAAAATGAAATATCATATTTGTTTTTATATAAATATATGAATAATAAAGAATTGTTTTTTTATAAATAAGTATGAATGAATAAAAATAATTTAAGTATTTAGTAAAATATAGGAATTAATTTGAATTTCGTTTTAAGTCATAATAATAATAGATAGAATACTAAACAGATTTATATTGAAAAATGTGGAATGAGCAATGAATTTATTTTAAACTATTTATGTTGTTATTTTTGTTTTTTAAGTGGAAAAACTTATTATAATTTAATTCTTAATAAGAGTATGGTTAATTATTATTGGATATTATCAATGATTATATGTTGACTCGTCATTATTACTCAAAGAAAACCACTTAGGGATAGATTTCCACTTGTACTAAATACCTCTAGGTCTTGAACTATTAATCTATTTTTTTAAGTATGAGAAAGATAAAATCTTAACCAATAATTTTAAGTTTTAATCTAAAACCAAAAAATAATTTCATAATAAATAATATCCTTAAAAAACCACTACCTATTACTATTAAAAATTACCATTTATATTTTTAAAAATATTGAAACTTATTAATATTTTTATGATCATTAAAAAGATATCATGCAAATTGTAAATTAGGGATCTCATTGTAATCAACAATGTGAAACTAGTGGTTAACAATCTAAATGGCGTTCATTTTACCGCACAAACTCTCGAAAACATTTAAGAGTTTTGGGCTAGGTGTATTGACTCGGAATACTTGTTTTTTGGAAAGTTGCAATAATTACATTGTAAAAAAAAATTGTATGACAAAATTCTTGAACAAAATATTGTCTAACGGAGATATTAAGCTTACACGGATTTGGTAAAGAAAACTTACTTTTTAGAAAGTTGGTTAATAATTATATTGTACAAAAAATTGTAAGACGAAATTCTTGAACAAAATATTGTCTAATGGAGATATTATTCTTACAAGGATTTAGCAAAGAAGCCATGCAATTATTTCAGTAACATTTTCATTATCCATGTAATAGTAGATCATCTCTAAACCAAGTGAAAAACATTTATATCTACATAATGAGTGTGGTGAATCCAATTTATTTAGGTGGAATATCCATCTTTATGTTTATAATAAACGTAATAATGAGTGTGGTAAATCCAATGTATTTAGGTGGAATATCCATGTTTATGTTTATAATAAACGTAAGGGAAAAAGAACATTTTAAAAGTGTTTGACATTACATTTACTTGGTGTAGTATTGTGAAAGTCAATGGAATTGTTTTTTAAATATAATATGACCAAATCATTTCACGTTCATTCACATTGTAACTGCATTTAATAGTAGATCATGCATTCAATAGTAGATCATCTCTTCAGTATATATTTTAAACATACTTGACTATATTTTATAATAGTTTTAATCTTTTATAGCTAAAAATAAATTTAAGTTACAAATCCAACAAAGATGGATGCTATAAATCTACTTATATTATTGTTTGGGGTATTCTGTTGTATGCATTAAGCTTGTGTGATATAGGGATGTGAATAAAAAAAAATTGTTTTGTCGTATTATAAAGTCATTTACCTATCTTATTTATTAGATAAAAAAACATAACTAAGGTAAAATATAACAATAATATTTATATATTTCTTTTTGGAGATTTTGTTAAGGTAAAACCTAAACATAATATTTATAGATTTCTGATTTATAATTGATTCCTAATGAAATTGGGTATGCTTTAATGATATTTATATTTTCCATATTTATAGGCAAATCCTCCAAATAATTTATGTAATTATTTTACTCTACATGGATGTGTAAGTAAAGTTGTAGTATTTTTCCATTATTAATAATCTTGGTGACCCATTTATTGAGAGATATTATAGTACACTCTAAGTACTATGAGATTGTACTACTACATTTGGGGTTGAAATTCAACACTAGTTTGACACTTTTTGCATTGAGAAAACATTGAATGGTAAATTGATCAACATTGATTGAACGTCTATAAACATACGTTGAATATTCAACAGCATGTACATTTTTTATCCTAAAATGAAAAATGTATGGTGTCTCTTACACAACATTACATTCAAAAAGCATCGAAATAATGTCACTTAAGCATCATTCATTGGACGTTGTGAGATTGATGTGATATCGCTTAAACGATGTAAGGTAGACGTTTCAATTGTACATGCAAAGTTTTAAAATTTGGTTAAGCGACATAGGTGTGTGTACATGTGTGTGTGTGTGAGCATAAAGAAACTGAGATTGGTCTTGGTTTTCCCCATTAATATTGTTTCAACAATGAAACATTATGAGTTTATGCCCATTTTTAGTGTCCTTTCCTAATTAGTCTTTCAAAAATGTAGAACTGTCTCATTACCTTAATTTCAAATTTCAAGTAACAATTATGTGCATCTAATATCACATTGTTTAATAGTTTTTCCATTGATATCAACATAACAATAAGAAATTAGACATTGGAAATATTAATATGACTATGTTCTCAAAGGAAATTTTCCACTAAAATATGTTATCTATATTCATGTCTAAAAATTTGGTCATTGATTTACTTGCCTTGTTAATGAAAACAATATAATTCACTACATGCTGGGAAGATGACGGTGATAAGATATATTTGTAGGATGCCTATTATAAACACATCCAACTATCATCACAACTCATTAAATTATGTTTGTTTTTATACCAACAAAACTCATTTTTTGAAAGTATTTCACTACCTCGTCTCCTTTTCTATTTTGGATACACACTATAAGAATTATATTCCATGTAATGAAGGTTGATTGTATAGAATCCAATGGAAATTAATAAAATAGATTCAAAATGACTCATCTAAACTTGTGTTCTAAATATGCCTCATCTAAACTATATCGCTTTGGGGTGTTTTTTAAAAACCTTTTGTACATAACCCATTTCCATGTATTTATCATACTTGTTGATGATGGCAAAATAGTAACAAAATCCTTTGATTCTAAACTACTTCTAATTACATAATTATGAGTATCCTTTGCCTCTTCTAGAAATTTTGATTAGGAATAGACATTGTGACTACTCACCATTGCAACTAAATTGGGTTTTAGTTTTCTTAATTTCTTTTATCAAAATAATTATAATGCATCATGATAATACCTTTATAAAGTGATTGGTAATGTCAAAATATTTTTAAAAGAAATAAGATACAAAGTTGGAGATGATAAAAAATTGCCTTCCTTGGAACTTACTATAAAGGGCAATCTATCATATCGGTGGGCCACAAATAAATATAACCTACCAAGCTAGCCCAAATTATAATATACAATAATCCATAGGGTTGTGCCCCATCCTCAATTAAAACTATAATATGTGTCCCTATTGGGTGGTGAACATGTTCATTTCCATGAGCCCTACCAAGGAAATAAGTATCATTTGATCCACATTGACAACTACACAAAGAAATGGGATATAAAGGGGATTCTTGAAGACTCCTAGGTGCACAATTTTTTGTACACCTTAGGACCAATACCAAGGTCACATGGTATAACCGTGATGAGTGCCAAAGATACAAAAAAATACTAGAATATCGTATAGGATCACTTTTTTATTCCATTGTCTTGTAGTGGAAAAACTCCTAAAACCATAACCCCATTGCATGTCATTAAACAAATCCTATTTATAGATAAGTTACATACTGATTTTAGTGGTTTGGTGTGTACTATGGAAAGAACATCAAGATTCTATATGTTGCCAAAAAGTTGGACAAAATGGAAATGATAAAGATAACTAAAAGAGTTGTAATGTATCTCTTAATCCCACATAAACTATACCTATGATGAAAACTTGACAATGAATTCAAACACCAATATCCTCTCCTAAAAAATTTCATACGTAACTAAAAGGTTCTAAACTCTGATGGCATCCTTGGTGGTAGGTAGTCCAATATAACATAGAAATTAGTATACATGATTGTGTTCAAATATTCTATAAAACCCTTCATGAGAGGGAATTTCTTGATTATAAGTATTCAGTTGACAATGTAGTGGATTTCCCCTTGTAATAAACCTTTTGTTTACCTAGATACTCTAATATTGGGACCGTTAGAGTAAGGTCTATTAAAGGATTTAAAATCAAACAAATACAAATCAACTTAATAAATTATTGAACATTAAGTATAATGAGTTATTTAGTTAAGGTACAAAAGTAATTGTTCTTAAACAAAACAAAACGATCATTTAAGCATAGAGACACAAAAATAAGGTATGAGACAAAAGACACAAAGATTGATCACCGTGTAAATTGATATGCTTATGACATAAAAATAAGAGAATAGAAGAACTCAATGAAAACCTAATTATAAAATAGTGAAGGACTAAAATCATTAATTGGTTGATGATGTAGGAGTTACATTACTACCATGATGTTCTTGGTTTGATCATACTTTACTCTCTACTAAAAAGGCCAACCATGAGAAGATGGAAGCTCATATCCCCCCCACTCTTCTCGCATCACTCTCATCTATCCATACCCATTATTTTAATTACTAAACAATGATCAACATACATCACAATGGTGAAGAGATAGAATAATTTAGTTTAAAAAAAGAACATTTATAATAGTGTCATATGGTACATAAAACAATACAAAAAGTACACCTAGTGTACAACAAAAATTTTCAATCATACAAAAAATTTCATCTCTACTATAATATTTCCTTATAGGTTTTTTTATTTTTTAGAATTTCCATAATTTTGACGTTGGCATTTTCTTCCAGATACTCTTTCCAACCTCTTGATTATGGTGGTTGTTGAGAATGAAAGATGCATCTTCGTGTAGGTGGCCAAGTAGGATCCATGTTAATTACAATTAAAGCAAACCATTTATATTTATACATGGACCAAAAAAATGTAATTTTCTATTGACTTTGTTCATGGTACCTGGTGCATTAGGGTTACACTCTACCTTATCAATGCTTTAAGTCTCTAAAACTAGCTCTTAATCCATAATGAAATCTTCATGTACTGCTAAGAATGAAAGATATATCTTCATGTACTGCTGAGAATGAAAGATATATCTTCATGTAGGAGCCAAGTAGGATCCACTTCAATTACAAGTAAAGAAAACCATTTATATTATACATGGACCAAAAAAATGTAATTTTATAGTGACTTCGTTCATGGCACCTGGTGCATTAGGGTTACACTCTACCTTATCAATGCTTGAAGTCTCTAAAACTAGCTCCTAATCCATAATAAAATCTTCATGTACTGCCTCTAATAGCATTATAGTTATTGTATAACTAAAAAAACTAAAGTTGTTTATAATTAACTATTCAAAATGATTGCACATGTATACCTCCCCATTGCAATAGAAATGTTATCGTCCTTGCCTTTTTTCATTTCAACCAGGTATTTATACCCTCTGGTCAAGGAAACTTTTAGATCTTTAGGAATGGGTGTGATGTCAAAGTCAATTGACTACATGCCATAGTAGAATGCAATTTAGTAAGGAAAGATATTAAATTATAGTTGAAAATATCAATAAAAATAACATTTAAGTCTTATTACTTACATATATCCCTTTAACTTTAACATATAACTCTGGGCCAAATTTGTGTTACCCAAATTTCTCCAATTTGGCATGTGTGGCCTTCATAGTGTTATTGAGCCTACGAAAAGTATGAAGTGCATGTTAATGTTATTTAATCAGATGGTCAAGTGTATAGTTATAAGATCATTGTATGTTATATGATTATATATACCTTTGTACCTCTCCAAATATTTTCCACAAGGATCCCTATTTTTTCATCTTCTTCTCCTCTGGATCATCAATTAGTCCTATGAGAATTAATCCAAGATGCTAGTAATTGGGATAGCGATTAAAACTAGTATGGTAATTGTCTTGCGCCAATGTTGGAATGGGATTAGTCCACAGGAATTGTGGAAGCTGACAGCTGCAAAAAGGATAATCTGCGGAAGAAAGGGTCATTCGTGGAGAATGAGGAAGCGCGGAAGTAGTTTGTTTGTTAGATAAGGGTCATGTGGACCATGTTGTAACCACTTAATTTCGTATGAATAGAAGTATGATTGTAAGCCTAAGGGAAAGTATTGATTAAGTGATAGATGAATCGATCAGTGATGAATAGAGAAATCGATCTATTGATTTTTGATCCAGGTTTATTTGTTTTGTATCCACGATATGATGTATTGATTGTTCCTGCGAAGGTCATTCCGCAGGTTTTAATGAATGCATGAAGATGTTTGATTATGGTGCTATCTGTGTCTTTGTTTCTATTAAATAGTGAATGTGAATTTATGTTTAATGTTTAATGCTCTGTGGATTCGATAATTGCTAATGAGTGGTTAGATCATGTTGATGTGAATGTTTATCATGAGTTGATTCTGCAATTGATGAATATGCGAATGATGAAATTATAACATAATGTGAAAGATATAATATTTGGTTTCTGGGGTTGCAATGTATGTTTGATGCATGTCCTCAACTCCACTGCGGAAACATGGTTCCTGCAGCCCCCTTGTGCATCTCGGGTGTGACTTCACTCGCTCTGCGAGTGTTCTTGGAAAGGGTAAAACCTTTATGGGCCGGTGCGTAAGGGATTTAGGTTGTTGGTTTGTTAACAACAGTGCGAAGTGAACCCCTATCGACAGTCGTTGTGTCAAAAAATGGTTCTATTGTTGGGACCCTGAAGAGGAAAAGAAGAGGATACGTTGTGGCACCCGATGAAACCAGAGATTCAAGAGTAGTTTGACAGAAAGATAGAAGAATTCACAGAAGGAGAGAAACAAACCGTAGAAAGATGGTAGAAAGTTGGTTACATAAGTACAGATATCCACGAGATATTTTTCTGCGAATTCCTAGTACTGCTGCATGAGTGGTTAGCGCATCTAACATTCCAGAAGCACCATTTCCAAAAGACTGAGCCTGGACATTGGACACCAGAACTGATTCGACAGCTGAAACGTGTCGACAACACAGTATCAAGGGTTGTTGATTTCTAAGTGGATGGTATCCTAGAGGGATATATTATTGAGTTCACAGTAGACACAATCAAATCGTATAGCGACGTGGAAAGGAATTTCTTCAAGGGACCAAGGGGAAGGTTCTTACTGTTGCTAAAACTGTGGATTAAGATGCTTATCTGTAAAAAGGGAATTTTGAGGATGACTTCCAATGAGTAGAAAGATCAGTGTGCAGAGGTTGTGGGTATCGCGTGAATGCAGATCCGATAGAAAGATGCGGGGTAGATGGACATGAGAGACGACGATTTTCTAAGGGAAGTTAACGAAGAGTGTGGTACCTTGAGGAGTGGGGTGATATTTCGACGTCCTAAGAAGAAGAGGAGGACTGAGAGAGAGTCTCCTGAGAGGACCGGAACAAAAGACTGTGAAACAGGACCACAAGGGAGAAAGCGACCCTATTGCGACGAAGACAGTGACCAGGCTACTCCAGAAGCAGAAGAGGGACGGATCGTAAGTTACAACATACCTGCAACCCCGCGCACTACCTAGAATTTCACAGGAAGAAACGCAAGCTATTCGCAAAGTTTCCCTACATGCAGCGATAAAAGTAGTGCATTACTAAACAATAACAGTAGGAACGTTAGAATGGCAAACGATACAAAATTCCCACTTTCCATAGGAACGGGACCGAGGATCCTAAGTAGTTTTGGTTTATGTGCGAAGCAGTATGGACCGTGAAGCAGGTCCAGGATGAAGATATTAAGAAGGGACAACTAGCAACGACCCTTAGGGGCTGTGCGCTAGATTGGTTCATGAATTTTACAAGGGTTCTAGCAGGAACGTTGGCCAATTCGTTGGCGTAGATCGAAGCAGGAATGATCGACGAATTTAGGAAACCAAAATCGGAATCGCAGTATGTCACCGAGCTCAAAGAAATCAAGCAATAGCCAAAATATCTAGTATGGGAGTTCGATCAAACGTACAAAACGCTGATAGTGAAGGTAAGTTTTGGGATAAATTATATGCATCATGAGGAGTGGTTTATCGCAGGATTGGTATCGCACATCCACGGACCATTAATGCAATAGAAGGTTGCGACCCAAGCGGAAGAATTGGATATTGCGATGAAGCTGGAGGCTTCACCAATAGGAGAAACAGGGTTGGGTATGGATCAAATACAAGTGCAGTTGGAAAAATTGACGATCCAACTGCAAGACATGAAGAAAGGGAAAGAGGATCGCGAAGAGATCTGGTGCACTAGGTGTAGGATAGAGGGACACCACAAGGATTAGTGCCTAGATTTTCAAGACTATTTGCAATCTGGTGCACCAAATCCCCTCAGCCAGGTAGGGTTTCCTTAGTGTCGTATCTGCCAAGCGAGAGGCCATTGACCAAAAGAGTTTGTGTATCTACAGAAGATGGTATCGAAACCAGAGAAATTGTATTGCAAGTTTTGTAAATTGGTTGGCCACGATGAAAACAACTGCAGAGCTTATGGCCTACTCCAGGAGAGGACTGCAGCCCCATACTTCATGGCAGGAGAATATTAGGCATCGGGTCAACAACAAAAGTAGTATAATCAACCGTCGGCCCAGTATAATCACCAACCACAACAGTATGATCAGGGACAGTATGAGAAACTATAGTATGGTCAGCCACAGTATCCAACACCACAGTATCCACCACCGCAGTACCCACCATATGGACCACCGCAACAACCGCAGTATGGGAAACCGCAGTACCCACCATATGGACCACCGCAACAGCCGCAGTATGGGAAACCACAGTACCCACCATATGGCCCAACGTATGGAGGGGCTAGAGGAGGATTCCGCGGAGGTCGAGGTGCTGGCGTGGGATGAGGAGTTGTTGGACGAGGACAAGGACCGATTATATGCTACAATTATGGGCAGCAGGGGCACTATTAGAGGGATTTCCCAAATTTAGCGCCACAGTGCACTTATTGCAGCATTGTGGATCATGGCATTGAAGACTGTATGCAACTCATCGCAAAATGGCAGATCAAGAATCTACCACCACCTCCACAGAACTAGAATCAAAATCCACCACCAGTTGTATAGATGATATCCACGGAGGCTCAAAGACACCATGTGATTGTTGGAGTAGTGACAAGAGGAGGAGTTGTGACAAGAACTGACAGGTCATAGGCTACTGTCCGACCAACAGCACGAAAACATGTCACCTTTGATGTGGAGGCCGAAAGGGATGTTTTCTTGGAAGCGTAGGAGGCAATGAGACAGAGGAGGAACTTACCTCTTCAGGAAGAAGTTATCTATGATATGCCACCGAAGTTCAACACAACAAAGTCGCAGGGAAAAGCTAACACCTTAAAATTCTTCTTGAAGAGTTTCCTGGAGTTGGAAAAGGATCAAGATGCGTTGGAAGAGATATCCAATCTATTGAATCGACAGGAGGGTGCACGCTAGGAGCAAAAGGTCAATAGCATACACAAGAGGAAGACAGGGAGAGAGATGCGAATGTCGGCACAAATTGGAGCATTTGATGTTGACTCAATTATCTTAGACCTAGGATCGGACATCAACATTCTGACCAAGCAGAAATGGGAAACAATGGGGAAACCATAGTTGGACTAGTCACCATTACAGCTGTGATTGGCAAATCAAAGTAAGGTTACTCCACTTGGTTGGGTGTACCAGCTTCCAGTTGAGATTGAGGGTCTCAAGACTTATGCAGATTTTGACGTAATTGAAATTGTGGACAATATCAACCCCTACCCAGCGCTACTAGGGATTGACTAGGAAATCAATAATCTAGTGGTTATTTCAAGAAGAAGACTATGTAATTTGAGAATCGCGAGATGAGGGTTGTAGCACCTATGGATCCTGGGAAAGGACAACGATATGTTGAACCAGAGAGAGAAGAATTTACAGAGGGATGGGATAGCATATAAAACATATCCAAGGATTACATTAATCCTACCGCGGATAGTGAATTGGGATGGCGCAGCGTCAGTTCGGCGTCGTCGAATTCGGATGAGGTGCTAGAGAATTGGCAGAACCGAATGCATGAAGTGTCATTTAGAAGGTATGCCCAGATCACACAGTCACTGTGATGGGTAGCCACAAAGGAGTGCGTGCTACCAACATATGAAGGAATGCCCAATTTTCCTACGTTTCATGTGGAGTTTGAGGAGAAAGTGGTTGAACCGCAACGTCTATTGGACTTGGAGGAATCCTTGAAGGCTACTCTCGCTCGCTGGTGGGCGATGCATAAGTATAATATCACAAACTGGCCACTATGTCGACACCTCATGGAGGTTAGGTTTGGCAATGCAGAAGGATCTCACGGAAAGAAGTTTGATGGTAGAGGTGACCTGAAGGCACATTTGGCTGAGTGCGAAAGAAAATGGGGATTACAAGCAAAAGAGGAATGGGTACATGCATTTGTTCACACATTGGATGAAGTACCACAGAGTTGGTATGTCGCAGCAGAACTGTGATGCGGAATGACTTCTTGGGAGTAGCTAACAATTGGCTTCAGCCAAATGTTTTGTTTCTCATATGAGAACCCCTTCATCCATAGTGCATTGCAGGAGATTTGAGAGAAAATATTTGAAACAATACCGACAGAGCAACCATTAGAAATCTGGTGGACTGCAACACCAGAAATGATGATGGAGTGCTATAACATCACAGGAGAGCCGGATGATGAGTATGATCCGCAAGCTACGCATGTACCATAGTCGGAGGGAAGTCGCAGTGTCAAGGCACCAGAAATACCTTCCAAAAAATTCCAACAACCACTGAAGATCAGGAAAGTAAACATTGGGTCGGAGGAGAACCCGAAGTTTGCAAGCATTGGATATTATTAGGACAATTCCACCATTGCCAAGATGACTGATCTGTTGCATGAGTTTCAAGATCTGTTCCCAACGAAATTCTCAGAGATGAAAGGCGTTTCCGGGGACTTAGGTGAAATGAAGATCCCTCTGAAACCCGATGCGAAGCCAGTCAAGCAGCGGCCCTACCGATTGAATCCAAGGCATAAGGAGAGATTACGGGCCAAGAATATGAGAACGTCAGACGTGGGGCTTATAGAACCAATAATGGATGAGTTCAGGAAGTACATGACACCAAAACAGTGAATTCGGAGGGGATCAGCGACAACTACAAGAAGTGCGAACATAAGAACATACTGCGACACCGTGACACAGCGGCGATGGCCACGCTGCTAATCAAATAATGCGAAAAAAAAATCACAACAGGCATCTGTCAGCAAGGAATTGGTCGGCAGCAGAAGCATCGGTCGACAAAGGGACTGCAATTTCATGGGACCTAGTGCGAACCCGTCAAATCCCATGATAAATGCAGCAGTTAAACCACAATGGACATGCAGCAGCTCGACCAAACCCGGCCGGGGAGGAAATAGCTTCCACCAGCCGGAAGGAAGGCACAGGACAAGACATCCCTAAAGAAGATCAGTCGAAGGGGTCCACCCATGATGGAGCCTCAACAGTAAGAACCCTAATAGATTCTGAATTGGAAGCGCAGGACGAGGAAAGAAGGAAAAAGCACAAGATGGACCGTGGAGAAGGAAACACAAGTGGTGGTCTTCCAATGGAATAGCTGAATCGGCTTTTGGAGACGCTAATAGAGGTCATAGTGACCAATAGTGTGAAGGTTACACAACATTCCACCAACTACTACCATCAGGTAAACCAACTATTAACCACATTATCCAACGCGGTTATCGAGTCCAATGTATTGTAGGGGGAAGTTCGAGAGTGTGTCAACAAGCAGGATTGAAGTAGCGGTTGGGACAAATGCAAGGTTAGTCAAGTTTTTACCAAATGCGATGTACACAGGGAATGAAGAGATGGATGTGCAAATAAGACATTTTGATTCAATAGATGTAGATTTCAACATGCTACCAATGTTGTCACTACATAGAATTCAAACCGCAGCAAGTGCTGAAATCCACGACAGAGAAGCCGGCATGCATGACCAGAAGGTGCGGTAGAAATAGTAGGTGCATGATAGTGGGACAAAGATACAGTGGTTCCAGCAAGATCAAGCCCAAAAATTAGCCGACAAGGAGAAGGCCATACAGGATAGGGAGCGACTAGCACAGGCCATTTCCAATGTAGCGGAGACTGCCCCTGAGGTAGAACAAGAGGTACTACCAGAAGCAAACGTCATCATGCTAGGAGTCCTTATCGAAATATTAAGGAAGGAGAATGCAGATCTCTAAGCTAGTGTAATACCCAACACACCGTCAGAGGAGATTCAGAGTCGGAAGATGTCGTTTGAGGAATCCGTAACAGAGATACAGGAGATGGAACAGGTGGCACAGACAGTCACAGAAGGCATCACAGAGTTTTGGGGAAGTGTAGTCGAGGATGACGAGTTGACTACATTGAAGGGACAACTCAGCGAGGCGGAAGCACAATTAGAGGCCTTTAAGGGATCACTCAAAACGATGCCCACAATGATACGAATAACAAAGGCAGTGGAATTGAGAAACATGAAACTTTCCTTTCCACTTTTCTATGCACTCTCTTGAGAAATGGCCTTTCTTGTTGCAATTGTAGCATCTATATTTTTACTTGTCAAATCCTTGGTTGAAGTCCTTCTTCTTTGGATGAGAGAACTTATTTTTGAAGAAGGTTTTCTTTCCTTTCTTCATTCTTGCCGTGAGGGCAAGATTTTCTTATTTAATGCACATAGATTTGCTCAGGATTCACCCTTCCTCTTGGATATAGTTATGACACAATATTTCAAACCCAGGTTGCACTTCTCATCCATTGATAACAGCCAAGAATGTCTCCCATGAAGAGGGGAGACCATCAATGGCGGTTTGGATGAGATCATCTTCATCCACAACAAATCCAATGTTAACAAGCTGATCTCTTACCTGAGAGATCTTACTGGAGAAGGAGTCCATTGTCTCGTCCTTCTCCATCTTGAGATTTTTTAACTTGTTCTTCAATTCCCTCTTTTGAGTTGCGCCCTTCTTCTCGTATAGATTATTCAATGTATCATAACATTCTTTTACAGTCTTCAGCGTTGTGATCACGGGAATCAAGTTATCTTTTACCGAATCATAGATTATTCGTTTGGCCTTATCTTGATTCTTCTTGAAGTTAATGCGCCCTACATTAGTTGTAGGCTCCTTCAGCACAGCTGATATGAAGTTGTATAAGTCATGTTCCTCTAGGATGTTGAGAATCCTAGCCTTCCAAGTGTTGAATTTTGAGGTGCCCTCAAGACGGTCTTCCGATAGAACGGATATTGATGCCATAGTCTTCAAATATTGTGTTCAACTTCTCAAGATCAATGTAGGCTCTAGCTAGCATGAAAAATTGAGCTCCTTCACACCATGAGCTCTGATACCATGTTAATATTTGGTTGAGCTTTGATATTTAATTCTTTTAGATGTCGAGACTTAAAGCAATGACACAATTCAATCACATGAAATTCATACATCCATAACACAAGATATACCAAGGGAAAATCCTCAAAACTATGAGAACAAAAACCCTAGCAATTCTTCTCGGTATAATATAATGGTTAGCATAAAATGTTTTATTTTACAACATAGAAAATTTCTTTCAGAAGATAAGAGATCACCAAAAAACCATTGGTGAAGATACAAAAGCAATAGAGAAGAGAGATCAATTAGATGTGCTTTCCAATGTGCCCAGTACATCAATAACAAGCAAGAACAATACTGTGCACAAAGAGAAGTGCCTTGCCTTCAATGAAGAAGAGAATTCGCTTCACACTGAATTCATTAATATTGTATAACATATTTATGCATTCTTCTCATGCACCGGCTTCTAACTTCAGGATGAACTCGCCCTCCATCTAGATCCATCAATATTGCTGGAAGAAGTGTGCCCCACTTCTCATGCAGTGCATTAACTCACTAAACTTATTATTAGGATGAACTCACCCCTTAACTCAAAGCTTGCTCACTTAGTTAGGTGGCTAACTTTAGTGGCATCATGCAAGTGTCACAACTCAAGTGTTGTCTTTTAGTTTAACATAAGTGTCTTCATGCAATAAAAATTACTTAACTAGATCTTCTTTGTTGTCACTTAGTCAACTCTATTTAACTGATTATTTCTTGATAACATCATTGTAGTGATCAATTCGAGTTCTCCTTGATTTATTGAAGTGTCGTCTTTTAGTTTAACTAAAGTGAAAACACTTTTAGTTTAACTAAAGTGAAAACACTTTAGTTAACTAGTCCTTGTTATTTAACACTTAGTTAACTGAAATTATGTTGATTGATTTACTTGTAGTGACCACTGTGAGTACTTTAGTTAACTAAGGCATACATTGTGGCTTTAATTGAAGCTTTACAATTCGAGTTCACTTATTCTACTCCTGATCAATTCGAAACCTCTTTTTCTCTATGCATTTATATTTATCTCTTTATCTTTTACCGCATGGTAAATAGACGGGGGCTTCACTCAATAAACCATTATCATAGCACGTTCATTCGTGGCATATGAAACAATACCCCTAATTTCACTAAATATTGGAAAATACCTTCCAAAATCATTTTTTTTAACCCCCTCCCAATATGCCTTCCCAATTTTAAAAAACCTATATTTTCACTAGATATTGTATGTATCAATTTTTTCATTAACATTTTTTATACCCCTTTATATTTCTACCTAGTATATTGATATGATTCCCCTCTTATGACCCCACATGCATTCTACAATGCACCTTGCTTCTTTCGATGTATATTGTGGAGGCACATTACTTCACCCACAATGCAATTACTCAACCACATATCATTATGATTTGCAACATCTAATGGTCTAATGAAGAGATAGGAGATCACTTCTTGTATGTCACTAAAGCCAATGCACATAGTACAACATTTAGATTGCATGTTGCAGTTCCCCAATCGCTGACTAAGCCTATTGTGGGCTAGGTATCCAAGCCCCCAGGGCCTGTAACAAGCTCTAGGAGGATGACTAAACCTCCCAAGTCCTGTAATAGGCACAAGTGGTTGGGGATTCAATCCCCCAAGGCCTATCGAGGGCCTATAACAAGCCCTGGAGGCTTAGAGCCTCCCAAGGCTATTGGTAACAACTGGCTGAGTGCTATTGGTAACAATTGGTTGTCAATGACCACTGTCTCTCAACTATGATAGACTGGAAACGCACTTCATCATGAAACCCCTGGCCTCAAGCATGCCTTAAGACGCGATTTCCTTGCGTACTCGTAAGCTCGAGCCTTGCCTCAACCCGATCTCTCATCTAGCCGTGATCTTGCCATCTCCTTTTGACAGATATTTGTCAACCCGCCCATATAAAAAAGACCCCAAAGTATTTTTGTATTGTTACATTAAATAAAAAAACCCTTTGCCCCTTAATATATAAGCAATATAATTTTTAGGTTTTCATGAATATTTAATACCGCAATATGAATGAACGTGATATTATATTTCCTTCTAGTGAAGCCCCCGTGGGTAAATATGTGCTAACTTTAATTATCCATCACATTACATTATACTAAGAATAATTATCGGATGTTGTGATCATAGTATATTATTCAGGACCAAATGATCATATGCTAAAGTAATTCACTTTAGAGGTGATCAATCTCTAAAGGAGACTTAATAGCAATCTGGTGATCATGGTTAATAATACACCACACAACATTAAATGATTTTAAGTAAAGCATGACCTTTATACGGAAGGTCCACCTCTATACAGAAGTTCCATTCCATGGATACCTTTATATGGAAGGTTCACTAGCTCGTATATCTACAAATACCAATCATGTAAAAATGCATTAGGCCATTAGACCATGATAAATTGCTTTTGCATCAAATGTCTTCCCTATGCCTGCACTTCCAGTTAGGAACAAATTGATTGGAGTTGTTAGATCATTTTTCTTTCTCATTATGATTTCTTTTGCTATTGATTGTTGATCTTTGTTAAGATTTTTTATAATATCACAGTAAGCTTATTTTCTCATGATATATGGTTGTTTAATGGTTTCAAATGTCTTATCAACACTAGATGTAGAATTTCTAGAGTAGATTTTGTGCATAAGATCATTTTTAATGTCATATCTATCACATACATTAGTTGGGTCATTTTGCTCATGTTCAATTGCTTGGACCATAAGCAATTGTTCGTTTTTAGAGTCAATTGCTTTAGACGCTATGTCGATGTCACTCCAGTTTGTTTCTGACTTAGCTATGATTTTTTTCAATTCGATCTATGAGCAGTTTCTGAGATAGATATGCTTCTACCCATGTTTCGAAATGTTTTTAAAAAATACTCTTACTTTGTGTAAAGGGTACAAAGAGCATAATTTTTTCTCTAAAAACATTTTATGTATCCTTGTGATGATTATATTGAACATATTGTATTGTAGCAGTAAGTATTCAATTTTTTAGACAAGAGTTTGATCATGTGTAGCAAGAAGCATATTCAATCAAACATGTGTGTTTGAGTTCAACAGGTATTGCAATGTATTTATCAGTAAGAGATGGGAATATAATGTTCTTTGAATCATTCAGTTCTTGTTGTAGTAGCTTTGGTTTTTTTAGCACATATGTTCTTTTATCAATGGGACCAATATTAATGAATATTGTTTTCCTAGAATCTAAGTACAGTGGCAAGGAAAGAACAATATAGATAGCTTGGCAAATTAACATCTGTTGCATATTGAGAAGTGAATTTTCGAGCTTGCAGATTGTTTCAACTTTCCCATCATTTTCAAGTAAGCATTTTTCCTTTTTTTTTAATGTGGAATTCATTTTCCAATCCATTTTTGTAATGTAAAAGCTACAGTATGTTGTTGCAGTATATGCATCCAAGATTAATTGTGCATCTATATTTGCATTCCATAAAGTTGGTATTTGTTTGCAAAAGGAATCGCTCCATACATCAGATTGATCTCTTTTTAGGAGCAAAGGAGGACACGATAGTACTGAGCGCAAAAGAAAAATGTATTCATTTATACTTATGTTAAGGTCTACAAGGAACATGTCAAAGGACATGTTCTTAGAATAGATTTTATGCTCTAGAAGGGAGAATATTTCTTTTGCTTTGTTAGTAATGCTATCATCAAGATTTTCCAAAGGTTTCAAATTAGAAGTTGTGTTCATTGGAGGCAAAGGAAAATTAAATCTGCAATTGGAATACCGATATTTTTTGCAACTCTTTGGATGAAGATGTGTCTGGATATTTTCCAAGTCATTTGTAAGAAGAAAAGAGTTAGAACACCTGTATATGTCAACAAATCTTATTATGTCAGCATCATTAGACTGTCAATACACATGAGCATGTTTTTTTCAAAGAAACCCATGGCCATGTTCATTTCCTTTGATTTGAAATTCAGTTATAAAGAAGTAGTCTTCTATTTCTCCAAATAACTTAGAATTGGCTAAGATCAAGGAATGTAGTGCTGACATTGTGTGTATGTAGTAGTTTTTAACAAGTTAAATCTACTCACCTTCCATATCACCAGCTCAGTCACCTTCATATGTCATCATGACACCTCATTCATGTCCCTTTGACCTTGGAAACTTAATTAAAAAGCCTAGAATGAAAATTAAAGCCTAAAAAATGACTTATAAAATAGGTCGCACTTAATCCCTCAATAAGTGCGACCCAGGTCGAACATAATACTTCGATATGTGCAACACAAATTGCAAAAAACCACTAAAAAAGAACGACCCAACAATTGACTTAGCTTTCGTCTCCTTTAGCTTTGTGTCCAACAAAAAGAAAGCCAAATGACATGAGTCTCTATGTGGATGACGAGTTTAGAGCCTAAATATAAACTCTAGACTCCCATTCTCAGTTATAAATGAGACACCAAGTTCCATCAGTGCACACACATATTCTTTCCACTTGTCCATTGTCGTCACTCCACCGAATTTTCCCAAAGACTCAAGTAGACCTCTTCTCACTTGATTCTCACCTTTTGTTGGAGATTCCATCTTGTGATGTGGCTGGAGAACTAGAAGGACATGAGGAGAACCAATGAACCCTCCCTCAGATAGATATGGTGGCCTCCTCTTCTACTATTATCCAGGTGCCTTTGGTTCTTGTACTCCTATTACACATGTTTAATAGAAAATTTCTTTATTCTTTCAGTTTGTGTGCTTGTTGACTGAGTTGGAAGAAAAGAAGAGAAAAAATTTATATTTGCTTTATATTTGCATTTGTAGTTTAGTTTGTTAGTTAATAGTTTGTTTTGTTTTTTATATTTGAAACTCTACTGGAGTTCACAACCCTCTAGCTTGTTATTTTTAGCACATGTATGTACGGAAGTATACAATACTGTTTTTGGCGACTTCATTGGGGAAGATCTCTAGTTTTCTTTGATTGTGTGTCCTTCATTTTTTTGGTCTTTTGTTTGGATGTGCACCTCTCTGTTTAGCCTTTCTATTCTAATTAAAATTTGGTAGAGTAGTATGCTGAGAGAAATTTCAACCCAAAACTTGCAAGTGTTTGGCCAAGTCGAGTTATTTCTCTTCTTTTTGGAGTTTTTGCTCACAGTTCACGTATGTTTGTTGCTTTTTAGTGACCCAGGTCGCACTTTTTCTCTTCAATTTGTGCAACCTAAGCCCGGATTGCCCAAATTGCATCGGTTTCCTTGTTTTGAGCAACCTAGATTGCATTATTTCCTTCGAAACCATGACGTGTTTCCAAAAGTGCTTTTTCAGACCTTTGACCGCTAATTTTTCTCTTTGTCTGTGTTGATCAAAGTCGCTTTGTTATTAAGAAGTTGTTTATAGTCCCTATTAGTCTGTTAATAGCCTTTTTTCCTTGTTTTATTAATCATTTTGATTTCTTGTCATGTAAAATTTTTTGGGTGAAGAAAGTTCATTTCAAAGTTTGAGTATTTTTCCCCCTTTTCGAACTTGCTATTGTGGCTTCTTTGTTTCATGCATTCACTTTTATTTTTAGTAAGGACTGATAAACTGATCTTTTTAGATAACTAATTAATTTGTTTTATTAAAACGTTGTTGGAATAAAATCCTCTCTTTTGATATTTGCAAAAAGATTATTTAGTTGTCGATTTTCCGGAAAAGTATTGCTTGATCTACTTTAGATAGTCTCTTTCAAGAAAAATTATTTTCGAAAAAAAATTGAGTAATGAAATCACAATATATATTTTTCAAGCATTTTTATTCAGGTTTTATTTAGAGTACACCACACATGTACACACAACTACACTCCCTGGTTCAAAATATTTCTTGGTTCATGCCACCAACGAACCCTTAAAATAAACCATAACTTAACACACATTAACCTCACTTGAGGACAAAAACAGTCTTGTAGTTAAATTGGGACACTGGGGATAGGAATTCAAATAATTCCCCTTTGTCACTATACATCTGAAACATAATGGTTGTCTTATTAGGTTACCAAAATCCTCCAGTACTTGGTATACGGTTGAGACCTATTTATGGGGGGGCCTCTCTTTTCACAAGGGTAAGTGGCGAGACTGGAACCAAAACGTTGGGTGGTGTACCGTCCCCACTCAGTTCGGAAGATCATCTAGATCGTTGTCTTCGAATTGAAGCTGTAGTTAACCTTTCCTAACGTGTCCCAAATGAGGTATCCTAGAAGCCTTACTTTTAAGACTCTTTTACCTGGGATCCCCTTAAGTGGGGGGATATCCATGAGCCATATTGATTTTCCACTTCGTTTTTTTTATGGGTATTTCATAACCCCGTAGAGGAAACGATATGAGAAATATTCCATATTTTAGATAGTTTACTACTTGCTTTCTTATCCGATAGATGAGAGGTCATTTTAGCATTTTAGGAAAATTGCTTGTTGACATCTTGGCCATTTTGTTGAGCTCATATGTTGTAACACACAGTTGCAATAGGTTTTTTGAGCCTGTTTTTTGAGCATGTTTTTTGGCTTGTTTGCCTCTTTGTTGTGCTAACCCATTGCACACTCACCTGCATCAATTTTTTCGATCCTTTTTTCAATCGTTGAGATTACATTGGTTTTGTAGTACAAGTTTTAGTCACTATAGATCCCCCCAAATTCTCTCGAAGACTTCAAGGACTTCCCCTTCAGTATAGTTTCTTGAACCACACGATCGACTCCACAAGTTATATACTAGTTCATCACTCTACATAATCCACAAACATTGACACCTCATTCTCAGGACCATTTTCACACTCTACCGATACCATGGATGGGACCATTCCCACCTCCCTCGGCATGTATTCAAGTCCCCCTTTAATGGCATCCCAACCGTTAGTATCCGCACTATTATTGGAAAAAACAACACCACTACAATAGGTGGGATGATTCTAAACCCTATGGATGTCCTTAACCCTACCATTACCATAACTAACATTCCCAAATGGGTGGAACCTCCATCGTAAAAAATGCTACCATCAGAAACACTGACAAAACTTCTAGTGGAAATAATGGAACAAACACTAGTGCAACCATGACCAACACTGTTGTTGGTCCAACTACTTCACACTCTAGTGCAATTGTACCCTCAATAGAAAGCCTCAACATCCCATATTTGGTGAGGTTGACCAATGATCGCATCCACCATGATCCTACATGGAATCCCATGCCAACCAAGCTCCCATCGGATATACCAAAATTTGAAGGGAAGGCTAGGGAGGATCCACAGAACCATATCATGTCATTACATTTATGGTGTACTTCAAACAACATTGTGGATGATTCCATTAGACTGTGTTTGTTCCAAAGAACCTTAACCAGCGTAGCAACAAAGTGGTATCTTGGGCAACCACATGGAACACATCCGAATTTTGTATCCCTTGCCTCCACTTTCGTGTCTTTTTTCCAATTTGATGTCTGTTATGACGAGGGAGTATAAATCCTTTTATCCTATTGACAAAACTTGTCTATGCACATCACGGATCACATCCATGATTGGAGCCAACATAAGAGCTTGTGTAAAATCAAGCTTGATGACAATATTTTCTTAGACTGGTTTTTGAAGTCCCTGCTAACCGTGATAGAAAAGGATGTAGATTTCAAACACCCACAATATGAATAAGAGTCCATCATGAAATTCCAGTGGTATGATTTGATATATGCCTAGTCGGGATACTTGTACACTATCATACCTAATGCTCCTAGAGGTAACTCTTCATGGAAATATATACCCGGCTCATATCATTCTTTTGATGGCATTGTTGGTGCTATTGGTTCTCATCCTAATCTGCATACCTCTTACCCTCCCAAGGATATCATTAGTTCGTATGGTAGCACCCCAAAATTTGAGCACAATCAGGGTCACTCACGGACCCCTTATTATGCTCCATATCCTTTACGACATACTTTGAATTATGGGACAAGTACCTCTTATTCGTTTCCAACTGTGAGTGCACATACACATTCATATTCCTACAACGGTACTTCATGTGGCACTACCCCTAGTTACTTAATGGCTCCTCTAAACATGAACCCTTACTACATGTTTATTATCCCACCGCTAGTTGCTCCCATGCAACACCCTCCAGTTCCTCCTCTTTTTTTCTCATGAGCAATTCTATGCTCAACAAAACTCACCTGCTCATCCATCTCCCAATAACCAACAAGCGTAACCTAAAATAAAGAATAAGGGGAAGAACAAAGGAAACAATCAGTGTAAGGGAAATGGCGGGTAACCCCCTAATCCCTCTTCTTATAACATACCTAACATAAGCCCTATAGACTAAGACCCCAATAAGTCTTCCAAGAAGGATAAGAACACACAACTACATACTAACCATCAATGTTCTTTCTGCAATGTTTACGGCCACTACACTCATCATTTTCCCCACCTGGTTAAATCTTGTCAGTTATGGAATGAGTCAAGCTAATGAGAAACTACCAATGCACCACAAGGGAATCATAATCCACCTCCTCAAACCAATCTGGGACAACTAATAGTGTTACAAAACTCCCTTCCCTCCATAAGGTGTAGTTGCTACTCAACCCTTAGTATCTTATCCTTCGCTAGCACCACCCATTGGTCAACTGCATGAGTCAAGGGTTCAACATTTTTTTATGATGTCCACTGAGGTCAACCTTCAAACACAACAGAATCATTATGGTTCAGCAATTGACTCTCTGCCTACCGGAAAGGGAAAATATTTGTCTCAAATTGATGAGTCATTGCACATTCCTCCTTCCGTGAATGAAGGGATCCCCAAGGTCCTCAAATTCCCTTTATGTCGTATCACCAAAAATCCCAATGCTAGAGATACTCCCAACTATAACATTGTGGACTATTTAGCTCAGTCTCCAGCAATAATGTCTACTTTATCGGTGTTGCAAAACTGTCTGGTATAGCGTAAAGCATTATTGAATGATTTAGGTGCAATTGACAAATCTAATGCCTGCGTGATGGTTTTTTATTTGGATCAAGAGAAACCTCAGATGCCCTCATTTGTAGCTTTCCATGTCCATGTTACGGTTAAAAACCAAGTTATCCATTGATGTATCATGGGCAAAGGAGCCTCCAACTATGTCATGTCCACTCATGTGTGGAAGAAGTTAGGTTCCCCTTAATTAGTTCCATCTGTCATGACTTTATTTGTTTATGATGGGCATGCTGCTCAACCCCAAGGTATTCTCCAGAATTTACCTGCCGAGTTAGATGTAAAAATTGTCATGATAGACATAGAGGTCATTAATTCCTAGTTGGATTACAACCTCCTCTTATGATGTAGTTACATGTATGCTATGAAGCTATTTTCCTTATCAGTGTTCAGACTTGTGATGTTTCCAAATGAGGGGAAGATTGTAAATTTGGATTAGTTGACGTATTACGATCCTAAGGGTTTTACTTTCCCAGATAATGTCTTGTCGACGGTCGACATCATTCCTAACAACATGACCTTTCCATCTTATTCAAACATAGGAAGAGGTGTTTTCTGGGACACAACCATGATTGGAACTTTCTAGGAATTACCACCACCTCCACCAAAATTTGAGATATTTGAGTTGTGCACTATCTCTTCAAGGAAACTAGCAATTCAACCAAAACTTGTCCCACCTCCTAGTTAATTACCTGGGAATTAGTGGGGAGCTACTCCCATTTAGTAGATCCCATTTTTTATTTCCGGCATCCGGAGTGGTTAGTACACGTGTAATGGAAATGCTTAATTTAATAGGACTCATGCTTGGTGTCTCTATTTGGTATCTTAATCCACCAAACCCACCCCCCATCCTACAAATTGTCTTGACACTTGTGCAACCTATGGGCACTTCCAACGCTCCTCCTCTTGGATTAGTTCTGGAAGCACCTTGACCCTCCCAAACTACTCCTAAGAAGAAGGCTGGGGTAAATGCAAAGAATGTGAACACACCGGAAAAATCTTCTCAAGTATAGAAACTCCCTCCTAATGCGACACCATGTTCCACACCTCATAGCAAATAAAAGCCCATAATTTTTGGCTTTGTGTAGTCACTTGCAAACTTTAGATGATGAAGTAGATGAAAATACCCTTGTGGTTAATTTTCCTGAAGTGCCTAAAGTGAAGAACAAGTCTTTTCAAACTAATCACCCATGTGATTTGTGTGGCATTTATGTCTAGTACTCACATCATTGCTTAGATTTTCCAGAGTATCAATTTTTTCTTATTGATATGTGGCATCTTTTCATTGAGTCCCAAGTCATTGTCATTGAGGATGCCTACCCTCCATCTTCCTCATCAAAAGATACAACCAATATATATTACATATTGTCTTCTAATGAACCCTCCCCATCATCTGACGATGTTGTTACTATATCATCAGACCTAACTCATATTGAAATGGTGGAGCAAGTATTCCATAGCGATGAGGAAATCCTTGAGGCACTCACTGCACTTTATTTCCCTTGGGATTATATGCACCATCATGCATACCTCATCGCCTTCAAGCCTTCCCCCTCGACACTATACTCAAATTAACTCTCAGTTGAATCAAAAGATTTTATCTTGCGAGGAAATGTCGACTAGTTTAAAAACCCCATTCCTACTCCTGATTCTTTTGAGGAAGCAAATGTGTATCATATATCCCCGACGATCAAATTTGATATCTCCACAAAACCGAGTGTCATCAAGAATATCCTTCTAAGGGATTCCTGTACTCCTAAGAAGTTACTACCGATAAAGCACTTTTTCAGGATTTTTGTGACGTATTTTCTTGGTCTTCTACTGAGATGCCTGGCATGGATCCCACCATCATTGAGTACCATATAGACACATGTCCTGACATTGCTCCAGTTCACCTAAAGCAACGTCCCATTCACCCATCGAAAGTTCTAGTTGTTAAAGCGGAAATTGAAAAGTTACGTAAAGTTGGATTCATTTATCCAATAGTGTAAACTACTTGGATCTCTAACCCAGTGTCGGTTAACAAGAAACAAGGCACTTTGTGCATTTTTACATATTTTCATGATTTGAATTTGGCTTGCCCAAAATATAATTATCCCACTCCCTTCATTGACCAAATCATTAATGCATGCGCTGGGAACAAGGTCCTTTCTTTCATGGATGGATTCTTGGAGTATAACCAAATTCATATTCAGAAAGAAAACCAATACAAAACTGCATTCACCACCCCTTGGGGAACCTTGGTGTATCATGCCATGCCTTTAAAAATGAGAAATGTTGGAGCCACTTTTTAGCGAGCCATGTCATATTAATTTCATTACCTAGTTCATATTATCCTTGCATATATAAATGAACTCACGGACCATGCCAAAAAGCGTTCACAACATTTAGAGGATCTTAGACAAGTGTTCCTCTGATGTCGCAAGTACAACATTTGCTTGAACCCTCTCAAGTGTGTGCTATGCATCATGGTTGGTTGGTTATTGGGATTCATTATATCCAAGCAGGGAATCAAGCTAGATCCTTTGAAAATTGAATCTATCATGAACCTTTCCCCTCCACGTACATTGCGCCAACTACAAAGTCTACAAGGAAAGGCCAATTTTTTGCGTCGCTTCATACCAAACTATACTACCATAGTACACAAATTCATGTGTTTGCTACGATCAAACATTCCTTTTGTTTGTGATGAGTAAGCACGTGATGATTTTGATTGTTTAAAGAAATATCTTACATCTGATCCATTAAAATTCCTCCCAAATTTTACAAAGGATTTTATCCTTTATGTATCGGCTTCCAAATTTCCATTGACAAAGTTTTGGTTCAAGAGGACTCTTCCATCTAGGAACATGTAATTTACTATGTCAGTCAAAACTTAGATGGCCCTCCGCTCTCCTACCCGCACGAGGATACATTAGCCTTGGATGTAGTTTTCTTCATTCAAAATCTGCAACATTATATCCTCACGAGTCAAATCAAAGTCGTCATTGATTTGAATCACATGTTGTATCTCCTAAATCGGCACCTCATTCAAGGATGTGTGGCTAAGTGGATCGTGACCCTTCAGGAGTATGATCTTGATTTCTTCACACCTACGAGTACCAAATCCTTGGCTTTGGCTCATCTCATGAAGGATTTAGCCTCTGCATCCACTTCCTCACCCATTAATGATCAACTTCCATACTAACATGTATTTACCATATCCTCATAGGATCCATGGGACGGTGACATCCTTGTATATTTACGCACTCAGAAATTCAGTCCTCACCTCAATCATGAAGACCACCATCGCATTTGTCATCAAGCCCCTAGATACCTCCTAATCGGAGATGTCCTATATCGACACGTTGCCAACACTATTTTACAACGTCGCCTCACCCATGATGAGGCATAAAAAGTTTTAAATGATTGCCATAGCGGCACATGCGGAGGTCACCTCTCAGGAATAGCCAATGCCCATAAATTTATTCATGTTGAATATTTTTGGCCAACTCTATTTTCGGATTGCGTTGTGGTAGTCAAGCATTGTGATAACTGTCAATTGTTCACCCCCAAGGCTAGAAATCCCACTACACCCTTGCATCCTATGGTTATTGTTTGTCCTTTATGTAAGTGGGCCATTGATTACATGGTGTTGTAGGAAATTCGCCCTACAGATAGGTATAATTCCTCTTGGACATGTAAAGGTTCCCTAGATCCCTAATCCAAGACATAATCAAAACAAATGGACACTAACTTTCTCGTATACCTAGGATTTTTGCATACAACAAGACAAGAAGGAAGAAGAGTGAGAGAGGGTAGATGACTTACCTCCTTACTGATGGTTATCCTCGCTGCTCCAGCCTTTAGGTTTGATGTCCAAAGCTTCGAAGTTGAGTAGATCATGTAGAGACAACATAAGTGAATACAATTCCATCTACAAGTTAATCATAAAGAAGCCTACATACTCTGAATGCAACAATAGTAAGAATACATGTAAATGAAGGCATATATGGGAGAAATGGGCCAAGTTGTATTAATGGAAATCCATAAAGAAGCATGTACAATGGTATACCTGACTTGCGGCAACACTTCCTCCAAGCTTCCTTTCCATACCCTTTGAGAATCAAGCTAACATAAGGATTGGAATATCCAAGCATACTTTCCATGTGTGGGATTCATAGTAGCAGCTTCATTTATAATATTTGGGAGCCCAAACCACCATGGAAAAATGTTTGGATCACAAGAGGATTTCATGGCTAATGAGAGGATTGACATACTTAAGATGCTATGGAGGAGAGGATTTGAAGGGTAGACCTAATCTCCAAAAATACCTCTCAAATCTTGATCCTAAACTCAAGGAAGAGTGGTTGGAGGATATTTTCGCTCCCCCAAAGAGAGCCACAAAGTGACAAAGAAAAGATTATCACTCCCTAGACAACTGGAAGGGGGGGGGATTCTTGTTCATGGCTTAAAATAAGGTTGGTTGAAGTGGATTTTGACCTCCTAATGATGGATTTCTCTCCTCAACATGTTGAGGGACCATAATAGGATTCAGTTTTCCCTTTAAAACACCTCTAGGAAGCACAATAATCACATTTTCATGGTGATAAAATATACAACATAACTCAAGGAGGACACACAAATGTGACAATTTGAGGTGTAACAGGTGCCCCCTAAAGTGTGAGGTCGGAAGGGATCTGATGGCTGAAACAATTTACCAAGATATGGGTGGAAATGAGTGTATGGAAGAGAGAAGTAAAGAAGCTGCAAGCAAATACCAAACAGTATATCTACATCCACCCTGAGGTGGGCATACCCATGCTCAGGATAAACTGACTCAAATCATGGACGTCGACCAATACGTTATAGATCCATGACATTATTGACTCAGGATACGGCCACTGACATACAATGTGGATACGTACCTAAATGACTGAAAAATATCATGACTACAAGAATACAAAGTAGATCTATGATATAATAACGATAGCCACAGACCGATACAAAATGGACCTAAATGACAGTATACATATCAGTGCCAACATGATGTCCATGTAAGAACCTACTAAAAAAATCCCCATTGAAACCCTGGGTAAAGTACATAACCATAGTCCCCAGGTCTTCAACCCGATCTCAAAGCGATACGATTCTAGCCATCTGAATAAAGGCATTGAAGTTGAACATGGTAGAAACCACTTGATTACCGGTCATTGATGTAAATTGTTAACAAGTGCGAGGGAAATCACCAATAATGTCAATGACTCCCAAGGTATCTTAGTACATTCCAGCAAATGTGAATAAGTGAGCTAAAGTGGAACACTCGTAGAATCATTCGATCAGAGGTCAATGATGT
This sequence comes from Larix kaempferi, assembly GCA_027924585.1. Classification (NCBI taxonomy): domain Eukaryota; kingdom Viridiplantae; phylum Streptophyta; class Pinopsida; order Pinales; family Pinaceae; genus Larix; species Larix kaempferi. The sequence continues at coordinate 4,155,554 of BSBM01000818.1, forward strand.
AAGCCTACTATTGAAAGCGAGGAAACCTACCATTGAGGAATGCAGGTCCCAAGGTACTAAATGGTTTCTAAGTCTAGTTCCCGGATGATGTGTTGGATTCGACATGAATATAGACTCTTCGAAGGAGGGCCATGATGTATCCCAGATCATCGACATGAAACCGTCACAGGAAAGTGATGTAAAGTAACGGATCAAATGAGCATAAACTGACACAAGGATGAAGGTTGATAGAATTGAAAAAGGGTTGAATCAGGTTAACTTCCCTTGAACATTGGATGGTACGACAAGTGACTTAGAAGCATTTACTCAATGAGACAGAGACCAAAACATAATGCGATAATGACTGAGGCATTCTTTAGATCGAACAAAGGAGTAATATGACTCATGGAATTGGTATAACTTAGAGGCAAGAAAAATACCCAACTGTAAGAAAAGACACAAACAGGTGCCATGTTCAAGTGTGACAACAAGCTGCCATAAAGCTTCCCAACAAACCTAACCCATTTTTCTCAAATTTTCCCCCATCATGATCGATGAGTACCTCTTTGTTTTTTAACGAGCTTGAGGAGGATAACCAATGCTCGGTATAACTCATCTTAGATGAGTCCCTCATCATATGTTTAACGAACTTGAAGAAGGAGAGGTTTGGTTCCATATGGGCCCTTCGATGCATTGTTTTACGATTCCAACGAAGGTAAACTCAGTGATATTTTCACATTCAAAGATTCTGAAAAGCATCTAAAGAAGACTCCAAAATGGTTTTTTTTTTGTAAATTTAGTCCCCTCGCTCAAAAAAGAATAAAATAATGCGAGATAGAACTCTTCTAGTCAATGTCAAACCAGAGTATTCCTTTTTCGTAACTAGTCCAAATGGTACGAAAAAAGGGGGTACACTATCACCAAATGGACATCCTTTCAAATACTTTCACGACCGTGGGAAAAACAAGTTCGTTTGGCATTTTGTTCATGTTTAGGAAGTCTAAAAAGGGATTAAAGAGGACTCTAAGGGGTTCCTTTTTGTAACTAGTCTAAAAAGGCCAAAAAAGGGATAAATTATCACTCGCGAGACAACTCTTTCATGGTTGATAACTGAGTATGACAAAGACTAAAAAGTAAACTTGGCAAAGCTCCTTTTCTGTAAATAGTCTAGTGAGGCCGGATAAAGAGACAAACTTATACTCGTCAGACATTTCCTCATTATTTTACGAGTACGAGAAAAGTGGACTAAACTCGACACCTTTTAATTCAATTTTAACAAGCACGATTATGGTATAAAAAATGCTCAAATCTTTTTCATGTTTTAACCAGAGCATGAAAATGTAAAAATCAAGCTCAACACCTCTTATTGTTTTTAATGAGCATGAATATGGGTGAAAAGAATGCTCGGTGTCTGCTTCATTTTTAACGAGCTTGAAACAGAGAATGAACTATGTTTGGGGTTTCATCTTTTAATGCGCTTGGAACCGAAAATAAACTATTCTCGAAGCATCTGCTTCATTTTTTAACGATCTTGAAATAGAGAGTGAACTATGCTCGAAACCATTGTTTCATTTTTTAACGAGCTTGGAACCAAAAATAAAGTATGCTAGAGGTAATACCCATTTATAGGTTTCTTCCCAATGTGATATCCAGAGGTCAGTAGTTCGGGTGATACCCATTAACGGGTTTTCTCCAAACATGATGTCGAAAGGTTGGAAATTTTCCCCTGGCCGATTAACAAAATCTAGTGGCTTAACTTTACTATGATGTAGAGAGTCTGGAGACATGCCACCTAAGCTTTGTTTCAGCTACAGACTCTTTCACTTCACCTAATTATACTCTTGGTTACTACTAGGAATGTGAAAATGCCCACATAAGATCCAAAGAGATGATGTAAACCTCACAATGAAAGAATTTAGGAATAATAGAAGAAGAGAGAAGCAATAGAACATAGATCCAAAGGAGCTCTGATAGAGGCAGAATAATTACAAATTTTACATAAATCTGAATAGTAAACTGGTAAACATACAATGCAAAGGATGAGGATTCAAATTCACTAGGTGTAATTCAAATTAGCCTTCATGCACAGATCCATAATCAGTGGAGAGTCATCAAAGCATAACTAGGAGTCCACCTTCTCATCAGTGAAGTCATCAATGCACAAGTAATGGTCAAGCGGGAGTCAAAATGAGTCTAACTGAGTGTGGTTGGTGTAACTAGCACATGGAAGCACTAATGTAGTGAAGGAGGCTCAGTGGAGGGCGCAAATGGAGCTAACTGGAGTCAGAACAAGTTATCTAGTCACACTAGAAGTCCATCAGAGTGATAAGATCAGTTAAGAGTGAGTTAAGCCTAAAATCAGAGAGTGAACTCAGTTAACTGAACTAAACTGGACTGGTAGGTGAAGAAAGGTGCCCTTCTCATGCAGTAGGTGAAAGGAGGGCTCACTAAGCTCTAGGAGAGCTAAAACTGATCTGAAGGAAGCTCCAGGGGCTAGTTTGCTGAGGGCTAGGTGCTGGTACTGATGACTAGGATGCATGCAAACCCTAATTTTGCATGCATGACTGAAAATGAAAATGAAAGAAATGCTAGAAGGACTAGGATGGAGTATAGGAATATCCTAACAAGGAAAAGTTTCACCAAAGAGAGAGGAAGAAAGAAGATCAAGTGACACAAGCGTGTTAGGATATCTCATCATTCACTTATGTACTTTGCATGCATTCTGCATGAATTGCATGCATCCGCATATTTCCCAGTCATCAGTATGGTACCTCCAGCACCTAGTCCCTAGTCTCCGAGCACTCGGGAGCTACTTACCACTCAGATTTAGCCCTCCTAGCCTGTCATGTGCCCACTTATCACCTTCCACTGCATAAGGGCGCCTTTCTCACCTACCAGTCCAGTTATACTTCAGTTATCACTCTGAGTTACCTCTGATTGACCCATAACTGATGTTATCACTCCAATTGACCTCTGATGAGACATGACTGATAGTTCTGAGTGCAATTAAGCCCTCATGCACCCTCCACTGATCCTCCATCCCTATTTTAGTGCCACTTACCATCAGTTACACTTTTTACACTCAGTTAGACTCAGTTTGATACCTGGTTGATAGTTACTTGTGCATTGATGACCACCACTGATTGATGAGATGGACTCCTAGTTGGAGCCAAGCTACACCATGCAGATATTCGAATGACCTTCTAGGCTAATTCGAATTGCTCACTCATTGTGATAGTATTGTATTGTAATTCTACCATTCTGGATTATAGAGCATTGATGCATCTCTCTTGCACAATTTTTACTCCAATTTGTTTTATATCATTGTGATTGATTTACTTGTTCAATAGATATGCTGTGACTAATTTTACATGGTATCAGAGCCATTGTAGGGACAAGATCTCTTTTCTACAGGTGTTCTACAAGAATATTTGAGTGAATTTGCTCAAAATTACTGAATTTTTGGCATTAAATATCTCATGTGCATGCAAAGCAGAAAAATACACTCCAATCCACTCCAGAAGCTTGAGTTTTCCACATAATTCCTGGATTTGATACATTGGACCCATTCAACTTGTTTGATCTCTAATCCCAAGTGTGATGCAACTCTAAAAGGGTGGATTGTTTGACCTTACTGTTCTTGTTTTGCTTGTGATTTGCGGGTTAATCATCTACATCAATTGCATTCGCTCTCTTGTGTTTGACAAGTTCTTCTACATCAACTACACTCGCTATTTGAGATGGAATACTCTTCTTCCAAGCCAGTTCTTTCTCCTTTCAATTATTTTGAATGGAAAGATGATATGGAGATTATATTACGCTCAAAAGGGTTCTATAGAGTCACTGTTGGCCTCGAATTGGAGCCAAGCACATTGTCGGAAAGAACCAAACACTACAATAAGCTTGATGAAGCTTATGGTCTCCTTTGCCTCTCCATTTCCAAGGATCTTCACTTCCATCTCAGCGGATTGAAGACTCCAAAAGAAATATGGGAGAAACTTGACAATCTCTTTGGCAAGCAGGACGATCTTAGGGCCTTTCAATTGGAAAATGAATTGATTGCCCTTAGTCCTAAGAATTTCGAGACCATCAATGAGTTTTTCACAAAATTCAAGCACTTATCATTGCAGTTGAAGAACAATGGTGTTGTGAAAGAGGATAAGCAATTGATCCTCTCCATTCTCACAAAGCTTGCGAAAGATTACTCGGTATTTATCTCTACATTCAATTTCGGTCAGCTAACTACCCCGAATTGGAAGATGCCTACCTTGAATGCCTTCATTGAGTCCATCACAAAAGAGCATGATAAGTTGATTCAAATGGGGTCCATAAACTCCAAAGATTCAGCCCTCTTTGCTCAAGGACCCAAGAATTTGAATGATAAAGGAAAGCAAAGGAAAGAGAAGCCCAAATTCGAGCCTACCAAGCAAAGAGATAAAGGCAAGCAACCGGAAGCACCATCTGGTTCGAGGAACAAGCAGAAGGGTAAAGAGGGCAAGGAAAAATCTAAATGTTCATATTGCAACCGTGGCTTTCATCCTGATGCATGAAGAAAACAATAGATCAAATGGCCCTCCTTTTCCAAAAGAACAACATATTTCTTCCTGACGGTGCACAGAAGAAGGATAGAAATGATGATCATGAAAGAGGTCAAGCACTCATGGAAACTGTTTCGAAACCCACCACTCTACTGATAGATTCTGGTGCCTCGAATCATATGGCTTCAAATATTGACTCCTTCTCTTCATTCGATCTAGACAGCTCCATCCCCATCTATTTGGGAGATGACTCAAAAATTTCATCAAAGGGTAAAGGTACCATCCATGTAGAGCATGGAAGCTTTCAGAATGTTCTCTATGTGCCTTCCTTGGCTTCAAATCTACTTTCTGTGTATCAAATGACACACACTGGTGAACTGAAGCAAGTTACATTCAGCCCTAATATACTTTAAATTTCTTATATCAAAAGTGGAAGACTTATTGCAGTCAGAAAGGCAAACCACACTGCAAAATACTATGAGTTTTCTCACTTTGTGCCGCTTGAAAAGCCCACTGCTCTCCTCACTCATGGAAACGAGGTTAGTAGGATTTGGAATGAAAGGTTTGGACACCTTAACTATAATTATTTGTTGTTGTTACAACAGAAATCCATGGTTGATGGTCTTCCGCAACTCCGTTCCTCAAAGGGAATTTGCCCCGGTTGCATTGTTGGGAAGCACCCCGAGCACAGGTTCGACCGCGACAAAGCTAGCAGAGCTTCCACCATTTTGGGCCTCATACATTCTGATATCAGTGGTCCGCTGCCAAATATGTCCATGAATGGTTCAAGGTATGTTTTGACATTCATCGACGACTTTTCCTGCTTTACTTGGGTATTTTTTCTCTAAAACAGGTCAGAAGTGCTTGGAAAATTCAAGGATTTTAAGGCTTCTGTTGAGACCGCCACTGAGAGCAAGATCAAATCTCTTAGATATGATAATGGCGGAGAATATATCAATACTAAGTTACTGCAACTTTGTGGCGAAAGAGGAATTCAGATCCAACATACAGTTCCCTACACACCCCAGCAGAACGGTGTAGCGGAAAGGAAGAATCGGTCACTGAAAGAGATGGCTACCTGCATGCTTGAGTCAAAAGGTTTGGCTGCAAATATTTGGGTTGAAGCCATTAATGTTGCTGCATATATTCAAAACCGAGTTCCACATTCATCCGTGAAAGGTAAAACTCCTTTCGAAGCATTCTTTGGTCGCAAAACGGATGTGTCCAATTTGAGGGTTTTTGGCTCCATTGCATGGGCTAGAATTCCTTCTGATAAGAGAAAGTCTTTGGATCCACAAAGTATTGAATGTATCCTGATAGGATATGGGGAAGAATCAAAAGCATATAAAATCATGAATATCAGATCCAAAAAGGTATTCATAGAGCGAAGTGTGAAGTTTGAAGAACCGCTGCCAGATCTTAAACTAGTTGAGGAAAACACTACCGATCTGCACCCTCCACAAAAAGAAGATTCGAGTGATTATGAAGAAAGAATTGGATCTAATATATCTGATATTATATCATACTTTGATGGCCATGACATATCAGGTTCAGTATCAGACCATAATGATCATCCTCAGTTACCAAAGTGGGCCCAAAACACGCTACAATCTGTTGCTCCAAACATTGGAAATCCTGCTGATCCAATGAGAACAAGAGCATACTATCAAAGAGAAGGTATGGATCTTTCTTTTTCTGATCCATTATTATATAAGAAATGTTATTTGATGATTGGTTCAGATCCCAAATCATACTATCATGCCCACCGAGATCCAAGATGGCAAACCGCCATGGATGAAGAGTACAGTTCTCTTCAAAAGAACAATACATGGGAGCTAGTTTCTCTTCCACCTGGAAGAAAATTAGTTCAATGCAAGTGGATCTACCACACGAAGGTTGCTGCTGATGGTTCTATCAGCAAATACAAAGCTAGGCTGGTGGAAAAAGGTTTCTCCCAAGTCCAAGGTGTGGACTACACTGAGACTTTTGCACCGGTTGCAAAGATGGATTCCATCCGCCTAGTTTTGGCCATTGCCGCATCCAAGCACTGGGAAGTGCACCACATGGATGTGAAGAGTGCTTTTCTACATGGAGACCTTAATGAGGAGGTATATATGAAACAACCAGAAGGATACATATCAGATCCATCATTAGTTTGCAGATTGAAGAAATCTTTGTATGGATTGAAACAGGCCCCAAGAGCTTGGTACGCAAAGATGGACTCCTTTCTTCTTTCTCAGAATTTCAAAAGATGCAAATATGATCCTAATGTGTACCTACAGCAAGTTAAAGGTAATTTTTTTATTGTGGTTTTATATTTTGATGATCTTCTCATTACTAGTAGCACTCTCCTTACAATTGACAAGCTGAAAACTGCTTTAAATCTAACTTTCGATATGAGCGATTTGGGCTTGCTTAAGCAATTTTTGGGCTTGGAGATAGCTCAAAACTCTGATGGGATCACATTATCTCAGAAAAAAAGTATGCTAAAGACCTGCTATTAAATTTTAATATGGAAGAATGTAAGGCTGCTCTGTTTCCATTCCTCTCAGGAATTAGTCTTGAAGAGGGAAATACTACACCGCTTGCAGATTGCACTATGTATCGACAGTTGATTGGTTCACTACTCTACTTGACACACTCAAGGCCTGATATATCTTATGTCATGAGTGCTGTATCAAGGTATATGTAGCAGACCCATGAGCTTCATTAGCGGGCATCCAAGCGGATCTTGCAGTATGTGGAAGGTACGAAACATTTTGGCATACATTATGCTACAAATTCTGAGCTAGATTTCATTGGTTTTACTGATTCAGATTGGGCAGGTGATAGAATAGATCAAAAGTCCACTTCCGGATATATTTTCATGGTTGGACATGGGCCTATTTGCTGGTCAAGCAAAAATCAGGCATCCATTACACTTTCTTCAGCAGAGGCAGAGTATCGAGGGGTAGTCAATGCCTGCATTCAAGCAGTTTGGTTGCAGGGTATTCTTTCCGAGTTTGATTTTGGTAGAACTACTTCGAATGTCCTATTTTGTGACAATCAAAGTGCTATTAATATCTCCACCGATCCAGTTCAGTGGCAGAGGACCAAACACATTGAGATTCATATGCACTACATTTGAGAGTTGGTGCATGATCGCACCATCATTCTGCAATATTGCCCTACCGATGAGCAAATTGCAGACATCTTCACCAAGAGTTTCACTGAGAAGAAGTTCTCGTACCTCCGTTCACTGTTGGGGGTGAGTTCCATCATGGTGGAGACAGATTAGATCCATTTTTATGTTTAGCTTGAGGGGGGGCTTTCTTCCCACTGGGTTTTCCCTCTTTCCTCACTTAGCTTATTTTCAACATTTTTTGGATTATTGTATTGGGGTGACCTTTGGTCTCAGTAACCAGGGCCCTGCATTTTATTTTTTACATCATAGTATAGCTTGAGGGGGCGTGTTAGGATATCTCATCATTCACTTATGTACTTTGCATGCATCCGCATGCTTCCCAGTCATCAGTATGGCACCTCCAAAACCTAGTCCCTAGTCTCCCAGCACTCGGGAGCTACTTACCACTCAGATTTAGCCCTCCTAGCCTTTCATGCACCCACTTCTCACCTTCCACTGCAGAAGGGTGCCTTTCTCACCTACCAGTCCAGTTACACTTCAGTTATCACTCCGAGTTACCTCCGATTGACCCATAACTAATGTTATCACTCCGATTGACCTCTGATGAGACATGACTGACAGTTCTGAGTGTAGTTAATCCCTCATGCGCCCTCGACTGAGCTTCCATCCCTATTTTAGTGCCACTTACCATCAGTTACACTCAGTTAGACTCAGTTTGACACCTGGATAACAGTTACTTGTGCATTGATGACCACCACTGATTGATGAGATGGACTCCTAGTTGGAGCCATGCTACACCATGCAGATATTCGAATGACCTTCTAGGCTAATTCGAATTGCTCACTCATTGTGACAGTATTGTATTGTAATTCTACCATTATGGATTATAGAGCACTAATGCATCTCTCTTGCACAGTTTTTACTCCAATTTGTTTTACATCATTGTGATTGATTTACTTGTTCAATAGATATGTTGTGACTAATTTTACAAAGTGGACAAAATGAAGGTTAAAGTACTAGATCTGCTAGAAAGCTCGACCTAATTGGAGAGGGATATGTTTCATTTTTTAATGAGCTTGACATAGAAAATGAACTATGCTCGTTGTTATCTGTTTCATTTTTTAATGAGCTTGACACAGTAATCAAGCTATGCTCGTAGTCCTTGCACATGGCTTCCAAGAGGTCTTTATCGAACGAAAGAGAAATGCTTCGAAAAAATTGCATGCCAAGAGACTCGATTGAAGGGTTCACCATGTCAACTGTGGGATCTAAATTAAGAGAAGTTCAGCATACAATGAGAGGCTCTTTCTTAGTAGTAGCTGAATACATGGCAGATAATGCCACATAATTAACTTGTGGTGGGGGGGATACAGCTTGAACATAAGGAACATTCATGGAAGTTGGATTCTCAAGAGTCACCCAATGATTGGGACTAACAAACGAAATTGGATCAATGATCACTATGCTCCCATCATGGGGAAAATGCATCAACCGAAAGAGTGTGTACACGATAGCTTTCATACCATAGACATAGTCTCTCCCAAGGAGTAAATTAAAATCCAAGGGGACTTGGACCACTATGACATCAAAACAGATAGTTTTTCCTCCTAAGGTGATGAACAACTGAGGGAGGATCCCTAAAGGTTCACTATATCTTCTATTAAAATCCAGTGGATGATTAATGGCTAGCACAAGCTTAGGAGAACCTATAGCTTTCCAAGCAGTTGAGGATAACATACTAATAGAGGCCCCTTCAACTATTATAGTGCGATATACGTCCTTATTAGAAACTTGCACAATTATATAGAAGGGGATACACAAAGAAAGACGAGGTTCCGCTAGTCTATTCCAATAAAAAGAAACGACCTCAGTACTTAGAGGGAGTTCTGTTGAAACAGACAGGACGTACCCTTGTCTAGAACAATCTGAACTGACAAACAAAACAACAGTGGTATTAGATTCACTCTTTGAGGGAAGAGTGGGGTCAACGGAAGTTCAATTCGTATTGACTACTTCATCAACCAAATGTTGGGTAGGGGAGGACTCTTGTGAAGAAACTAAAGGTTTTTTTTGGAAAACGACATTGTCTTCCAACAATTGTGAAGCCTCCCCTATGCGAGAAAAGGTAAACATAATGAATCCTCTTGCATAACTTACAAGGAAACTTAAGTTTACCCTTTCTAACCCCATCCTTATCATCACTGGTCAATGGACTATCACTGGCATGACCTACAGAGGCTGGTGACACGGGTTGTTGCAGACCCTAAGACCACATTTCTAAAACATTTGGAATACCAGGGCAATGGTTAAGAAGGTGATCACCCTTACAAATCCTGCAAGGGAACTTGGGTTTGAGACCTATGTTTTTAGGCTTATCAACACCAACATTAACACTCCTAGCTTGATTAACAATGGCTAGTTGATTGTACGCTTGCTTATTTTTCTTCTCCATGTTCTTCTTTTTCTAGTCTTCTTCATAGCCTCTTGGTTACTAACATCATGGCTTTCACGAGGCATGGAAGAAGAAAGGGAAGAAGATGTGACAGGTGAACAAGGAAAAGGGTCAACAATATTTTGATGTGCTTGCGGTGGAGGGATTGTACTTGAGTCACTAGGAGCATTAGGGACCACCGAAATGGAAACAAACCCTATAGTGAATCTGAGAAAATTTAATGTAGCAATGTAAGGAGGACGAATATTTCCAAAACAAAGAAAGAGACGAGGATCCCCATATGAAGGGGTTCCTTGATTGGTAGGATTCGGAACAGTTTCCATGGACATGGAATCAACCTAGGATATTCTAAATGAAAGATCACACACTCCCAAAATACCCATAAGATAAGAGCAAGCAAACAACTCTCTTGTAACAGAGAGAAAGGAAGTAAGGATCTTCCAGAGGTGGGAGATGAGGCCATCAACGAAGAAATGAGAGACAGTTACCCACAACTACTCTGTAATGGACTTCCAAAGGTTGAGGTACCAGATGCAACCAAGTACCCTCCTAAGGAGCCAAAATAGTGTGTTGTATGTATGTCTCGGGTACTGATAGTACCACCACTGCAGTCACCTGGGAAGGTAACCTAGGAAAAGAAACTAAGGCTACCATTTCACGCTTGGTGGTTAGGTGAAACAGTCATGGGAGAGGGATTCTACGAATGGGTAGGGAACATAAGACAACTGTCTTAGACCCGAAACAACTTAGATAGTGGTGTCACCTCGAGGACTTTCCACTACTAAGATTACTCCCTAGTTTACATAACCCCACCAAGAGAGAATGTCGAGGACTGGTATGAGCACTATTCTCGACTTCTCCTACCACTTGACTCATGTGTTAGAGGAGCTTTCCCAACAAGCACTTCACATTACGAATGGATTTTTGCTCATTAGTGTTCCTAGTTTTGTTTCAGTGACCTTGGAGAATTTACTCTCCACCCTACAACCAAGGCCCTAAAATCCTAGACTTGTTGGTTTTCTATAAAAGAAAAAAGTCTAATTTATTTTAGATTATATTCCTTGTTTCTTTTTATGGTTGTTTATTACTCAATAGGGTAAGCAGAAGTGGACTAGATGGTGTTTTGACTCAACTCTAAACCATGCACCGAAAAATGAAATGCAAAGTTTTCATTTTCGATGAATGCTAGCTATGGTAAAGAAGAGAGTATTTTCCTTCCCAAATGCATATACCCAATGCAAGAAACATGAAATACTCTTTGAATGAAAAATATGATATATGATTCAAAGAAACTATAGGATACACGATTCTTGGCCCCCCAAGAATCATGTATCCTATAGTTTATTGTGTATCATGTAAAAGAAAATTTTACACACAGGATACACGATTCTTGGCCCCCCCAAGAGTCGTGTATCATGTAAAAGAAAAAAAATTCAAAATGCAATATGCCTCACTTCAAAATGCAAGTTCAAAAATGTTCCACCCACTAACTAGAATGCAAACACTTTTATTTTCCAATGCTTTCAACCACACCAAAAACTAAACTCAAAAAGCAGAATGCAAAATTTTTGGTTTTCTTCTTTTTCCAAGAACTTTCAATTGCACAAAAGGTTCTAAAAACTTTTTTCTTTTCTTTCAATTGAAATGAAATCACTAAATGACACTTACAAGAGGTCCAAAATCAAAGAAGATGAAGAAAACAAGCACTCAAACAATCAAACAAGAGATAAAAAGAATCCAATTAAGGATATGTCTCCAACTCTTGCAATTTGCACACATAACGCTACCTACTAGTGTCTAGCCCATGTACCTTCCTGTGAGAGGGTAAAAAATAAAAAATAAAATTATTTTATGGGAAAATGATAGTTTCTTCCATTCCCCAACTTCCCATTTTTGTTTATCGTGTGGACATGGGCTAGCCATACATAGGTTGTGTACCTCTTGGAAAACCTAGTTTCTTTAGAGGTATTTCCAAGGATAATTGTTGTTTATAGTTATTAAGGATTAAGGGGGTCTTCAAAAGAGGAACAGGGGTAATATCAACCATCATAAATTCTATGGGAAAAATGTGACAAAATATGCTATAACATGTAGCTCTTCTAATATATTCCATAGGTTAGTTCTAGGAACCATGCCAAATGCTTTTCTAAAGTTAACGAAACAACATATGAGATTGTTTTCATTATTGCAAAATTCCTCTACAATGATCCTAAGCGTAACAAGGTGGTCCAATGTTGAATGATGGCTTCTAAACTTGGAAGTCTACCTTTTAGCCCTTTTTCCTTGACTATATAGCCATTTGTTGACCTTATTCTCCAAGATAACCCCATATAACTTGGCTAAAAGAAGGCTAGTCATAATGGCCCTATAATTAGATGGATTTTTTTATCCCCACTTTTAAAAATAAGAACAATGAGGCTTTGAGCCCATGGCTTAGGGAAACCCTACTTAACTTCTAGATTGAAGAGCTTGTGAATGTGAGGGATGAGGAAAACCCCTCCAATTTTTAGGATATGTGCTTGGTATCCCTCAATGTCCTTAGTTTTCCTTTTTTCAAACCACTTAACTCCAAACTTTATGTCTTCAGGAGAAAAGACGTATTCCTTTGTAAAAAGGGTTTGAATGTTATCCACTACATCAAGGTAATCATAAATCCTTTTAAGGTATGAATTCCAGTCCCTCATGGAATTCATATTATTTTCTTTAGTTCTATGAGTTAGAATTTTCCTCCAAAATTGCTTGGGATCTATCTTATAGAGGTGTAAAAGCTTCTCTTGCTTCTTATTTATTTAGTATTTTTTTTCTTTTAATTAGGGTTTTGTACCTTTTTATCTTATCATATTTTAGGGACTCGTTAGGAGCTTCCCTAATGGCTCTCCTATCATTTTTGCACTACTTACCATACCGAGGTTTGGCCATTCATTTTCCTTTTTACAAGTTACTTCAATGGAGAACTTGTTAAGGGAGATTGAGAGCATTGTTGTAAAATTATGATATAGATTTTCAATATTGTCTTTGTTTAATAGGAGATTCGGTTCATTTCAGGATTTATGCTTGGTATCCCTCAATTTCCTTAGCTGTCCTTTTTGAAAGCTGCTTAACTCCAAACTTTATGTCTCCAAGAGAAAAAACATATTCCTTTATAAAAAGGGTTTGAATGTTATCCACTACATCAGGGTAATCATAAAGATTTTTAAGGTATGAATTCCAGTCTGTCAAGGAAATCATATTATTTTCTTTAGTTCTACGAGTTAAAATTTGCCTCTAAAATTTCTTGGGATCTATGTTATAGAGGTGTAAAAGCTTCTATTTCTTCCTATTTATATAGTACTTTGTTTTCTTTTAATTAGGACTTTGTACAATTTTATCTTATCATATTTTAGGGACTCGTTAGGAGCTTCTCTAATGGCTCTCCTATGATTTTTGCACTACTTTTTTTTTTTTGTAACTAGGGGAATCAACAACTGGAGACTGGGCTAGTACTCGCGTGACACGGGGTCCAGGGATCCAATCTCGTTACCACTATACCCCCAGGTGCCCCACACACCCCGCAAGCATGGGACACAGGTAAAGCCGGGTGTGATTTGAACTCGTGACCTCCATTTACAACTGTGACTTCATAACAACTAAACCGCCAATGAGCCACACCCGTGCGGGTAATTTGCACTACTTAATATACCAAGGGTTGGTCGTTCTATTTTCCTTTTTACAAATTACTTCAATGGAGAACTTTTTAAAGGAGATTAAGATGGTTGTTGTAAAATTATAATATAGATTTTTCAATATTGTCTTTGTTTAATAGGAAATTCAGATCATTTCTTAAATCCTTAGAAATTACTTATGTAGGATATCAAGAACTTATGGGTAACTATTCATTAATAACTTGGCTTCCTTAGTCTAAAATTGTGTACATTTTAAAAAAAATGATTTTTATGATATGTTTATATATATATATATATATAAAATCATACCAAATTAATATTAAAAGAAGAAAAAATATTTTATATTAAAATGAAAATTTAATATAATTTAATTATATTGAAAAATAAGTATAATTTAATATAATTTCAACTATATTGAAAAATAAATTTAATTAATTTAATTTCAATTATATTGAAAAATTAAAAGAATTTGCAAATTTAAAAAGATGTAAACAAAATTTAATATAGTTTTGTAAATTTAAATTTCTTAATTTAATTTTAATTTGTTTAAATGTAATTATTTAAAACTATCAAGCAAGATAGGAATCAAATTTCTTAAGTTCAAGATAAAAAAACTTCATCTTGGTGTTTGATAGATGGATCTATGCTAATGATAATATAGATAAGATTAGATTTAATATTTATAAATATTAATGTTTAATTAAAAAATAATAATAATGTTTTCATATATTATATATATAATCAAAACAAAAATGAAAAATGTTTTGATATAAAGTTATAATTAATAATGATCGTTATCATTTTTGTAAGCTAGGGGCAATATTATATTTTTAAAATAGAAAAAATATATATACAACATATGTGGCTTTCCTGCCACTTGGGAAATCAGGTCCACTACAGAATTTGAGCTTGTCAACATTTGCCCATTTTAGCAAAATATGAAAGATTTTTTTAAATTGGTTAAAATTGGTGAAAATGATATCAAAATTTTTAAGAGGAATAATCCTATGAGGATGCAATGTGTCTAGTCCTGCCTTATTTACTATTATGCAGTTTCTCTTCCTATCAATGCAGTTCAAATACTAACAAGGAAACCAACCCTAGAACAAAGGATCATTAGAAATAGTAACAAAATTAGGAACCTTGGGCTATGTTGGAGAAGAGCTAGCTTTCCCTTTAAAAGGACTTTCATGGAAGACCACATGCCTATCGTTTCCCAAGACATGGAATTCATCTTAGCATCCAGTTCCACCTTCTCACGAGCAATCAGTCTGAGGGTTACTTGAATTTTCCCTATCTACACTTGAATTTCATCCCGCTACAACAATATGAATTTATGTTCCTCCTCTTGTTCCATTATGGCCTTGCCTAGCAAGGTATTGAGCTGTCAATACAGAGTGATGGTTTTAGTGTAATTCACGTTTCTGGTTCTCAGAAAGAAAAACATCTTCTACCATGGATCCCATCTCATCCTGGATAGCCACAAGTATGGTAACATTTCACTCAGTATCAACCCATTCCTCCATTCATTCAATTTGCTCCTGAACATGCCCCGAAATCGATTGCCATTGCTCGCTTTGGTTATGCGATACATTTGAATCACTCTTGGCATATGTGTAGGGAATTGCTACTTGTGTGTCATGTGTTTTCCTCGTACCATTCTTTCCAATTGAAAGAGAACCTATGTCGGAGGAGGCTCGAAGTCTATCCAACTAGAAGGAAGTTCTAGAGGGTAGGACTAAATGATGAAGAGAAGAAGCCAAAGATCCTAGATATCCCACAAACTACCTACCGTCGAGAAACAGTTCAACCCCCAAAGACCAAACTTCCAAAACTCTTTCCTTAGTGACCGAGGACCTTTTAACTAAATACAAAATTTCCCTCCCCTTTGCGGTTATTCATTAGGGATATCCCAAACTTCGAACATGCAACCAAAGGGAATGCTAAACTAAGGCCAATTATAAACCAACGGGAGACATAGGTAGAGAAAATCGGAGAAACCATGGCCTCAACCGACAATTGTCACCAATCCTTAGTAATCTCACCTCCCAGAACAATGATGGCCATAGTCCCAGATGAATTGGCCATAATTCCGCTAGAACCAAACCTCATGCCATTCTGTATATTTTTGTCAGAATTGAACAAAGGCCCACCATTTCACATCATACTCCATTTCTTGAACCATCAATTCCTCCTACCATACTAAACCATCATCACACAATAAAATTTCCTCGTGCCACCTTGCCAAACAACCCAAATAAGGTCATGGTTTTTCGTGTAAGTGGCGTGCCCACAATTAGACACCAAACATGGGGAGATTGCTTAGCATTAATTAAAAACAAACCAATTAAAAAAACTTATACAAAACATAAAACAAATTTAAGAATAAGAATGATATTAATTTATGAAAATTTTCTTTACAATAGAAAATTATTAATTATATATAGATAGATAAATAGATAAGTAGGTAGTTTATATAAAAATTTAATCTTATCATTGAATTTTTCTAATTATAAGATATATAGATATTATAACAACACAATACATAGCACAAGACTTATGTATTTAAATTTTAGTGTAATAAATTGTAATGCCATAGTATTTAAAATGTCAATGCAATTCATAAAACTTTTAAATTTTTTTAACTAAACCTAAACCTAATATCCAATGTCTTGTAGAATAAATAAACAATTATACCCTCAAATCTAATCCTCACTCCCATTCTCAATGTTATTAATAGCATGTTTTCATTCACATAACTCAACTATTTCACTTTAACATGCGATTCTTATTAATATTATTACCTTCTCCCAAAGGTTTTATTAATTGCTCAAAGTCTTCCTTATAAGTATCTATTCATTTTGCTCAAAGGCATCCTTATAAATATCCTTATTGCTGGTCAGGAGGTCTGATTTTGTTCTTAGCGGTGGCCTGTAGTGGCCTTCTTGGACTACAGCTTTCCTCTTCGGGGTTGTGTTTGTTTTGCATGGGTTACACTATCTCGATATGGATATGGTGGTCTTGTTTTTTTGGCTTGGTTTAGAGTGATGTGGGTTATAGATCTTATGCTTTTTGGTTTGGTAGTTATGTATTGTATTTTGTTGACTACTTAGTCAAGTCATTATTTGGCCATATGTTTTTATTTTTATACCAGGAATCACAATGGATAATACTTGCTATGGAACATTGTATCATTCTATTATTTTATAGAACATTATATCATTTGATTATTTATTTTAATATAAATAGTAAATCATTTTTTTTGAAAAAATATATATATTTATTTAAAATAAAATTACATTAAAAAGTTGAAAATTATGTTATTATCGAAATTTGCCATTAGATAAAATATTCTCGAACAATGTAACTCATAAAATCTTTATAAATATATATCTCTTTAAAATGAGGTTGCATTGATAATTTATAATTAGGCCGAAGACGTTCTTTCTGCCAAGACAATCCATAAACATTGTAGGGAGATTCCTCGTCTATCGGACGAATGGAATCTCGCCACGTGTAACTTAAAAAAAAACCTTTTTAATGAAATCATACCGCTCGTTTGTCAAATCTACACAGTTTCACGTGCTTCAATTCATCTGTACCTGGTTTTTCCTGTTCACGCCCAGGAATGGCGGCAACAATGGCAACCATAGCTTCTTCGCGAACCCCGTAGAGGAAAGTATTTGGGCGTCAACAATGGCAACCATAGCTTCTTCGCGAATCCCGTAGAGGAAAGTATCAGCAGAAGACGCAGAACTCACCAAGTTCGCGCGCGTGGAAATCAAGGCCGCCATGTCACAGAAGGAGGAGGCTGAGGAATATGACCGACTAGTGCAGCAGACGCTAACCCCGCCATTAGTTTAACGAGGAGACGCTAAGTCGTGGGTAAAGGCAGCAAAAGCACGGGGATTTTAAGGCAAGGGCTGCAAAAAGGCATGAAGGATGGATGATCAAATTCCTAGCTTGGCATATACCCGATTGGATTCGACCGATTCTGAGCTCGAATTCGTCGAATTTTTTCAATATCTGCAGCTCAGGTGCTTCAAATGCTTTATTTTTGCCATTTTCTTTTGTTCAGATTGAAAGCCCCAGACAATGGGGATTCCTTGTTATATTGAGAATGCCCACATCATTTATTTCCCGTGTCTCTATACCTTTCAAAACTGTAGCTAGCTTTAGTATTTGGAGCTTACTATTCGCCAAAATTATATTTACATAGTAATCTCAGAGGAGCCTTATAAACCAATGATTTCAATACTTCTTCAAGTTTCTCTCGGATTGAAGCTGAAATACTCTCTTGCATGCTGCATGACAATTTAGTATTTTGCTGGAGAGTATCAATTTGTTTACTGCACAGTAATTTAGGGTTTTTTCAGGGATTATCACCTATTTCGTAATATTTTAGGTTTTGTTTGCGGAGTACCAATTTGTTTGTTGCTTTTCAGATTTCAGGGCTTTTCTGGAGGGACTATCTTGAGGATTTGTTGACTGCATGTTTAATTTAGTGTTTTTTTGTTTATGCTTGCCGTGGTGGCTCTTTCTTTTCCTTCTTATATTTGCAGAGTGGGGGAGTATAGATTAGTTACTGGGTTTGCAATGATTATTAGTTTCTTGCTTTGGCCTTGGAAATTCAAGGACTGGAGTTCACGGGGAAGTTGATAATATTGATGACTTGAGAATTCCTGTTGGATTTTACTGATCAATAACCCCAAAACAATTGAGCTGAGCGGATGAAACATCTAGGGCCTTCGAGACATATTACTCATAGAGATGAGTTTTATGTATAATAGGAGGTCAACACACCATGATGTCTGCGACTTGTATAGAAAAAAGTTGTATGCCAGCTGGGATCGTACCAACACTTGGATTATCATAGAATATTTATACTGGATGAGGTGGAGAACAAAATTCAGTGGGGTACACGTTTTCGTTGCCTCACTGTCACCTATCATCATCTGCAGTATTCGTGTGGCCTGTATAGCAAATATCTTGTAATTCATGTGTTACTTTGCGTCCCTTCCTATATGAGTGGGCGTAATGTTGTAAGCTCAGAAATACCTGTTTTTACATTTCATCAAGTATGTGGCACTTTTTTTAATCCCCAGAATATGAAGAGTAGTTTGGCGTGGTTGCATTTAACACTGATTGTAAGTCTAGACAAATAGTGATTCTGCTGTCTGAAAGGCCCTCGCTACTCCTTTGGTGTAGGCAGTTTATTTGAAACGCTACCGGCTGGTGTTGTCTGAGAGACTGAATATTTTGCAAATTGTATTCTCTGAAGAAATGTGAACATTTTGCAAATGCTGCTCGCTGGTGTTCTCTGGACAATGGTTTCGACACACTTCTTTGGGGATAATGCTATTAAAAACTATATAAGTTTTCCTTAACTTTAATCATACAAATTTACAATACATTTTGCTTCATATTTTTTAAGCTTTCCAAGAACTTGGTATTGTTGGTATCTGGTCTCCATGAAGCTCTTTTGCCTTGCAAGCTTTAGCATCACTTCATCCATGTATTCTTTATTATAACTTAGTCTTTGTTTCTATTTTGCATTTTTTTTGTGACCTTGGAAATGGTTGAAATTTCTTTCATGCAGTTTTTTTCTGTGTTAAGTTTTACTGTTGGACTGTCTTGGAGATCAATTTTTTACACCATGGCAGCCAACTAATCTCCTGCGCCCACATCCAAGAAGATCAAGTTTCAACCATCCTCGCTAGCCATGTGGTTGTGCTGGAAGGTTAAACTACACTTCTACTTGGCTCCACTTTCCTCTCTAAATAATAGGCAAGATCAGTGCTGTTCCAGCTTAAGTCTATCATGAATTCTAAGTATCATGTTAGTGTTTTTCTTGGAACGTGTGCAAAGTTAAAGGTTGTGTAACATCCCTTGGCTGTGTGGCTGGCTTTGCTGAATTTAAAAGGGAGCACATCATTACTTTCCTTCTAATTATCACATTACTGATTTGTTATTTCAATGTTAATTTATACATTGCTCTCTTTTATTTGACAGGCACGCTGGGGGCAGCTTCCAGGTGTGTTATTGGATATCGTAGGAGCCATTTCTGGTTGGATAGCCATGCTTCTTTTCATGTGGTCTCCCGTGTCACAACTGGTACAGTGCTTAAAATTTAACCATCCATTCTCTATCATGTAGATGGTAGTCAACCCCAACTCAATTTAGGACTGGGCACAGCCAGTCAGACTTGTATTAAACTGAAATCATTTAGACTGAAACTATGAACTGTTGATTAATAATTTGTTCTTCTTGTGTTAGGGCTCCATGGCACACAAACAATTACACCGATCTGACATAACGGCTAAATCAGTTGCTCCTACTGAAGTGATATCAGAAGGTGGTTGTGATGCTAGGGTAAACTTAAATCCTTTTTTATTGTTTTAATGAAATATTGGCGAGATTAATTAATATTTAAAATTGAACTGAAGGGCGGCTATGCAGTGGATTGATTTTGTTTTGTGTTCTAATGAAATTTTGAATAAATTTATTAATGTTTATACTTTAAAATGTTTTAGAAAACTCAAGCAGAGGTTATCAACAATGGAGGGTCTGCACAAGAAAAGAAGCGGCAGAGGAGAGAGGTTACAAGTGTTGCATGCAGGTACAACTTCTTACAACTTATTTACCATTTATTAAGCACACGTAAAAATGCATGTGTTTTAAAATATTCCCTACACTTTGTTATTAAACAGGTATTCACTACCTTATGTAATGCTAATTTCTTTTTGGCTTGATTGGTGCACATTACTAAAGTAATTAAAATAACTTTTTTCCCGATATAGCTTTTGGTTTTTCCAAATAAGTTAATGCAATGCAATCATTTCAACGCACTCTACATTTGGCAGCCATGTAGAATCTCTATTCAATTCAATAAAAGCTCTATTTTGTAAAATATACATCGAGTATACATCCAAAAGAATGAATCGAGGAACTAGGAACCCAACACTGAGAACCGCTACCGCTAAAGCAATTGTAGCTGCTCCAATACCTATTCATTTTGGATTCCAAAGTTTTGGACTGGACATGGTGTTGACTCTGTTGAGGGATCTGCAACATCAGTGGAACAAGTGAGTAATGATACAATAAAATGGTGGATCTGCCCAAAGAAAATTTCTTCCAGGATGGAATTTCCACCTCCACCTCTTTAACCAACATTATAGAAATAGCAAGTCTACATATTCTAATTTTCTCTTAGTTGATAGGATTTCTTACTCCTTGTTACAGTCTTGGAAATTTGGGGACTTTGTTCAGATTTGTAGAGATCTAATCTTAGTTGCATTACACTTTCTATTCTATTCTTTAGAGATATTGTGATCCATTCGACTATAAGCATGGTGGGAATTATTTAATTTTGTGGGTAGCACAGCCAGATTTGGCAGAAGTCTCTTGCAAAGCATGCAATAAATATAGCTCAATGAGTGAGGACATGATATTACAACTTTCATTAAACACTAATTCAGTTCAGTTTGTGATGATAAAGATAGCCTGTGATCATGTAAGTATTTTTTTTATATTTGTTTTGGAGTTTATAAATTATTTTTCATTAATTATCCATTCAATACTTGGGTTTTCAGAGCTTGTGAATTGGTGTTTGAAATGTTTTTATTGTAGTTGATTATTCTCTTTTATTTTGTATTGTTTATGCATACATGTTCTAATCGCTGCTCATTGTTCTCTCTGGGTATGTATCCTTGCATACAAATTACAATACTTTGCCAGAGCAAACAACTCTTAATCTCTTTAAAGATACTATCTTTACCGTGGTTGTATTTACCGTGACTACAATTCAAATAATGTAGTTTGATTGAAGTTGAACAATGTCGAATATTTTCCTCGCAACCTACTCTCTACAATTCATGTGGATTTTGTGTACTCTTTTGCTATGCAGAACCTTCACCTTCATTAGCACAAACTATAATCAAGACATTCAATTTTTGACAAGCTTGAAAAAAAAATTCACCAACCAAAATGACCTCATAAACCGGTTGGAAATAGACTCATGTCCTTGTGTTATGCATATAAAACAATAGCCAAATATTAGGGGTTTTTTTATCAGTATTTAGAATTTTAGCTTTAATAAATAGACAACGCATTATGAAGATAGCACACATGTATATGTACAATTAGAATAGCATTATTGTTGATGATAGACTAAATATAGGGTTGTTTGTGGCTGAGTCAGTTTAGAAGTTGGTTACCCTTTTTCTTGTACTTGTATTGCTATTAAAGAAAACAAATGATGAATAACATATATTGAATTGAGGTTTGCACATATACTCTGCAGATACTCTATTTTTTTGCTTAATTTTTATTTCATTTTCATATTCTTGTATTGTATTTCAAGGTAGCAGAGCGGGTTTGACAGTATTGTTGAACTGCTGAAGATGTGGAGTTTGAAGGTGCAGAGAGAAGTAACAAAAAGTTTTTAAGACAGAGACATGGCCACAGTTCTTGCAGGAGATCCTCAGAGGATTATAGAATGATTTGATGGCCTTGGATTTAATATCTGGAAACTCAGGATGAAGATGTTGTTGCTAAATAGGGATTTGCTTAACATAGTAGAAGGGACTGAGGCTAAGCCTTCCCAAGATGCAGATTTGATCAGTAAGTGATAGGAAAAAGAAGTTAGGGCATGTTCTTGTATACTTTTAAGTTTGATTGGTAATGCTCTTTTGCATGTAAGTGAGGCAAAAACAACAAAATATGCTTGGGATCAGTTAATTAAGTTATTATCAAATGATGTTAGTACAATATTATATCTTCTAAAAATATTTTTTGGGTTAAAAATGCAAGAAATAAAGAAGATATCAGACTTTACAAATTAGTTTTAAGTCTCTCAAGAATCAATTGGCAGCATGTGGGTCAAATATTGCAGAAGAAGATGTTGTCATGATGCTTCTTCAAAGTTTGTGGGAGTCTTATTCTAGATTGGTGATAGCCTTGAGTACGCAAGCTAACTTGGATTTGCCTATGGTAATAACAACATTGCTTCAACAAGAAATTAGAAGGAAAGACGTGGGTTTGAATTATGACAATGCTACAACACTCTTTTCAGTAAGAATAAGGGTAAAACGAAGAATAAAGGTGAGAAAATTCCATCCCTCGTAGTCCAATTTATTAAAGAATAAAAAAAACACAAAAAGGATAAAAACAAGGGTAAATGTTTTTACTATGGAGCTCATGGACATTTTAAGAAAGAATGCAGAAAACGGTTACCATGGGTAGAAGAGGAAGGCAACTGAAGCTAATATTATTTCAAGTAATGACCTAAAACAATTATTTTCAGTCACCACATCCCCAAATTCTAACCGTTCGAAGTGCTGGCATTTAGATTCAGGAGCAACTCAGCATATGACACCTGAGAGAAGTTTGTTTACATCATAGAAAGTACTACCCAAGGCAAGGATTGTCAATTTTGGACATGATAGTGATCATGAGATGATGGGAATTGGAAATATCTCATTAAAAATTCTGGATGGAGCACATAAGCAAATCCAAGATGTATGATATGCCCCTGCTTTAGCGAAAAGCCTTTTATTAGTTAATCAAATTATTGATGCTAGAATAACCGCATTGTTTAATAGCAAAGTATGTGTGCTTGAGGATGCAGGAGTGATTATTGCTAATGGAATTAGAGATGGTAATTTGTACAAGTTATGTACATCAGTACCCGAGGAGGTGTTGATGACAATAGATAATGAAAAGTAAGATTCGGTGCTTTGGAATCGCAGATTTGGTCATGCAAAACACACATTCGCTTGAAATATTAAAAAAGGAAAAGCTTGTGGAAGGTTTGATTATGGACATGCAGAGGTAAATCAATAACACGGCATTTTCCTGGCAATACTGTACTTCGGCCAACAACAAGAACAAGAGCCAGAGTTATTGCAATCCAGAATGATTTGCAACAGCGCCCACGAGAGGTTGATATTTTATATATAATATCTCTATATTCAACATAGCACTTTGCCTATCCAGAGGCTAGCCCAAATGATGGATTTTTTAATAATATATTTTTTGGAGCTAATGTTTTTCATAATCTGAGTCCTGTTTATGAAAGAAGCAGTATTTTTCAATAAAGACCAAATGCTTGATCTTGTTTAGCATTAAGGAAATCTTTAGTTTGGTATGCTGTATATCTGTTTTAAGAAATACACTGCCACTGCAATTGAATATTGTCATCGGACTGTGAAATAATTAGTCTAGTTTACTGAACAGAATGATTTTCTTTTTATTCCCAATGGCAGAGGAGTTAAGAGGGGAATTCCACAAGGGCCTCAACCCATGAGCACTGACCAACCGAGTCGGGGCATGGAAAGAAGGGCAAACTATGGAAGTGGGAGCCAGCAAGAAGCTCCTCAGTTCAACATTCAAGGCCAACCTGTGCAGGACACTGATGCAGTGGTTGTCTCTAACCAGCCAGTAGTGGAGGACCATGTTCAAGATGAGGCAACCATTTGAATTTCGCGTTGTGAGTGGTGTTATGTTTGCTTCTATTCATTATTTATGATTTCTGTTTCTTTGTCCTTAAATTCAGAATAGGAGTCGTTCGTCTCCAGAATCCATGCCAATACAAACGAACACTTATACGGAGTTCAGAGCTCGAATGCTAGATTATTTAAAATCTGTATGTATTTTAACTTTCCTTTGTAGGTAATTGTACTGTTATTGAAGATCTGATTTATGAGACGTTATTTTCCCTTTCAGATGCAAGAGAAGGCAGAGATGCAACAGGCCACATGTAATCTTTCCAAGGAACTACTTGATAGATATGGCTCTGTTGCAGAGATTAGAGAAGAGAATTGGCAATTAGTTACTGTCACAGCATTGTTTGTGACTTCTAAGTATGAGGAAGTTTGGCCTCGACAGGTTATTTCATAATTTTTACAGGAGAAAAATCTTGCATTCTGCCTTGCCAATCTGAAATTGAGTGAATTGGAGAGATATTCCTCAGCATTTATTGCTGCAGCTGCGGTTTATGCTGCTCAATGCAGAATAAGGACTGCTCTCCAGTGGACTATTAAACTTGAGCATTACATAGGCTACACTTAAGAGAATTAAAGTCAGTCTTTTAATCTTTCCGTGTATATTTCTATTAACATCCTCCTTTAATTTAGGAAAATCATAGATGATAGGCCACCCCAAATTCTAACATATAAACACCTATCGATGTAATTAGTGAGATTATATATTTTTCCTGAATCTAAGGATCATGATGAAGGCTTCTAAAACATGCTACTAAGCATATGAGAAATAATAAATATAATTTGTTTATCAGGGAAAATAAAATAATTACTTCGGATTCATTTTTTTTTGCAAAATTGCTTCCAATTACTTCCACAACCTTCGTTATTGCAAGGCATTGATGAGAAATTGATATGCAGAGACTTCCCGCTCACGTTTATCAATCATATGATATAGGTTTAACATGGTTACTTGATAAAGTGAAGGTAAGAATATCCCGTACAAACAGGTTTAGAACCAAAATTCATTAAATTGAAGCACAAACAGATTGATAACCAAAATTTTCATTAACTTTCTAACATAAACAGAGTTAGAACTAAATAATTGTTTACCTAATCCTTTTCCTTAGTGGCCAGCTGCACAAAGCTCTTTTCACATTCGTTGTACATAGGGTACCTCAAGTACAACTTTCATAGATTCATGTGCCTTTCAATGGTGGTTGTTCTTCACGAAAAAGAAAAATCATTCATCTATGTTATCAATTTGTTTACAATTCATAACCTTTTCAGGGTTTTGTACACATTTTGTTTAACATTATTGGATTTATTTTAAATTCGTTATTGTTGAAGACAAATATAATAAAACACATTTATATCCTATACCATTACAAAACTATTGTTATTTGACATTGCTAAATAATTTATTAATTCTAATTATTTTAAATATACTAATAAATTTCCATTTTCTTATAAATGTTTTCATTTCATTCTTAATAATAATTCTTAATAATAATTTCAAAAATAATTAAATAATTACAAAATTTTATAAAAGCTTTTCATTTCATTCTCAAAGTTTAATAAAATTTAATAATAATGATTTCAAAAATATGAATAATTAAATAATTACAAATTTTATAAAAACTTTTTATTTCATTCTTACAATTTAATACTTTCAAGTAATAGAAACAATTCACATATATTTAATTACAAAATTTTATAAAATCTTTTCATTTCATTTTCATAGTTTAATACTTACAATAATTTTAAGTAAATTAAACAATTCACAATTTTAAGTACATATAAGAGATTTATTATTAAAGTTAAGCAGCATCTTATATAATTCAATAAAACTTATATTATATTTTAAATGAATTAATAATTTTTTTTCTAAGGTGATATAAAAATATTTTAAATTTTATAAAATTAACATTATAGAATCTATTGTTGATTAACTTTCAAAATGATTAATCAATGCAAAGTTCCAAAAAGTGGAGTGATATAAATTCAATGGAACTTATATTATATTTTAAACTAATTAATAAAATTTGTTATATTTTAAAGTAATTAATACAATTGTTTTCAATAAAGGTTTATAAAAAATATTTTAGATTTTGTAATACTAAGATTATAATATCTATTATTGTTGATTGATTATCAAAATGCTTAATAAATACAAAGTTCCAAAAAGTGGTGTATTATAGATTCTTTATATAATCTATCATTTAATTTATTAATATAAAATGAGAAAGGAATTTATGTATATTTAGATTGGTTATCAAATTTAGGATGGTAAGTTTTTGCATTCAATTTGTAGGTTGACTAAAATTTCAATGTATTGATAGTTTTTCTCCCATGTAATATTTAGCGGGAATTGTCCTTCAAATATGAGGTTTGAGCTTAAAAGCATAAATCAATTTTTGCTTTGAGATTAAATTAAATTGCTATTCAAGTATACTTATATTTTAGGCCGACAAGCAGTGGGAAATAAGTCAAAGTTGTATAGATGAGTTGAATTAGAAGTTTACCATAATAATGTTGGAAAGACATTTAAATCATTCATTGATTTTTATTGATGTGTGTTTACCATAATAATGCTAGAAAGACATTGAAATCATTCATTGATTTTTATTGACCTGTTAAAAAGTTTGAAGTTGATTTAAACACTTGAACCATTTGGATCATGGTATTCCATGAGATGTGACATGTATTAGTTAATAATAAGAATAAGATAGAAAACATTCATTGAAATGTGATGTGTTTTAGTTAATCTTTACTATTTGTAATGAGAATATTATATTTGTTTTATTTTTTCATTTTTTATTCATCATATTTTGATTATCCAAAAAAATATTTTGAACAATTTCATTTTTGGTTTGGGCCAAAAATTGTGGAATCAAAGTTTTAGTGATTGCAAAGATTCTTGAAATTGATATTAAAATTTGCAGGTTTTCTATTGTAATATTTAAGATTTATTCAATTTATGTAAACCTATCCTATATTGATATTTAAAATCTTTATAGCCTAATGTTATTTAGGTAATTAGTAGTATATATAGTCAACCAGTCTTGGGAGTATACAATATTTTAGAGAAAAATAATAACTTAGTAGATACTAAGAGAGATATTAGTTACAAAAAGATACAAACAATACACAATACTTTAGTTACAAATCTAAGGAAAACGTTGATACAACGCTCTCCCTAACTTTTATAACATGCAAAATACTAGGAGACCAAGTGAATCCATCCTTGAAGAGTGAGTCAACAACCATATTAGAAGAAATTGAAAGCCACTCCTATGCATCTACTTTTGGTGAATCTCCTTTTCCTATTCAATCTACATCTACTTTTGTTTATGGAGCCACTATTCTTGCATCTAACATTTTTGTTGATGTTCCTCTATCTCCTGTAATTCATAAGGATTGATGTGTGAAGTTCTTCCTCATGAGCATAAAGGATACTATCAACTAGGTTTTGGAAACAAAAGAAAAAACCACAAGCTTGCAAAAAATTCAGTAAACTATTACTACCTCAAATGTTAATCCTATTGATGATAGAATATGCTATGCTAAAGTGTGTGCAATTTACAATTGTTAATCCATTTGATGTTTTCCACTCTTAGTAGGGGAGAATACAAACCATGAATGTTCTTATTGTTGCATTAGGGGAGAATACAAACCATGAATGTTCTTATTGTTGCATTTGCTAGATTGGAGTCTAAATGCATCGATCACATTTAAGTGTTAAAAGATAAAACAATTGATTTTGGTTTTATGCCTTTGGATAAATGATCAACTAGTTCCTAACCTTGTGCTCTTTTCCTCTCAGCATTCATTTTGCCCCTCCTGGGGCAACTGCTGCCCATTTCTTATATAACCGACAACTCGCTACTATTTATGCCTCTCTCCCTCTCTTCTTTTAAACCATTGGCATGCCCTTTTCTATTAATAAGTTGGAGAGTTTGGAGGAAAAAATGAGAATTTTCCATAGTTGAAATTTCCACATATGATGGCTAAGTTGATCGAAATACAATTTTTTTCCAAACAACCATGAAAAATCATAATTGTAATAGAACTCCCTTCTTTTGAAAGACAAATTTTAGAATCAAACCAAGAGATTGCAAAATGAGTTAGCATCATACTTTAGAAAAACTTTAATTAAATCACTATTAGACCACTCTTTGTGACATTTGTTTTAATACTTTCTTTTCAGTTTATTGCATCAACTTTACTTCCATTTTTTCTCGTTTTGGCGTTCCTTTGCATCTTTTGAGGCAATTGCTAGTTATGTCCTTATTACAATTGAAATTGACCATTAAAATTTAAAGTTACATTAAAAGCTGAGAATTATGTCCTCAATCGAATTGACCATTAAAGAAAGGCCATTGGAAATGGCGTCGTGAGTACACTCTGGCGCCTCCATTCTTCTTTATCTCAACGCCGAAACATCTAGAAGCCGCCATTAATGCTTTACTACAACGAGAGCAGGAAGACCAGAAATTATTGCAATTTGTCCGTGAATTAAATGTCGCAAGTCAAGGCAAACTCAAAATCTTTACCTCGAAAGAGGGCTTTTTATTGCTGGGCAGGCTCATAGCAGGATGCCCTCTGGAATCGACTTTTGTTATGTCCCAGTGGGTGCAGCTTTCGGTCAGCATTCTGGCTCATGCCCACGACTTCAACCAAGAGCTTGATTTCGGCGGTTACCAACATAAAATGCTTGCAGTTCTTGACAGAGTCTCCGCGGATATTCACGATGCAGCCTTTCAGAAGGGCTTGCTCAATTTAATCCACTCGTGTATGGGGTCCTGCAAGGAGCAGATCGTTAATAGCAGTGGAATCGTACGAGCTTTGTGTTCTAACCTTCTCCCGCCCGGTCACCGTCGATTTGACGGCAGACGGCATTTTGCCAAACTGTTAAACGTAATCTTGGGTCTCTGGAGCACAGAGGGTGGATTAAAGCAACCCCCGCTTTCACAGGCAGTGGATTCATTAGTGTGGCCAATGCCGACGAAAATGAGTGGAGCGCAGTTTTATGATGTATTGCAGACAATATCATCCCGACTCAAAAGGCAACCAGAGGGCCATACTCTTCCGTCGTCAATGCCGATGCCCCTTGAAGCCATGACCCGTGCAGGGCTGGTGAAACGAATCTTCCTTGTGTTGGAATATGCAACGCTTCAATCAGATTGCGTTGGAAATTTCTATAGGGTGTTTATTATTCACAGGATTCATCTTCAGGTGAGACAACTAGAAGCAAATATTTTTTTATACTGTGATTTGGATTCCCCCTTCTTTCCTACTCGTGGTTGTCCTCTACTTGCATTATAGATTTTTGCAACCAACACCTAGTCTATGTGGTTTAATACATAATATCTTTTACTCGCGGGATTGCTTTGTAAGCCTCCCGTGGGAAGATAACTACCTCTAGGAGGTGTTGAAACACCTGATCCAAGCATGTGGCGAGATATTATCCACTTGTTATTTCTTTTATTTCTGGGTTTTGATTTATTTAGCTAGGACATCAATTTTCCAGCTTGTCTACTAGTTCCTTGCTCAGGATTTCGACTGCCTAATCGACTTCCATTGCCTGCTTCCGCTGAACATTCTGGTTTTAGGAGAGTAGGGTTTTTTCGATTACGCCTTGATTGGAGTGAGATATAGATTTCTATAAGTTGTTTAACATTCATGGGATTCATCTTCATGTTAGACAACTGGCATCCTTTTTTCAATAGCTCTTTAAATTCCCCCTTATTTGCTACTCTCAGTGATCCTTTAGTTACATGATAGACTCCTGCAACTCAAACATGTTATTTGTGATATATTACAGAGTTGCATCGACTCACTAGATTGCATTACAAGTCTCGGGTGGGACGATAACTATCTCAACGACGTGTGTGAACAACTCATCCAAACATTTGGCCAAAACTAACCTGCTCTTTGTTGGTTGCATTTCTGGGTTTTGTTTTATTTAGTTTATATATCCATTTTCTTGCTTGTTTGTTTGTTGTTTGCTCAGGATTTGGACTGCTTGATCAACCTCCAATGCTTGATTCTTCGCAACATGCAAGTTGAAGTAGAGTAGGGTTTTTCAAGGGCGCCTCGGTCAGAGTGAGTTGTACATTTCTACAGGGTTTTTAACATTCATGTAATTCATATTCAAGTCAGACAACTAGGAATGGATCTTTTTTTCAATTGTGCTTTGAATCCTCCGCTTGTTTCCTACTCTCAGTCGTCGTCTACTTGCATGATAGACTCTTGCAACTGACACCTGGTCTCTTTGATTTACAATAGAGTTGCATTAACTCGCGCGACTGCGTTGCAAGCCTCCCGTGGGAAGATAGCTACCTCTAGGACATGTGGGAATTCTTCATCCAAACTTGTGGCCAGATCTTGCTTGCTTGCTTTTGCTTTCATTTCTTTTTTTTGTTGGATTTATCTTATATATCAATCTTCCAGCTTGTTTGCTACTTGCTTGCTGAGGCTTTGGACTGCCTGATCAACTTCCATTGCTAGGATCCACTCAACATGCAGGTTGGAGGAGCGTAGTGTTTTTAGAGGCACCTCGATCATATCGCTTTGTAGATTTCTATGAAGTGTTTGTCATTCATGTGACTCTTCTTCAGGTTAACCAACTGGGAGTGGTGATTGAACTCGGTTCCCAAAATCTAAGGAAGGGTGATTCATCTTCATGTTAGACAACTAGCATCATTTTTTCAATTGTTCTTTGAATTTCCCCTCATTTCCTACTCTTGGTGATCCTCTAGTTACATGATAGACTCTGCAACTCACACATGGTATTTGTGAGATATTATAGAGTTGCATCGACTCGCTGGATTGCATTGCCAGTCTTCGGAGGAAATATAAGTACCTCTAGGACGTGTGTGAACAACTCATCCAAACATATGGCGAAACCTTACCTGCTTGTTGTTGCTTTCATTTCTGGGTTATGTTTTCTTTAGTTTATATGTCCATTTTCCTACTTGTTTGCTTGTTGCGTGGTCAGGATTTGGACTGCTTGATCAACTTCCATTTCCTGATTCTTACCAACATGCAAGGATTAGGAGGGTAGGGTTTGTGGAGGGCGCCTCGGTCATAGTGACTTGTAGATTTCAACAGGGTGTTTAACATTCACGTGATTCATCTTCATGGGATACATCTTGAGCTTTTTTAGGTACATATTTACATAAAATTGTGTCTTAAGAAAAGTAACTAAACAATATATTTTTATTGCATTCATTTCTTTTTCTTTTTAATTAACTCATATCAAAATTTCAACTTGTTTGTTTGTTGGTTGCTTAGGATTTGGATAGTCGGATGAACTTCCATTACCAGTTTCCTCCCAACATGCAGGTTAGAGGATAGTAGGTTTTCTCATGGGCGCCTCAATCAGATTGTGTTGCAGATTTCTACCGGGTGTTTATTTTTCACAGGATTCATCTTCGAGTTAGACAAATAGGAGCGGATCATTTTTTGTATTATCCCTTGGATTCCCCTCTCGTTTCCTACTTTCATTTCTTTATTGATCTTAGACATATCCCAACATGCAGGTTAGAGGATAATAACATTTCTCGACGGCACTTCAAACAGATTGCGTTGGATATTTCTATAGGGTGTTTATTATTCACTTGATTCATCTTCAGGTGAGACAACTAGAAGCAAATATTTTTTTATATTATGCCTTGGATTCCCCCTTCTTTCCTGGTTATGGTGGTCCTCTACTCTCATTATAGATTTTTGCAGCCAACGCCTAATCTATGCGGTTTACTGCATAATATCTTTTACTTGCGGGATTGCTTCGTAAGACTCCTGTGGGAAGATAACTACCTCTAGGAGGTGTGGGAACGCCTGATCCAAGCATGTGGCGAGATATTATCCACTTGTTATTGCTTTTATTTCTTGGTTTTGCTTTATTTAGCTTAGACGTCAATTTTTCGGCTTGTCTATTAGTTTCTTGCTCAAGATTTCGACTGCCTGATCGACTTCGATTGCCTGGTTCCGTCGAACATGCTGGTTGGAGGAGAGAAAGGTTTTTTTTATTACGCCTCGATCAGAGTGAGATATATATTTCTATAAGTTGTTTGACATTCATGGGATTCGTCTTCATGTTAGAGAACTGGAATCTTTTTTTCAAATGCTCTTTGAATTCCCCCTTATTTGCTACTCTCAGTGATCCTCTAATTACGTGATAGACTCCTGCAACTCATACATGGTATTTATGATATATTACAGAGTTGCATCGACTCGTTGGATTGCATTGCAAGTCTCCGGTGGGACGATAACTATCTCAAGGACGTGTGCGAGCAACTCATCCAAACATTTGGCCAAAACTTACCTGCTTGTTATTGCTTGCATTTATGGGTTTTGTTTTATTTAGTTTATATATCCATTTTTCGGCTCGTTTATTTGTTGCTTGCTCAGGATTTGGACTGCTTGATCAACTTCCAATGCCTGATTCTTCCCAACATGCAAGTTGAAGTAGAGTAAGGTTTTTGAAGGGCGCCTCGGTTAGAGTGAGTTGTACATTTCTACAAGGTGTTTAACATTCATGTAATTCATATCCAGGTCAGACAACTAGGAGTGAATCTTTTTTTCAATTGTGCTTTTAATCCACCCATTGTTTCCTACTCTCATTTGTCCTCTACTTGCATGATAGACTTGTTATCACACAAACTCTAGCTGCTTAGTGCATGTATCCCAATAGGGACGGTAGAGGAGCACAGCTAGGCAGGTGTAACCAACAACAGCCAAGTCCTCTGTCCAAGGAACAGAAGTCACACCGGACGAGGCTGCAGTCACTTTAAACAAGACACTTGGCCTATTCAAGGGGGAGACCCTCCCAACGAGTAAAGGTTGAGACTCAACAATCAGACACCCTAAACCCAGCAAATATGATTAAAGCAATAGACAAAATTGATGACTGAAGGTGAGAGTTTTCCAGCCTTAGTGGAATCAAGACTCTGGGTAAGAAGATATGCTAAGTAAAACAACTCAGATCTGATTACACACATATAAAAGATGAATGAAATGAAGAATTAGAAGGCTGGAAATTAAATCAGCAAACAAAAAAATGCTAGAATAGTGGTTAGAGACCCTGCCTATGGGGAAATGAAGCCCATAATGATTTATCAATACATGGCAGTGGTGGATAAGTAATTTAGACACATATTCCAGCAATCATATCTTAATTAAATGGCTGATTTAAGACACAAAAACATATCAGCAAGCAAATGAAATGAACAGCCCTAGGGGGATGAGCTAAACAGTAAAAATATGGACCTAGGGCAGTCAAAAAAAGGCGTTTCTAAGCATTTCCAGCTGGTGAAACTTGTTTCTCTAATGTAAAATGATGTTACGGAACAGATTAGAGAGTACCCATAACCCCAAAATGCACC
Organism: Larix kaempferi; assembly: GCA_027924585.1. Taxonomy (NCBI): domain Eukaryota; kingdom Viridiplantae; phylum Streptophyta; class Pinopsida; order Pinales; family Pinaceae; genus Larix; species Larix kaempferi. The sequence continues at coordinate 4,189,182 of BSBM01000818.1, forward strand.
CAACAGGCAGAAACAGAAAAACGCCCTAGAGGGGCATTTTTGACCAAGAGACTAGTGCCTAAAAAATGGGTAAATGGAGTCGGAATCTAACTAAACTTGGGATATAATATTTTGAAGGCAAATAATAAGCGGGTTTTAAAGAACTAAAGATTTTAACTGTGGGAAAAAGAAGTATTAATTTTTTGGGTTTTTATGTGTTTTTCTCTTAGCAAACACACCAGAAATCTAACTAGAGAATTGAGCATGAGAGGAATACCTGAAACAAAGGTGAATGGATGAACAATTGTGTGAAGACCACTTGCCGAATCCAAATGAAGAGCAACCAGCACTTTTCCTAGGCGTTTGAGTCAGCCGGAGAGCAAGTGCGCCCTAGCTACCTGCCACAAGAAATGAAAGATTAGAAATCTGCAACAAATAAGTAGTTAACACAACAAATTGAAAGACAAATGATTAGAAATTGAATAACAAAACAATAGATTCAACTCCCTCTTTGAAATCCTTGAGGAAAAACCCAAGTGTGGAGTTCCCACTCCAAGAAGTGCACCCCTCCTTAAGTGGACTTCCAACCTGCAAATCGATTCAGCTGTAGAAGATGGATAACAACACTAAAATGCTCATCAATACATCAGCAAATGGCATCAATCATCACAACATTCATCCAAGCAAAATGTCTCAAGAGCTCTTTAGAATCTCTTCTCTATTTCAGTCTAAGTGTTTACAAAAAATGCCAAGAGAGGCAAAATGGAGGTGAGTCCATTCTCTTATAGATATGGCTCACTCTCAACTAGGTTTCCCCCCAAAATGGAGGGTTGAGATCATCTCCCCATCCACAACATTGAATGGTGGAGATTGATCTCTAGAGGGGGGTGCGAATTGCCCCAAGGAGAGCGCACTATGGAGGAGAGGGACCATGTGGGGTCCATACAATATATGAAGTGATGTTGGGGGGTGTCTATAGTATGTTTTATCCGCCCAACATAATACATTAAGGCACAATACAATGAAACATACACCAAGTCGAATTCCCCTAGTGGAGAAAAACGCCCACCTATGGGCAAATTCATCCTCCATGGTGAGCTGGGCAAGTGAGGGCCCCACAAACATGAAATGCAATGTCAAAACATACCAAAATTACCTTATGATTTACCTTTACCCATGCCAACCATTGATTTTGCCATTTCACTATAGTTTCCTTAGTCAAAATTCTGATTTCCATGTATTTTATGTTGGTTTATATGGCTGAAGATGAAAATTGGGCTTTTGACCCACTTTTATTTCTCGGATTGTTGAACCGACTGCTGCAAGGTGATCGCAGACCCCAAAAGTAGTAGGGATGACCACTCGAACGATCCCGATCCATCACTTTGGCAATATTTGCCCCAAATCCATGATTTTTAATTAAAACAGGTCAAAGTTGACCAATAATAATTAAAAATCTCTCAACTGGCTCAATGTTTTGCAATTCCGTCAGTTGCATGCTTATATGGAACCCCTGTAGATAATAAATGATCGAAATCAAAATTTCGATCGCAACATTTTTTCGGGCCCAGTTTTGGCCTAGTCAACCCATTTTTGGCCTAGTCAACCCAGTTTGACTAAGTCAAATTTGGTCAACTATAGTGCTAGCTGAAACCTGTATGCAAGCATGAAGTGATAAGGCTCAATTAAACAAGTTAGTACATTACTAAGCAATAAATGATATCATGGTGATCAAAAATACATTAAATCCCGAAATAGTACAAGGCCCTGGTGAAGTGGGCCCACCACCTCCAAAAGATTAGGATGCTATACACCTCCATAGAATTGACCACCCTGCTGACTCTAGGTGATGTGGACAACATGGTAAAAGATACGGGAAGACGAGGATAAGGATCATGTGACCACTAAGACAACTCGGGAAAGCGGGGTCCACTGAGGTAAGTATGCCATGACAGAACACGGGGAAGGGCAGTGCCTCACAAATGGGTATAGTGCAGGGAAACCACCACTAGTCATCTAACAAGTATCCCACAACTCACATCCATATCCAAAGACTCCGTGAGGTTATTTTCTAGAGCCGCCAAACTGGGTGTCCGGCAAACCGTAACTTGAGACTCTAGGGGGCAATCTTGAGCTTGTCCCTTGCTCCTTCTCACCTCCTTGTCCCGCAGGACTAGGTGAGGAATAACCACTACAAATGCTGACATGTATAACTGACCAGAATCCATGTGTGTTGATAAACACATTGCATGGATTTTACAATGAGTTTCATACTTAGCCCCTTTTTGGCTAGATTTTGCATTTACAACATAGAGGCCTTTTTAGCCTGATTTACATTTCATTTCATCATTTCTTCATGGCCCTCTTGGGATACATACATATCTCAAAATATATAAACATGGCACTCATACTGCAAAGGTAATGGGGGTGGGTAATACAAGCTTCGACGACAAGTGGGGAACACCCGGTGAGGCTACACAATCCTAACTGCATTGCAACATCGGGGGCAACCAACAGGAGCAAATCCCAGGTCTAACAGTGTATCTCACACACTAAAGAGCCGAGGCACAATAAACAGGGAGTCATGGCAAACTAAGAGATCAATGGGGAAAGGGGGTCCTCGTGATCACAAATCAGAATCCAAGTCGGGGAAGAAGTGTCATGGATGAGTCGGATGAGTGGAGGAAGTGAAGATGGTGCTAAAGTCAGCTACCGAGGGGCTAAGTGATCAAGTCTAAGCCAAGTATACAGGACATGACTCAGCGTGCATATACATAAGTCTAACTAGAGGGGTGGACTGACATCACCAATAGGCCCAAACATATCATATCATAAGCAGATCACCAAATATATCATCTCATGCAAAATTAGTGTACTAGCAAGTGTAAAAGAGTCTAATCTACAACATGATCAATAATCAATACATCCAATACCTGCTGCCACTGAACCCGTATCTAAGTTGGATCTCTGCTGAATCTGGGCATACAATAAACCAGCACTGTACTGTGACAATCTCTATCAAAATATGACTAGGCAGTATCTCAAATGGGCTTGTGTCAAAGCTTGGCAAGGAAAGGTAACCCTGTGGTAGATGGTAAGTCCAACTGCCTGTCCCCTCTGATGTATCCCCTAGGGGGAATCTGAACAAAAATGCCTCCTCTGAAGGCAGCTGATCTCCTGATCTGGAAAAAAAGTACTGTGCGGTCCTCGGCCGCATAGTCTACAGTGTGGAAGCTGCTCTCGACATAAAATGTGATAACAAGACTCTTGCAACTGACACATGGTCTCTTTGATTTACAATAGAGTTGCATTAACTCGAGGGATTGCGTTGCAAGCCTCCCGTGGGAAGATAGCTACCTCTAAAACGTGTTGGAATTCTTCATCCAAACTTGTGGCCAGATCTTGCTTGCTTGTTTTTGCTTTCATTTCTTTTTTTTGTTGGATTTATATTATATATCAATCTTCCAGCTTGTTTGCTATTTGCTTGCTGAGGCTTTCGACTGCCTGATCCACTTCCATTGCTAGGATCCACTGAACATACAGGTTGGAGGAGCGTAGTGTTTTTAGAGGCACCTCGATCATATCGCTTTGCAGATTTCTACAGAGTGTTTGTCATTCATGTGACTCTTCTTCAGGTTAACCAACTGGGAGTGGTGATTGAACTCCATTCCCAAAATCTAAGGAGTGGTGATTCATCTTCATGTTAGACAACTAGCATCCTTTTTTCAATTGTTGTTTAAATTCTCCCTCATTTCCTACTCTTAGTGATCCTCTACTTACATGATAGACTCCTGCAACTCATACATGGTATTTGTGATATATTATAAAGCTGCATTGACTCGCTGGATTGCGTTGCAAGTCTCCGGTGGGACTATAACTACTTCTAGGACGTGTGTGAACAACTCATCCAAACATGTGGCCAAACCTTACCTGCTTGTTATTGCTTTCATTTCTGGGTTTTGTTTTCTTCAGTTTATATGTCCATTTTCCTTCTTGTTTGCTTGTTGCGTGGTCAGGATTTGGACTGCTTGATCAACTTCCATTTCCTGATTCTCCCAACATGCAAGGATGAGGAGGGTAGGGTTTTTCGAGGGTGCCTCGGTCAGAGTGACTTGTAGATTTCTACAGGGTGTTTAACATTCATGGGATTCATCTTCATGGGATTCATCTTGAGCTTTTTTAGGTACATATCTACATAAAATTGTGTTTTAAGAAAAGTAACTAAACAATATATTTTTATTGCATTCATTTCTTTTTCTTTTTAATTAACTCATATATCAATTTTTCAACTTGTTTGTTTGTTGGTTGCTTAGGATTTGGATAGTTCGATGAACTTCCATTGCTAGTTTCCTCCCAACATGTAGGTTAGAGGATAGTAGGTTTTCTCGTGGGAGCCTCAATCAGATTGTGTTGCAGATTTCTACAGGGTGTTTATTTTTCACAGGATTCATCTTCGAGTTAGACAAATATGAGTAGATCATTTTTTGCATTATCCCTTGGATTCCCCTCTCGTTTCCTACTTTCATTTTTTTATTGATATTATACATTTCCCAGCATGCAGTTTAGAGGATAACAACGTTTCTCGAGGGCACTTTAATTAGATTGCATTGGAGATTTCTATAGGGTGTTTATTATTCACAGGATTCATCTTCAGGTGAGACAACTAGAAGCAAATATTTTTTTATATTGTGCCTTGGATTCCCCCTTCTTTCCTGGTCGTGGTGGTCCTCTACTTGCATTATAGATTTCTGCAACCAACACCTAGTCTATGTGGTTTACTACATAATATCTTTTACTCGCGGGATTGCTTTGTAAGCCTCCTGTGGGAAGATAACTACCTCTAGGAGGTGTGGGAACGCCTGATCCATACATGTGGCAAGATATTATCCACTTGTTATGGCTTTTATTTCTGGGTTTTGCTTTACTTAGCTTAGACGTTGTTGTCCGCCGAGATGCACACCAGCAACAGAAATCTTTTGAAAGTTGTTCCCTCACTACAAGTGGGGAAAGTGTGGCCTTGGGGGCAAGCAATGAGTCAGGTACTGTCACCTGAATCTCAGCTCCTCCGTTTAGGCTAACTCCTAACGAAGCCAAGGGGGGTATTCCCTACAAAGAGTTGTCTATGGCTCAATGTGTTTTAATGTTTTTGGTATTTGGTGATGCGTGTGAGTGTTGTTTAAGAGTTCTGAATGACAGATCAGAGCTTATAATAGACACAAGATAAAGTGTAATCCACATTGCGAAACAGTATATGAAGACTTGCGAAATAAAAAGCATCCACAGATAGATAAGTTCAAAATAGAAAAACCAATGGACAAATGGCCCAAGTTAATTAAATCATAAATGTAAAGTGACTAGTGCCAAAATGGAGTCAAACAAGTGTGTAGTGCTGGGGGATGCTGAAGATACAAGTCTTAGTAACTGTTTGTGAGATCGTTTTGCAAATTATCTTGGTAAATTAAAAGTTTTAATGATCTGGATTATTAGGCTAGAGAGAAACAAGGTATCCGTCCAACCGAAAAGGTATACTTTCAGTGGATTCCCCTCTGATGGTGTGACAGACCATCCAGTTATCAAGGAGTAAGTGTCTGAAGACTTAACTACTCCGAAGTCTAAGACAACGGTAATTTCCCGCCCCACCAGGTTTAGGAACTTTTCCCACTACCTAAGTATTTATCGAATGATCAACGCCGGTTCATTGGTTGTGGGGTAAATTTTTTATTAAGTTATCACTTTTGCGCTTAACAGGTCCAAGACCTTTCTGGGTACTAGTCCAACCTTTTCCGGTTGGCAGAGCATACGGATGTTGGATAGAAACGAAGAGATAAATTATTAAAGGGGGAAGTGAGTTGGAATGTTTAAGTATTTATTAGAGCACACAGTTCAACTCTCCGACAGAGAGTGCTCTTGACTTTGTCTTATGACAAACGTTCAAGAGACTTAGCTAGTCTATATGCCTAATGCAAGGAAAATGCAATACTATTATGCTCTCCGACAGAGAGTGCTCTTGACTTGGGTTGTTGCAAGTTCAAGAGGCTTTGGTTCTTTGTTAAAATAGAAGCAGTTTGTGAACAAGAACGCATATGATAACTGAATAAGATAAAAGATGAAGCAAGACAATGATATGTTAAATGAACTATTGGCAAAAATGAAACTAGTATTCTACCACAACAGAGGCTAATCTAACAAGTGAAGTCAAAGTGACTTCTGCACACCGCTCATGAAACTTCCAGGTTATCCGGTCCTACGCAGTACACGGTGGGGGAAAGAGAAGCAGCACGCAGTGTTAATGCAGCACTTGGGATCAAATCCCAAGAGGCTTCTCAAGTCAAGACTTGAAATAAAAATTACTCTAAGTACAAGAATGAAAATTAATCTAGAAAATTTGAAGCAAAACTAAATTAAGCATGCACAAGACACTCTTCCCCAAATGGTGAAGAAGAACCAAAATGTGGGAGGCCTTATCCCACCTAACCTTTTTATTAATGAGTTACAAGTGAGGGATTGAAACCCTTGAAATGAAGAGCAACTATAAATGAAACTAAAACCCTTTTGGGGGTTTGTACAAAGGAGATTGTTTATATTTTTGTCTTCTTGGTTCAAAATCTTCACTTTGGGTTATCTCCAAAAGGTCTTGGTTTCAACTTTTTCTTGCTTCACCTTCCAACAACTTGTTCTCTTCTCAAAACTTATAACAAAAAATGATCCAAAAAAATCATGCACCCATTAGTGTTAGTGCAAAACAAATTCAAAACAAAACTAACTTTAAGATCTAAAAAAATGCAAAAAAAGTCGAACTAGATGCAAGCTTTCACTATCCTATATGCTCAATCTTTTTCCAATGCAAGATTTGAAACTTTTAAATGAGATCTAATGATGTAAAATGAAACTACTAATGAACAAAATATGAGACTAGAAGTAAGATCTAATAATGAGATGCAAGTTTTAATAAAATAGAAAAGAAACAAACCAGATCTTAAAAATGCAAAGCATGAGATCCTAAATGCCTAACTTGTAACTTTCCAAAGCATGAAAATACTAACAAGAAGATAAAGCTAACAACTAACTCCTTAACAAAATATGCAATTAACCAAAGGTAACTTTTAACATTTTTTTGTGTTTTGAAGTGTTTAGGGCAGAAATGAAGGTGGACGAGAGGAGACTTGGGGCAAACCCAAGAGGAAATGAAAGCTAGCAATGGAGGGGGCTGCTAACTAGAAGAGGAGCAGCAGCAAATAAAAATGGGACAGCAGCAAGGGAATTAGCAGCGAAGTGAAAGGGAGCAGCAGGGAAGGAAGGTGGAGGGGCTGGAAAATAAAGGGAGAAAATAGCGATAAAGTAGAGCTAAACAGAGATGTGAAGAAGGTAGGGAGTGGGGTTGCCAACTAGATGAAGGAGCAGCAGCGAATAGGGAGCAAAAGTGGATGGAAGATGGAGGAAAATCTAAGCTGGACGAGGCTAGGGATGAGGAGAAAGGGATAGCAAGTCAAATGCAAAAAAAAATCAAGGAGAGAAAAAGATAGGGCTTGAGGAGGTAAGCCTTCAGAACCAAGTAACCAGTTTTAAGAAAGTTTTGAAACTGAGGATGGAGCTTAGGAGTAAGATCTCCTTATGTTTTATCTTCTTGAAATAAACCCGACTTAGTAGATCCTGAAAGACAACAATGTTAGAACTTCTTATAATGAAAGAGACGAGATCGATGCAACCGATCTCTCACCCTTCTCTAAGTGGCAAGATTTGTTAAGACAAACAACTTGGAAACCAGTGAGATCAAACGAGATAACTAGTGAAACCTCTGCTGGCATTGCAATTGTAATATTTTGTATTGAGTTAATGATAAGGCTTTGGAGGCTATCCTGGTGTTGTCTGCAGTGTTGGATTGTTCTATTCTTTTCTCCTTATGAGGTAAATCTGTATCATCATAGCATGCTAGTAATTGTTGGATTTATCTGTCTTTGTAGGGAAAATATTTTTCATAAGAATAGTAGGTGGTGCTTTATAGACTATTTGCTATTGTGAATAACATTAGAATGCTAGAGGTAGAAAAAATTCTTGTTTGAATCTATCACCTCTCACATTTTCTTTTAATTATTCACACAGGTGCTTTTAATCCCTTTGCTAGTGGTGTTTTGATCTTACAGGTTGCTTAAGCTAGACGAGTGGATGAACATGTTAGATCTTCCTTTCCTCCAGCAAACTTAAATAGAGAGGTCAATCCCACCGATGCATCAGAAAGCAGACTCCATTGCCCATGTTCAGAGCTCAACCCCCATGGGTTCAAACTTCTCGATCCACTTCTTCTATTCTTTCTCGATTACCATTCCTATTTTTACCTAGATCTTGCTTTCAAAGTGTTATTCATAAGTAGATCTGATTTAAATCACAACCTAATAGTTAAAACTTTTTTGATAATCCATATCTAGGTTGTTGGTTTCTATTTTTGCAATTTTCAAGTAGATCTAAAGCAAAATAGAATTTCTTGTTTTACAAAGTTTTATTCATGCAAATCGAAGTGCCAAAACCATTTACTTGGCATCTCTTAAAGAGGCAAGTAAAGATCCTAAGAAGGCAAGCTTTCTAGCTTGCCTTAGTTTATTTTCCACCTTTTGTTTTACATAGTTTTTATCATGACTAAAAGTTAGTTTAGATCAATTTTTAGGCATCTTATCTTGTTTTTGAGCTCGCTGGTTTTTGGTTCTGCACATCAGAAAATTAATTTAAAGTCAGTTAAAGACTCAAAAAACCGCCCAAAAACAAGTTTTTACATACTAGTTACATTAGTTTTCAATTTTTGCATTTTATAGTATTGTCAGAACACTCTTAAAGTGTTCTGATTATCATTTCTAATCAACTTTAGCTCGTTGGTCTGTTTTATGTTTTTAGCAGGTTGGAGCTAAAAAACTCACAGAAAAGTCATCCTAAAGCTCCCAGAACCACCCTGTGAAGCAGCTGCCCAAGCACTGTTTTACTTTTGCAATAATTTGTAAACTGTCTTGTTCCCTAAGCATAAAGGGAAAGCATTGTTTCATCTTGAGTTTCATGTTGTAATCGAAATAATAAAAAGAGCATAGCAGCCAATTCTAGCGCCTGACCCCAATCCCCCTAGGGGGGATTCGCACCTTTTTTCATTTTTTTTAAATTTTTCGCAATTTTTTTCTATTTTTTCGTTTTAGATTAGTTTCATTTGAGCAGTAGTAATTAAAAAACTCACTCAAGCACACAACGTCCTCTGAGGACCCATATATCAGTTTGTTATATGCTTTTGTGTTTTGTCAATCATTATTTTTGTTCTTAAAATTTAATCCTAAAATTAACCCCCCTTGCTGTATATTCTTGGAGTTTAGTGTAGATTAATCATCCACTCACACATTTGAATAAAACGAACTACGCCCCAAACCCGGAGTATGCTCTTGACTACTGCATCTTAGTCGGAACAGTTGGCTCAATTAGAAACGAGTGCAAGGTACTTAGTGCTAATAGGAAAATCCATTAGAATCCAATCCTAAGAACTCGGGAGGTTGCATGGACTGAATCCACAGAGTCAGCAGGTTCTTAAGTGGGTTCATCCTCGCCTAGTTGGACACTTGGTAAGGTTGCTAGAGCACTCAGTTCGAAGTTTAGGTTTCTTTTGGGCCAAACCAAGAATTAACTCACTCCTTAATCCACTCATTTAATAATTATAAAATTTACCAACCGAGACACTGCAATACTTTCACTGAGACTACACAAGCAATCCTACACAGCAGCAATTGCAAGCATTTTTACATTCTCGGCACTGGTCTTTAATTTTCCATGTTTTAAGTTTCAATCATAAATGTCGTGAATGCTTATCTATCTTGTGTTGGGTTAATCAATTGATTTAATTTGCAAGCAGTGCTTAGTTGTTCATTTTTCATATCATCATCCCATAACTCCTAGATTAGACTTTTATCTTTTGTTGTAGATTAAAAGCCTTAGTTTATTTTTCATAGGGACCACCCCCCTTGGCTTCGCTAGGAGTAAGCCTAAACAAATGAGTCAAGTAATCAGGTGACAGCACTTGACTCTCACTTGCCCCCAAGGACACACCGAGCGGCTTGAAGGTTTCCTGCCGCGTCCCCCCCAGGTGTGTATTAGGCGGCAACAAGGTCCATAGGAGGCCTTTTACTGCATGTCTCTCACAGATTTTGAGGACAGATTTGATCATTTGTATTATTTTGGACATATTATATTATTTTATTGTGACATGGGGATGAGCTAGCAAGGATTGATGCCTCCTAGCCCCACAATGTGCTCCATGTGTCATGACCTAGTCATATGAGGTGGGCCCATGTACTTTTGCCCCCTCTAGAGGATGCCATCACCCTCTGTGAGTACTTTCTAGCTATGATGTCATCACCTTTTTGAGTGATCCATGTGATATATTGTTATGGTTCATCTTAGCCATTGCTTATGTATTGAGATCTTTTAATCTCAACCACTCATCTTCATGTTGTATTGTAAAGTGGTTTTGTGATATAGGGGTTTGGTCTTTATTATCCCCTATAAGGAGGAGACCCCCTATTGTATAGCTCACCTTTGGGCTCTAGAAAACTTGGAATGAAAATAATATTTTGGAGATCTAGTTCTTTGCTTTGATTGGGTTTCTCTTGTATATGTTCTTGCATATTGTTTCTAGACATTCTTTGCTTCTACAGGTGAAATCGCCATCAAGAGAGGGAGGTCAAATTGCTTGAAGCTAGCTAAACGATTTGCTTGAAGCTAGCTCAACGATTTGCTTTGTGGGAAGATTGTAGGGGTTGCTCACATCCCCCATGATCAAGACGTCTTCATAGAGAGGGAGTTTTTCAATTGTGCTTTGTCCATTGATTGCTTTCTTGATATGACATGCTTAGATCTTATGGATTTGTGGATCAAATCTAACTTGATGTAGTTTGATTTGCAGGTTTTCATGAGACATCTCTCCTCCTAGGGCTTGGATGTTTTTGGTTGAAGATACTTGGATCAAGCTTGGAATTGTAACTAGGGCAAGATTTATCCATATGCTAAGAGGCCGCAAGCTTTAGAGGTAAGATCTACAAGGTACGTATTGAGTTCGCTTGCTATCCATCCTATTGGTAAAAAATTACATAAAATCAAAACCGTCATTTTTGTTTTTCTTAGATCTACTTGGATCTAGCCTAGCTTTTGGAAATATATTGAAAACCCACCTCTTTAGTATCCACGGCAATTCGTATCTATAGTTTTGTGGTGATTGGGTTCCATTTGACACACTTTCCAAGGCAAAATAGCCCTCTTGAGGCAAATCGAACCCCTTGGGAGAAGCTAATTGGGTTAGATCCAACACATGGGTAGGTGAGATCCCACTTGATTCATACTCTCCTCACTTGATTACCTACCCCTAGTGTCTCACTTCATTGATTTTCACCTTGTGGGCCCCATTCCTCATTTTGGGGGTGTGCCCCACTTGGGTCAATTTGGTGATGCACTTTCAATCTCAGATCTATGGACATCTAGCCATTGGATCACTTTGATTTTCTAAATCCACATTGATAATCGCCTAAACTACCCGGATCTAAAGTTTGGTGGCCATTGGACTTGATTTTACACACTTTCCCATGCATTTAGCCCTCCTTGGGCAAAGTTGCACTCCTTGGGGGTTTGAGTTTGTCCACTTTTAGGACCTGGGTGTTTTAGATCTCACTTGTTTTGAAAAGAGCATACCTTGAAACCTACATCTAGTGTCTCACTTTGTGGAGTTTTTCCTTGGGGGTATCATTCCTCATTTTGGGGAATTGTTTGTCCACTTGGGTCACTTAGTGAAACATCAGATCTAGTAAGATATAACCATCCTATTCACTTGATCTTGAACAATACCCTTGATTTGCCTCTTAAGTGTCTCGATCTATATTTTCACATCTTTTTGACTCCATTTGCCCATCTATTTCAAGGCACTAGTCCACCTAAGGCAATTTGCACTTCTTGGGATTAGTGTCAAGTTCTAGATCCCATATGTGGGTGTCATAAATTTCATCTTAGATCCATAGATCTATTCCTTACACACCCCTTGGTACCGTTTTCTCCCTTAACTTCACCTTGTGGTTTCCATTTGAACCATTTCCATATCCCAAGGAAGTGGGTCCCACTTGTGTATTTCATGGTACTAGATCTTGTCATTAGATCTCATTATGTGGCCTAAATCATTCATTGGTTGAAACAGTAGTCATCCATTAAACCTCTTTCAACCATACTTAAACTTCTAGGTCCACCTAACCTTGCATTGGTTTCCGTAACTCATCTTTCACACTTCCCTAGAAACCTTTGCTTTGGTCCAATCACCTTTGATTGGCTATAGGGTCTCCCCCTTGGTCTTGATTCATCTCGATCTAAAGTGAAGAGTGCCTCGGTTGACATGACTCCCAGCTTGCTTTGGGAACCGTGGCATCTCTTGGGTCACCTCTTTAGTTGTCCATCTCCTCTACCATCCCGGATGGGATACCATTAGGGACAACTACAAGTTGTGTGATAACAATAACCATAACACCAAAATATACCTGCTGAGTCATTTACCTGAATGGTCATTATCTGAACCAACATCTGTCCTTTGAAACTGCTGCTGCAACTCTGGGCAATACTGAGTGCTCTATATAAATGGCTAAATGACTACATCGGTCATCTCTCTGAGTGTCCTGAAACTCAGTCATGGCATGGGGAATAAAACTGTTGTCCATAATCTGATAGTGATCCAAAATAGATGCTCATCTCAGCATCTCAATGCAAGGGAACTGGCTGAATAGTGTACTGGAATCAGAAAAATAATGTAAGGTAGCCCGACTACTATATATCTGATAACAAGTCCATAACAACTGTCTCTGTGGCTTTTTCAGTGGGTATGTCCTCTACCCACTTGGTGAAGTAGTCGGTTGCAGTGAGAATCCAGCAAAATCAATTGCTAGAATTATCTTTGAATTTCCCAATAAAGTCAAGGCCCCATTGCTAAAAAGGGGCAAGGACAACTACTAGTGTAAGGGGAAGAGTAGCCAACTTCTGCTTCCCCGTAAAGAGATGGCACTCTTGGAAACACTTGACATGTTTATGCACATCTGCAAAGATTGTTGGCCAATAGTATCCTGCTCGAAGGATTTTATGGGCAGTTGTATTCGTTGCATAATGGCCCCCACAAAATCCTAAGTACAACTCAGTCAAGATTTTCTTAGAATCTCTTTCATGAACACATCTAAGTATTACACCATCTAGGTTCCTCCAACCCAGGCCCTCTTGAGTAAGGCAATACCTAGCAGTTTTAAGTCTTAATGCCCTTCGTTTATGACCTTTAAGATGATCTGGGCAATTGAAGTGCAGCAGGAAATATATGATGTAAAAACCCCTAAAAAATACAAAACTTAATTTTTCACCGTTAGAATTTGTTTTAATTTAAAACCCACTAATGAAATGCTCTTAAAACTCCATATCTTAAATTTCATTTAATTCCGACTCCATCTACCCACTTAACCAGGCACTAGTTAATCACTGAATTCGCCCCACTTGGGAAAACTGACCAAACACGCTGTTGGGTAAATTTTTGGGTTCTAGGTACTTTAGATTCAGTTTTAGAACATCATTTTACCTTAGGAAATCGAGTATCGTTTTACCTTAGGAAATCAAGTATCATTGGTTGGAAGTTATTATAAATGCTAATTATTCACTGCTCTAGATCATTTCATCCACTACTTAACTCATTCCCTTGGGCAGTTTCACTTCACTTCTTGCTGGTTTGTATTTCTCTTGTTCTAAATCAGTTACTATTCAATGTATGATTGCTAGAAGATGTGTTTTAATCACCTAATTTGCTGCTGCCATTTTTGAGTAGTCTTAGTGAGCTTCATTTCCCATAGGCAGAATTTTTGGTCACTCTTCTAGTCAATTTCTATTTTCTGATTTAGTTTCTAGCCTTCTAATCTTCAAGTTATTCATCATTAAACACTCATAATCAGATCTGTTATCACTTCACATAGTCTATTTTCTCAATTCAGAGTCTCGATTTCACTAGGCTAGAGGAAATCTCACACTTAGGCATTCACCTTGTGTCCTACTTTGCTTGATCTTTTGGGTTTGGGTGTCTGATTGTTGAGTCTCAACCATCACTGGTTGAGTGGGGTCTCCCCCCTGACTTGGCTACTTGTCTTGTCTGAAGCGACAGTAGCCTTGTCTGGTGTGACTTCCGCTCCCTGAATGGAGGACCTGGCTATTGCAGGTTACACCATTCTAGCTGATCACCCTCTACCATCCCTGTTGGGACATTTATTATCAGTTAGCTAGAGTTTGTGTGATAACAGGATTCACACCCATTGACTGGGGGGTTGTTGTGGCCACAATAGATCCCATGCTTTAGCTGAGCACGGGAGCCCCATTTTGAAATAAACACAAAGGTATTTGGGTAGGTGCTCTCATGAACATGAGGTTTCGAACTTTGTTTCTATGATCTTGTACTTGTACCCTTGTTTGCTTTGATTGTCACTTTTTTCCTCAGAATTTTCTAAGTGTTTCTTGTTTGCTGGAAGCTTTGATTTTTAAGCGTTTTGTCCTTTACCTCTGCCAACCCGAAACCCGACTTTCCGACCGCCCGAAACTCGCAACTCGAAAACCGCAAGTTGCGGGAATTTATTTTCAGTCGTTTGATTTTGGGCAACCCGAAACCTGCAACTCGACAGGCACAGGTTGCAAGAACCCCTTTGCTAATAATTCTGGGAAATTTCCATCCCGAAACTCGAAACCCGAAACCTACAGTTGCGGCTTTCGCATTTCGGATTTCCGTTTCTCCTTTTAGTTGCGTTGCGTGTTTACGAAACCCGCAACCCGTAATTTGCAGGATGCGGGAAACATTTTTTTCATTTTTGGAGTTTGTTTCTGTTTGCGAAACCCGCCACCCGCAAATTTCGGGTTGCGGCTTTCGGTAGCCCGTTTATGCGTTTTAGTTCAGTTTGCAGTCCCGAAACCCGCAAGCTTCGGGTTGCGTCTTTTGGGAATCATGAAAAAATTTGTGAATAAAATTCCAAGACTTGATCCTGCGTCCTGCATTGGTTAATTTTCGCTGTTGATTCCTTTAAGAACAACGTTTTAATGCCTAGCTTACGTTGTTCTTACGACCATGTTTCTCACCACATTTCTCACCTCATGATCACCTTTGAACATATGATTGCTTGATTAGATTGGCCTATAATGACAGTTTTCAGATGCGACTTCGAATCATGCGCGATTCTGTTAAAATTGCACTTTGTTATGATCCATGTTGGATTAACATGCTGCAACGTTGTTTCATTACAGTTCAAATGATTGCAGTTCTAAATTCGTATGATTTTAATCATAGCAGCTCATCATATTCAATCATTATGATTTTCTTTAATTCTTCTTAAATATGGTCGCATGTATGAAGCACTTGGTTCGTCACCTGTATTTGTTAGAAAAGTTTATGTTTTGTTTTGAAAAGCTCTCTTTTTGACGATCTAGTGTGAGCAATATGAAAACAGGTTATGAATCCTTTGATGGGTGTTATATGCAAGAAGAACTTCAGCCTTTGTTATTTTAAGAGCCTATGTCGCCACCCTTTGATGTGGGTGTTCCTGATACCAGCAGTGATAGCGAAGAGGAATATTCTGAAACTCTTCCCGTTTGCATACCACTCCCTCAGAAGAACGAAGAGAAATCAATGAACAGTAGCGTGATCAAGATGACTCCATTATCCATGATTTTATAATCAATATGTAAGAACCGTAAAACTCATAAAACCCACTAACTAACAATAAAAATTAAATATGCATGCAGATCTATGATCCAACACAAGAATCTGATAACATGTAAAATGATATAAAAGAAAGAGACAACCAGAACAACATGCATAGAAGATCTGTCAAAAGGAAGTGGATCTAATCAATAATAACATAAAATATGCTATAAAAATTAAGAAGCCATACCTGGATAGATGACCTAGTAGCTACCATTACCTTGATAGCTCCAATAGTGCAACTGAAGGTGGGGGGACGACTCTCCACCCAACCAACCCCCATCCAAAGGCTAAGGCCACCGAACCCCCAACAATTAACCCTATGCCAGTGCTATCTTGCTTTCCTCTCTTCCAAAGCTCCTCTTTCAAGATGGCCAAAGACAAAAAAAGGCCCCTCTCTTCACTCCTTCTCCTCCTTTTATCCCCTCCTTCTCCCCATTTCTTAATTTCTTATTTAATTTCTATCTTTATGCAAACTTTGTTTTCCATTACTTCTTTTTCATGTTTCTTTTAATTATTTACCTTCTACTATATTACATTATATCATATTATATCAAATATTCCCTATATTCGTATATGAGGGTTGTTACATACTTCCCCCCTTCAAGAAACTTCGTCCCAAATTTATGATCTTCAAGCAATAAATACAATACTTACTCAATCAATTAATCAAGTAAATACTATAGTATATAGGTAGCTAGTACTACTGTGAAGTTTAGAGATTTATATGTGTGGCCACCACACAGAAGTCTCCAAACCGCACTAATACAATCAAACGCCCTAAGTTACAACATGCTCTTAAGTAATTCCCTATGAGTCTAGTATGCAACCATATCAACAATCATGCATCATACATACATAAGCATTAGATAATTAATTAATAATTAATGACTTTGCATTTGTTTACTTCCTCTTTCCTTACTCACCCTCTCCCTGAGAATCATACTATCTGATCTGTTGTCCGCCAAACTGCACACCAGCAGCAGAAATCTTTCGAAAGTTGTCTCTTCACTACAAGTGAGAGAGGTGTGGCCTTGGGGGAAAGCAATGAGCCAGGTACTGTCACCTGAATCCCAGCTCCTCTGTTTAGGCTAACTCCTAACGAAGCCAAGGGGGGTAGTCCCTAAAAAAGAGTTTCACTAAGGCTCTAGTGTTTAAGTGTTTTTTGTATGGGATGATGCGGATGAGTGTTGTTTAGGAGTTTTCTTGTGATGAGACCAAAAATATGTAAAGATGAACAACAGATAATAAGCAATCCACGTTGCGAGATAAGATAACAAGATGGCAGTATGATTCAAGATTTGATAAATCACTAAAGCATTCACAATATGAAATAAACACAAGGACCAATGGTCCTGATCAATATATAAGCTTTTAGATAACCAGTGCCTTATGGAGTCAAAGAAAAGTAAAGATTGTGATGTTGAAAGTGTGGGTCTTGAAAAAATGCCGTTCGTGAGATCGTTATGCAGATTATCTTTGTAGATTGAAGATTTTAGTGGTCTTGATTATTAGGATAAAACCAAGGATATCAAGAGAGTGTCCGAAAAGACAGTATCAAGTGCCTCCGTTCAAGGACATGTCGGGCCACCCAGTGCTCTAGCCAGGTCATGCAATGCTAACCAGCAAACTAGAGGCTGAACATGGAACCCCGGCGCCCCCAACTAGGAGATTACCCACCGAACTTATCTTATCGCTCAACTCCGGATTGGTTGGTTATGGGGGTGAAAGTTTTATTAGTTATCACTTGTGAACTTAACAAGTCTTCCACCTTTCTGAGTACTAGCCCAACTGTTTCCGGTTGGCAGAGCATACGAGTGTTGGACAATCAACCAAAAGTAAATTTATTAGGGGGAAATGTGGGTTGAAATATTTTATTTAATTAAGAGCACTTGTTCAACTCTCCGACAGAGAGCGTTCTTGACTTAGTCTTAAGACCACAGTTCAAGAGACTTCCTACTTTAAAATGCCTAATGCAAGGGTAAAGTGCAACTCTACTATGCTCTCCGACAGAGAGTTCTCTTGACTTGGATTTGGCCAAGTTCAAGAGACTTTGTTTATTTTAAGAAACAAAAAGAAGCTGTGAAAACAGGATATTGAAACTTTGTAATATTAAAATCATGTGGTAGCTCAATAGATATGAAACACAACTAGCATGCTACTTGCAAAATAAAATGAAATAAATGAAGGATTTAGTGTTCTACCAAGCAATTTTACACTAAAGGTGGGATCAACCTCCGAACAAGGTTAACCACTAGAATCGTCTGCACTTGAGAACCTCCAGCTAGCTGAAATCTCTACCAAGGAAACCGACGGGGAAGGAAGAGTAACCACAAATTATGTGGTCCTACCCCTGGGATGGGATCCCAAGGATGCAACTTCTGGTCGAAGGCTTGGAAGAGAAATATGACAAGAAGAAATAAAAACTAATCTAAAACATGAACTGAAAAGTTCTAAGCTAAGCAAACCCAACACTCTTCCCCAAATGGGGAAGAAACCCAAAAGGTGGAGGACTCCTCCACTAGAAACTTTTATTAATTTTTACAAATGCCTTGGGTTTTAAAACCTTGAAGGGATTTTTGAGAGACGGGACCTTAAACTTGAAATGAACTCTTGAAGAGTTTTACAAAGGATAATAAGATCTTGTATGTTCAATCACTTCTTATGGCATTCATCTGATTTTGCTTTGATTTTTTGCTTCAAGATCTACCAAGTATCTCTCTCTCAAATCACCTACACAAGCTCGAAACAACTCAACAAGGCACCCATTATTTGTCAAAAATCAAATAAATTTGAAATTTACTAAGTTTAAACTTGAAAACTAAGCTTAAAACCTAAGGAGCATGAGATTTAAGTTTTAAAAAATGTTGATATGGTGAAACGGACCAGCGAACAACATGTGTCTAGAATATGCTAGGAATGAGATCTAAAGTATAAAAAAAAGTGAAATATTTTTGGTATATGAAATCTATTTTTTGAAAGATGTAAAATATGCAAACAACTACAAGCTAAATGCTATCTATGACTGCCCTATATGCTCAATGAACTACTTGACATGCAAGAAAAATACTTCTAGTACAAATACTTCTAGTACAAGATCTAGTCGTTTACCAAAACTAGTGCAAAATTTGACTAAGACTAGCAATGCTAAATTTATAAATAATGGAAACTAAACACTACTTAACAAAATAACTTGCTTTCGTTTTGCTTGTTTTGATGTGTTTCAATGTTCTTTTTAGGGCACCTTTTGTGTTTTGATTTTAGGGCTTCTTGGAGATGGATGAAAGGAGGAATCTAAGGGGACAAACGAAAGGGTGGAAGAAGCCAACAATGAAAGGTAGGAGGAAACTTTAAGGTGGACGAATGGGAGAGGAAGAGAAGAAAAACGAATGGGAAAAGGTGAAGATGGATGGTGAGAGAAAGGTTGGACGAATGGGAGAGATAGCTACTAGAATGGCAAGGATGGATATAGGATAAGAGGACAATAGGCTAGCAATTCAAGTCAAAAGAATCAAGGATAAAGTGGAAGGTTTGAAGAAATAAACCCTTAATAACCAGTAACCAAGGTAAAAGTTTGTTTGAATGTTGATGGGGAAGAGCTAGATCCTCTTGTTTCTCAAGTTCATAAAGCTTGGGACTTCTTTAGCCTTATGTGGAGTGAAGATGTACCTGCAAGAACCTTAAGCATTTGTGTAATATATGTAAAACAAGAGTATTCAAGCGAAAAGAACTAGATACATGCTTACTTGTGCTAGATTGTTAGCCCTCTTGAAACAAGATCTACAACTTAATAATCTCAAATACAAATGCAAACAATATCACCTCATTTATAAGATGAAGCAATGGCCACCAAGAGCCTCCACGTTTTTGACCTCCAAAGTCTCAACTTTATTATTAAAAATAGCTTACAAAAAATCTCCAGAGTTTCTTTGCTCAAAAGTCCATGAATAATAGAGCCCAAATAGATTCTTTATATAACAAAGGCTAGCTACCAAAACCCTAATTCGAATTGGTGATGAAGAGAGCCAAAAAATCCATCAAAAACCAATCAAATCCATGTCAACACCAACCAAATCGAGCTTGGAGTCTTAACTCATCTTTAAACTTGAGTTTGGAGCCCATGATTTGAGGAAGGAGCCCCAAATGCATTGATTTCATAATCCAACAACCCACTAATCAATTGCCAAATCACAAAAACAAATTTGCATGAAGGTGGGTGAATTTCTCAACTGTAGATCACTCCCAGTGCTCCAAAACTAATCTGAATCAGGTGGGTGAAGATTCCAATCATCATAAATGCTTTTTTCCATGTCATTTTGACTTTTACTTAATTTGATTTGGCCTTTTTTGGAGAGATTTAAATTATCTTCTATCTATTATTTTTTGAATATTTTAATTAATATTTCTCATTTTTTGATTTTTTGAGAAAATATTAATTATGAGGCCAAATAATTATCTGAAACTTAGGGTTAGCTGGTCCATAGTTCATGTGTGATTTTTGGCTTATGAAACGAGCCATCAACCACTGAATTCGGACCCCGGACGACTGACATATTACAAATTATTATTTCTCTATTTAAACTATAGAGAAATTTATTAAATTTAAAAAATAATTAAAAAACCCAAACTCAACGGACCCGGTAAATTTTTTTCGAAATTTTTTCTGAGGGTCCTAGAGACTTGGGACATGACCAAAACCTATTCTAATAGTGTCTAGTAGGCTTTATACATTAGTTGGACTCTAATAACTCCCCATGGCCAAAATTTTCAAAATCGGGCATTCCAGCTTTGGAGGAGCGGGAGAAAACCTCATCGATTATAGCTCGGCTATAGGCAAAGTATAATTGACAAGGGAAAAAACTCCCGGAATACCTTAGTTTCTTAATCAAGTCATGGGGAACCAAGACACTCAGATCCTACTAGCACACTTTATTACAACCCCCATGGGGCCATGGTCATGTCGACTCAAAAATAAAACTGGCTAACTGCTGCATTCTGAAACCCAAATACTTTGGAAGTGAACACTGATGTGTTCCAACACTGGCAGCTCAATAAGGTTTCAACTATTTGTACAAAATAGGTGATAACACGATCAACCTCCATAAACCTCCCCTCCAACTCCGGATGGTCCCTCTCGCCATGGCACGGGCCCTCTACTGTAACTTGTCCGTGGATCATACAGTAGGCATCAGAAGTTCCCCGGGAAGTTACCGCCGCATTGCCACCTTCCCAACTTCTGGTAATAATACAGCCTCATCGGATTTTAGCGAAATCTGGGCCTCATCGGTACTAGCTGGCATCTGGTTCCCGGTACCCTGATCTTGATAATCCTGGTACCCCCGATCCTGATATCAAGATCATTATACCCCAGGCATCTCAGAAGGCTAGCCTAAACATCCTCCACAGCACCCTCAAGGCACTATCCCCAGGCATCATAAGTCCTTCTCCATAAACCTCCCTCCTGGTGAGTATGTATCCAACCGTGGACTCTGGTCACATCAGAAGTTCTCCGGGAAGTATATGTGGCACTGCCACCTTCCCAACTTCTGGTACAAAAGTCAAGCACTGCTAGCATAGAGCTAGTTGTTGGGCTTGTCCCCCATCCCATAATTTATTTATAGTAACCATTCTCATTCTTGGTTATGGGCTCCCACAAAATCATAGAATACTTAGCCTCATCAGGCTATTTGAGTGGATCACCTGGAACAACTGGCACTCGCCATAATGAATAATCATTAGTAACCATTTCTCAATATAATAATATCATGGATCAACCTTGAATCCTGTGCTAACAAGAATTTCTAGCCACCAGTTCATATTGCATTCCATTACATCATAAGCCATTGTCACGATAAGTCATGCCAAGTTTAACATCTAATGCATTTAGGTGCTTTTTTCTACCATTATAACCTAACTGGTCATGGTACTTTCATAATTTCACTAAGCATCTCATTAATATGTCATGATAAACTACCATATTTCAACATTAGTACTATCAACAAATTCTAGGGCCTCTAAAGGAACTTCTTTACATCAGTCATGTCAAAAGGATCCTTGTTTTGGGTAGAAGCCTTGGGCACAATGTCAGTTTTCTTCCTAGATGTGGAAGTGGAGGGTCGCTCTTCTACTGCGTCTGGACTCCTTCAAACAATAGATATCCTTTTTAACTTGAATAGCTTCAGCATAGGCTTCATATAAGTTGTTTTTATGTGCCCTTTTTACCCACATTGTAATAGGGGCAGAGAGACCCTTTTCATAAAAGGAAACCAGAAGCTCTCTTGTTGGGAGAACAGGAGCAGGGATTCTATTCTTTAGGTAAGAGAATCTTTGATTGTAATCTTTAATCCTTTCTTTACCTTTCATCTTTAGAGAAGATAATTCCAAAACTAAATCTTGTGGTGTTTTGTCATCCCCAAACTTTTGGATAAACAACTTCTCAAAATCATCCCATGATGTTATAGATCTAGCTTCCAAGGAAAAATACCAAGTGGATGCCTTGCCCTCAAATGTGTAAGGGAAGAGTCTACAAACCACATCCTCGTGGATAACACTCCTAAGTCTGATGGCCTGCATGAAAGTTTTAATATGGTCAAGTGCAAGTGACTTGTCATCTGGGTTAAATTTAGGAAGCCATTTTTCTGGGTTCTTAGGTAGTCTATGTTGGTCTCCAAGTATCCACATAGCATCTTGGTCAAGCCAAGGTCTGTTTTGGCCTTCCCCAACCATAGGTGGTTCTTCTTCTTCCTCAGATGAAGAGTTAGAGGGATGTTCACTTTCGGATGAGGAGGATGAAGATGAAGGGGGAGAGGGTGGTGGTCCACCTGAAGGAATTACTTGTGAAGTTGGTTCTGTTTCAGTGAACAATACATCAAGATCAAATTCAGGGAGCCGTTGTTGGTTTGATGAATTGTTTTGTTCAGCTGTTTGCTCAGTAGAGTTTTGATTATCTTGATTATTTTGAATGTTTTCCTGCGGATTAGTGTTTTCTTGATGAATTGCTGCTAATCCTCGACTTCTTTCTATAGAGAGTCTCTGCTGCAATCTAGTAGCACTATCACTAGACCTCTTGAGTATCTCTTCAAGTAAAATAGGTTCTCTAGTGAGTGATGTAATAATAATATCTCATGTTATTGGATCTCGGTGAGCTATTGGGGTAACAGGGATAGTGGTAGGTTATTGCACTGGTTGCTCAACAGAAGTAGATGCCTGTGTGTGGCTTCGGGTGACAATTGGTATTCTTGCTCGAGGAGGTTTCTGAGTATTTTGTTTAGGCATATCTTACTACAGGCCCTCCTTCTAGCGCCATTTGTTGAGGCCTCAGGGGTGAAGGGTAATTGCAAAGTGCTGGAATGGGCCCAAGGCTCCCAACAAAGGGTGAAAACCCAAACTGAAAGGCTTCGAAAGACCCTACGCAAGGGTAGTTCTATCCCCAGCCTGTTTGGTATAGAAATCTTCCATGGATATTTGGACTCCTCTGGCACTCTATGAGTTGGTGTTTCGATCAATAGATCGGTTCTCCAATTAAGGAAAACAAAAGTATGAAAACTTAGTACGTTCTAACTTAACCTATTTAATACAAAAGGATCTACGCTAGGTTAGATCTAATGTAAGGAAAAGCTTGTTGTTGTGTAGATCAATCTTGATATGAGAGGAATAAGTATGCTTTCCAACTTCAATAGAAATGTAAAAGATGCATTTATTTATTCATTTAAATCATAATCAATTAATGAAAATTAAGTGACAATAATATAAGCATGTAATCTGTTCAAGATTAACCTGTAATCACTTTGTTAATTGAAAAATTAACAATGATTAAATTGAATGTTGATCATTTGCAGAATTCGATAAAGAAAACATCTCAATTGACAGAAATTCAATCAAACATTTTCTTACATAGATCGGCCATAAAGAGAAATCATTATAACAGATCCTTATGTAAACTAATGCTTGCAAAAGACCACACACTGTAGATGACAATTTGAAGTAAGAAATCAGGCACTGTCAAAGAAATTTGAACAATAAACAAGAGATGATACAAAGGGATTACTTTACTGTATTAATGAAGTCTGTAAACAAAATTACAAAGCTCTACTAAGACAAAGTATCTCTAGTCGTCTCCTGCTGATTTCTAACCCAAAAATTATCAACCCCCTAACATCGAGAGGCATTACTCTTTAAATAAGAATTATAACAGAGTACAAATGGAAATTCCCAAAAGGTAGGGATTACAAAGTTCGGATTAGGGTATCGATCTAGGGAATTCTGCCAAAATTCTTGGGCCTCTGGAAACTTGTTAGAGATGTTGTTTGCTCCTTTCGGATGATTGTTCTTGATTTCTTTTACATAGGGTTCTACATCATTCTTTTTTTCTTATTTAACATTTATTTCTAGTTTAATTTGATTGTACTACACCAATGTGCATAGAATTCCTTTGATTTTATTTATGGTTTGAGCTATCTTTCATTGTTGTTGCATTACATGGAAAATTGTATAAATCCATTATGGGCACAAGATTGATAAACTTGTAACCCATTATAAAAGATCGGCCTGGACTTTGGCCATATTCACTCCTATTAAACCTGCCTGTTATCACACCATAGTAGCAGGCTACTATTCTTGCTTAGCAGATATCTGCACATTCCAGAGCTTCCACTATTCAGAGCTTGGCTATGATGATTGTATATTTTGAGATCACTCATGATCAGAGCAGTGTATTATTCAGACATATGTTAGACCTTGTGTCAAGACTGAGCCTTGAGAGTTCATATTTGATGACCGATGTGACCCTTTATCCCATGCAGTTTCCGTTCAGTGCCTAGAGATGTATTACAGCAGTGTTTTCAGATGATATATGATAATTATTCTTATGATGATGTTGTATGACTTATGGATGTTTTATCACTGACTGTGGATTATTATCTTGTTGATTTAGTCATGTTCATAGCATCTGCTTGGTATATTATTCCTGATGTGGCAAACTATTTAAAATGAACATTTACTTTCACATTTAGGTTGTTTAACAAAAATCACTGGTTTACCACCTTACATAGATATGGTATTTCCCGACACCAGTTGTCTGCTAGTTTAGGCTCCATATTCACTTGACTCCATCCATATATGACTTTCCTTATTTGACTATAAACCCTGACCTGTCTCATTTGACTTTCTGATATTGAAGACTTCCCCATTTTTCTACCTCTGTGTTTGGACCGCATCCCTGTATGTTTGGTGTCTCGGCTCTAAGTTGGTGACAAAACTCGCCTTTGGTGACTTGGATTGTAGGCCTAAATCATTCTGGTCAGTTGTCCCGATGTTTGGCATTGGCTCGAACTCCCCCTAGTCACTTGAGATGTTGTTGGCTAAAACTGAAAGCTCATGTACTACTTATGGAAACTTATAAATTCGCCCATGGAAACTAAAAAGGGCAAGAGCGATGAACTGCTAAAAATGCTCCTCGAAGAGTATAAGAAAGGTCCAAAAAAGCAATGGTTCTTAAAAGCTATATCTAAACAATTGTTGACCTTATATGTATATGAAAACATGCCCTGGATGCAAGCTGCAACTAGTTGTGCTTATCAGCACACCTGAGATCCGAATGGTTATGTAGGCCAAAAAGGCCATGAAATGAAATTGAATGATCCTAATGAACCTGGATCAACTTGATGTAGACATGATGCCTAAGTTGAAGAATCACTCTCTAAACAACTTATCCATTTGTGAGGCACAGCCATCCCCCATGTTATTTTTTTCAGCACAGAGTTTGTAGTTTTCCCCTTCTCCCAGTCCAAAGTATTTTTTAGTTGAGTAAGACAAGTCAACCCCTTGGCCCAACCTTGTTCCTAGCCTTCATCCTTCACTAGCAGTTTTACCATATCCAATGGGTGAGTTTGTCATTTAAACTATTGTGCAAGTAATTTCAAATAAGAAAGGAAATATGCTAACTTAATCAATGCCACTGAATGGATGTTATACTTTGAGCTTGGCTGTGAGAATTACTAGAGAAACATGTCTTAGTCTATTGATGTGATTTATCCTTGGTTGTATATTATTGGGATCCATGATGATGTGGGCCATATATATACCTATTGATGATGATTGATGGTCCCACATACTTGATGATGTGCCATATGATAGACATATGGTTCAGATGATGATTGATGCAGTTCAGCAGGTTTTATTATTACTTCAAATCATTAGATTATGCATTGTCCATATATGGTGGACCCTACAGCTGGCCCATTAGGGAAACCCATGGTGTATGAGTACACATTCCTAGTGTATTTGGGTCTTCTGGATCCAATGAGACACTTATCTTTCAGTTCCGGGCAATTCTGACAGTGATTGATGCAGTTTTACACTTGTTGACCAGATTTGGGGCTGATTTCCCAGCTTGAGTAGGAGGGGGCATGAGAGGCCAGTTCACCTAGGGCGCTGTATGAGGAGGGGGTGGTCCAGCCACTTGTTATTACCATTTACCCCCCTTCTGGAGAGCCTGGTGGGCTCAGTTGGACAGCGCAGATGCCCTAGCAGGCAGTTTTGGCACTTTCACAGTTACCGAGGCAGTTAAAAAATAGGATAAAGTGGTCACTGAGGAATTTGATTTGGGCAATTGAGGCAAGGTTTTGGCATTTGGTTTTCACAGAGGTCTTCCAGGGTGATCCCACTATCTTCCAGCCAGTTTTCACCATGTGGGTAGGCCCACAGCGATCACAGGAGGTCTTTTACTGCTTGTCTGTCACAGATTTTGAGGACAGATTTGATCATTTATATTATCTTGGACATATTTTATTATTTTATTGTGCCTTGGGGATGATGCCTCCTATCCCCACCATGTGCTTCTTATGTCATGTCTTAGTCATTATGAGGTGGATTTTTGTACTTTTACCCCTCTAGTGGATGATGTCATCCTCACTTTGTACCATTTAGTTAGGGCGTCATCATTATATTGGGTGATCCATGTGATATATTGTTATGATCCATTATTAGCCATTGATCATGTATTGAGATCTTTTAATCTCAACCACTCATTTGATGTAATATTGTAGAGTGGTATAGGGTTTTGGTCTTTATTATCCTATATAAGGAGGAGACCCCCTATTGTATAGCTCACCTTTGGAGCTCTGGAATATTGGAATAGAACACTTCTTTGTGGAGCATATCTCTCTTGTCTTGTGGATTCTCTTGCATATTGAGTATACAGTATCTCTTCTATGTATCATTGTGGATTTTGGTGCTTCTACTAGTTTTCTTGCAAGAAAGTCGAATTGGTGGAGAGGAGGGCGATTTCTTAAGGGTTATTGTTGGAGGGATCCACATATTCTCTCTTGGGTTGATCTTCTGACAGGGAGTATCATTATTGTATCTTCGTGACATAGTTGATGCTTTCTATTACATCTTTCTATCATTTTCATAATCATCTTACTTGACTTGTTTCTTTGATCTTGTCTTGTAGGAGGAGGACGATTTGGCTATCTTGGAGGAGGACGTTTTGGTTGGAGCTCTTGGATCTCACTCTTGAATATACACATAGGAGAATGCTATCAATTTGCAAGGTGGCCACAAGAAATTGAGGTAAGATCTACAAGGTATGTGCCTCTTTCCATCCATTCTCTCTTCGTTGGTCACAAACCCTAATTAATCAAAACCCCAATTTTGGTTTTTCTTAGATCAACTTAGATCTAGCCTTGCTTTTCAAAAGATTTTAAGAACCCACCTCTATAGCATCCACCCCTAGTTGGATCTATAGTTTGGTGGTGATTGGGTTAAAATTAACACACTTTTCAAGGCAATATAGCCCTCTTGAACCAAATCGCACTTCCTTGGAGAGGTTTGTTTGGTTAGATCTAGCATGTGGGTAGGTGAGATCCCGCTTGATTTGCAATCTACACACTTGATAACCTACCCCTAGACTTTTACTTGGGTGATTTCTACCTTGTGGGTATCATTCCACATTTTAAGGGATTAAAACCCCCTTTTGAATTACTTGGCACCTTAAAACTCAGATCTAGTAAGATCTAACCCTTGGATTGACTTGATTTTCTAGACCCACATAGATCGGTGCCTAAGCTACTTGGATCTACAATTTGGTGGCCATTGGACTTGATTTGACACACCTTATCCACCTTTTATCCCTCCTTGAGCTAGGTCGCACTTCCTTGGGTGATTGAGTTTGCCCACTTCTAGGACTTGGGTAGTTGAGATTGCAGTGGATTTGGAATGGGTAAACCTTGAAACCTATATCTAGAGTGTCATTTTGTGACGATCTGCCTTGGGGGTAGCATTCCTTGTTTTAAGGGATTGTGGTCCACTTGGGTCATTTCATGAAATCCTAGATTTAGCAAGATCCAACCATTCTATCTCAATTAGCCCACTTGATTTGAACTCTAGGTGTCCCGATCTACACTTTGACATATCTTTTGACTCCATTAACCCATCCAACAAGGCACTAGTCCTCCTTAAGCAAGTCGCACTCCTTGGGATTTGTGTCAAACCTTAGATCCAGTAAGTGGGTACTTCTAATTTCAACTTAGATCCATCGATCTGCTCATTACATATCCTCTAGTGCCAATTGCCTCCCTTAATTTCACCTTGTGGGTCCACATTAGGCCTTTTCACATATCCCAAGAAAGTGGGTCCCACTTGTGTAACACATGGTACTATACCTTGTCATTATAACTAATCATGTGGCCTAAATCATACATTGGTTGAAACACTAATCATCTTTCAAACCACCTTCAACCATACTTTAATTTCTAGGTCCACTTTACGTTGCATTGGTTTCCATAACTTACCATTTACTTATCCCTAGGAACCTTTGTTTAGGTCCAATCATCTTTGATTGGTTATAGGGTCTCCCCCTAGGTATTGATATATCTAGATCTAAAGTGAAGAGTGCCTCGGTTGACGTGACTCCCACCTTGCGTTGGGAACCTTGGCATCTCTTGGGTCACCTTTTTAGTTGTCCATCTCCTCTACCGTCCTGGATGGGATACCACTAGGGACAACTACAAGTTATGTGATAACAATTTTCGGTGCCGCTGTCGGGGAAGGTAGAGGCCTACTCTGGTTCGACATATATTTTCAATCCCTACTCCCGTTCTCTTTGCCAACATTTTTGGCGCCGCTGCCGGGGAGGTAGAGGCCTACCTTGGTTCAACATACCTGTTTTGTCTCACTCTCTCCCTGCACTTTAAACAACATACATCTTGGTAGAAGAGTTTAAAAATCTACCTGGCGACTCCAATTCGTGACTCCGCTGAGGATCGGCCCCATTCCCATCTTTCAATTTTGTAATTTGTAAATCATAAATGAATTCAGACGTTTTCTTCCAAATGACAAGGTGTATGAATGAAATATATGAGAATCTATCTCGCTATAGAGGGCAGTTGGAAGAAAGTAATGAAAGTCAGTCAACATATCAATATGGGAGTGATTATGTACATAATTCTTATGACTCTCATCATTCTTTTCATTCTTCAAGTAAAAATATTAACCCAATTAATTCAAACAAAATTCAATCTCAACCAAGGCCTTACAACCAAAGCATTCGGACAAATGAATCTAGTATTCCAGTTAGACATCCACAACTAATCCCTAGTAGAATGGCCAGAGTTATTAGAAATCCAGCTAAGCCATCTCCTTTTGACTTTTCTGAAATTCGTGGGGCACCTCATCTTATGTCAAATAAGTACTCTAAAAGGTTGCCTCGTTTCTATGGAAATTATTTTGAGTCAATTGAAAATCACTTACAAAGATTTTGGGATTATATGGAAGTTACGGGTGCTGATGATGAAGATGTTTATATGCGGGCCCTGGGTGAGACATTAGGTGGAAATGTCGGTTTATGGTTTGATAATTTAGCCCCGAGATCCATCACTGGGTATCATATGTTTGCTGGGTTATTAAGGAATAAATGGGGTTGTAATGTTGAAGAATTCTTAACAGAGCCATCAAGCAATAAGTGTACTATTGAGGATCAATTTGATAGGGACCATGATGATAATAATGACACTTCAAATCAGTCCTTGAGTAGCCCCTCTTTTGACCTTGAAGAAATTTCTGATTCTGTGGATTCTTCAGAAAAAGAACTCCTTAATCATTCTATCATTAACAATCATTTAATTTCTCATCATCTTTTTGAAGAAGAAGAAAATGAGGACATAAGCCAAGACCCTCTTGAGATGATTTCACTTGATCACTGTATAAATAATCAGGACATAAGAAATAAACTTGTAAATTTTTCCCCTGATCAATCCATAGATAGTGGTCATTTGTCCTCGGATGAATTTAATGATAAATCAGTAAAAGAACAGTCTCAAGGTCAGATTGAGTTAGAAAATCAAATCAGATGCTTGAATCATTGTCCAACTTTGTATGATAAATCTTTAAGTGTTCCTGTGCCATCTGATTCCATCATTAATCACGGCAAGTTAGTTAAATATTTTGGGTTGGATAGTTCCATTAAGGTCTGTCCTCATATAATGATCTTGGAAACTCTGTCTAAAATCAAGGGTATTGTTAATGCCTCTCAATCATTTA
Organism: Larix kaempferi; assembly: GCA_027924585.1. Classification (NCBI taxonomy): domain Eukaryota; kingdom Viridiplantae; phylum Streptophyta; class Pinopsida; order Pinales; family Pinaceae; genus Larix; species Larix kaempferi. Next base: position 4,219,459 of record BSBM01000818.1, read on the forward strand.
AAATTTCCAGATCTGCTATCATTGGTCATGTGAGAAGCAACATAAGTTTTCAATCCACCCTCCCTTCCCATTTGTTTAAATCTTTTCGCTTGGTTTTGTGTCTGAATAATTTTTCTGAGATTCTGAGGCATGGTTCTATGGGCTGCCATCTGATTTATTTTGTAACATTTTATTCTGTTATCCTATCATCTCCATTTTACTCCATCTGTTGCTTAATTAAGAAACTTTATAAAAATCAATTTCACTTTTTCTCTGTTATAGAACAACAAGTTGGGTTAATCTTGTTTATCAGGCTGCTAATTTATGAATTGTTACCAATTTGTCTTGTCAATGATCATCATTTAAACCAAATTGAATATATGAGAGCAATGAATAAGGAGGGTAATTTGTGGGAAAAGGATTTAAGTCGCATACCTTATGTTTTCCCCCCATCCATTTCAAAGATTAGCTCGCATGAATTTATTGATCCTATAAATTCTCGGATGGAGAATGTTGGCCTCAACAAATATTCCCTTTGGCTTGATCTCATTTTGCACCATTCAAATCCTTCTTCAATTGATGAACAAGTCAGGAAGATTGTGCTTACAAACTCAGTACTCCTTAATCCAATCTTGACTTGCTTCATAAAAAAAAATCAAATAAGAATCATTAACCTATTTGATGAATGGTTGCATTGGATTTATGATTTTACCTAACATTTGTGCTAACTGGTTAGAATATGGTAGGTAGGTTTTGAATAAGCTCACTTGAGCAGTAGGATTTGTTTGCCTTTCTCTTTTTCTGTGTGCTGAGTATTGCCCCCTTTTCTTTTCTTCTTGGAGTGTCTGCTTGTTTTTTTTTTTATTGAGTTGAGCCTTACTCCTTCCTAAGCTTGTCTCTTCTCTTGCATGCATTAAAGAATTTTTAATTTCCGTTTACATTTTTGGCTGCCTGTGCAAGTGATATTGCTTGCTTAAAAAACGTTTTCTTGTACTCCTGCACAGTAAAAAAATATAATAATAATGAATAATGAATGATGAATAAATGATATATGCCATGTTTAGCTTAAATTTTTCTTTTACGCATTTCAGTTTCTGTTTTAGATTAGATTCCATTTTCAGTTTTATTTTATATTTTTCCCATACATGCTCCATGAGGTATTCTAGTGTTTGTGAGCGTAGGTACAGGTGCAAAATAAAAGTTGAAAGAAAGGATGGTGCAGTGTTGGATTGAAGATTGATGCAGAGCAGATCGAGACTAGAGATTCTGAGGTTCTCAAGCGCTCTCTCCCTTAGAGCACTTGTCCTAGCTGGAGCCAGATGTGATCACACCATAGTAGCAGGGCTACTATTCTTGCTTAGCAGATATCTGCACATTCCAGAGCTTCCATTATTCAGAGCTTGGCTATGATGATTGTATATTTTGAGATCACTCATGATCAAAGCAGTGTATTATTCAGACTTATGTTAGACCTTGTGTCAAGGATGAGCCTTGAGAGTTCAGATTTGATGACTGATGTGACCCTTTATCCCATGCAGTTTTCGTTCAGTGCCTAAAAATGTATTGCAACAGTGTTTTTAGATGATATATTGTGATTATTCTTGTGATGATGTTGTATGACTTATGGATGTTTTATCACTGACTGTGGATTATTATCTTGTTGATTTAGTCATGTTCACAGCATTTGCTTGGTATATTATTCCCGATGTGGCAAACTATTTAAAATGAACTCTAAAATGAACATTTACTTGCACATTTAGGTTGTTTAACAAAACTCACTGGTTTACCACCTTACATAGATATGGTATTTTCTGACACCAGTTGTCTGCTAGTTTAGGCTCCATATTCACTTGACTCCATCCATACATGACTTTCCTTATTTGATTGTAAACCCTGACCTGTCTCATTTGAATTTCTGATACTGAGGACTTCCCCATTTTTCTACCTCTGTGTTTGGACCGCATCCCTGTATGTTTAGTGTCTCGGCTCTAAGTTGGTGACAAAAATCGCCTTTGGTGAGTTGGATTGTAGGCCTAAATCATTCTGGTCGGTTGTCCCGATGTTTGGCATTGGCTCGAACTCCCCCTAGTCACTTGAGATGTTGTTGGATAAAACTGAAAGCTCATGTACTACTTATGGAAACTTATAAATTCGCCCATGGAAACTAAAAAGGGCAAGAGCGATGAACTGCTAAAAATGCTCCTCGAAGAGTATAAGAAGGGTCCAAAAAAGCAATGGTTCTTAAAAGCTATATCTAAACAATTGCTGACCTTATATGTATATAAAAACATGCCCTGGATGCAAGCTGCAACTAGTTGTGCTTATCAACACACCTGAGATCCGAATGGTTATGTAGGCCAAAAAGGCCATGAAATGAAATTGAATGATTCTAATGAACCTGGATCAACTTGATGTAGACATGATGCCTAAGTTGAATAAGCACTCTCTAAACAACTTATCCATTTGTGAGGCACAGCCATCCCCCATGTTATTTTGTCTAGCACAGAGTTTGTAGTTTTCCCCTTCTCCCAGTCCAAAGTATTTTTGAGTTGAGTAAGACAAGTCAACCCCTTGGCCCAACCTTGTTCCTAGCCGTCATCCTTCACTAGCAGTTTGACCATATCCAATGGGTGAGTTTGTCATTTAAACTATTGTGCAAGTAATTTCAAATAACAAAGGAAATATGCTAACTTAATCAATGCCACTGAATGGATGTTATACTTTGAGCTTGGCTGTGAGAATGATTAGAGAAACATGTCTTAGTCTACTGATGTGATTTATCCTTGGTTGTATATTATTGGGATCCGTGATGATGTGGGCCATATATATACCTATTGATGATGATTGATGGTCCCACATACTTGATGATGTGCCATATGATAGACATATGGTTCAGATGATGATTGATGCAGTTCAACAGGTTTTCTTATTACTTCAGATCATCAGATTATGCACTGTCTATATATGGTGGACCCTACAGCTGGCCCATTAGGGAAACACATGGTGTATGAGTACACATTCCTAGTGGATTTGGGTCTTCTGGATCCAATGAGACACTTATCTTTCAGTTCCGGGCACTTCTGACAGTGATTGATGCAGTTTTACACTTGTTGACCAGATTTGGGGCTGATTTCCCAGCCTGAGCAGCAGGGGTCATGAGAGGCCAGTTCACCTAGGGCGTTGTATGAGGAGGGGGTGGTCCAGCCACTTGTTATTACCATTTACCACCCCTTCTGGAGAGCCTGGTGGGCTCAGTTGGACAGCGCAGATGCCCTAGGAGGCAGTTTTAGCAATTTCACAGTTACCGACGCAGTTAAAAAATGGGATAAAGTGGTCACTGAGGAATTCGATTTGGGAAATTGAGGCAAGGTTTTGGCATTTGGTTTTCACAGAGGCCTTCCAGGGTGATCCCACTATCTTCCAGCCATTTTTCACCATGTGGGTAGGCCCACAGTGATCACAGGAGGTCTTTTACTGCTTGTTTGTCACAGATTTTGAGGACAGATTTGATCATTTATATTATCTTGGACATATTTTATTATTTTATTGTGCCTTGGGGATAATCTAGTAAGGATTGATGCCTCCTAGCCCCACCATGTGCTTCTTATGTCATGTCTTAGTCATTATGAGGTGGATTTTTGTACTTTACCCCTCTAGTGGATGACGTCATCCTCACTTTGTACCATTTAGTTAGGGCGTCATCATTATATTGGGTGATCCATGTGATATATTGTTATGATCCATTATTAGCCATTGATCATGTATTGAGATCTTTTAATCTCAACCACCCATTTGATGTAGTATTGTAGAGTGGTATACGGTTTTGGTCTTTATTATCCTATATAAGGAGGAGACCCCCTATTGTATAGCTCACCTTTGGAGCTCTGGAATATTGGAATAGAACACTTCTTTGTGGAGCATATCTCTCTTGTCTTGTGGATTCTCTTGCATATTGAGTATACAGTATCTCTTCTATGTATCATTGTGGATTTTGGTGCTTCTACTAGTTTTCTTGCAGGAAAGTCGAATTGGTGGAGAGGAGGGTGATTTCTTGAGGGTTATTGTTGGAGGGATCCACATATTCTCTCTTGGGTTGATCTTGTGACAGGGAGTATCATTATTGTATCTTCGTGACATAGTTGACGCTTTCTATTACATCTTTCTATCATTTTCATAATCATCTTACTTGACTTGGTTCTTCGATCTTGTCTTGTAGGAGGAGGACGATTTGGCTATCTTGGAGGAGGACGTTTTGGTTGGAGCTCTTGGATCTCACTCTTGAATATACACATAGGAGAATGCTATCAATTTGCAAGGTGGCCACAAGCAATTGAGGTAAGATCTACAAGGTATGTGCCTCTTTCCATCCATTCTCTCTTCATTGGTCACAAACCCTAATTAATCAAAACCCCAATTTTGGTTTTTCTTAGATCTACTTAGATCTAGCCTTGCTTTTCAAAATATTTTAAGAACCCACCTCTATAGCATCCACACCTAGTTGGATCTATAGTTTGGTGGTGATTGGGTTAAAATTAACACACTTTTCAAGGCAATATAGCCCTCTTGAACCAAATCGCACTTCCTTGGAGAGGCTTGTTTGGTTAGATCTAGCATGTGGGTAGGTGATATCCCGCTTGATTTGCAATCTACACACTTGATAACCTACCCCTAGACTTTTACTTGGGTGATTTCTACCTTGTGGGTATCATTCCACATTTTAAGGGATTAAAACCCCCTTTTGAATTACTTGGCACCTTAAAACTCAGATCTAGTAAGATCTAACCCTTGGATTGACTTGATTTTCTAGACCCACACAGATCGGTGCCTAAGCTACTTGGACCTACAATTTGGTGGCCATTGGACTTGATTTGACACACCTTATCCACCTTTTAGCCCTCCTTGAGCAAGGTCGCACTTCCTTGGGTGATTGAGTTTGCCCACTTCTAAGACCTGGGTAGTTGTGATTGCAGTGGATTTGGAACGGGCATACCTTGAAACCTATATCTAGAGTGTCATTTTGTGACGATCTTCCTTGGGGGTAGCATTCCTTGTTTTAAGGGATTGTGGTCCACTTGGGTCATTTCATGAAATCCTAGTTGTAGCAAGATCCAACCATTCTATCTCAATTAGCCCACTTGACTTGACCTCTAGGTGTCCCGATCTACACTTTGACATATCTTTTGACTCCATTAACCCATCCAACAAGGCACTAGTCCTCCTTAAGCAAGTCGCACTCCTTGGGAATTGTGTCAAACCTTAGATCCAACAAGTGGGTACTTCTAATTTCAACTTAGATCCATAGATCTACTCATTACATATCCTCTAGTGCCAATTTCCTCCCTTAATTTCACCTTGTGGGTCCACATTAGGCCTTTTCACATATCCCAAGAAAGTGGGTCCCACTTGTATAACACATGGTACTATACCTTGTCATTATAACTAATCATGTGGCCTAAATCATACATTGGTTGAAATACTAATCATCTTTCAAACCACCTTCAACCATACTTTAATTTCTAGGTCCACTTTACCTTGCATTGGTTTCCATAACTTATCATTTACTCATCTCTAGGAACCTTTGTTTGGGTCCAATCATCTTTGATTGGTTATAGGGTCTCCCCCTAGGTCTTGATTTATGTAGATCCAAAGTGAAGAGTGCCTCGGTTGACGTGACTCCCACCTTGCATTGGGAACCATGGCATCTCTTGGGTCACCTCTTTAGTTGCCCATCTCCTCTACCATCCCGGATGGGATACCACTAGGGGCAACTACAAGTTGTGTGATAACACTACCTTTGTCTATGTTTACATGAAGTATATTCAGTGTTGTATTAAAATTCCTAACATACTTTCTGACTTCTGAAATACCGCTCATGTTGCAACAAGGAGGCCGCCACCACTCGTTGTCTGAGCTCCTGGAAATGTGTATATTAAGATAAAATATGACAATACAGATAATCGGTAAAGACCATCAATGGTTGCCATGGAAGATGGCCATTTCTTGTCTTGACTGAAGGTAGGAGGAGAGCTTTCAAGATTCTTAGAGAGCCTTTATACTTTGTATTTCCTTGAAGCACACCTTATGCATCAGAATGATAAGCATCCCCAATTCCAAATGGATCTCCTGTAGCTTTTCCTTTCCACCAACTGAAATGACTTTGATCCCCTTCAACCTTGAACCAATACTGTTATTACTTTACTGTATTAATGAATTCTGTAAACAAAAATGTAGTAGGCCTGGGATTACTTTACTGTATTAATGAAGTCTGTAAACAAAATTACGAAGCTCTACTAAGACAGAGTATCTCCAGTCGTCTCCTGCTGATTTCTAACCCAAAAATTATCAACTCCCTAACATCGAGAGGCATTCCTCTTTAAATAAGAATTATAACATAGTACAAATGGAAATTCCCGAAAGGTAGGGATTACAAAGTTCAGATCAGGCTATCGATCCAGGGAATTCTATGATCTATCCATAGTGTTGTCCATCAAGATGCACACCAGCAGCAGAAATCTTTCGAAAGATGTCTCCTCACTACAAGTGGGAGAGGTGTGGCATTGGGGGCAAGCAATGAGCCATGTACTGTCACCTAAATCCCAGTTCCTCCGTTTAGGCTAACTCCTAACGAAGCTAAGGGGGGTAGTCCCTAACAAAGAGTTGTCTATGGCTCTATGTGTTTTAAGTGTTTTTGTATGTGGTGATGCAGATGAGTGTTGTTTAGGATATTTTAATGAGATCACAGTTTTTATAAGAGTAAAATAGACACAAGATAAAGTAATCCACGTTGCGATTACAAAATATGATTGCAAGATGAACAATACAATGACTTGAAATTTAAATAGGCATCCACAAGATAAACTTTAAGCAAATGACAAGGACATATGGTCCAGATTTAGGTGATACAAGTGAGTTTCAAAGACCAGTGCCTTATGGAGTAAAAAATAGTGCTTGGATGCTGAAAAGTGTAAGTCAAAATGTAATGTTTGTGAGATCGTTTTGCAAATGTTCTTGGCTTATTTTAGAAAGTTTTGGTGATCTTGATTATTAGTGTTTAGAAAGCAAGGATGAAGTCCAACCGGAAAAGTATAATTTCAGTGGCTCCGTTTGAAGACATGAAGGACCTGTCTGGGATCACAAGCTAGGTGTTATGAGAATTTAACCAGCGAGTGCCTAGATTGGGTTGCCCGGCGCCCACACTTGGAATTTTCCCACTACCTAAGTATTTCTCGAAAAACAACGCCGGTTCGTTGGTTATGGGGGAAAGATTTTATTGTGGTTTTCACTTATGAGATTAACAAGCCCAATCACCATTCTGAGTATGAGTCCAACCTTTTAGGGTCGGCAGAGCATACTAAGTGATGGAAAGCAACGAAGTAAATTTTAGAGGGGAGTGTGAGTTTGAAAGTATTTTATTATTAAGAGCACACAGTGAAACTCTCCGAGAGAGAGTGCTCTTGACTTCGTCTTATGACAGAAGTTCAAGAGACTTTAACTAATCTATATGCTTCGATGCAAGGAAAATGCAGTGGGAATGCTCTCCGACAGAGAGTGTTCTTGACTTGGGTTATGGCAAGTTCAAGAGTCTTTGGTTCTTTTTTAGAAGACAAGAAGCTTGCAAAATAAAGAACACAAATGACAGCTCAAATAAATTAAAGTGAAATGACTAAACTAACAATTATTGTTCTAAGCAAAAAGGAAATTAATCTAAGTACTTGAAGCAAATCTAAGCTAAGAAACAACCACACTCTTCCTCAAATGGGGAAGAAACAAAAAATGGGAGGCCTTATCCCACTTAGCCTTATTTCATTAGTCAAGTACAAATGCCTTGGGAATTTAACCCTTGTAAGGACTTTGAGATAAATAAACTTGGAAAAACTTGAAACAAGCTCTTAAGATCTATTACAAAGGATAATGGTAAATAATTTCTTGGTTTGGATCATCCTTATGGTTTCTTGATGTTTTGCTTGGTTTGAAACTTTTTCTCTTCTTCTTACTTCAAAACCTTTTTGAGTTTCTCTTCCTCAAAAACCTACAACAAATGCAAAGATGAACTACAAGCACCCTTTAGCATTAGTTAATAACAAAACAAACGGAAGCTAGATGCAACTAGGACCTAAGTGTTTGAAAAGTAATGCAACTTTTATTATGAGATCTAGATGCAAAATTTCAAAGTAAACTAGGTACAAAGCCTAAGATGAGAAATATAATGCAAGATCTATCTACCAAATGAAATGCAAGCTACTAAAGAAAATGTAAACTTAAATGCAACTTAGAATGAAACTAGATCTTAGATAATACAAATGCAAAGTATGATAAAAGATCTAACTATTTGATTTTAAAAATGGAAAAACAACTAACTCATTAACCAAACTTTTTGTTGTTTTACTTGTGATTCTCTTAGGTGCTCAAGGAGGAACGAAAGGAAGGTCTAAAGGGTAAGGAAAGAGGGAGACGAGTAGATGGAAAGGGAATAAAAACAGGAAATGGAAGAAACTGCCAACCAAGAGAGGATAGGACAGTCAAGTGAAAAGAGAAAGTGGCTGCAAATCATGAGTGAAAGGGCAGCCAAGTGAAAAGAGAAAGTGGCTGCAAAAATGAGTGAAGGGGCAGCAAAGGAACAATAGCAAGCAAAGGTAGGGAAGGCTGCTAAAAAGAAAGAGCAGCAGCAAAGAGAAAACGGAAGGAGCAGCAGTAAGGAAGGAGCCCTTGGAAGAAGGAAACGAAAGCTAGAGGAGGAAAAACTGAGGGAGAAGAGAGGACAAGAAGATAAAAAAACAAATGGATGATGAGGCCAAAAACTAGAAGGAAGAGAGTCCAAATCAAGTCAAGAAAACCAAATGCAAACACACAAGGTGGGATCAACCTTGGAACAAGGTGACCACTAGAAGCACTAGTCCCGAAAACCTTCCAGCTAGTTGGATGCACGCAAGGATGCTAATGCGGATAGAGAAGTAGCCACAAAATTATGTGGCACTTGGGATCAAATCCCAAGCTACTTTCTCAAGAAAAACCTTGGATACAGAAACAGAAAGAAGAGAGAAGTAACCAGATAGATAAAGTGTTTGTTGCTTGATGGATGAGGCAAGTAAGCCCTTTGTTTCTCGATTTCTTAAAGCAAAAAATCCTTTGGTAACCTGCAGAATGAATGTGTAAACCAAGCAAGAGCTCTTGCACTTGGGAGAATACCTGAAAGCCACACACTTGAGAGAAAAGCATAGATTGTATAATATTGTGCTAGATTGTTAGCCTTCTAATCACAAAATCAAATGCTTAAGAATCAAAAGCAAGTAAAAAAAAATGGCATCACCTCATACAAGATGAAGCATGGCACACAAAGAGCATTGTTAAGAGAGCTCCAAGAGCCTCTCTTTATACAAAATACAAGCTATCACAACCCTAAAACGAAATGGCAAGAGAAGATAGCCAATCTCAATCGAATTCCAATCAAAGGTGAGTCAAATATCAATCAAAGGCGAGCTTGGAGTGAGATCCAATAGTCTAGCACCAATTTGTGGTTGTTGGAAGTATCACCATCCAGAGCATCCTCCAAATAGATTGACGTGAGCTCCAAGGGTAAATGCGTGAGCTTTCAGGAGATTGACGTGAGCAAACAAGGAATGCGTGAGTCAAGCTTGGAGTTGGTAGTTGTGATAACTCCAATTCGTTGGAGTTAGAACCTGTGATGTGGCCCCAATTTGGGGAGGGCGCCCATCATTCCTTTAATGCAACACCAACCATCCATCACACAATCGCCACATAGCCAATTCGTGAGGAGGCCCACGTGAGGGATGTTCACGCCATCCTCATTTATTCAATATGTAATCCAATACTTTGGTTATGACAATGATTTATCCTTTGAAGGAGTCATACACCATATGAAAATAATATTCAACCTTTTCCATGGTTAAAAAATTCAATATTTTTACTTATTTGAATTTTGTCATTTTTTGGTCACTAAATGCCAAAATAGTGAAAACTGCTCTCAGAGGTGACATAATCGCCCGAAACTTTAAAAAAGAGGGTTCCAGCGTGAAAAGGATGCTCTAAGCGTCAAAACGAGCTTCCCCACGCCAAAATCCGCCTCCGGATGAGGTTTTTATCACCTTTTGAAATTTTTTAATTAAACCATTAAAAAATGGTCTAATTTATGGAAAATTTTATTTTTCTTGAAATACAACGAAACTCCTAGGGGACCTAGTGCATGTTCATATGACTCAATCGAGATGGCTAACACATAAAAAATATTAGACACAAGACTCTAATAACCAGCTTAGGTTTTGACCACCACGGGAAATACTCCAGCTTTGGAGGTTTGAGTGAAAAACTTAGGGATTATACGCCACCGATGAGTAGCGCATAATTCCTAAGGAAAACACACTCTAGAGTATCCCCCAAATGCCTAAACCTAAGGATATCCGAGTCTTTTATAAAAGGACCCCGTTTAGACCAACTTTTTACAAATTCCCCATGGGGGTATGAACATGCAGCTATTACAAATGGGGCAAAATTGCCCTGAAAATGACTTATGAACTTCTGAACTTCTGAACACTAATGATGAACATGAATCATGTTCAACAAACTGGTGGCTCACAAGGAATTCAGCTATTGTACAAAATAGCTGAGAACACATAGCTCTGTCAAAGGTGGAACCAACATTTAATAATCCAAAAGGCATCTTTATATACTCGAAAGTTCCCCATGGAGTTATGAATGTTGTTTTTTCTCTATCTTCCTTTTTAATATGTACCTGATTATATCCTGAAAAACCATCTAACATTGACAACATTCCGGCCCCAGTGACACTTTGCAACAAATTCTCCATATTTGGCAAATGGTAGTTATATTTGAGGGACGCTTGATTCAGATTTCTGAAATCTATGCATATCCTAATTTCACCACTCTTCGTTCTTACAATTACCGGATTAGAAACCCAAGTAGTATGTCGAATTGGTCGGATAATTCCAGCAGCTAACATCTTTTCAAGCTCTTTCTTAATCAAAGGAGCTAATTTAGGATTAACATTTTGCAACTTTTTCCTGTAAGGTTTTGCTCCTTCATTCAAATGGATAGTGTGCTCAATAATGGCAGGATCAAAAGTTTTAAGATCATCATATGTCCATGCAAAGACATCCTTGTACCCTCGAATTAAATTTTCAATGGCTTTCTTTTCCTTTGGGGAAGCATTCTTTCCGATCTTAATCATTTTAGGAGAAGCTGGGGTTCCAATGTTGATCTCAATGACTTCATCTACCAGTTCGGCTCTTTTACCCTTATATTCATCATGCCTATTGAAAGTTTTCTCTAGAGGGATTGCTAACTTCATAATATCAACATCTTGCAAAGACATGTTGTTTACTTTATCTTCCAAATTAACATTGCAATTTTGAAAATCATCTGTGTATTGTAAGAATGCAATAATTTGAGCATCATTATCGAAAATTTGCCAATGATCTTGATTATCAGGAATCGATGGTCTAAACAATACTTCAACTTTACATTCCTTCTCTTTAAGGTGATCTGAGATTTCAAAAGTGCATGCTATCATTGATAATGCATGAGCCAATGTATTTTCCTCTCTAGGAACCACTCGAATTGCAAATGCATCAAACATTTCAATAGTATCCCAAACAACATTTATATAATCTCTAAGTCTATTGTTTTTTGCTGCAAATTGATTTTTGACTTGGGATACAATTAAATTAGAATCACCTATAACACTCAAGCACTTAATCTTCTGATCTTGGGCAACCTCTAACCCCAAAAGCAAAGCCTCATACTCAGCTACATTATTTGTGGCTTCAAACTCAAGACGGAAAGAGAAATACTTTTCTTCTCCAGAGGGAGAAGTAAAGGCAATTCCAGCTCCAACACCATGCCTAGATTTAGCTCCATCAAAGTGCATCTTCCACACTTGGCTAGGAGGAAAAGGATGTTGTCGAGGCTCTTCCCAATAATTTTCCAAAACCATATAGTTTCCAACTTCCTCTGTAGGACGCATGGCTTCTTCAAAGAGATTCTCAGGAGTCTCCACATGCTATGTCATAGGTTTTTCATTCACTAACTTATAAAAGGCATTTCCTCCTGTTGTCCGCCAAACTGCACACCAACAGCACAAATATTTTGAAAGTTGTCTCTTCACTACGAGTGAGAGAGGTGTGGCCTTGGGGGAAAGCAATGAGCCACATACTGTCACCTGAATCCCAGCTCCTCCGTTTAGGCTAACTCCTAACGAAGCCAAGGGGGGAAGTCCCTAAAAAAGAGTTTCACTAAGGCTCTAGTATTTAAGTGTTTTTTGTATGGGGTGATGCGGATGAGTGTTGTTTAGGAGTTTTCTTGTGATGAGACCAAAAATATGTAAAGATGAACAACAGATAATAAGCAATCCACGTTGCGAAATAAGATAACAAGATGGCAGTATGATTCAAGATCTGATAAATCACTAAAGCATTCACAATATGAAATAAACACAAGGACAAATGGTCCTGATCAATATATAAGCTTTTAGATAACCAGTGCCTTATGGAGTCAAAGAAAAATAAAGATTTTAATGCTGAAAGTGTGGGTCTTGAAGAAATTCCGTTTGTGAGATCATTGTGCAGATTATCTTTGTAAATTGAAGATTTTAATGGTCCTGATCATTAGGATAAAACCACGGCTATCAAAGAATGTCTGGAAAGACAGTATCAAGTGCCTCCGTTCAAGGACATGTCGGGCCACCCAGTGCTCTAGCCAGGTCGCGCAATGCTAACCAGCAAACTAGAGGCTGAACATGGAACCCCAGCACCCCCAACTAGGAGATTACCCACTGGACTTATCTTATCACTCAACTCCGGATTGGTTGGTTATGGGGGTGAAAATTTTATTAGTTATCACTTATGAACTTAACAAGTCTTCCACCTTTCTGAGTACTAGCCCAACCGTTTCCGGTTGGCAGAGCATACGGGTGTTGGACGATCAACCAAAAGTAAATTTATTAGGGGGGAAATGTGGGTTGAAATTTTTTATTAAATTAAGAGCACTTTGTTCGACTCTCCGACAGAGAGTGCTCTTGACTTAGTCTTAAGACCACAGTTCAAGAGACTTCCTACTTTAAAATGCCTAATGCAAGGGAAAAATGCAAATCTAACAATGCTCTCCGATAGAGAGTGCTCTTGACTTGGATTTGGCCAAGTTCAAGAGGCTTTGTTCATTTTATGAAGCAAGAAGAAATTGTGATAACAAGATATTGCAATTTTATAATATTTAAATCATGTGATAGCTCAATAGATGTGAAACACTGCTAGCATGCTACTTGCAAAATAAAATGAAATAACTGAAGGATCTAGTGTCCTACCAAGCAATTTTACACTAAAGGTGGGATCAAACTCCGAACAAGGTCAACCACTAGAACCGCCTGCACTTGAGAACCTCCAGCTAGCTGAAAGCTCGACCAAGGAAACCGATGGGGAAGGAAGAGTAACCCCAAATTATGTGGTCCTGCCCCTGGGATGGGATCCCAAGGATACAACTTCCGGTCGAAGGCTTGGAAGAGAAATGTGACAAGAGGAAATAAAGACTAATCTAAAACATGAACTGAAAAGATCTAAGCTAAGCAAACCCAACACTCTTCCCCAAATGGGGAATAAACCAAAAAGGTGGAGGACTCCTCCACTAGAAACTTTTATTAATTTTTACAAGTGCCTTGGGTTTTAAAACCTTGAAGGACTTTTTGAGAGATAGGACTTTAAACTTGAAATGAACTCTTGAAGAGTTTTACAAAGGATAATAAGATATTGTATGTTCAATCACTCCTTATGGCATCCATTTTGTTTTGCTTTGATCTTTTGCTTCAAGATCTACCAAATGTCTCTCTCAAATCACCTACACAAGCTCGAAACAACTCAACAAGGCACCCATTATTTGTCAAAAATCAAATAAATTTGAAATTTACTAAGTCTAAAAATGAAAACTAAGGTCTAAAACATAGAAAGCATGAGATTTTAACTTGAAATTATTAAGATGGTAAAACGAACCAGCGAACAACAAATGCCCTAAATATGCTAGAAATGAGATCTAAGATGTAAAAAATTTAAGAAATTTTTATGAAATTTTTTCTATCTTTAACAAGGAAACTTGGAAATTTAAACTATGCAAGCTATACTAATATAGAATGTGATCTATAATGCTTCTAAACTAACCTTTCAATGCATGAGATTTGATTTTATAAAAGAGATCTAACTACTAACTTTTCAAAATTGCAACTAGCTAACTCTAATACTTAACAAGTTTTTGTTTTAATGTTTTGTTGTGATTTTGGAAGGTGGTGAAGCAAAAGTGAAGTAGATGAAAGGGAGATTAGAGGAGGAGGGACGAGTGATGAGATTTGAAGAGGATGCTCTAATGGATGTGGATGAGAGGGAGGAGGAAAGGAAAGACGCGAGGAGAAGAAGGTGAGGAAAGACGAGAGCTAGAGGGAGGAAGAAAAATGAGGGACGAGAGCTAGAGCAAGGAAGAAAAAATGAGGGACAAGACTAGGGAAAGAGCAAGAAACTAGTGCAAGGAAGAGGATGGACGAGGCTAAAGAAGGGAGAAAAATGGCTAGAAGAAGATGGCTTAGCAAGGCAAGGGAAAAAGGGTTTCAAAGAGAAAAAGAGAGCTGGAAGATAGAAGCTCGTAGACCAAGGTAACCAGAGTTTGAATGAAGTTCTTTGTTGGAGAAGACAAGAAGTACTTGGAGAAGCTTGCAATCCTGCAAACAAAATACTGAGATAAATGGAACACTTGAATGGTGAAGGTATTAGATGCCAAGAGCTCCTAATAGATGCAAATCCCTGAAGACACAAACACTCAATGCAAATAGATAAGAGCCTAAGTACTAGATTGTTATTCTTCAATAAGCACAATAATCAAATTTGCAATACAAGAGTAGGGTGAAAGAGATATTACTTCATGTAGGATGAAGAAACAATGCCAAAATCCCACCAAGTGACCTCCGAAGTCTCAATAATTTTATTAACAATAAGATGCTTACAAAAATCCACCAGAGTTTCTATGCCAAAAACTCCATCCTAAGAGAGCCAAAATGGCCTCTCTTTATAATAAAGTACAAGAGCCAGCTAACCTAATTCGAATTGGCTTGGAGAAGAGAGCCAAAAGCCTTGACATAAAATCGAATTCCAATCAAAATTGTGTCTAAAATCAATCAACATGTAGCTTGGATCTAATCTCACCAAACAAACTCGAGTTGGGAGCTTATGTGGATGGGGAGGTGGCCTCCACCTAGGAAAGGCGCCCCCCATCCTCTTCTTGGAAGTATCACCATCAAATGGTTGAAAGACAAGTGTAAACTCGAGCTCCAATATAGATATGCGTGAGCCTCCTTGAGATGGCGTGAATCCTTTGGTAATCAATGCATGTGATTGATGTGGGAGTGTTTGTTGAGTTGTATAAGGAGCCAAGCCACTTGATTGCACATATTTAGGAGGGTGCCTACCATAGGATTTAATGCCATCCAACCAAACCATTAATCATTTGACACATCACAAATTCGATTTCTTGGTGAAGGAGGGCGAATTGCTTGGTGAAGATAAGCTTGTGCTGACTGTATACTCAACTGAATGATGACTGAGATGATTGGAATCTTCATTAATGTCCATTGCCATGTCAACTAGCCTTTTATTTTATTCCATTTGGATTATTTTGGAGAGATTTGGATTATCTCCAAAATAATCAATTTTATTATTTTAATTAATAATTTCTCTGTAACTGGGTTTTTTGAGGAATTATTAATTATGAGGCCTAGCTGACATCCGAAACTTAGGATAAATTGGACCGGGGATCATGAATGATTTTTGGCTTAAGGTTAGAGCCTTCAATCATCAAATTCGGATCCCAGATGACTGACATATTTTTTTTAAACAGAAACAAGTGAAAGGTTTATATTAACAAAGGCTGTGCACAGCCATTCAGTACAAAAAGCAAAATCCATCTCTCTGCATCAAAGGGAGGAAAATTGCAGAAGCTAATAGTGTTTTTCCCCTGGAGTTCTACACTTTCAGATTTCCTATAAACTCTATTTTTACTGGTGGGATAAACCCTTACAAACTGATTACATAATTTCAAGCAAAAAAACATTCAGAATAAACATCTGGGAGAACCTGCAAACAAGAGACTGCCATTATCCAAAATTCTGTTGATGGAATGATGCCGCCTCAACCATCTCCTGATTTACTGTTGGAGCCTCCTGCACGCAACTGCATTGTCTTTGGTGGACAAAGGCAGAGATTTCCGTCTTGACACTGTCAACTTTCCCCATTAACTCAATAATGTTCCTGTCAATATCCTCCATGCACGATTCCAGACAGGAGAGCCTGGAGTGGATATATTTATCTTCCAGAACTAATTCATCAATTTTATTTTCTGTGTTACAAACTGCAGCGTACGTTCTAGATAGATATACCTTGATATCAGAGGTGAGCCGGTTCATCGTAACAATGGCCTGCCTGACGCCGTCCATTTCGCAATTAGCCGGGAGGAAACCGCCTTCGAGCAACACTGTGGGTTCCTGAGAGATGCAGAGGCTTTGCAGATCCGGGCCAAGTGAAGAGAATGAAGGGCTTTCCATTTTGAAAACTAAACCACCGACGGGCTCCTGGGAGAGTAAATGCCCGAGCGTGGGGACTGTGCAAGCCACGAGGGTAGCACGTGGAGTGATGTGAGACTGCCGAGCCATGTCTTGGCGGTGGGGAGAGTGAGGACCAAAGCCAAATTCACCATGGAGATAGGGGCTATTAAGCCTAAAGTTTTCCCAAAAAATAAAATTCCTAAACTGTGTTTTCATTAAGGTAGAAAATGATAAGTTAAAACTTTGTTGAGAGAGGCTTGGCCCAAGTCTAACTTGACTCCATCATTTGCCAGTTTGTCAGCAATACAATTGTGGTCTCTTAGCACATGGTAGTATATAGTGTCCTTTGGGAGAGCAAGACGCTTAATTCTTTTCTGAATTCTCTGGCTTTTATCACTCTTGTAGAAGTTGCCATTGCGCATAGCTTGAATAACATGCCTGGAGTCCCCAAATACGTGTAAGCGATTCATGTTAAAGGCGGCCGCTATTTCTAGATAATAATACAAGGCAAGCCATTCTGCTTGATTGTTGGTGCTGGTGCCAATTCCCCAAGAGAAGTCTACTACTTTATTTCCTCCAGGGTCAAAGATTACCCCCCCCCCCCCGCACCTGCCGCCCTCGAGTTCCCCTTTGAGGCCCCGTCAAAAAAGATTGTGAATCTTGCTTGTTCCTTCCACCATTTTCCAAAGGAATCTTTGTCTTTTCTTATTTCCCACTCGTAACAGACTGGAGGGGTTTTTGGACTGAAGAGTACTCACCATAATGAACCTTTGGCTCCATTGGAATTCATTCCAGCTTAAAGCTTCCTTGGAGCAGAGTGCCACTCCCTTGGATTTCAAAGATTCAGAGATGAGGGTTATTGCTTTGTTTGCTAATCTCGTCTCTGAACTTTTTTTATCTTCGAATATTCTTCTGTTTCTTTCCAACCATATTTGCCAAAATGTATTCATGGGAATAAGCTTCCAGATTCTTGAGAAGGTGGGTTTGTATTTGGAACCTCCCTGAACTCTATAATTCCATTCGTCCAACACCTGTTTCATCTGTCTGGGGAAGGGAAATGAAATTGCTAGTGGGTCAAGAACCACATTCCAAACTTGTCTAGCAAAGGTACATTCCAGAAAAAGATGTTGAGCATTCTCCTCTGCGTTTTGACACAGAGGACATCTAGAGGGGCCTTCAATATCGCGTAGCTTGAGGTTGTCGGCTGTTAATTGTTTGTTGTGAGCAAGAATCCAGAAAAAGTAATTTATCTTTGGGATGCTGTCTCTATTCCAAATTTTCTTCCACCTTGTTTGAATAGGGTTGCTATTCCTGGTGAGCATTGCATAGCCATCTTTGACTGAGTAATTCCCAGCTTTGCCCCAGCCTATAGTGTCCTTAGATCTGATGCTTAAGGGGGATTTCCCATTTAAGAGTTGTGAGAAGACTTTGTAGCTTTCAAATAGGTGACCTGGAGGGTCCATATTTTTCCAGTCTTTCCATTTCCCTGAGGGTGTCCAGATAGCCATATCCGCCAGCTTCATTATCCCTGCATCTTGAAGCCAGATTTTGACATTTTGGATTGCTTGTATTTCACCTATAGGCTGCTCTCCATTAATGCTGTCAGTCCAAAGGTTGATTTTGCTTCCGCTACCTGGAATCCAATACATATTATCTTTGATTAGTCCTGTTGAGGCAAGCATAAGTCTCCAAATAGCAGTTCCTGTGTTCTCCTTCATGTTGTTTAGACATCTCTGTCTTGACCCTCTGGTATATTTTTTTCTTATTGCCTCCTTCCACCACTCTTTTTGGCCTGAGACCAATCTCCAAACAATTTTTGCTCCAAGTGCTTTGCTCATCGTCGCTGGATCCCGGATGCCCAAACCTCCTCTTTTCCAGTTCTCCTTAACGGTGTTCCAGTTGACAAGATGGAACTTCTTGCCTTGAGACTTTCCTCCCTGCCAGAGAAATTTCCTGATTTCCAGGCATATATCATTCATAACCGTCTTGGGGGCCAGAAGAATGGCTCCGGTGTAAATGGGAAGTGAAGAAATGACTGCTTTAATCATGGTCACTCTACCAGCTAAGTTGAGCCAGCGTGATCCCCAAGAGTTGATCTTGTTCTTGATTTTTTCCAGTATCGGTTGCTAGGAGGTTGAGGAGGTTTTTTTGTGAGTGATAGGAATGCCTAAGTACTTGAAGGAAGTCCAATCAAAGCAGGGTTTGAAATCTAAGATGAGAGATATATTTCTAAGAAGGAGGTTTCCGCAATTCCAACTATAAATATTTCACTTTTGACTGTTTGTTTTTCCCCCGGAGGCGTGAAGGAAAAGGTCAAGGGTGAGCTTAAATCTGGAAGCAATGATGGACGAGGGGCTACCTAAAAGAATGGTGTCATCAGCAAACTGCGCGTGGTTGATGGGAGGAACGTTTTTGGCTATTACAATACCTGGGAGAGAGCCATTCAATTGCTGACTATTGAGTTTCCTATTCAGGGAGTCCGCCATGATGACAAAAAGACTAGGAGAGAGGGGACAGCCTTGCCTCAGCCCCCTAGTCAATCGGAAGAAGGAAGAAGGTCTGCCATTGACTAGAGGGGCGATGCATGGAGATCCAATGCAAGCATTGATCCACCCTATGAAATCTTTCCCAAACCCAAATTTTGCCATTACTGTAAAAAGAAATTCATGCCTTACTCTGTCAAAAGCATTTGCCATATCCAATTTTATAACCATACCTGAATCTTTTCTTTGAATGCTCAAGTGTATTGCCTCTTGGACCAGAAGGATGTTGTCATAGATTTGTCGTTCAACTATGAATCCACCTTGATTTGGGGATATGATTCTGGGTAGAAGCCTTTTAATTCTGTTGGCAATGATTTTAGTAAGAATTTTGTAGGAGGAGTTGCATAGAGAGATGGGGCGGAATCTACCTATGGAGAGAGGATGTTTCTCCTTGGGAATGAGAGCTATGAATGTGGAGTTGGTAGCCCCTCCGATTCTTGCTCTTCCCCTTGTCAAATTGAGCATTCTAACCAAATCTTTTTTGAGCCAGTGCCAAAATTTCCTGTAGAATTGAATGGGGAGTCCGTCTGGACCAGGGGCCTTTTCTGGATGCAATGACCAGACTTCTTTTTTCACTTCTTCTTCTGTTATCTGATCCATTAATCTCTTATTATCAGATTCTGAAATAAGCATAGGGATTTCCATGCTCATTTGGTCCAGGTCGTCTTTGGAGACATCCTCATTTTCATTATATAACTTTTCAAAATGAGCTTTAGCTTCTTGGAGAATGCTGTCCTGACGTTCTATTTTTTGGCCATCCTCCATTGTGAGACATAGGATGTTGTTTTTCCTGAATCTCTCCTTGCATTGGGCGTGAAAAAATTTGGTGTTCCTATCCCCTGCCTTTAGCCAGAGACATCTTGATCTGAGCCTCCATTCTTCTTCTTCTTTCCTAGCAATGTTCAGAATTGTCTCATCAAGATTTTTTTCTTCTCTAAGCATTTCCACTGTGACTGTAGTCTGCTCCATTTTAATTTGATGTTGTTCCATTTCCTTTTGGAGCTTCTCGAGTTCTTCTCCAGGTTTTAGATTGTTTTTCTTTGCCCAATTTTTCAGCGTTCTTTTGATTAGCTTTAATTTGGTCTCCCATATGTATCCAGGGGACCCAGGAATGAATTGCTTCCAGATCGAGACAACTTCATCCATGCAGTTTTGATTTTCTAGCCATGCCGGATTGAGCCTGAAGGGGAGAGGGCCAAGGTTACCTGGGGAGTAAAAGAAAAGGGAAATGGGCCTGTGGTTGGAGGTGGCTGAGGCTAATATTTTAGATTCAGGAATTTTTGGGTTGAGGAGGAAGGAGGAGCTGATTAGATAACGATCCAGACGAGCAGCAATGTGATTTGGGCCAATCCTCTTGTTGTTCCAGGTGAAGGCACCTTGCTTGGGCTTGATGTCTATTAGATTCCATTCCGAAAGCAGGTCTTCCAGTCTTTCTCCAAATGGATCTCTGATTTTTGACCCACCTTTTCTCTCAGACGCTGAAATGGTGACATTAAAATCACCTGCTAGAATACAGGGTAGATTTGCTAGGGTGGGGCGCAGATCTATTAACTGGTTCCAAAACTGTTCCTTTTGGCCATACATGGTCGGCCCATAAATATTTCCGATCCAAAACCTGTCATTACTTGAGGTATCTTCTAACTCAATAAAAATCCAGTGTCTACTTGTTTCAGAAGAATGACATTTATACTTACCTTCATCCCATATGGTTATTAGTCCTCCGGATGCTCCTGTTGCGTTGACTGCGATTCCTTTTCCTTTGGGCCAGATTTTCTTCATGATGCTGATGCAGTCTTCCTTTTGCATTTTAGTCTCCTGGATTGTGAGGATTGAAATGTTCTCCATTTTTTTATTCTTTTTATTGCTTCTGCTTTTTGCTTTCCACCTAATCCTCTACAATTCCAAGAGACTATTTTCATTATTTTTTAATTTGAAGAGGACCTGCTCTGTCCTTTCTTTCCTCCTGAGTCTGTTTTCCACTGGGTATTATTCTAACATGCTGGTCCAAACTGGTTTGCTTGCCCGCCGCCCTTTCTCTGGCTGCTTCTTGTTCTCTGATAGTTTTGTTTAGTCTTCTTCCTCTTTTGGTTGTGGGTTCTTGTTCATCTTCTTTGCTTTCCGAGGTTTCTTCTTGAAATAATTTTTCTTTGGCTCTTGTTACTGATCCTCCTGAATTTAATGAGGGCTCTATTCCATCCACTGCGTGCTGAGAGGAGGGTAGGCTTTGGTTCTTGTCCTCGTTATCAATTTGTACCTAACCTCCCTGGTGTTCTTCAGATTGCTTTTCTTGCTCCTGTTGTTCTTCGTTTTCCTCGCTGCTCAGAATCTGAAATTTGTTGGGATGCTCTTTGTTTTTAGGTGGAGATTTGGTTACTGCAGTTGCATTATTTTTGCTTCCTTTTTTCTTTGAAACTTCGTTCCATTCTCCTCCTTGAGTCTCTTCTACTTCTGGGATTTTTCTTTTAGGGCATAATCTCGCGAAATGCCCATATTCATGACAAACCTTGCACTTAAAGGGGATCTGCTCATAGTCCACTGTTTGTCTGTGACTCCATCCTTCCATTTCCAAGTCTATTGCTTCTGGAAGGCCCTTTTCCAAATCGACTTCAACACATATTCTTGCACAGGAGAACATTGGGGGTTTTGGCTCTGATTTGTCGATATATTTCCCCAACGAGTTGCCGATAGCTCGTAAATCTTCATCATTCCAGCAGTGAAGAGGGAGATGCGGCAGTTTTACCCAAACGGGGACTGCCCTTGGAATGTCTTTTTTAGGGTCAAAGGAAAGATCCCATTTGTTAAGGTACATTCCTCTTGGCCCCATGAAATATGGTCCATTCCTGAAGATTAAGTCTCGGTCCTCCTTTTTCTCAAAATAAAAGACAAAAAAACCGTTTCCCACAGAAAATTTGTTGCACTTCACCTTGAATTAGAGGTCGCCAGTTTTTGCTGAGCCAATATTCTATAGAGCGAGGGGAAGGCCAGAGTCCGGTGAAGTGTCCTACCAGTCCTTTTTCTGCTAACGCAATGGCTTTACATTTCGAGGCAGTTGAGGTGAGCTTCACTTCAGGAATCTCCGCTCTTTTGACAAACTTGGAGTCGGGAGGGGTTGTAGCTTTCGATGAGGTAGGCAGGGAAGCGACCAAATCCTTAAACAAATCGGCAATGAGAGGACGGACAGCCTCCAGGCCAATGCGACCAGGATCCGGCGGTGGATCCATTCGGACAGGCGAAACAACAAACCCTAGCAGCAAGCTTCCGCGATCAAAAAATTTAGTTCAAAAGAAAAAATTGATATGGGTCATGTTTGATAAATTAGTCTAAAACCTAGCGTCGGCGTACCAAGGGCCAATCCATTGTCAAGGGTCCAACAACAAACCAACACACATATTATGTGCCAACAAAAATTGTGATATAGGGAGAGGTCCGCGGATTTGAACCCGTGACCTCCTCCCACAGTGCCAAGACTTTTAACAATGCACCACTTGCGCTGCTTGTTATGGGATATCCGGATGACTGACATATTACAAATTATTATTTCTCTATTTAAACTATAGAGAAATTTATTAAATTTTAAAAAATAATTAAAAACCCAAATTCGACGGACCCGGTAAAAAAATTTCGAACTTTTTCTGAGGGTTTTATGGACCTAGGACATGACCGACACCTATTCTAACAGTGCCTAGTAGGATTATATACATTAGTTGGACTCTAATAACCCCCCATGGATAAAATTTTCAAAATCGGGCATTCCCGCTTTGGAGGAGCGGGAGAAAACCTCATCGATTATAGCTCGGCTATAAGCAAAGTATAATTGACGAGGGAAAAAACTCCTTGGAATGCCTTAGTTGCTTAATCAAGTCATGGGAACCGATACACTCAGATCATACTAGCACACTTTATTACAAACCCCATGGGGCCATGGTCATGTCGACTCAAAAACAAAACAGGCTAGCCAAAACTGGCTAGTCACAAATGCTGGATCATCTGATACACTGGAGTCAAACACTTATCATGTTTGTCAAATGGCGGCTCTTCAGATAATCCAACTATGGTACAAATAAGTTGGTAACACCTCCAATAGGGATGGTGGCATATGATAGGTCCATTTGGATGCTTCCTCCTAACTTAGCAGACCATTCTCTTGATAGCAACATTCCCCATGCATCAGGTATATCTAGAACCAAAACATTCATGTTTATTTCAATCTCAGGATATGCTGCTAACTTCAACTTTAAATTCTCAATCACTCCTTTTCACTGAATAGGTCTAGAGTCCATCCCACACACGTTCTTAAACTGTCGGGATGGCTTTAGCTCTAACTGTTCCATTACCTTAAGTGGCATAATATTTACCTCTACTCCTGAATCCAACATGCAATTATGCAAGATCAACTGGTTGATTTCTAAGGCTATATAGAAAGGGGGATGACCTCTACCACTATCAATTACACTTTGAATCATTACGGGAGGGTCCTCCTCAATTGTCAATTTTTTAGGATCTTTAACCTTAGTTTTGATGCCAGCACTAGGAAGCCAAGGTATGGTGGAATGATCACCTCTATTCTCCCAAAGGAGGGTAAAACCAATGAGTATGAATAGTGAACTTCTAAGTCTGAGTAGGGACAATATAATATATATAATAAGATAAACCAGGTCCATATATCTATATGATCGCCATATCATGACACTAAGTGCTATGACATGCTATAAGAATAAGTATAAAAGCAATATAACTGTAACACTATGATATACCTGTTGAGTCATATACCTGAATGCTCATCATCTAAACCATCATCTGTCCTCTGAAACTGCTACTATAACTCTGGGCACTACTCACTACTCTATACCAATGGTATAATGGCTATATCGGTCATCTCTCTAAGTGTCCTGAGACTCAGTCATGGCATGGGGAATAAAACTGCTGTGCAAATCTGATAGTGATCCAAATAGATGCTCATCTTAGCATCTCAATGTAAGGGAACTGGCTGAATAGTGTACTGGAATCAGAAAAATAATGTATGGTAGCCTGGCTACTATATATGTGATAACATGTCCTTTGATTCCTTTGGCACACTCGTAGTTTCCTTTGGTTTTCGAAGTCTAGGGTCAGATCTGGAAGTGGATGGGGTAAATTGATCGAAAAAGTTTTGTTTCCCCATGGATGCTACATTTTGCTCAGCCATCTTGGCATTTGATTGTGCGGTCTTCAAGTCATTTGGTTTTTTATCCTTTAGCTGATAACCAACCCATCCCTCAAAATCATTCAAGTAGTGAATAACAACTGCTTGGTCTTTTGGTCTAATTTCTTAGAGGATAACAACTACAGTCTTGTCGAATCTTATGTTAAACTCATGGACTGTTTCATTCTCTCTTTTCTTAATGTCAAAAAGTTGATGTAAGAGAAATTTCCCATCTAACTTTTGGGACCACTCACTATTTAGCTTGTTGACAAAGTTATCATACCCATCAATGGATGAGGCAGGCAACCTGTCAAACCACTTCCTAACATCTCCTTCTAAAGATGCCAGGAGACCCCTCATGAAAACATCTTCCTCAGATGCTCCATATGCTTCCATGTGTTCCCATACCTTATCAATGTGGTCTTCAATTGATATAGCAGATACTCCATCGAATCTGGGAACCTTTTCAAAATACTTTTCAGGCATGTCATGGGGTGCTCCTTGGATTTGGGAAAATTCTAAAGGAGATGGTTTTGCCTTTCTTCCAAAAATCCTAAGATTCTGTGGAGGAGGAACTTTCTGATTTCCAAAGTTTGTTCCGGCCATTGGAACTAGTATGTTTGTGTTTAAGTTTGAACTAGGAGATGAGGGAGGAACCGAATTAAACAAAGGGAATCCTGAAGCTCGGTTTGGAGAGTCGTTAACCAATTTTCAAAAGAAGTTAGATGATTGTGCTTTAGGATCTCTTTTACGATATGTAATTGGGGTTCCTTCAACTTGATCCAAGTTTGCTTTACTTCTCGTGTTATAAGGATGTAAATGAGCTCGCTCCTCAGTGGAGTCACGATTGGGAGTCGCCAGGTAGATTTAAACTCTTCTACCAAGATATGTGTCGTTGTATATGCAGGAGAGAGTGAATAATGACTACTAGTTTTTCCAAGGTAGGCCTATGCCCTTCAATGCCAAAATGTTAGGCAAGAAGAACGGGAGTAGGGCTCTAGGAGATATATGTCAAACCAGAGTAAGCTATTGCCTCCGCGTCAACAGCGCCAAAATGTTATCACCTAAGCTGTAGTTACCCTTGTGCATGTATCCATAAATGGATGGCAATAGGGAAGGGCAACTCAAAAGGTGCAACCACGATCACCTCTACCTCCAATAGATGGTTGTCACGCTAGTCGAGGCAACCTTGGCTTTATGTTATCTAGCCCAGACAACAAAGGGGGAGACCCGATCTACTCCCGACAGGAGAGATCAAACCAAGACACCAAATCAAGTTAATTCTAAGTGAAGTAAGGTGTATGGTTTATCCTAGACCTTAGGATGAAGTCACAAGATATGTGAGGGGTTCAATGAGTATGGATTTGGTTCATTGTTGATGTGAGAGTGACTTATGATATTTGAAATAGGATCCAGGATTAAAGTACTAGTCAATGGGAGAAAATCCACTGCCTTGGGAACCGTGTCCAATGCAGGGTAGTTTAGGGGTTGAATTGGGGCTAACTAGTACAAGTGATAAGCTTGATCATGATACATGATGACATCAAAGGGTTTAGTTCACCACACAAGGGTCAAATCACAAGTTAAACCAACAATCTAGGAAAGTTGAATTGACTTGGAGAGAAACCAGTGCCTTGGGAATTGGGATAATGGAGTCAAAGTAAAGTTAACTTGTGGTTGAAGACTCCTATTGCATGAGACAAGTGGGCAATTAAAGTCTGGTGACCTGTAATAGACCATATAACATGTATCTGCATCATCCGAGGTCTATCCACCTCATGTCCTGTGGTTGAATTTGGTCAAACTAGGTTTGACTAAGTCAACATGACCAATAATATAACTCAGGCTATCATCAAATTGCTGCAAGTGCCAAAGGTTAAAGCATGCTCTACAATTCATTCAAGTAACAATTACAACAATTAGCAATCATTTTACCGGTGATCTAAAACCAAATACATAGAGTTTTAGATATTAATCATGACTCAGACTCGACTTTCAAGACCATACTCACTTCAAAGTTGTGATCAATTTGCTAGTGAAGGGTGAAGGTTGAAACTAAATGGGTTAGGCTAAAGGATGACTACTAACTTGACACTATGACACTTTGGATATGGAAAGGGAATACACACTCTAGCATATGATGGATGAACAATAACACAGGGGATGGCAGTGTCTCACAAATGGGTAAGTTGTTTAAGAGGTGCTTATTCACCTTAGCAGATGCTGACAATCCATGTCAATACAAATGAGGACAGCAATATTTTAGATATAACATTTAAGAACCATTGCTTTTTGGGCCTTTTGAGTTTCCATAGCCTTTGATCCACGTGTGTTCAAAAACACTTGTTACATGGATTTACATTTATTTAGGTTTTCAATTCACATTTCACATTTATAGCCAAGTTCATCAGGCTTTCCTTGCATTCACCTATGTTCAGAAACACTTGTTACATGAATGGGTTTATTTCACAAGATATACATTTGATTTCCAAAGCCAGTTTCATTTGACTTGCCTTTCGTCCACGAGTGTTGAAAAACACTTTCAAGAACAGGCTTTCACATAAGATATACATTTCATTTCCATATATTGTATTGATGGCAGTACTATCTGTTTCAGGTTTAGCCAACACAACCTAGGAAACTTAGAGCCGAGACACAATAGACAAGGGGAGGCTCATCCAACAAAGAGGCTAAAGTGGGGGAAGGTCCTCCATGCCACTAGTCAAGTAGTAAGTCAAGGTAATAAATAAACTGGAAGGTAATGGATGGGTGAAGACAATGAATAATGATACCAACACTGGCAAGCCAAAGGATTGTGGTAATGATCACCTCTATTCTCTCTAAGGAGGGTAAAACCAATGAGTATAGGTCAAGAACTTCTAGGTCTGAGAAGGGACAATATATATAATATAAAGATACAACCAGGTCCACATATCTATATGATCGCCAGATCATGACACTAAATGCTAAGACATGCTACAAGAATGAGTATAAAAGCAATATAACCATAACACAAGAATATACCTGCTGAGTCATATACCTAAATGTACACAATTTGAACCAACATCTGTCCGCTGAAACTCTGCTACCGCAACTCTGGGGATTACTGACTGCTCTATAAATGGCTAAATGGCTATAGCAGTCCTCTCTCTGAGTGTCCTGAAACGCAGTCATGGCATGGGGAACAAAATTCTTGTCCATAATATAATCATGATCCATAATAGATGCTCATCTTGGCATCTCAATGTAAGGGAACTGGCTGAAAAGTGTACTGGAATCTGAAAAATAGAATATGGTAGCCTGACTACTATATATGTGATAACAAAGCCCTAACTTCAAATTCTCACTTTGGGTCACTTTCCCTGTTTTAAGGGTCACATTTCCCAAGGCAGCTGAATTTGATCATTTTACACTAGCACTAAAATGCTGGAATCATACCTAATTATAAAGTCACTCTGTGTTATCTATCTATATTGGTTCACATCTTTCCTAATCCTCTATAGTGGTATAATTTCCTCAATTCTAAGGTTCCATTCCTGTCACCCTACGTACTTCATTTGATTGATTTGATTTGGTGATTGGGTCGATCTCTCCTGTCGGGAGTAGATCTGGGTCTCCTCCTTGCTACCTTGGCTTTGGTAGCAGAAGCGAAGAGTGCCTTGGCTGGCATGACAACCATCCATTTGGGAACTAGGGATCTCTTGGTTCACCACTTTAGTTGCCTATCCCCTCTACCATCTGTTGTCCGCCAAATTGCACACTAGCAACGGAAATCTTTCGAAAAGATGTCTCCCTCACTGGAAGTGGGGAGAGGTGTGGCCTTGGGGGCAAGCAATGAGCCAGGTACTGTCACCTGAATCCCAGCTCCTCCGTTTAGGATAACTCCTAATGAAGCCAAGGGGGGTAGTCCCTACAAAGAGTTTTGCTAAGGCTCTTATGTGTTTTAAGTGTTTTTTGTATGGGGTGATGCGGATGGATGTTGTTTAGGAGTTTTTTAGATGGTGATGAGAACACGATTAAACACGCAATCCACGTTGCAAAATAGCAAGACACAATTTAAAAGATGAACAATATAATTTGACTTAGAATTAAAATAAAGCATCCATAAGATAAAATTAAGCAAATGACAAGGACTTATGGTCCAGACTTATATGATATATGAAAGTTTCAAGACCAATGCCTTATGGAGTCAAATAAATAGTGCTTGGATGATAAAAAATGTAAGTCAAAAGTAGCTGTTTGTGAGATCGTTTTGAAATTGTTCTTGGTAAATTT
Source organism: Larix kaempferi (assembly GCA_027924585.1). Classification (NCBI taxonomy): domain Eukaryota; kingdom Viridiplantae; phylum Streptophyta; class Pinopsida; order Pinales; family Pinaceae; genus Larix; species Larix kaempferi. The sequence continues at coordinate 4,248,041 of BSBM01000818.1, forward strand.
TAAGTGTTTTAGGTGTTCTTGGTTATTAGGCTAAGACCAAGGATATCAAAAGAGTTAAACCAAACGGGAAAAATACTGGCAACCTCTTAGATGATAGGTCGGGAACACCCAAATTCAAGAGGATAGGTGTCCAATGTTTGAACCACCCTTGAGTCTGACCAGTGGATTCCCGACACCACCTGTTTCACGAAGCAACCTCAGTATTTAACGCCAGTTTGCATTGGGGTAAAGTTTTAATTAGATTATCACTTGTAAGCTTATCAAATCCAACACCTTTCTGAGTACTAGCCCAACCCTTTCAGGTTGGCAGAGCTTACGGGTGTTGGACAATCGACCAAAGTAAATTAATTAAAAGGGAGATATGAGTTGAAAATTTTTATTATTTAAGAGCATAGTTCAACTCTCCGATAGAGAACGCTCTTTGACTTAGTCTTAAGACCAAAGTTCAAGAGACTTTTATAATCTAAAATGCCTAATGCAATGGGAGAAATGCAAGTTTAAGATGCTCTCTGATAGAGAGTGCTCTTGACTTGGATTTGGCCAAGTTCAAGAGGATTTGTTTATTTTTATTGAAAAAAGAAGCAGTTGTGATACTTGAGGAAATGAAATGAAACTTTATAAGTGATTGAAAGTAAAACATGATAACAACAAGATATTATAAGAAGCTTAAAGATAACTGAAAGCAAGACTTGGTATTCTACCAAACAAAAGTTAATCTAAGGTGGGATCAATCTCTGAACAAGGTTGATCACTCAGAACCGCTATTCCTTGAGACTTTCCAGCTAGTTGAAACTTCGGCAAGGAGGCTAATGGGGGAACGAGAAGCTACCACAAAACTATGTGGCCTTTGGGATACAATCCCAAAGTTAGCTTGCTCTGGTCAAAACTTGGAAGAGAGAACTGTTATCACCTAAGCTGTAGTTACCCCTATGGATGTATCCATAAATGGATGGCAATAGGGAAGGGCAACTCAAAAGGTGCAACCACGATCACCTCAACCTCCAATAGATGGTTGTCACGCTAGTCGAGGCAACCTTGGCTTTATGTTATCTAGCCCATACAACAAAGGGGGAGACCCAATCTAATCCCGACAGGAGAGATCAAACCAAGACACCAAATCAAGTTAATTCTAAGTGAAGTAAGGTGTATGGTTTATCCTAGACCTTAGGATGAAGTCACAAGATAAGTGAGGGGTTCAATGAGTATGGCTTTGGTTCATTGTTGATGTGAGAGTGACTTATGATATTTGAAATAGGATCCAGGACTAAAGTACTAGTCAATGGGATAAAATCCACTGCCTTGGGAATCGTGTCCAATGCAGGGTAGTTTAGGGGTTGAATTGGGGCTAACTAGTACAAGTGACAAGCTTGATCATGATACATGATGACATTAAAGGGTTTAGTTCACCACACAAGGGTCAAATCACAAGTTAAACCAACAATCTAGGAAAGTCGAATTGACTTGGAGAGAAACCAGTGCCTTGGGAATTGGGATAATGGAGTCAAAGTAAAGTTAACTTGTGGTTGAAGACTCCTATTGCATGAGACAAGTGGGCAATTAAATTCTTGATGGATGAATAGGTCTAGATCTAGGTTTGACCTAAGTGGACCACAATCCCTTAAAACAAGGAATGCTATCCCCAAGGCAAGATTTGATGAAGTGACACACTAGACCTAGGTTTTGAATTATGCCCATTCCAAATCCACTGAAATCTCAAGTACCCATGTCCTAGAAGTGGGCCAACTCACTTCTCCAAGGTGGTGCGACTTTACCCAAGGAGGCTAAAAAGTGGGATAAATGAATCAAGACAAGTCCAATGGCATCCAAAATTTAGATCCAAGTAGGTTGATCAGATGAGGATATGGATCTACAATTTCAAGGCAATCTGATGGCTAGATCTTGCTAGATCTGAGTTTAAAGATACCAAGTGGTCCAAAAAAGTGATTAAATCCCTTAAAATGTGGAATAGGGCCCACAAGGTAGAAATTAGAAAAGTGACAATCTGGGGGTAGTTTATTAGATGTGTAGATCACGAATCACGTGGAATCTCAACTACCCACGTACTAGATCTAGGTCAACCCACCCAAACTAGGAAGTGCGCCCTTGCTTGGAGAGGCTAAATGCCTTGGGAAGAGGGTCAAAAGGAGGCCAATCCTCACCAAACTACAGATCCGGGATGATGTGGATACTATAGAGGTGGGTTTTAAATATCTTACCCAAGAAGCCACTAGATCTTAGTAGATCTAAAAAAATGTAAAAATGGGGGTTTTGATTAATTAGGGTTTTAAATGTTTTAGACAAGTGGATAGATCATGGAGATAGAACTTACCTTGAGACCATACCTGAGTGATGAAGAGAGATGATTTGATGTTGAGGAAGATTCCCGCAGAGATCAAATGAGAGATTATTGATTTTTCTTGCCAAATTGATGCCCTAGCCCACAAGTGCACCCTCCTCTACCTATCAATCCAAGGAAAATCGATTGCAATCAGAGAGGTCAAGTATGGAGGAAATACAAGTAATATGCAATGATAACATAGAATAGAAGGTCCTGGGACAGTGATACTCCCTGTTACTAATGAAGAGATCCAAAGAAGAAGTAGGGAGAGTCTTCCCTACCAATACTTCCTCCTCAAAGCAAATCAGCCTCCACCTGTAGATGAAAAAATGTGGTACAAAAGATATGGCAAAACAAGATCTCCAATAATTCAGTGCAAAGGAAGAACCAACGAATGAACACCAAAAAACATTCACCACAACACTGGAGATAGATGCAATAATAATTTTCTATTCCAATAATCCAGAGCCACCCGTCCCCTTTACAATGAGAGGCTCCCTCCTTTAAATAGGAAGGAGAGGCATCAAAATCCTAACCACTTTTTGAATGAGTGGCTAAGATTAAAAGATACAAATGTCTAATTAATGGTTGAGATGAGCTCAACAATAAAATACATGGATCACTAATAAAATATAACATAAGTGGACAAAATCGCCCAAGAAGAGGGGAATCCCACCATATCATGATGACAAAAAATAATAAGAAGCTTATGGTGGGTCCAAGGGGTAATTTTAGCCACCCTTGGTTAATACCCATAGCACAATAATAATAAAATAGTCATCAATATACCAAATCGTGCCTCTATAGACAAATCGTAGGCCTTAAAAGACCTCAGATATCATCAAAAAATGCCATAAGTGATGGATGCGGGCCTCGATGAAGCTAAAACTGCTGGAGGAGGTGTGGAAGACAACAACCCACCATCACTGATCATCCCATGCCAAGACATTGCCTCAGTAGCCCAAAATGAATTCCTTAATAGCCATTTCTACCAATCCTGAAATGCCTCGGGAAGCGTGAAACTGCCCCAAACTGCCTCTTGGAGTGCCTGCACTGTCAAGGTGAGGGCACCAGTGTGTCTGGGAGGGGGGTAATATGGTAAAAACAAGTGGTTGGACCACCCCCTCCAAGCACAGCGCCCTAGGTCAACCAGATAAAAATCACATCTACTCTGATAGGGTCTCTGACAGACCAAAACTACACTAGGATAGCCTACTGAGGCTCAATCATCATTGTAAGTACCCGGAATTGAGGCTCAATCATCACTGTAACAGATGCACACAATCCATAATACAAATAAGGCCAGCAATTGTTTTGATATAACATTTAAGTTCCATTTCTTTTTGGGCATGAATTTTCCATAGCCTTGATCTATGTGTGTTTATAAACACATTGCATAGATTTACATTTATTTAGGCTTTCTGCTGCAGGTGTGTTTTTAAGGCACTTGTTTACCTGAGCACTTCTAGGTGTGTCACAGACAGCTTGTTTACCTAGGTATTTACATTTCCAAAAGATATAACATTTTATTTTCATGGCCATTTTCATTTGGCATGCCTTTCATTCATGTGTGTTTAGAAACACATTGCATGAATGGGATTTTCATACAAGATATAGCATTTCATTTTTTCCAGACTTTGTATTCATGGCAGCACTAAACGTTTCAGGTTTAGCCAACACAACTTTAGTGACTAGGGGGAATTCACAAGGAATTCCAACTCACCATAGGTAAGTTTTGTCACCAACTCAGAGCCGAGACACAATAAACAGGGAAGCTCATCCAATACAGAGGCTACAGTGGGGAAAAGTCCTCCATGCCACTAGTCAAGTAGTAAGTCAGGGTGATAAACTAAAAGGTAGGTAATGGATGGATGAAGACAATGAATAATGGTGCCAACACTACCAAGCCAAGGTATGGTGGAATGATCACCTCTATTCTCCCTAAGGAGGGTAAAACCAATGAGTATGAATAGTGAACTTCTAAGTCCGAGTAGGGACAATATAATATATATAATATGATCAACCAGGTCCACATATCTATATGATCGCCAGATCATGACACTAGGTGCTAAGACATGCTATAAGAATAAATATAAAAGCAATATAACCACAACACTAAGATATACCTGCTGAGTCATATACCTAAATGCTCATCACCTGTACCATCATCTATCCTCTGAAACTGCTGCTGCAACTCTGGGCACTACTGACTGCTCTATACAAATGGTATAATGGCTACATCGGTCATCTCTCTGAGTGTCCTGAGACTCAGTCATGGCATGGGGAATACATACTGCTGTCCAAAATCTGATAGTGATCCAATATAGATGCTCATCTCAGCATCTCAATGCGAGGGAACTGGCTGAATAGTGTACTAGAATCAAAAAAATAATGTATGGTAGCCCGGCTACTATATATGTGATAATAAGAACAATGAAGTAAAAATGATTAATCTGAAACAAAAGATCTAAACTAACAAGACACAACACTCTACCCCAAATGGGGAAGAAACCCAAAAAGTGGAGGACTCCTCCACTTAAACTTTTTATTAATTTTATAGAGTTTTCTTAGGGACTTAAACCCTTGAAAGGTCTTCTAAAGTGAAGTGAAACTTGAAAAAACTTGAACTAGCTCTTAATAGCCATTACAAAGGATAATAGAAGACAATGTCATGTTTTGGATCATCCTCATGGTTTGTTGAAGTTTTGCTTTTGCTTGGATTTCTTCACTTCAAAACTCTCTTGGATTCGTTTTTCTTCACACCTATGACACAACAAAAAATTTCAAACTACACACACCCATTAACATTAGTCAAAATAATTCAAACAACACTTAAGATCTAATCTAGAAGCTTGAATCTAAGATGCAAGTTTAACTTGTAAGTGAAATCTAATGCAAATAAACAAGAAAAGAAACTAGATCCAAAGTCTAAGATGAGATCTAAACAATGCAATGTAAAAATAAAAGAGATCAACAATGCCTAACTACTAATATTCCAAAGCATAAAACGATTACAAACTAATCAAAAACTGTATGTATCCAATCATTTTTTGTATTTTTTAAGAGCATATGCCTGCTAACCAAAAGCAAAGATTTGAAACTACTCACTAACTCTTTTAAAAAAACTTTAAATTTGTTTTTTGTTGCTTTTAGGGCTCTTTATGGAGATGGACGAAGAGGGAATCCAAGAGAGAAAAAAGACAGTCAAGTGAATGGATAATTGGCAGCCAACAAGAGGGTGATAGACAGTCAACAAATAGGCAGCCAATGAAGTGGATAATGGGTAGCATACAGTCCAATAAGATGAACAGTCCAACAGTGGACAATAGGCAAATGTTTGAAGGTGGATGGAGGAGAAAAAGGCAAGGGACCAATGGCAAGCCAAAAAGAAGGAAGCAATCCTTGGGGGAAGGCCAAGCTTGGGGAAAAATAAATCTTTAGAAGCTCCACAACTTGAAAAAATACCAAGTAACAAGTAACCAAAAGTTTGTGTTTTTGTTGAAAGTTTGATGGAGAAGCAAGATCTTCTTGTTGCTAATGCTTAACAAGTTGAGAAGCCTTTGGTCATACGTAGAGTGAAGATGCACCTACAAAAGATCTTAGAACCTTGGAAAATACCTGCAAGACAAAGATGCTCAAGCGAAAAGAGAAGATTTATGATTGCATGTGCTAGATTGTTAGCCTTCTAGAAACATAAACCAAAACTTAATATTCCTAAGCATATGAGTAATACACAATATCACCTCAGTTTTGGGGATGGAGCATGGCCACCAAGAGCCTCCACAAATTGACCTCCAAAGTCACAACTTTATTGAATATAAATCAAGTACAATTCCTTCAGAGTTTCTTTGAAAAAAATCCATGAGGAATGAGGAAAGAAAGCCTCATTATATAGCACAAGACAAGAGTCCATCTACCCTAATTCGAATTGGCTTGATAAGATCCAATGGTACCTAACACTAACTCGAATTACCAATCAACAACTAGCTTGGAGTACCAACCACCACAAAGCTCGAGTTCAAGGTCCATGTGGATGGGGAGGTGGCCTCCAACTAGGAAAGGCGCCCCCCATCCCCTTCTTGGAATCTTCACCATCCAACAATCGAATGCCACATGTAAAATTTGAACTCCAATAGAAGTATGACGTGAGTAAGCTTGGAGATAGCGTGAGGATTTGGTAGGTGCTTGGAGTTTGACCATGAGTTGATTGCAATCTTGGTAGTTGGGGGTGGGAGGTGGCCTCCACCTAGGCAAGGCGCCCCCACCTTTATTTAATGCAACCCAATCACCAACCATTTTTTATTTAATACTAATCCACATCACCAAATTCGCAAATTGCATGAAGGAGGGCGAATTCTCTTTGAGAGATCCACTTGTGTTGACTGGACAGTTGACTGGAGCTCGGTGAAGTTGATTGGAATCATCTTAAATGCCACGTGCCATGTCAATTAGCCTTTTATTTTATTCAAATTGACTTATTTTGGAGATATTTGGATTATCTCCAAAATATTCAATTTTATTATTTTAATTAATAATTTCTCTGTAACTAGGTTTTTTGAGAAATTATCAATTATGAGGCCTAATTGACATCCGAAACTTAGGATAAACTGGTCCGAGGATCATGAATGATTTTTGGCTTAAGTCTGGAGCCTTCAATCATCAAATTCGGATCCCGGATGACTGACATATTACAAATTGATATTTCTCTATTTAAACTATAGAGAAATTTATTAAATTTAAAAATAATTAAAAACCCAAATTTCGACGGAACCGGTAAAAATTTTTCGAAATTTTTTCTAAGGGTTCTAGGGACCTAGGACATGACCGACACTTATTCTAATGGTGTCTAGTAGGCTTATATACATCAGTTGGACTCTAATAACCCCCCATGTCTAAAATTTTCAAAATCATGCATTCCAGCTTTGGAGGAAGCGGGAGAAAACCTCATCGATTATAGCTCGGCACTAGGCAAAGTATAATTGACAAGGGAAAAAAATCCCTGGAATACCTTAGTTGCTTAATCAAGTCATGGGGAACCGAGACACTTAGATCCTACTAGCACACTTTATTACAAATCCCATGGGGGCATGGTCATGTCGACTAAAAATCAAAACTGGCTAGGCAGAAATGTTGGATCATCTGATACACTGGAGTACAAACATTCATCATGTTTGTCAAATGGCGGCTCTTCAGATAATCCAACTATGGTACAAATAAGTTGGTAACACCATCCATCTTGGATCCATCTTTAGGGGCAACTACAACATTGGTGATAATATTTTGGCACCGTTGCCGAGGAGGTAGAGGCTTACCTTCGGTGTCTACGAGTGTCCGTGCGTTATCCATATCTTATCGCATCCGGTTTTTGTTTGGTGATTGTATTTTGAACTTCATAATTATTCCAATCACCATTTTAATTTTCACTCATCTCACCTCTCCTACGGCATTTATCATTTCGGTGAATTACCTGTGTGGTTCACCTAGTGACTCCACCCCGCGACTCTACTGCGGAACGAATCCAACATATAAAATCTCAAAATATTCAATCGTGACTTTGCTGGGAAGCGAACCCATGTACATACTCCACTAAGAATCCTAGCAATTCATAATGGACCTGGATCTTCTTCGAGATCTTAAACAAAATTTAAAAATTATAACAGAGATTAATGAAAGAAATTTGAGATTTAGGTATGAGGATAATTATCAAAATAATTATGGGCATGAACTTGCATATCAAGATTCTTATGATACCCATCATTCACCTCATCCATCTAATAATTTTTCCCCAAATATCCCGTATGAACCAATTAGAAATTATCAAACCCAGCCAAGGCTTTTGGTGAATGATTCTCGCTCAACTCAAGCAACTAGAACCTTTAGGAAACCCAAGCCATCCCATTTTGATTTTTCAGAAATATATGGGGCACCTCATCTTATGCTAGTTGGATACATCAAAAGGTTTCCTTGTTTTGATTGAAACAATGGAACTTCTATTGAAATTCATTTGGATGATCTCTGGGACTATATGGAATCTCTAGGTGTTGATGGTGAGGATGTCTATATGCGGACCCTTGGTGCATCTTTTGAAGGGGATGCCCGTTTATGGTTTGATCATTTAGCCCCAGGATCCATCATTGGGTATGACATGTTTATGGATTTGTTAATAAATGAGTGGGGAGAAAACATTAATGAGCCTATGGAAGAACAATCAGAAAATGAGTGTCTTGATGAAAATCAACTTGATGAAGATGATCAAGATCATACTAATAATGAATTAACTAATGATTGTCTTATCAAATTGATTCCTCTTCTCTCGAGCCAAATGAGTCTCACGAGAAGGTAATGTATGACACTGAGCAAATTTCAGTTCCTCGGGATTATTGCCTTAATATTGACAAAAGAGGGGAACTTATGAGAATCTTGTCATTGTTACCTGAAGAAGCCTCGGATGAAGAGGATGATACCAATGATTTCCATCAGGAAGCATCCATGAGTCTTCCATTAGTGAATCCTTTGAAAATTCTCTTGAGATTCCTTTTCACAATCCTTATGTAATTAATGATATTACTGGTCATCATATTGAAGAAGAAGAAAATAGGGATAACAACCAAATTTCTTTTGAAACGAATTCATCTGATCATTGCGTGTTTAAAGACCAAATTTATGATCAAGTGGTTGTTAATGAGTTTGTTGATACGCCCCTTGATGAATTATTATCATATGAGCTTAAAGAGAAATCAATTGAAGAGAAATCTCATGATGAGGATGGTTTAGTGAATCAAGCTAATCAATATTTTTCCTTCATAGAATCCTCAACCAATATCTTAATGTTTATGGGAAGCTCAGAAACAATCCTTCACTTAACTCATCCAAAATTGTTATTTTTCCCAATTTAATTTTTTATCAAGATAACTTTTTTCAATTTTTGGGGTTGGGTGCTCGCAATAAGTTTTTCCCCATTTGTCAAATTTCAAGGTCAATCAATCTAAGCCATCCGGGAGAAGCTGCACGTTTTCAAACCACCCTCCCATCCCAGTTTTTTGAGTTTTTTTGGGGTTTGTGGTCTGGTCACATTTTTATTTTTGAGATTTTCAATCAAGAGTCTAAGCATTGTCACATGAGTGGAGATAAAGCACTTCATTCCCTTTTCCAATCACCTTTGATGAATAACATTTTTCATTTTTTCAATCCATCTCGTTGGTGGATGGAAAAGGTATATAAAGATCAATTTCATCGTTTCTCCATTTTTTAACAAGAAGTAGGGCTAATCTCGGTCTCAATTTTATTTCACATTTCATCCCTACTTGGTTTATGCATCATATATGGAGTGAAAGGAGTTAATTGTCCTAGTCAGGTAGATGAGGAAGACAACTTTAGTCAAGGGGAGTTAAACCTTTGGTCACATCTTTTCCTTCCATATATTTTGAACAATAGCTTGCATAATTTTTATGATCCGATCAATTTTCTGATGGAGAATGTTTACATCAATCAATTTCCTCCTTGGAATGATTTCATTTCGCACCATTCCAATACCTTCTCGAATTTTGAACAAGTCAGGAATGAATTGATTTTAAATTCGTTAAGCTTTAACCTAACCCTAACTTGTTTTGTTAAGGAACATCAAGAAAGAATCATTAATCAATTTGATGAATGGTTGCATTGGATTTATGTTTTTACTTAGTACTTTGCTTTCCTAGTAGATTAGAGTAGGTAGGAACTGAATAAGCTCGCTTGAGCAGTAGTTTAGTCTTTTCAACCATTGAATCTGGCACTTTTCATCTTTTTCTAAGCTCGCCTTGAAGCTCGTAGTGTATCCCTGAGTACTTTCCATTTTCTTTTCCTGCACAATAATAATAAAAATTTTCAAGTTATGTTAGTAGATTAGCTTTCATTTTCTGTATTTAAGTTTCAGTACTGTCTTTATTTTTTGAGATTTATGTATATACATGCATTGTTCTGACAACCGGTCTGTGAGTTTGGTATAGCTTTGGACATTTTGCAGATAGCAGGTGTCATTTTGGTAGATGATGCAGAGCTAGAATGTTGGTTCGAGGATACGAGTAGCAGAGTGATGAGGACCAGAGATTCTGAGGTTCTCAAGCACTCTTTTCAGTAGAGCACTTGTCCCAGCTGGAGCCAGATGTTATCACATATATAGTAATTGGGCTACCATATTTGATTTTCAGATTCCAGTACATTTTTCAGCCATTTCCCTTACATTTGAGATGCTGAGATGAGCATCTATAATGGATCACTATTTTGATTATGGACAGCAGTATATCCCCATGCCATGACTGAGTCTCAGGAAACTCAGATTTGATGACTGATGTAGCCATTTAGCCATTTACAGAGCAGTTGGTATTTCCCAGAGTTGTAGAAACAGGTTCTCAGTGGACAGACGTTGGTTCAGATTGGTTATTTACAGGTATATGACCCAGCAGGTATTATCTTATGTTATGGTTATTATTTCTTTTATACTCATTCTTGTGGCATGTCTTAGCATTTAGTATCATGATCTGGAGATCATATAGATATGTGGACCTGGTTTTATTGATTATTATGTATATATGTCCCCACTCACACTTAGAAGTTCTTGACCTATACTCATTGGTTTTACCCTCCTTAGGGAGAATAGATGTGATCATTCTGACCATCTTTGGCTTGCTAGTGTTGGTCTCATTATTCACTTTCTCCACCCATCCTTTACCTTCCAGTTATGTCTTTACCCTGACTTACTACTTGACTAGTGGCATGGAGGACCTTCCCCTACTTTAGCCTCTTTGTTGGATGAGCTTCCCTTGTTATATTGTGTCTCAGCTCTGAGTTGCCTAAGTTGTGTTGGCTAAACCTGAAACAGATAGTGCTACCATCAGTACAGTGTATATGGAAATGAAATGTATATCTTATGTGAAAGCCCATTCGTGTAACAAGTGTTTCTGAACACACATAGATCATAAATCCTAATAAATGTAAATCCATGTAACAAGTGTTTTTGAACACATGTGGATCAAGGCTATGGAAACTCAAAAGGCCCAAAAAACAATGGTTCTTAAATGTTATATCTAAACAATTGTTGGCCTCACTTGTATTGATTTATCCCTCACTAGCTTGCGAGTTATCATGTGAGATGGAGCTAGGGACAACTCGAGTTATGTCCCCTAGAGTCTCAAGTTACGGTTTGTTGGACACCTAGTCATGGCGGCTCTAGAAAATATCCTCATGGAGTTGTATCAGCTTGGATGTGAGTTGTAGGCATCTGTCAAGGTTGAATAAGCACTTCTGAAACAACTTACCCATTTGTGAGACACTTCTATCCCTTGTGTTACTGCTTTTCCATCATATGCTAGAGTGTGTATCTCCTTTTTGAATTCCAAAGTGTCACCGTGTCAAGTCGGTGGTCATCCTTTAGCCTAGCCTTATTGATTCTTAGCCTTCACCCATCAGTAGCAAATTAGTCACAACTATGAAGTGAGTATGGTCTTGAAAGTCTGGTATGAGTCTTAATAAATACTGAAAACACTTTATATTTGGTTATTAGATCGCCAAAGAAATTATTACTATTTGTTATAATTATCACTTGAATGATTTGTAGAGCATGTCTTAACCTCTAACACTTGTAGCAGCTTATTTTCAGTTTGGGTCATATTATTGGTCATGTTGACTTGGCCAAACCTAGTTTGACCAAAGTCAACCACAGGACATGAGGTGGATAGACCTCGGATGATGCAGATGGATGATATGTGGTCTATTATAGGTCACCACATGGTTCCATGCATTGGTTACAGGTTTATTATGATGATTTGTGGTTTTCAGCATATTTGATCATTTCCAGATTATTATTATTTTATATGTCTGGATATATTGGATATTTTATATGATCATGCAGAGATCCATAAGGTGTATGAGTACACAACTTTAGTGTATTTGGGCTCTCTGAGTCCATTGAGACAGTTGGTTTTCAGTTCCGGGCAGTTACAGTGATTATTTTCCTCAGTTTATTATTCTGGTGCAGTTTTGCCATGTTAAATGGCCTGTCAGAGCAAAGTGATGGTTTGAATGGTTTGCCTATGGCGCTACAAAGGGGGCATGCAATGTAGACACTTGTTTTTACTATATTGTTTTGTTCCCAGACACATTGGTGCAATTAGTTTTGGCCCTGGGTAACCAGGCAGAGAGTTACAGGCATTTTGATTCTTTCCAGAGGATTTACAGAGGATAAAAAAATGGTTAAAATGGCCATTGAAGGATTCGATTTGGGATACTGATGCAAGGAAATGGCATGGTATGAGTTTTGGTGATAATTTTGATGTCTTCCACCCCTTCCATAGCAGTTCCAGCATTCAGTGGGGCCCACACCCATCTCTCCGACACATTTTATGATTTTCTGGAGCCTTTGGAGGCTCACGACTTTTCTAGAGGAGCACGATTTGGTGCTTAGCTTGGTCTTTTGATGTTGTTGTGCCATGGGGACTGACTAGGGAGGATATATATTGCCCCCTAGACCCACCATGAACTTTATCTTATGTTATTTTGTCACATTGAGTAGGACCCCCTCTCCTAGGGTGATTTTGTCCATGTATTATATTTTTGAGTTGATCCATGTACTTTATTGTTGAGCTCATCTCAACTGTAGATTAGAACATTTTGATCTTTTAATCTTAGCCATCCATTCAAAAGGTGGTTAGGGTTTTGGTATCTCTCCATCCTATTTAATGGAGAGAGCTTCTCATTGTAAAGGGACTTTTGGCTCTGGATTTCTGGAATAGAAAAATTTCTTGGAGATACTTGTGTTGTGGTTGTGAATTCTATTGATGTTCGATTGAAAATATAATTCCATTGCACTGGGATTATTGGTGATTTCCATATGCTATATTTTTTCCACATGATTTTCATCTGCAGGTGAGGAGGCCGAATTGCTCAAGGAGGACGCATTGGTTGGGGAAGACTCTCCCTACCTCTTTCTTCGTCAAATCGGTTTGGTTCAGGGAGTATTACTGTCTATGACCTTCTACTTTATGTATATTTTCATTGCTTGCATTTGCCTTTGCTTCTGTATGACTGATTGATGCTTTGCTCCTTAGTTTTGCAGGAGAGAGAAAGGTGCATGTGTGGGACAAAGGCAACAAGTTTGGCATTGGTCTTCATCAAATCTTCCCATTTGATCTTTGTGGGGATTGTCCTCGGCATCACAGCAACCATTTCCATCAATCAGGTATGCTCTAAAGGTAAGATTTCTATTTCTCAAAACTACCCATCTGTCAATTTTAATTAAAACCCTAAGTTAAATTCTTCTGAAAATTCCCTGGATCAACAGACTTGGTTTACTGGCAAATCATTTCTGGGTTTTTGGTATCCGGCATATTGCTAGGTGCGTTCTTATAAACGTCATACTTGGAGGACTCCATAGGCCCAAAACCCAAGGCACTGGCTTCCTCAAACCCTCATGACTTTCCTTGGTTGTCTGGTTTGCCTATCTGTTGGTTCATTTTCCCGAGCTTGTTGGTTTTAAAACTGTAAGATCTGTCTCACAAGCCTTGCTAGAAAGCCCTAACTTCAAATTCTCTCGCTGGGTCACTTTCCCTGTTTTAAGGGTCACGTTTCCCAAGGCAGCTGAATTTGATCATTTTACACTAGCACTAAAATCCTGGAATCATACCTAATTATAAAGTCACTGTGTGTTATCTATCTCTATTGGTTCACATCTTTCCTAAGCCTCCATAGTGGTCTAATTTCCTCAATTCTAGGGTTCCATACCTGTCACCCTACGTACTTCATCAGATTGATTTGATCTGGTGATTGGGTTGATCTCTCCTATCGAGAGTAGATCTGGGTCTCCCCCTTGCTACCTTGGCTTTGGTAGCAAAAGCGAAGAGTGCCTTGGTTGGCATGACAACCATCCATTTGGGAACTAGGGCTCTCTTGGTTCACCACTTTAGTTTCCTATCCCCTCCACCATCCATCTTGGATCCATCTTTAGGGGAAACTACAAGATTGGTGATAAAAGGACTTAGCAAGTCCATTTCCCTATGGGTAATAGTCATATGAATGGGATAGGGTAATGCCATTTTTAAAGCAGAAAGATGTCATGTCGATAGAGCTAAAAGATTTGGCATTATCAGTTGTTATCTTGAGAGGGATACCAAATCGTGTGATGATTCTGTCCTCAATGAAGTCCATAACAAGATTTTTTGTGGTTGTCTTAGTGGGTATGGCCTCTACCCACTTGGTGAAGTAATCAGTTGCTGTGAGGATCCAACAAAATCCATTGCTAGAATTGTCTTTAGACTTTCAGATGAAGTGAAGGCCCCGTTGCTGAAAGGGGACAAGGACTACTACAGGAGTAAGGGGAAGAGCAACCAACTTCTGCTTCCCAGTGAAGAGTTGGCACTCTTGGCAACACTTAACATGTTTGTGTACATCTTCAAAGATGGTTGGCCAATAGTACCCAGCTCGAAGGATTTTGTGGGCAGTTGTATTCACTGCAAAGTGGCCTCCACAAAAACCTGCGTGAAACTCAGTCAAGATCTTTCTAGAATCTTGCTCATGAACACATCTAAGTATAATTCCGTCTGGGTTCCTCCAACCCAAACCCTCCTGAGTGAGGCAATACCTTGCATTTTTTAATCTTAAAGCCCTTCGTTTGTGTCCCTTGAGGTGATTCGAGCAAGTGAAATGAAGTAGGAAATATATGATGTCTGAATACCAATGGTTGTCAAGTTCTTGCAAAGCTGGTGTCATAGTTGGTTCAGATCTACCATTTTCACAAACCATATCTATTGCTTCTTCATTCTTTTGAGTTAACATCTTAGCAAGGTCTTTCCCTTTGATTAGATTGGTTGGTTTTATCTCTAATTCATACTCTTGAATTTTAGATATCCATGTGCCTCTTATTCCTAAGCAATGTTGTTGGGACAAGATGTATTTTATTGCAGCATGGGGGACATACCCTATGATCTTTGAATAACCAATGTATGTTCTAAAATGCTTTAGAGATTTAACCAAGGAATAGGCTTGTTTTTCCATAATAGTATACTTTAACTCTGAATTTTACAAATCTCTACTCATGAAAGCAATAGGTTGCTCGAACCCTTCGAAGTTCTTCTGGAGCAATACCCCGGCAATAGTATCCTTTGATGCAAAGGAGAATATCATAAAGTCTTTAGTGTAATCTGGGCTGACTAAAACAAGTGACTTAGTGATAACATCCTTTATGGTGGCAAAAGCCTCCCTCCCCTCATTAGTCCATACAAATTTAGCATCTTTCTTGAGTAGTTGTTGCATGGGTTTCATTAATTCAGCTAGATTGGGAATAAATCTTCTAATGAAGTTGATATGTCCATTGAAATACTGGAGGGCCTTCACATTCCTGGGAAGAGGTATTTTTTGTATGGCTTCTATTTCTTCAGGGTCAATTTTGACCCCATCCTTAGATATAATGTGCCCTAGAAGCTTACCTTCATCAATTCCTAAGACAGACTTAGCCGGGTTCAAGGAAATACCATATTTCCTACATCTTTCAAAAACCTGCTTAAGCTGGTTGACATGGTTGGATCTTTCTTTTAAAAAAACAGTTAAGTCATCTTGATAAATTTCAATGATCTTTCCAATTAATTCCTTGAAGGCATAGTCCATGGATCTTTGAAAAGTAGCCCTAGCGTTGAGAAGGCCAAAGGGCATTCTTAGGTATTCAAATGTACCCCATGGGGTTATGAATGTGGTTTTATGTTTATCCTCTTCTTGAATAACAACCTGGTTGTATCCTGAAAAACCATCAAGCATGGACATCATGCTAGATCTAGTGACCCGTTGGAGGGGGGTCTCCATGTTGGGAAGTGGATAGTTGTCCTTTTGACAAGCAATGTTGAGGTTTCTGAAGTCTATGCATATCCATAAACTCCCATTCTTTTTTCTGACCACTACTAGTTGGAACACCAAGATGAATGTCTAGTGGGTGCTATAATACCTGCTGCTAACATTTTCTCTAATTCCTTTTTCACAATAGGAGCCAACTTAGGATTTATTTGCCTTAGCTTTTGGCGAAAAGGTTTGACTTTTTGACATTCAGGATTGAGAGGGATGGTGTGTTGGAAGACATCTCCCCGATATGCTTTTAATTCATCATAAGTAAAAGCAAACACATCCCTATATTCTTTTACTAGATTGATTAAGTCATTCCTTTCCTTTTCCGAGGTTCCTTTTGTTATCAGACAATCTACCAAAATCGGACTTAAGGTGTGATCTCTCTAGCTCAAAGTAAGTCTAGAACAAATGAGGCAGAGTATGAAACAACTTTCCTAGATCTAATTAGAGATCGAGTAATTAAGCATCTTACCTTAGATTCGTAGATCTTTCTCCTCGTAGTTGTTCCGAGCTCTGCGGTCGTCAGATCTATGGCTGCAAGAATTGTCAAAACACATAGGATCAAGACAAGCAGTATAGTATGCCTAAACACTAACTAGTCTAAGTAAACAATTGAGGAGGTAAACTATAAATATCATTAACACAATAACATTTATGTTAAGCGTTCATATTACTATATAAAAAGTGGGAAGTAAATAGAAGAGATGATTACAACCGATGCCTCAACGTCCCAATCTCCTTCCAACAAGCCAAACCAAAGCTCCTAGAAAGAAGTAGGTACCTCCAAGACTAGAGTGTTGAACTAGTGAGCTAATTTCACCAGCGTAAGAGTACCATAGACTTCCTCCCTTTGGAATGGGAAAGGCTCTTGCATTTATAGGACCAAGTGGATAGAGTAGGTTGATGATCATGGAGAGAAGTTTAAGGGATCCTCCCATTAGGTTAGGGAACCGAAGTCCATCTCACCTAGGAGTTAGGGATAGGGATCCACCTCATCCAAATTCTAGAATCACTCGAAAGCTACTTTTATCTCATGAAACTGACTCTGCCGCATGTTGCATGAAGGCAACCTGCACTGGTGCACTTTGCTCAAAGACAACCCGCGTCGGCCTAATTAGGAGTGTGGATAAAGGCCCTCAACTTGCTCTAAATGACTAGCTTGATATTGGGACTTCAGGGATTCAGGCACTGAGGTTACATAGGTGTAGATTTTGGGTGTAACACCTTTTCCAATTTTTATCATTTCAGGACTAGTTTCTAATCCAATGATTATTTCAATATAATCCCCCAGTTTCATCTGATCAATGTTATTCTTCCTTCTATCCTTCCTGTCGAAGATGTTCTCTAAAGCTATGAGGCCATGTGGTACAGGATTGTCAAACTGGTTTCCTTCTCCTTGATACTCTTTATCCTCCTCCTGCTCATTGACCTTGAAATTTGAGAACTCATCTATATTATTAATAAATTTTAGAATCTATTCATCATCTTTGAAAACCTGCCAATGCTCAATGGTATCAGGTACTGATGGTCTAAAATTTATTTCAAGTGGACAGTCACCTTCTAACATTTCTTCTGATGGTTGGAGGGTTGATGCTGAAATTGCTAGTCTCTCTATTGCACTATTATGATCTCTAGGGATTGCTTCTATGTTTAGGGCATAAAAAAATTCCATAGTATCCCAAATTGCATTTCTATATTTCTTTAGTCTTTGACACTTACATGAAAATTGGCCTTTGATCTGTTCGACTATTAAATTTGAATCACCCTTTATACTTAGCAATTTTATACCCATGTACTTGGCTAACTCGATGCCTAGTAGAAGTGCTTCATATTCTGCTACATTATTGGTGGCCTCAAACTCTAACCTGAATGCAAAGTTGAAAATTTTACCCTTTGGTGAGGTTATTACTACTCCAGCCCCTTTCCCAAATCTTGAGTATGCACCGTCAAAGTTCATCCTCCATAACTCATCAACCTTTTCATCTTTAATTTCTTCTTGAATAGGGGCCAACAAGGTAGAGTTAATCTGATAGGTTCCATGTTCATCAATGTTGTACACATATTGGTTTAATGGTCTTTTAGGATTTTCAACATGGTACTTTTTCTCTTTCTCGGTATGCAACTTAACTAAAGAATATTCAGATGTTGGCATAGTGGAAAAGGTCCAATCCATTTGGATCCATCCTCCTAAAGTGGCAGCCCACTTCCTAGAAAGCAACATCCCCCATTTATCTGGAACATCAATGACAAGGATATCCATAGTTACATGGATGTCTAGATACTTAGCCAACCTAACTGATTGATTTTCAATCATTCCCTCAACCTCAACTGGCCTAGAATCTATGGCACAAGCATTTTGGTATGGTCTTGTAGTTTTCAGGTTGCGCTGTTGCATAACCTTTTTAGTCATGAGGTTGGATACAAACCCAGAATCTAACATACAATTATGTAGAAGAAGATCACCTATCATCAATGATACATAAAAAGGGGGATGATCTTCTTTTCTTGGGTCCCTGGTATGTAGAATTACAGGGGGGTCATTATAAACACTGTTATGGCTTGTTGAAGGTTGTTCTATGGTATCCGAGAAAGTGACCTTCTTAGGGGTAGGAGGCTTCAAAGGTGTGGGAGGGTTTGTAGATGTAGGAGGATCTAAAATTTTCAAAAGTTTTTCTTTTTGTCTAGGTATTTTATATAATTCTAAAACAGGCACAGGCACTTTTGTATTAATCAACCAATTACCCAAATCAAAGCCCAAACTACTTGTTTCTTTGGAATCATTAGGAATTGTTACCTTTGGTGGATACTGTGTGGAAGGTCCATCATTTGCTTTCCTATGATAGGTAACACCTTTGAACTTTTGCATGTTGTTAACCTGTTCATTTGAAGGCTTCTCCCCATAGTACCTAGTCATGTTATATAGCTCGTGACTATACTGTTTAGACTGTCTCCAACTTTCCCTGGGAATACTATGGATGTCACCTACATTGTTTATGTACTCAGGCTCACCTGATGACGACTGACCACCACATCCTTTTGGAAAACCATGCTCTTGAACATAGCATGCATAATGGCAAGTGGGTTCTTCATGAAATTCTTTACATGCCCTACAAAATTGCGTGTAAACCTCAACCATGTTAGCAGCATTCAATTGATTGGGAGGCATATGTTCATGGTTGGGTGCTTTCCTTTGTCAATTAGTATTTTGAGGATACGTTCTTGGGGCAGGTTGAGTTTGTGCCCTTTCCATGGTTACAAATATGTTCTGCATTTCCTTCATTTGTGCAAGGTGCTTCATTTATGTTTGTTCCATTTTTTCAAGTATTTCCCTCATTTCCAACATTTGTTTTTCATAAGAGTCTTTGATGGAAGACAAAGGATCTTTTTCTTTATGCTCTATTGACTTCATGGGAGTTGTGGCTCTTAAATATCCGGGAATGTTGGACTTTCCAGAAGATTGCATATTTTGATCAATTTTAATGGCCATTTCCTGGGCCCTCAAAAGAGTTGTAAGCTCCTTATCGCTAAGTTGATATTGCATTTCTCCACTTAGGGCCTCAATGTAGTAGACTAGAATTGATTGTGCAGTAGGCTTGTAGTCTGCGTGGATGGCATTTGCTAGATTAGTGAACTTCTTGTTGAATTATTCCATGGTTTCATTTTCACTTCTCTTAATGTTGGTCAATGCAGCTAGCTGGTGGCGAGGTTCCTTCTTCTCACCAAATTTGTTGGTGAAAGTAGTTATGAAGTTTGCAAAGGTTGCAAATGAGTTGCTAGGAAGATTGATGAACCAGTCATCAACATCTCCGTCAAAAGATATTGCAAAGAGTTTCATGTATACATCATCATGTTTGTGGGCTTGATCTCTAACATGGGCGCTAGTACAGTTGGTGAAGCTCTTCAGATGGTGTGCAGTAGTAATGTCATCAGTGCCAGTGAAGCTAGGAAACTTGTCTATAGCTTTGTCTAGAATATCATGAGGTTGACCTGCTATCTGAGTAAAGTTAAGGGGACTATAGAAGTTTTTCATTGTATCAGACACACAATTATTATTTTCAATAAAAAGACTATGGATGTTCGAAATAGACTCAGATCCAAGATTCTCAAGGATCCTACGAGAAGTCAACCTATTCAATTTCCTCCTATAAACCTTTTCAGTCTCAAGGATGAAATCAAGTAGGCCTACAGAGTTTCTTCTAGTTGAATACATTGGTAAATTATTTGACAATGGATTCGCCAGATGGATTCAAGTCTAAAATCAGAGAGTTGTTTAAACTAAAACCCTATCAAAAGGTTAAGGTAAAAAAAACTAAGTTAAAGTCATCCGGGAAAAAAAAATTTGTCCATGGCAACGGTGCCAAAAATGTTGTCCACCGAGATGCACACCAGCAGCAAAAATATTTCAAAATGTTGTTTCCCAAGTGGGAAAGGTTTGGCCTTGGGGGAAAGCAAAGAGCCAGGTGTTGTCACCTGATCCCAACTCCTTCGTTTAGGAAAACTCCTAACGAAGCCAAGGGGGGTAGTCCCTAAAAAGAGTTGTCTAAGGCTCTTTTGTTTTAATGTTAAGGTATGAGTGATGCAAATTAGTTTTTTTTAGGAGTTCTTGTGATCACAAGTTACAATAATTGAAAATACATAAACAAAGATATACTTGCAATAATGTAGAGATACACAAGTGATTGACAACTTATAGCAATAACATCCACAATGAGACAAATTAAAGCAGTTTATAACATGCACTTCCGATAGATAAAATAAATGAAACAATAGAAGGACCCATGCCTTATGGAGTCAAACAATATGCTTGGGATGCTAAGTTACAAGTCTTGAGATGGTGCTTGAGATTGTTTTGCAAGTGTTCTTTGTAAATTTTATTATAAATTTTGTGGTGATATTGATTATTATGGCTAAAGAAATCTTCAAGATATACGCGAGGTACAAGAGATGTGTCCGGAAAATACTCTATGTGGTTCCGTACAAGGACATGTTGGCTGCCAAAGTCCTGAGGGGGTGTTCAACACTACACCAAACAAGGATGTAGCCTAATGGTTCCCCCAATATCTGAGTACAGTGATCCAACACCCCTAGGCAGAATTTTCCCACTTTGGAGTATTGCGATCAACGCCGTATTTTCGTTGGTTATGGGGGTATAAATTTTATTATGATTGAAATTGGATTAAATGTGAGAAACTAAATAGTCTATACTGTTTCTGTGTATCCCAGGGTAGGGTAGAGCATACGCAGTATAGAAATGGTAAATTCCAATTTTATGGGATATGTTTGTGAAGAACAAAAAAGGAAACTCTCCGACAGAGAGCGCTCTTGATCCGCCTTATGGCGAGATTCAAGAGACTTATGATGCACGGAATTAAATACTGAAATTGAAATCTAATCTACCCAAGAGTCTCTTTCAGGTTTTGAGGCCTTACTCGGGAGAGCATGGGGGTTAGTGAAATCAAAGCAAAGGAACTCTCCGACAGAGAGCACTCTTGATCCACTGTTGAGTGAGATTCGAGAGATTTTGGTTCTTTTTAAGTTTATCAATTTATATCAAATGGAAAATGAACTATTTAAGCAATGATGAGAAACTAGCAATTATTGAATTGAAACTAAGCTAAGTACTGAAAGTAAAGCTAAGCTAAAGATGCAAAAGACACATTAACACTACAAACTCCCCCCAAATAGGGGAAGTAGAATGTGGGAGCCGTAATCCCACTAGCCTTTTATTTAAGAGTTACAATGCTTAGGGATTTTATCCCTTGAAAACTTGAAAGAAGAAAAAATGGATGAAGCTCAAAAGCTTCTACAAAAAGGTTTTATAGTCTTCTTGGGTCTTCTTGTTTAACTTCCTGTTCCTACTCTTCCAAGTCTTTGGACCTCTCTTGATTGTTTATCTCTTTCAATACCTACAACAAAGAAACTTCAAGCACCCATTATTGTTAATGAAATCAAAACTAAATTGAATCTAGTATCTAAGTAATGATGGAATGCAAAAGTAGATGCAAAGCTTTTGCTTATGAAATGAAATTAAGTTCTTAACAAACTAGTATGGAAAATCAAACTTTTAAATGCAAGTTTTAAACTTTATGAGAATGAGATCTAAAACTAAGAACTAAATGCAAGCTATTATGAGTTTGAAGCTAACTAGGTAAATGCAAGTTAAAATCTACACTAAAACTTAACAAAAGGAATTGTAAGAGTCAAAGACCAAGGAGAAGAAAAAAGAAGCAAAGAAAGGAAAAAAGAGAAGGCTGGAAAAGAGAGTTTAGGACAGTCAAACAGTAGAGAGGAGAGCTGCCAACAAAAGGAGGAAGAGGGCAGCCGAAGGTGGGGTAAAGGGCTTCTAAAGAGAAAAGTACAAAGCAGAGATAAAATAAAAGGAAAAAACAGTGAGAAGAAGTGAGCAAACAGCGAGAAAAAGAGGGCGAAAAGTGAGCAAAGAAAATTCAAAACAGAGAAGAGGGGGGCAGCAAAATAGAGAAAGAAGAGAGGGCTGGAAGGTGAGGAAAAATCAGAGGTTAAAGAGGTCAAAACAGGCTGCAAAACAGTGTTAGGACATCCAACAATAAGGGAGACAAAGAGAAAAGACAAAGAGAGTCTTAAGTGAGCTAAAAATGGTGAGAAATCAAACCTCAAAGCGATAGAAGAAGAGACAAAAAGGTGACAAAACCGTGAGGCAAATGAGAAGCAAAAAAGAGGAGCAAAAGAGACGGGAAAGAGAAGAGGTTAATAGAAATAAAAGACAAGGAGAGGGGAGAGCCAAAGTTTGGAGAATGATAGGAATTTTAGATCCACCACTTTAACTTGTAGATCTTAGCAACCAAGGTAACCAAAAATTTGAAGTTTGTTTTAATGATTGATGGATGAGAAAGAGCCCCTTATAGCTCAATTATGGACTTGAAAGTTGAATCCCTTGTAGATCCTGTAAAACAAAGTGTCAAAGAAAAGAGATCTTGATTTGTGAAGCAGGGATAGATGCAGCTGAGCTCACACCTTTCTCCACCTTTGATGAACCCTGAAAAGCCACAGACCTCAAGAAACAAGTGCTATCAAGTACTAGAATGCTAAGTAAAACAACATCCAATAAACAATGGTATAACTTACTACTTGTTCAATTAGATATTGAGAAACCTTGCATAGATGACCAAATTGAAATCAACAAATGGCTAACCTTGCGTGCTAGATTGATAGCCCTCCTAAGCTAGCAATGATAAAATACACTTGCAAAAGAGAGATGGGTTTAGAGAAATATCACCTCAACAAAATGAATTCATAACACCGAGAGACAATGCATGGACCTCCAAAGTCTTAACTTTATTTCCAATTTAAACAATAAGCAAATTACACATTTGAGCAGAGTTATATTACAAATTCTCCATCCCAAACAATGGAGCAAGGCTCTGTCTTTATACAAAAACTAGAGACCAAATACCTAAATCGAACTTGGCATGAAGAGAGCCAAGCAAGTCGCATGAGCCAATGAGAGGAGTGCACACGAGCTAATTGGTAGGTGTGAGTGGTGACAAGGCTCCACATAGGAAAGACACCCTCCTACCAAGCATAGTGATAATCACCAAACCAACCATTAATTTCCAACACACCAATTCATGGGAGCTCAAAGGGAGGGCGCAAACCCCAAGAAAGGATAGCTTGTAGTGCTTCAATAGTTGACTGGATTTGCTTGGTGTTGATTGGAATCTTCTTAAATGCTCCATGCCATGCCATTCAGCCTGTTTATTTATTCAATTTGTCCTTTTTTTGAGAGTTTTTATTTTTCTCAAAAATATTATTTTTCTAAATATTTTAATTAATATTTCTCATTTATTGATTTTTTGAGAAAATATTAATTATGAGTCCAAATAAATGTCTGAAACTTAGGATAAGTGGGTTTGGGGTTTAACTAGGATTTTTGGCTTAGGAATTAAGCCTCCAATCATTTAAATCCACCCTCAAACCACTTAATTATTACAAATTGAAAATTTTCAATTAAAATAATTGAAAATTTTAATAATAAAATAATAAAAATTAAAAATCCAATGCGTCCGGTAAAAAGTTTTCGAACGAATTTTTAAACCACTTAGGGACCTAGGAAATGACCATAAAATAGACTCATAGTGTCTAGTAGGTTCATATTCAACTATTGGACTCTAATAACCCCTCAAGGCCTAACTGTCAAAATCGGGCATTCCAGCTTTTGAGGAAGCAGGAGAAAAACTCATCGATTATTACTCAGCTAAAGGCAAAGCATAATTGACAAGTGAAAAAACTTCTTGGAATACCTTAGTTGACTGTCAAGTCTTAGGGGACCGAGCCACTCAAACCCCCATACTAGCACACTTTTTACAAAAACCCCATGGGGCATAGTCATTTCAACACAAAAATAAAAATGGCTAGCAAAAATTGGCTAAGTCTTGTTATCACACAATCTCTAGTTGTTTGTGGTAGATATCCCAATAGGGACGGTAGAGGATACAACTAGGAAGGTGTAACCGGCAATAGCCAGGTCCTCCGCTCAAATGAATGGAAGTCACACCGGACAAGGCTACTGTCACTTTAGACGAGACACTTGGCCAAGTCATGGGGGAGACCCCCTCAACCGATGATGGTTGAGACTCAATCAATTAGACACCCAAACCCAAAAGATAAACGAAGTAAGGGACATAATGGATGGCTAAGTGTCAGAAAACTTCCATCCTAGTGGAATCGAGACTCTAGATGGAAAAGATGTACTAGAAGAAACAAAATCAGATCTAATTACACATACAAATGATGAATTCTATGAAAGATTAGAAGGCTGGAAATTAAATCAGCAAACAAAAAATTACTAGAAGAGTGGTTGGGGACCCTGCCAATGGGAAATGAGGCTCGTTATGATTTTTCAATACATAGCAGAGATGGACCAACAATTGGAACACACTTCTAGTGATTATAAGATTATTAAATGGCTGATTTAAAGCACAAAAAATAGACCAGCAAGAAGCGAGGTGAAAGCACCCTAGGGGAATGAGTCAAAAGGTGGAAAAATGGACCTAGGGCATAGAAAAAAAAGATGTTTATATTCACTTCCAGCCAATGAAACTTGATATCGTAAGGTAAAATGCCGTTCTGAAACCAAATATCAAGTACCCATAACCCCAAATTGACCCAAACAGGCTGAAACGGAAAAACGCTCCAGGGGGCGTTTTTGCCAGGTAGACTAGTGTTGATTCAGTGGGAAAATGGAGTCCAAATCAATTGAAATTTAGGATGTAGGCTTTTAAGCATAAATCATTTGTGGGTTTTCAAAATAAACTAATTCTAACGATGGATTTTGTAGATTTTAATTTTTAGAGATTTTATATGGGTTTTCTCTCTTAAACAAGATTCAGAAATTGAAATGCAAGAGAAGAAGAAGTAACACCCACTTGGAACTAGCTGATAATTCTGATTTTGAAGAGGTTTGTACGTCCCGAAGATCAAATAGCAGCAGTTGAAGATGTCCCAGCTGAAATCGATTTGCTCTCTCCCCACCAACTCATCCTCCTTGCCTGCAAACACCAATGGACAAGAAAATCAAATTAGTGTTGACAAACAAGTAAATCTACAACAATACAAATAAGAATGAGGAAAAATGCTTGGCTGAAATAGAAAAAACACTTCCCTTGTGATACCGATCCGGAGAGTGGAGCAACAGTGGCAGCCAAATGGTGCGCCCTCCTCCAAGACTTTGCTTGCTGCAAACATTGGTGAGAAATATAGTGCTGGAAACAAACACCAACTACAACTAGTGCATCAAGATAGTATGGCAATCTACAATATCAAGAAGCTATCACACAAGAGCCAAGTAGAGTAGCAACGTTTCTCTTCTATTCTAACTCTAAAAAATGCCAAGAGAGGTACAATGGAGGTGAGTCCATTCTCTTATAGAGATGGCTCACTCTCAAGATAGGTTCCCCCCCAAAACGGAGGGTTGAGATCATCTCCCCATCCACAAAATCGAATGGTGGAGATGCCTCCCTAGAGGGGGGTGTGAATTGCCCCAAGGAGAAGCGCACTATGGAGAGAGAGGGGCCCATTGTGGGCCATACATCAAAACAAGAGAGGTTGGGGGGTGTCTCTATGGAGTTTTATCCCCCCAACCACATACAAGAAGGGTCCCACCATAAAAAAACAAGAAAATCGAATTCCCCACTAAGGAGAAAAACGCCCCTATGGGCCAAATCGAACTCAAGTGGTGAGCTGTCATATGGAGGGGCTCACAATGCCCAAATATTACCTCAAACATTACCAAAAATACCTTAGCAATTACCTTTACCAATGCCAAACTTTAATTTTTCCATTTACCTATAGTTGCCTTAGTCAAATTCTGATTTCCATGTATTTTCTGTTGGTTTAGATGGCTGAAGATGAAAATTGGGCTTTTGACCCACTTTTATTGCCCGGATTGCTGAACCGTCTGCTGCAATGTGATCGTGGACCCCAAAAGTAGTAGGGATGACCACTCGAACGACCCCGATCCATTACTTTGGCATTATTTGCCCCAAATCCAAGATTTTTAATTAAAACAGGTCAAAGTTGACCAATAATAATTAAAAATCTCTCAAACGGTTCAATATTTTGCAATTCCGTCAGTTGCATGCTCATATGGAACCCCTGTAGATAATAAATGATTGAAATCAAAATTCCGATTGCAACATTTTTTCGGGCCCATTTTTGGCCTAGTCAACCCAGTTTGACTAAGTCAAATCTGGTCAACTATAGTGCTAGCTGAAACCTATATGCAAGCATGAAGTGACAAGGCTCAATTAAACAAGTTAGTACATTACTATGCAATAAATGATAACATGGTGATCAAAAATACATTAAATCTCAAAATAGTACAAGGCCCTGGTGAAGTGGGCCCACCACCTCCAAAAGACTAGGATGCTATACACCTCCATAGAATTGACCACCTTGCTGACTCTAGGTGATGTGGACAACAAGGTGAAAGATATGGGAAGATGAGGATAAAGATCATGTGACCATTAGACATCTCAAGAAAGTGGGGTCCACTGAGGTAAGTATGCCATGACAGAACACGGGGAAAGGCGGTGCCTGACAAATGGGTATAGTGCAGGGAAACCACCACTAGTCATCTAACAGATATCCCACAACTCACATCCGTATCCGAAGACTCTGTGAGGTTCTTTTCTAGAGCCGCCAAACTGGGTGTCCGACAAACCGTAACTTGAGACTCTGGGGGGCAATCTTGAGCTTGTCCCTTGCTCCTTCTCACCTCCTTGTCCTGCAGGACTAGGTGAGTAATAACCACTACACATGCTGACATGTATAGATGACCAGAATCCATGTGTGTTCATAAACACATTGCATGGCTAGATTTTCATACTTAGCCCTTTTTTGGCTAGATTTTGCATTTATAATACAAAGGCCTTTTTAGCCTGATTTACATTTCATTTCTTCATTTCTTTATGGCCCTCTTGGGCTACATACATATCTCAAAAGATATACATGGCGCTCATACTGCAAAGGTAATGGGGGTGGGTAATGCAAGCTTCGACGACAAGTGGGGAGCACCCGGTGAGGCTACACAATCCTAACTTCATTGCAACATCGGGGGCAACCGACAGGAGCAAATCCCAGGTCTAACCGTGTATCTCACACACTAAAGAACCGAGGCACAATAAACAGGGAGTCATGGCAAACTCAGAGATCAATGGGGAAAGGGGGTCCTCGTGATCAAAAATTAGAATCCAAGTCGGGGAAGAAGTGTCATGGATGAGTCGAATGTGTGGAGAAAGTGATAATGGTGCTAAAGTCAGCTATCGAGGGGCTAAGTGATCAATTCTAAGCCAAGTATACAGGACATGACTCAGCGTGCATATACATAAGTCTAATCGGAGGGGTGGATTGACATCACCAAAGGCCCATACACATCATAACATAAGCATATCACCAAATATATCATCTCATGCAAAGTCAGTGTACTAGCAAGTATAAAAGAGTCTAATCTACAACATGAGCAATAATCAATATATGCAATACCTGCTGCACCATATACCTACTACTACTGAACCTGTATCTGAGCTGGATCTCTGTTGAATCCGAGCACATAATAAACCAGCACTGTACTGTGATAATCTCGATCAGAACAAGACTAGGCAACTGTCTCAAATGGGCTTGTGTCAAAGCCTGGAAGGAAAGGTAACCCTATGGTAGATGGTAAGTCCAACTACCTGTCCCTTCTGATGTATCTGCTAGGGGCAGTATGAACAAAAATGCCTCCTCTGGAGGCAACTGATCTCCGATCTGGAAAAAAATGTACTGTGCGGTCCTCGGTCGCATAGTCTGCAGTGTGGAAGTTGCTCCCGACATAAAATGTGATAACAAGTCTGAAAACTGAACCACTGATACTCTGGAAATGAACATGGATCATGTTCAAACACTGGCGGCTCAATGGAAGTTCAACTATTGTACAAAATACTTGGTAACATAGACCAAGGTCTTGGAGGCATAAAGCCTTGGATTTTATTTAAACCTGAGAATAACACTACTCCAGATCCACCATGTCGTTTAGTCATGTCAACGGAGCCATGCTTTCATGCACCTCACCTCCATTTTATGATTTCCAAGCTAAAAAAGGTATAGACACTGGAAAAGTGTTTCGATATGTGAGGCACTGTGAAGATGTACCTTGGGGCCTCAAACTAGTAGAGAGTGATGAATTGTAAGCTTTGGCACTTTTAGGGCATGAATATATTCTTTCTAATAGCACTATTTATCCAGTTATTCTTTCCTCGCATTGAGGAATATGAAAGTTGATCTGGTCTTGTCGAGACCATGCCTAATTGATACAATTCAGAGATGTTTTTCTCCTTTTATTTTACTGTGTGCAATACAGTATTATGTTCCTTCCTGCATAAGTATGTCTATATTGTTTTGCATTATTGTATTGTCAATGCAACTGCGAAAAAATTGAAAAATGTTGACAACATTGACTGACCAATCAAACTGTATAGTCCATAGAATACCCGATTTCTCCTCAAAGCACCTCTTCTTTACTTTAGTGTGTCAGTCATATAAATTTTGGAATATGGATTGTATATTGTAAAGAATATCGATTAATAGGAAAATTCTCCTTGGTGCTTCCACTAACATAAGATTGTTTCTTTTGTTTTACTGCACATCTATACATATCTTTGTGCAACAAGAAACCTATTGATATTTACATTTATCTTTCACTGTTGGTGTATTTGCAGTTTGTTTTAGTAAGATGTGTCTACATCTAAGCATGAGAAAATGTCTCTTTTCTGCAGACAGTAACTATGTCGGTCTGTGAAAATCTCACATTGCCTACACTCACATTGATGCATTTTAATCACATGTTGTTGAGTTGGAGCTCAGAATTTATTGAGAATGTTCTCTATATTATGTGAATGATTGATTGGAGTCAAATGTGTCCACAGATTGCACATCATAATAGTGTATAAGTAGCTTCTTGTTAATGTAAATATGACAAGCTCGTAATGCTTCTTGTAGTAGATCTGGAGGAGGTTTGTGTTTCAATTTCTTGCAATACTCCAGGCATCTATTCCTGCTGAAAGGAGAAGATCACCAGGCTATAGCCAGTTAGAATTAATCAGCTAGAGCGTTGTAACAAGTCATGGTCCATAGAAATGCAATCGAAAGGACTAATAAATATAGTTTCAAAGGAATAAGGATGATAAGATTTGAGATCACAGTATTAGACAATGCGTGAGAAGTTTGGTTTTTCTTATTTGGTTGTCAATACTTGACCACTTTTGAACAGCTATCATAATCATTAATTTGAGAAACTATCATGAGATTATCATGGGCAACCAAAATATGTATCCATGGAGGATAGTTAATGAGGTCTATTCACACAATAGGGTATTGGAATACTTTTGGGGCAGCTTAGATATGCTTATATGGAGGCGATTATTAGCAAGACTATCCCTATTGCTTGGTGTGAGGTCCTTCCATGTTTCTCTTGCTTATGACTAGTAGTTCTCTCTTGCTTGTGACTTGTATGTGCTCAATCATGCTTTTTGAGTGTGTCAAGAAACATTGCCCAATATGTGTTGTCCTTTTATTACTTCTGTCATTTGTATTACATATGAAAATCCTTTGGCTAGAAATAAAATGTAGTTCAAGAACAAAAAAGACATGTGAAATTGGATTGTTAGATTAGAACTAGAACCTGCCTGATTAGAGCTCGGGACCAGGGCCCTATCTGGCTTAGGAACATTACCTTAAGTAAACTCAAGTAAGACAAGTCCTTACTATTGCTTCTTTGGGCATACATGGGAAGTAGCCTTGTTGAATATGCATAACACAATGGATTGGAATTAACACAAAATAGGCCTTATTATTCTCCTCTTCTATCAAAGTCATGCAATTTGTCTTTTGATAATAAATGATAGAACTTTCATTGGAAGTATTTTGGGGGAATGTTATTGGTAGCCATTATTAAATGTTACATAGAGAGAACAAAGATGTATTTTACTGTCTAGGTGGGGGTGGAGGTTAGGACAATCCATCAATTCTGCCTGTATGTGTTTGCATGTCACAGTGCATTGGAGACATTGGATATTGACACTAACATAAGCCCATCTAAACTTGCATATGATATGTACCTTGAGGTAGTGATTGATAGGTTTGCACAAAATGGAATACCTATCAATGGCAATTTATAAATTATTTTCATAGGATCCACATTTGGCCAGCTAGCTGCCAGATTTGATTGGAATACATCTCCAATAGAGATGTTCTGTACAGTACAATCAAAAGAGATATTTAAGTTGAATCTTGACAAAATCCACAGATTGCTCTTCCTCTTTATCTCTTACCGGGAAAGAGATTATGTACTTTTTCTCTATGGATGTTTCTCTTTGCTTTGGCTATTGCTTGGCTTCGCTTCCTAGGGTTATTGTGGGGGGTCTCTGAATCCATCTACAGTGTTAGAATTTAGTAACTTGTACAAATTCATTGTCAAAATTGTAATTTTCCATTGTCGGAGTGACACAACTAAAAATGACCAGTTGTTATGTGGTCATTTTTAGTTTAGTTCTTATCCCGTGACCAAATTGGTCATTTTTAGTTTCATTCTTATCCCGTGGCTAAATTGGTCATTTATCTTGCTCATTTTTAGCTAGTTACTTAAAATTTCTCAATTTTGGTCATTTATCCCTTCAAAAAACTGTGGTGACCAAAATTTTTGGTCACCTGGTCACTTATTTCTCATTTTGTACTAGTGATTTGTATCATCTTTCAGACAATTTTGAAGTTCCTAGGCCAAGTATTAAAGTGCATGGGGAATTTTTCTCGTCACTTGGTGAATTTAGAAGTGCATGGGGCGTTTTTCTCATCGCTAGGTGAACTTAGAAGTGCCTGCAATTGTTTTTTATCAATGTATGGATGCTTTTATAGTGTTGGGGTGTTTTAAAACAGTGATGGGCAAAGTTATCACTTGCTGATGTAAATTTGTGTGGATTGAGGAATTTTTGTGATTGCTTGGTTGATTATAACATTGTCGGGTGTTTTTGTCCCTTGCCTAGGGCAAGTATTGAAGTGCCTAGGGAATCTTTATCATCATTGGACGAATTTTGAAGTGTCTAGGGAAAGTAATGAAGTGCCTGGGAAAACATGGAAGTGGATGGGGGCGTTTTTATCTTTTCTACGAGAATTTTGAAGTTCCTATGGAAAATATTGAAGTGTATGGGTGCTTTTATCATCGTTGGGAGAATTTTGAAGTGGCCGAGGAAAGTATTGAAGTGCGCGGGGCGTTTTTCTCAACATTCGGTGAATTTAGAAGTGCATGGGAAAAGTATTGAAGTGCCTTGGGGGAATTTTGAAGTGCTAGGGGAAAATATTGAATTGCATGGGTATTTTTTATCATCCTTTGGAAAATTTTGAAGTGCCTCAGAAAATACTAAAGTGCTTAGGGTATTTTTATCATCTTTGGGAGAATTTTGAAGTCCAAGTACCCAGGGTAAGTATTGAAGTGCCTAGGGCGTTTTTCTCCTCACTGGGTGGATTTAGAAGTGCATGGGGTGTTTTTCTCATCACCAGGTGGATTTAGAAGTGCATGGGGCATTTTTCTCATCACCGAGTGGATTTAAAAGTGCATGGTGCATTTTATAATCACTAGGTGAATTTAGAAGTGGATGGGGGCGTTTTTATCTTCACTACGAGAATTTTGAAGTGCCTCGGGAAAATATTGAAGTGTCTAGGTGTTTTTATCATCGTTGGGAGAATTTTGAAGTGGTTGAGTCAAGTATTGAAGTGCATGGGGCATTTCTATCATCATTGGGTCAATTTAGAAGTGCATGTGGTAAGTATTGAAGTGACTTGTGGGAATTTTGAAGTGCTTTGGGAAAATATTGAAGTGCATGGGGAGTTTTTATTATCCTTGGGAAAATTTAGAAGTGCCTAGGAAAATATTAAATTTCTTAGGGAAATTTTATCGTCTTTCGAAAATTTTTGATGTGCCCGAGGAAAGTATTGAAGTGCTTGGGGCATTTTTCTTGTCACTGGGTGAATTTAGAAGTGCATGGGGCATTTTTCTCATAACTAGGTGAATTTAGAAGTGCATGGTTCGTTTTTCTCCTCACTGCGTGAATTTAGAAGTGGTTGGGGTTGTTATTGATCAATGTATGAATGCTTTTATAGTGTTGGGATGTTTTAAAACAATGATGGGAAAAGTAATCACTTGCTGGGGCAAATTTGTGTGGATTAAGGCATTTTTGAGATTGCCTAGGTGATTATATCATTGTCGGGTGTTTTTCTCCCTTGCCTAGGGAAACTATTGAAGTGCATAGGGCATCTTTATCATCATTGGACGAATTTTGAAGTGTCTAGGGCAAGTAATGAAGTGGATGGGGGCGTTTTTATCTTTGTTGGGAGAATTTTGAAGTGCCTGGGGAAAATATTGAAGTGTGTGGGTGTTTTTATCATCGTTGGAAGAATTTTGAAGTGGCTGAGGCAAGTATTGAAGTGCATGGTGCATTTCTATCATCATTGGGTCAATTTAGAAGTGCATGGGGTAAGTATTGAAGTGCCTCGAGGGAATTTTGAAGTGCTTGGGGAAAATGTTGAAGTGCGCGGGGAGTTTTTATCATCCTTGGGATAATTTAGAAGTGCCTAGGAAAATATTGAAGTGCTTAGGGCATTTTTATCATCTTTGGGAGAATTTTGAAGTGCTCAGAGAAAGTATTGAAGTGTATGGTGCGTTTTTCTCATCACTGGGTGAATTTAGAAGTGCATGGAGCGTTATTCTCATCACTGGGTGAATTTAGAAGTGCATGGGGTTGTTATTTATCAATTTATGGATGCTTTTATAGTGAATTGGGATGTTTTAAAACAGTGATGGGCGAAGTTATCACTTGCCGAGGAAAATTTGTGTGGATTGAGCCATTTTAAGTATTCACTGACAAATATGCAACTCTCCTACCATTCGACACCAAAGAGAAGAAATTTTGGTGAGAAGATTGGTTGGAAGCTTGGAATTGGTCCAAGAACTATTTCTCTATATAAAGGAAGTGTCCCGCTACTAGGATATTCACTTAATTCTATTAGTTTGTTGGCCTATCAAGATTCATGACCCCACATGTCCATTGGACCATGAAGGGACAGGATAACAAGTAGAGTCCCTACTTTCCGTCAATCTAGTTAGTGCAGTCGTGTTTCGTCGACACCTTCTAGTTGTGAGTGATCAAATACTGCTTGTGAAATGTATAAATAAATCCATCCTCTCCTCATTCATACACTTGTTCCTTCGAGAGTCTAGGAGTCGAGGGAGTCCAGAGTTGAGTTCTGGTGTATGTTCTTATGTTGCACTACCTTAGTAATCTACAAAATCAAAAGCTTGAGTCTTATTAGGAAAATATTCGCCAATTTTTTACTATATTTTATAAATCAGTGAAAGATTCGCCAAGTTTTTACAATTTTTTATAATTAAGTGAAATATTCACCAATATTTTACAATATCTCATAATTTAGTGTAAGATTCACCAATATTTTATAGCATTATATAATGAAATGAAAGATTCGCCTAAAAATTTATATATACATATTATATTATTGATAAAATCGCCTTCAGTTTTCCTATATATTGGGGAGATTTGCCCATTTTTTTATACATATAAATTTTGGGGGGGTTCTTAAAATCATCCCTGGATCACAACAACCGATAATTCATCTTAGTATAATGTAATGTGATGCATAATTAAAGTTAGGACATATTGACCATGCAGTAAAAGATAAAAGAGATATAAATGCATAGAGAAAAAGAGAATTCAAATTGATCAGGAGATGAATTAGTGTACTCGAATTGTCAAGCTTAAGTTAAAGCCACAATGTATGCCTCAGTTAACTAAAGAACGCACAGTGGTCACTACAAGTAAATCAATCAGCATGATTTCAGTTAACTAAGTGTTAAATAAGAATGACTATTTAACTAAAGTGTTTTCACTTTAGTTAAACTAAAAGACGACACTTCAATAAATCAAGGAGAACTTGTTTTGATCACTACGTTTTCACTTTACTTAAACCAAAAGATGACACTTCAGTAAATCAAGGAGAACTAGATTTGATCACTATAGTGATGTTATCAAGAAAGATTCAATTAAAGAGGGTTAACTAGGTGACAACAAAGAAGATCTAGTTAACTAAGTGTTATTACATGATAATACTTATGTTAAACTAAAAGACGACACTTGAGTTGCGACACTTTCATGACGACACTTAAGTTAGCCAACTAACTAAGTGTGCAAGCTTTCAGTTAAGAGGCGAGTTTATCCTAAGAGACAGTTCAATGAGATAAAGCACTACATGAGAAGTGGGGCACACTTATTCATGCAAGATTGATACATCCAGTCTAAGGGCGAGTTCATCATGAATTTAGAAGAAGCTGATGCATGAGAAGAATGCATAAATATTGAATACGGAGTTAATGAATTCAGTGTGAAGTGAATTCTCTTCTCCATTGAAGGAAAGGCACTTCTCTTTGTGCAAGTTATTGTTCTTGCGTGTTATTGATGTTCTAGTCACATTGAAAAACACATCCAATTGATCTCTCTTCTCTATTGCTTCTATATCTTCACCAAGAGTGTTTTGGTGATCTCTTATCTTCTGAAAACAATCTGCTATGTTGTAAAAGAAATCATTCTCTGTTATCCATTATATTATATTGAGAAGAATTGCTGGGGTTTTTGTTCTCATAGTTTTGAGGATTTTTGGCAAGGTATATATTGTATTGGTTGTATGAATTTCATGTGATTGAATTGTCTCATTGCATCAATCTTCAACATCTAAAAGAATTAAAGATCAAAGCTCAACCAAATATTCACAAGTCTTATCACCATTTCCTGCCACCATCCATAGGTGCGATGGAGTTACCACCCTATTTCCCTGTAGGGGCAAACAAACTTACATCATACAAAGGATAAGTTCCCGTCCCTTGGAAACTAACTAGCTACGGCAGACATTTTATTTATTTGCATTTAGTGTTTAGCAACATTGTTTTCACTGAATTTTGCATACGTTTAGATATGACATTTAAGTTCTGATGCTTTAGTGTCTACAGACACTTTTGTTAGGACTACTTCCTTTTGAAGACTAAAGGATAACATCTCAATGACACATGCCACATACTATAGAGCCGAGACACGGGTAAACATGGACTCTATCCAACATAGAGGCACAAGTGGGGGGCATTCCTCGATATCACTAGTTAAGGTGTAAATCAGGATCATATCAAAAAGAAAAGATAACGGATTGATGGGGATAATGACAAGGTGATGCCATGACTAGCAAATACCCTATGGGGAATGATGAAGTCCATATTGTAACAAGGGAATGACGAATGAGTATACACAAGAACCTCTCACTCAAATCAACTAAGTCACTTCTACTCTAAACCATCAAATAAGAGCAATATAAAATATCGCCAATGCATAACCACCATATACCTAGTCCAACTACTAAAACAAGTAAACAAGCAAGATAAACATCCAAGTACATAAAACACATACCTGCTGGGTCATATACCTGTAATTGCATCTAGAACATATGGAACATATGGATAACACTGGAACACTGCTATTATGTACATCTTGGGTACTATCGTCATATCTACTCTGTAAGGTGAAAAATGGATACTCATTAATCGACTTGGGATCATGACGCTCAGTCCTGACATGAAAATGACTATGTATATGCTCTGAGCCCACTGAATGTAAGAGTGATCATCATCAAATTGCTCATCAGCTACTGATATCATCCATAGGATAGCAAAGGACTAGCTCATGAATGTGCTAAAAAATTGTCTGCAATCATGGTAGCCCCTGCTACTATGGATGTGGCAACAAGTACTTCGGGAAAGCGTGGGGATTTATTTAATTTGTTGCAAACAAAACAAATTACAAGAATTTAAACTAACTAAGTGAAATTTGTATGTGAATAAGTGATTTACTCTACTGTTAATCAAGATAAACAAAACTAAAACTAAAAACGATAAAATCACACCACAATAGGAGACCACTCAAATCCCCCGTAGGGGGATGGGATGCAGGCGCTGGGTAGCCCTCTTGATCTCTTTATTAGTTTTATTACATTGATATTTTTCTCTTTTGGGAATGTCGTTGGCCCTTTATAATTGAAGATCCAAACGACTTACAATGTTTTAGAAAAATAGTCAAAAGTAAAGAAAGATATATGGGAAGTCTTAAATGATCCGAATTTCGAAAAATTAGCCAGAGTGCCTCTCTACCTGATCGTAAAATTCTTAAAAAAAGAAAGCATATGTTAGCAAAAATCACCCCAAAACACTTTAGGAATGCTTTGGGAAAGCCGAACAAAAAGTGCCAAAAAAATTCTAAGTAAAATGAACAATTTAACTAAGTATGACAAGCTATAAAGCTTGTCTTCTCAGGGGTTTTGCTTGATCTTTAAGGGAAGCAAATTCAAGGATCTAAATTAGGAAAATATAATCTTTTAATGGCTAAAAAAATTCTACTTATACAACCCTTAAAATCTAGTGAAAGGAACTTGCAACAAATAGAAATGCTTGTACTAGATCTATATGTGAAAAATACTTTATAAACAACTAAGATCTAGCAAATAAAAATCAGATCTACTTCAAATTTGATCAATAGCTATAGATTCTGAAATATAAAAGAAAACTAGTAACCAAGAAAGTTGAATTAAGAGGATGAGAAGAATGAAGAGTATTAAGCCCTTGAACTTGGGAAAAATGAGTCCTTGAAGTGGGGATCAGAGGGACAAAACTCTTCTCAAAACATTATCTTGAAGACAAGAGGACACTAGCATGCTACACTTATTATCCAACCTGGGTAGCCTGCAATCTCACATCAACCAGGAAAAGAAGGGTTAAGAGCATCGGCGTAAACTACAACAGATATTCTGAATACATGCATTTAAACAAAAATAACATGCTTGTCCAATAGATCTATTACGATTTAATAGTAAAATACTAGATAAATCTACTACCTTACCCTACTAGTAAGCAATTCCCTTTCAAAGGCCAGATATTAACCAACAATTAAAATGCAATGATGTGACAGACACAGATTACCACAAAATCCCATAAGAACATCCACATCCACTAAAATGAAGATCCACACAACAATTTAATAGGTCCAAAGTCTTTATTCATTTACTAGCAAAAAAATTCACAAGAGTACAATGCCAAAATAGCATAGGTTCCACCTTCTCATGAAGAACAATGAGGAACTTGCTTTCTTATATAGAAAAATTCAAGAGGGAGGGGGCACAATTCCCAACAGAGGGGCACACTTCTTGACTGGAAACTCATTGAGGATGATTCATAGTTGAAGAGGAGTGGTTTGGAGTTGATTTTGAGCTGAGTGATGTGAACAAACCCATGAGGAATACGCCACCACTCCCAAGGAGACACCTCATCAAGATGGATGCACCCACCCTCATGAAACTCGCCCTCTTCTTGAGTGAATGTGCAACTTCTCCAATAGAGGTTCAACTACCAAATCCCAAGCTCAGATAACTCACCCTCAACTAGGAAAGAACTCTTCATCAACTAGAATCTATCTCCGGCATGTTCCCACTAATTTAGAAATGCCGATTGAGACTTTATTTTGTCTTTTTCAACCAATTAATATGTCTTTTTGGCCTTTTTCGAGAGAATTTCAATTTTAATGATAAATAATTGAAATTTTTCTCTCAAAAGTGGGTTTAGGGGTTATGTGGGTGCTCTAATTTAGAAAAGGAGCACCCCCATGGAAAATTCCAACCCCTAACCACTTTTTTATGACATTTTTTAATTTTTACATTGAAATCATTAAAAATTCTTCGTTTTACGGGATTTTTTTTTTTGCAGAAACCAAAAATAAATCTACGGGGAACTAGCACATGTTGAGATGACTCTAAAATAGTGCCTAGCATGGTAATATACATTGACACCTAGAATTTAATAACCACCTAAGGCCTAACTACCAAGACGAGCATTCTAGCTTCGAAGGAGCAAGTGAAAAACTCGAAAATTATACCTCGCTAAAAAGCAAAGTATAATTAACAAGGGAAAAAACACCTTGAAATACCTAGATTGATGTCTAAGTCCTAGGAAGTCCAATTATTTTACAAAATAGTCATCATGCTACAACACTATATTACAAAACCCCGCAGGGTATGAACATGTGAAAAAAACGAAAAAAAGGGCTATGAAAGGCCTGATGGACCTCAGAACAATGTTGACAAATATATGATATGTTCAAACTTTTCCCG
Organism: Larix kaempferi; assembly: GCA_027924585.1. Lineage (NCBI taxonomy): Eukaryota > Viridiplantae > Streptophyta > Pinopsida > Pinales > Pinaceae > Larix > Larix kaempferi. The sequence continues at coordinate 4,287,015 of BSBM01000818.1, forward strand.
CTAGCTTGAAACTCCAACTAAGTACAACTTAACTGGTAACATATGGCTCCAACTACGAGATGCGTGATCGATCTGATCTCTCAATCGAGGAGAGTATGCGAGAATCCAAGAATCTCTTGTTCCTGCACAAAACTAGAAAGGATCAATCCACACATATTTTTTCCAAATGGAAAATAAGTTGCATATGTATAGGAAAAATAATATACATCAATAATGTACAAAAATATAATATACAAAACTAATGTACAAAAGGAAATAACTCGAAATAAAATGCAAGGAAAAGTTTTAGAAAATCCCTACTACAAAAAATGTCCCTATGGGCATCATATATCGTCATTGAAGAATAATTTTAGATGTCGGCCATTAACAAGCAAGGTCAACTTTTCCTCAGCCATGGTATCAAGATGGAAAGTGTTGGCACTAGCCAAATCATGAATAATATATAGTCCAGTCCGCAGGTTGTCGAATTTCCCATGTTTTCCTGGCTTCTCTCTTCGCTTGTCCCATAGGAAGATTGTGTCACCAATATGGAAATCCCTTGGTCTGCAGGACTTGTCAAAGGTCCTATTGTCACATCCATAGTAGCAGGGCTACCATGATGCAGATCAGGCTTGTCAGAGGCATGATCTAGTCCTTCAATTGAGTTGAGCATTTTTTTATTATCTAGTGGTGGATCATTTCTTAGAGCATGTAGAGCATTCCAACAGTAACCCATCTCGTGACTTGGTCTTGCAATAACCCATTGAGATGACTTGGTTTAGCTATGGTTCACCTGGCAAAGAAGGAAGCTAATATGCTCTCCCTTTCCCATGAGCAGTCAGAGTTGGGTTTCATGCTTATATTTAGGGTCAAGTATATGGTTGAGCAGTTTGTGATTTTGGCAAGGGAAAATAGGTTACAAGCAAAGTTATCTTCCGGCATTAATGTCAATATTTTATCCATTGAAAGTGACCATGGATACTCTAAGAAAATTGATTTGGCTAAGGAATGGTATGGGATGACTTATTTTGATGTATTATGGCTCCATGGATCATGTTGCATGTTTATACCTTGGTGAAAGGTTGATATTCATGGGTTTCTCATCATTGTACCTTGTATCTTGGTAAAATGATGTATTATGTCCCTAGGTGGCTAAGTTGTGTCCCCTAGGTGACCCCTTTTGATGTAATGTCATTGTAATATCACTTTATATCTTATATTTGGGAATTATGAGGCAACTCACCCCCTCATGATTAGTGATCCATTTATTATTTAAAAAAAAATCAATCTCCATCGTTGATGATATTTATATCTCAAACGCTGGATCAAATTAGTTAGAAAGTGGACATCACTCTCTCCCTATTTAAGAGTGATGGCCCTCCAATGTAAAGGACTTTTGGCTCTTGCAAGAAATAAGAGAAGAAATTGTTTTGGCTCCATAATTGTCTCATTTGTGGATGTATCTTGTGGATGTGCATTGCATCTTACCTCTATATTAGCGATTGCGTCTTCATGTTTTGTTGTCTATTGTGCTAACATTCGGCGATTGCGTCTTCATGTTTTGTTGTCTATTGTGCTAGCATTTGTGTGCAGGAATTAAACTCGATTGAGTGGGCAGCAATTGAGTGAAAACACTTTCCTTTCCTTCCCGGATCGATTCGATAAAAAGGGGTTTCTTCGTCAATTTTGGTTATCATTAGATAATAAATTTTTCTTCATCATTTTTGTGCACAGATCTGCTTTTATTTCCATTCAATCATTTTGTGACTGGATTCACTATCTTTGTGTGGCAGGAGGGATGCATTTAAGGAGATTTAAGTTTCAGCTGGAACTTGAGGACACATTTCCTATTTTATGGAGTGTGAGGAACGTCTACATCTGTTTGGCATCTCTTGAGCAAAGGTTAGCCAAATATTTTACTTCTCTATTTTCGGTACTCGTTAAGTCAATGATTATAGATAAAAAATCAAATTAAGCTTTAAAAATCTTGGCATTTCATGCATTTTGGGGTTGATTTCATGACTAGGGCGTTTATTCCTATTTGATATCTTGTAGCGAATTGAATCCTGTTAGCACAGATTTGATTTATGATTCCATTGGCATTGTTATTCACAAAACCCGCGTTAAACCCTCGATTGGGTGTGTGTACAGACTGTGCTTGTTGTGGAATCCCGATTCTCATTTGCAGGGTTTTATTTTTGTATTCTCTGTTTTATTATCATAAACCCCACCCCAACGTGTCGATTCGGTCTCATCTTGTTGTATTGCAATCTCGATCAGTTTTCGATCTGAAACCCGTATTAATCAAGAAAATCCCAAGGATCTCGAGACTTGTCTTTCCACATAGTCATATTTAAATGAGTGATAAGCTTTAAATCGATTCACCATTTAATTATTCATAAAGCATCATGTCTCTCATTTAATGGACCTCGATCTCTCACCCACGGTCTAAATCAAGTAAACCTCGGAGTTTATTCTGTCCTCTGATAGAAATAAAATTTAGATTTTAATGGCGATATCATATTGATTGTTGTGGGATGTTGATGTTGGTTGTGGAGCCTTATATTCCTAATTCAGAGATGTTATTGTTCAGTTGTGTTTGTATCCTAGTTTTTATATGCTGTGTAAGTGGACTGTACACTCATCTCAGCCGCTGTGTGGGGGATTTGTCTAGGAGGTCTAGGGGTGAAGCCCCAAAAGAATTTTTTTGGGTTGTTTGTTGGCCAACAGTTTACGGGCCCATGGTATTGGGTAGCCCGTGGTATTTTCCCATGGTAATTCCCCTTTAAAATGAAAACACTGTAATACACCATGTATTGTAGTATTGTAGAGATCTGATTGTGTAAGAGAGACTGTGAGAGAGTGAAGAGGAAGTTGCAGCGGATGTGCTGCAAGCTGTATCCCTTCATTTGCGGGATGGTATAATAATAAAAGGACATGCAATTTTTCCGTGAATGTAGCACATCTTGGGTGAACCACATTATATTGGTGTCTCTCTTGTAATGTGTTTATCTGTTTTATATTTTCATCTTGTTTATTGTTATTGCTCTGTTATCCCATTTTTCTAACAGATGATGAGTTGTAATTGTAGCAGTGTCGATTCTGCCATTTATAAAATGTGAGTCGGGTTTGGGTTTTAGAGATTCCAATTCCAAATTTTAAATTCTTCGTCTTGATAAAATAAAAGTCACAAAGGGGGTTAATTTGGTTGCATTCACGATTTTTATTGTCACAAAGGGAAGAAACTAATCTAAACCCAAGTTGACTACACAATTTGCGTTACGTCTACGGATCAATTTGGCAGGGTTTTTTACGGTTCAGTTTTGAAGGTGCTTGTAAGCTGTTAAAATTGGATTTCACATCATGTGAATTAGAACCTTTGCAAGCCATTTTTCTAATAAACGTATTTACTCCCGATTCCATTACGGTAAATTTGTCGCAGTCAAATTCGGCTGTGGATCAAGTTATGTTTGAATAGTTAAATGTTCATGAATCCACGTGTATTTCCAAAACTCTTAATTTACGAATTGGGTGGATTGGTTCATTTGTAAATTGATTTTCTTGAATATCCGAGTGGTGAATGGTATGTTTCCAAGAATTCAAGTGCATTGCATTTTGTATTAGCTCTAACCAACCATTTCCGGTGAAGTCTTTCTAATTTCATAGTATTGTCTTGTTATCATTAAGGGACTTTACAAAGGTGTTTTAAATTCATATCAACTCGGCTTGGTCATTCATGTTTGCTTTTGGTTTGGGTTATGATAAGTTTCTTTAGTCAAATCATTAATGTTATAGGTACTAAAATCGATTAATTAGACTCCATTTTTCCAATAAGAACTTATCTTGTCAAAGTCAATTTGACCATAAAATTTCAAGGCCTCATTACATGAAATTCACTTCGTCATGCTCGCTTTAAACACATTATCATCAATAGAAAGGCTGTGAGTCTAGGGTGTGTTTAAATTTTAAGATCTTTTCCCTAGCAATCATTTTTAGCTTGATCCTAAACAATAATTTAATAAATTCTTGGTCTAAGGTTTTGTCCCGGTCACCTTACACTAGATTGTAAACAATTGAGATTTTGTCTCCTAGCAAAATATCTCTCCCACAAGGATTGATCAGGGTCTCCCCCTTAGCCCACTCTTAGTGTGGGTTAAAGCGAATATTTTCTCGCTCGGAGTGACAATCGATTACTTTTCAGTGAGCTTGATTGTCTAGGGTCACCTCTTTAGCTGCCTTTCTCCTCTACCATCTTGGATAGGATCCCATCTCGGGGCATCTATAAGTTGAATGATAACATTTCTGGTGCCATTGTCGTGGAGATAGAGGCTTACCTTAGGTATTTGCGAGTGGTCCCTTTGCGTTTATCATTAATCATATCTCATTCGGTTTCAATTTATGTGGCTGCATTTCATTTTTCCCTAACTTTATCCAGTCACTTGTTTTGTTTCTTTCTCATAATCTCTTATCCTTCCCAATGACATATCCTTTGGTGAATAGGGATTTCGATTCACTTGGAAACTCCACGACGCGACTTTGTTGAGGAACGACCCTATACCCATACGTACGATCTCAGAAGTTGTAGAAACTCAGACAAAGTGGAAGGGACTCCTATTACCTACCACCGGAACCCAAACCGTAAAGATCTAAAATCTCAGTCCTCCAATTTCGTTTGGAAGATTGTGAATTCTCCTAGTTCTCCAAGTCGGATCTTAGGGTCCCCTTCGACGCAGCAAGTCCCTCCAACTCCAACACCACAATCTAGTCCAATGGATATAAACAATCAAAGCCCTCGTACTTTTGGAAATCGGGTTAGGGCATCGCCTTTAGACTTTTCCCAAATAGTTGGTTCACCCCACGATATGCCCAACAAATATTCAAGAAAATCCCTAAATTTAGTGGCAATTATGCAACCTCGATTGAGGATCACATAGATGAGATGTGGGCACACATGGAATCCTATGGGGCTGAAGAAGACGATGTTTATATGAGAGGTCTTTTCATGTCCCTTGAGGGTGAAGCTCATAAATGCTTTGACCATTTTCTTGCATCATCTATTGGTGGATATGATGCAATTGTTACCAAACTAAAGGATGAGTGGTTAGTAAAGCTAGACAGACATTTTCTTTTGAACCAACTATTTGAGATCAAGAAGAAAAAAAATGAATCTTTCCATGAGTTTAACTTAATATTTAATAAAATAGTGGCTAATATTCCTGGATATTTGGCCAAAATACCAAGCTGTACTAATCCATTACCTTAATTCTTTGGGGGATGGCATGGTTATCATCTCAAGGATAAGAATCCCGCTGGCCTAAAGATCACACAAGATAACACTAGAAGGGATGAAGCTAATGTTGCTTCCATGGGAAAGGAATTTTTTTTTATGCTTTCAATCTATATTCCTCTAGAACTGAATCCAAACCCAAGAGAGGGAAGGAATCGGTTAAAGATACAAATGACTTATTGGAGAGCATGTATGAAATGGTTAAGAATTTAACTCTCTTAACTAGAGATATTGCCAAAAGTAAGGAATTTGAGCATTGTAGATAGTCATATGGGCCCAAACCTTACTGGAATCCTCATAAAAGGCCTAAGAAGAACTCTCGCGGGCCAGACATCACCAGATCCACCTAGAATTAATTGGTCAGAAGAGCATAGAGAGGAAGATCCTGGATATCGCTCCCATTGTGATGATGTCCAAGATTTGCCTAAGAACATTAATTTGGTTGAGGATTTTGATTATGATAGTGATTTTGGGCGTGTTTTATTGAATGAAGAAGAAAATGATCATGAAACTCCTAGTCCTAGCATTCCCAATTGTGTTATTGAACAAACCCAAGAGCATGGAAAAACTCCAATCCGGATTTACCAAAGACGCAAGGATGGCCCAAATTCACCCCCTTTCATAGAAAGAAGAGATAGCGAGCAACATGGTAAAGTGAGTGAGCCAAGCCCTGTGCCTTCTAAATATGATCTGAACATCAATATAGGGAAGGAACTTGACAAAATAATGCATAGCATTCCACTAACAGAGTTGATGAAAATTCCAGCGGTTAAAGAGCAAGTAGTAGAATTCTTTGAGAGTACCCCTAATGCCAACACGGAAGGTAGTGAGAGTCAACCTCTTCAGAACCTATCCCCAAGTGATTTGGTAGAAGATGCGGAAGATCCTCTTATAAATATTTAGACAGCCCTCTACGAAAGGAAAAATGGGGGCCACCATACTTTCTATCTCACACTTCACATAGGGGAGCTCTCACTCCACAATTGCATGCTTGAATCTAGAGCTGCTATGAATGTCATGTCCTTGAAAGTAATGTAGGCCATGGGATTGGAAATTACGAGGCCCTATGGAAATGTGTGTGGCATAGAAATGATACTGGTACAAGTATTCGCTTTGATTAAGAACTTGAGAGAAGACTTTTTCTCATTCCCTGGCATATCCATGCTTATGGATGTAATGGTGATTAACTTACCTCCCGTTTATGGAATGCTCCTTTGTAGAAAGTGGTATGCCGAGTTAGCAGTTCATCTTCAGATGCTTTATCGTATGGAACAATTCCCAATTCTGATGGTGCCATGGTGAGGATTTATCATGAGCCTTTCTATGAAGGACATTTGGAGAAATATGAAGATGGGGTTAGGAATTCCGTTGACCAAGGTGAGTTGCTTCTTGAAGGAATTTTCATGGTCATGGGTAATCAGGATGGTGACCAACATGGTGATGAAAGAGGGGAAATTTGGAGGTCATTTAGGGATCCTGATTCATTAGAAGAGGAAGAGGATCGTGCTAAGTTCATTCGAAGGTTTAACCATGAGATGTATATGCGAGAGATTTTTCGAGGAATGCTTCATAATCCTCCCATAAATAATAATGTGCATGCCCCTGAAGAATTTAGTCATGTTCCCGATTCTACAATAGTTCAAGGAGAAGATGAAAATATTATGCCTAAAAATGAATTAGAAGCTAGACTAGAGCAAGTGAGGCAAAGCGGACATATCCTTATTGAAGATAACATCCCTTCGCTTGAACAAAGAAATTATAGAACAGTAAGGGAATTTTTGGTGATTGTTGATAGGAATTTAGAGAGAGAAAGAAGGGGGATTCCTCTAATTTTTCCATTGGAAAAAATAATGCTCTTGAAAATTCTTCGAATGAATCAGCTCCTGCAAGTGACCCACCTCCTCCCCCTTCATCTCTGCTCCAGGGTCATCGTGATGAAGAATTTATGAACCCTTCCCCAAGTGTAGATAATTCCTCGAGATTTCCTAGTTTCCTTTTTTCTTGTGAAGAAGATGCCTCACATGACGAAGGAGGTAGCATTGAAATAGACATGTCTCATTATTTTGTGCCCATCCCTTCAGGAGAAGGATCTAATTCTAGGCCAGATGCATCGTCAAAAACTTCTTCCTTGTATGCCAATTTGGATCGAGATTTTGGAAATTTTTGGATGGTAAATGAATTCAAAAGGATGTTACACAACCTTAGTCTAGGGATGTAGAAAACGAATCTATGGAGAGAAATGAAACCCCTGAGGTGTTGATAGGGAGGATGGTGGACCTATGAGGTTTGATGTTGTGGAACCCATTGAAAATTGTAGAATTCAACATCATATTTTGCAAGGAAACACAGATGTGCCTGTTATCACCTAAACTGTAGTTACCCCTGTGGATGTATCCATTAATTGATGGCAATAGGGAAGGGCAACTCAAAAGGTGCAACCACGATCGTCTCGACCTCTAATAGATGGTTGTCATGCCAGTCGAGGCAACCTTCACTTTATGTTATCTAGCCCAAACAACAAAAGGGGAGACCCGGTCTACTCCCGACAGGGGAGTTCAAACCAAGACACCAAATCAAGTTATTACTAAGTGAAGTAGGGTGTATGGTTTATCCTAGACCTAAGGATGAAGTCACAAGATAAGTGAGGGATTCAATGATGTGATGTGAGAAAATCCACTGCCTTGGGAACTGTGTCCAATGTAGGGTAGTTTAGGGGTTGAATTGGGGCTAACTAGTACAAGTGACAAGCTTGATCATGAGACATGAAAACATCAAAGGGTTTAGTCCACTGAACAAGGATCAAACCACAAGTTAATCCAACAATCTAGGAAAGTCGAATTGACTTGAAGAGAGATCAGTGCCTTGGGAATTGGGATTAATGGAGTCAAGAAGAGATTAACTTATGGTTGATGATTCCTATGGCATAAGACAAGCGTGCTATTAAAGGTTTGATGGATGAATAAGTCTAGATCCAAGAGTTGATGGTTTGACCTAAGTGGACCGCAATCCCTTAAAACAAGGAATGCTATCCCCAAGGCAAGATTTCACAAAGTGACCCACTAGACCTAGGTTTTGAATTGTGCTCGTTCCAAATCCACCAAAATCTCATGTACCCATGTCCTAGAAGTGGACCAACTCCACTCTCCCAGGAAGTGCGACTTTGCCCAAGGAGGGTAAAAGGTAGGGTAAATGGGATCAAGACAAGTCCAATGACATCCAAATTTTAGATTCAAGTAGGTTAATCAAGTGAGAATGTGGATCTACAGTTTCAAGGAAATCCAATGGTTAGATCTTACTAGATCTGAGTTTAAAGATACCAAGTGGTCCAAAATGGGGATTAAATCCCTTAAAATGTGGAATAGGGCCCACAAGGTAGAAATTGCCAAAGTAACAGTCTAGGGGTAGGTTTTAGGACGTGTAGATCATGAATCAATTGAAATCTCAACTACCATGTACTAGATCTAGGTCAACTCACCCTCACCAAGAAGTGCGCCCTTGCTTGGAGAAGCTAAGTTGGCTTGGGAAGAGGGTCAAATGGAGGCCAATCCTCACCAAACTATAGATCTGGGATGCCGTGGATACTACAGAGGTGGGTTTTGAATATCTTACCCAAGGAACCACTAGATCTTAGTAGATCTGAGAAAATGTAGCAATGAGGGTTTTGATTAATTAGGGTTTTATCAATTATGTGTTTGTGCCAATGGATTGGAATCAAGATAAGAGAAACAAACCTGTGGATCTTACCTGGGTAACCTTGTAGATGCCTTGATGATGATGATCTATGCAAACCCGATCAATTTGAGAAGATTTGAGGTAGTTTTCAATGAAGTCGATTTAGTCCAAGAAGCTAACGCGCCCTCTCTCCTGCACAACAAACGTCAATAATATCAGATTTGATGCAATCAAGAGATAAGACTAATGCCACAAGAGAAGTAACATAAAGATAGCATAGATCACAATGATACTAATGATAACCACTTGATACAAGCGAATTCCAAAGAGATCGATTTGAAGAATCCTTGCAAAATCGCCCTAGTTGAAGTCGCCCTCCTGTAGACAAGACACAGATTTCCAAAAAAGATAGATCTTACCACAAATTCCCAAATGCTAGGATGCAATAGACTTTCCAATCACCATTTAAGAACACCAGATGCAAAGGAGACCACAAGAGAATTTTTCTATATCAAGAATCCAAGAGCCAAAGACCCCTTTACAATGAGAAACTCTCTCCTTTAAATAGGAAGGAGAGGCATCAAAATCCTAACCACTTTTTGAATGAGTGGCTCAGATTAAAAGATACAAATGTCTAATCAATGGTTGAGATGAGCTCAACAATAAAATACATGGATCACTAATAAAATATAACCATAAGTGGACAAAATCGCCCTAGGAGAGGGGAATCCCACCAAATCATGATGACAAAATATAATAAGAAGCTCATGGCGGGTCCAAGGGGTAATTTTAGACACCCTTGGTCAATCCCCATAGCACAATAATAATAAAATAGTCATCAAAGTACCAAATCATGCCTCTATGGACAAATCGTGGGCCTTAGGAGGCCTCAAAAATCATCAAAAAATGCCATAAGTGATGGATGTGGGTCCCGATGAAGCTGAAACTGCTGGAGAAGGTGTGAAAGACATCCCACTCATCATCACTGATCATCCCATGCCAAAACTTTACCTCGGTAGCCCAAATCGAATTCCTCTGTAGCCATTTCTACCAATCCTGAAATGCCTCGGGAAGCATGTAACTGCCCCAAACTGCCTCCTAGAGTGCCTGCGCTGTCAAGGTGAGGGCACCAGTGTGTCCGGGAGGGGGGTAATATGGTAAAAACAAGTGGCTGGACCACCCCCTCCAAGCACAATACCCTAGGTCAACCAAATAAAAACCATCTCTGCTCTGACAGGGTCTCCGATAGACCAAAACTGCACTGGGATAGTCTACTGAGGCTCAATCATCACTGTAACTGCCCGGAACTAAAAACAGACTGTCTCATTGGACTCAGAAGGTCCAAATCTATCCAAGATGTGTACTCATACACCATATGAATCTCTGCATAATCATATAATATATCCCATATACCTGAACAGGTGAAATAATAATAATCTGTAAATGATCAAATAATGCTGAAAACCATAAATCATCATCATAACCCTGTATCTGCTGCATAGAACCATCATGTAAATGTACATGGACCATATATCATCTATCCGTATCATCACAAGGTCCAACCATCTTATGTCCTGTGATTGACCTTGGTCAAACTAGGTTTAACCAAGTCAATATCACCAAATATAACTCAGACTGTCATCAGAAGCTGCTGCAAAGTGTCAAAGATTAATGCATGCTTTACAACTTATTCAAATAAAATTTATAACACAAAGTAATCATAACTGGCAATCTAAATCCAAATATATAATGTCATTAATTATTATTATAACTCAGACTAGACTTTCAGGACCATACTCACTTCATAGTTGTGATCAATTTGCTAGTGAAGGGTGAAGGATAAAATAAACTGGCTAGGATAAATGATGACTTGACTGACTTAACGTTGTGACACTTTGGATATGGGAAAGGGAATACACACCATAGTATATACTGAATGAGCAACAACACAGGGAATGGCGGTGTCTCACAAATGGATGAGTTGTTCAAAGAGGGTTTATTCACCTTTAACAGATGCGCACAATCCATAATACAAATGAGGTCAGGAATTGTTTTGATATAGTATTTAAGTTCCATTGCTTTTTGGACCTGAAGTTTCCATAGCCTTTGATCTATATGTGTTTATAAACACATTGCATAGATTTACATTTATTTAGGGTTTTTGTTGTAGGTGTGTTTTTAAGGCACTTGTTTACCTGAGCACTTCTAGGTGTGTTTTTTAGGCACTTGTTTACCTGAGAACTTTAAGGCATTACAATTCACAAAAGATATAACATTTTATTTCATAGCCACTTTCATTTGGCTTGCCTTTCATTCATGTGTGTTTAAAAACACATTGCATGAACGAGCTTTTCATACAAGATATAACATTTCGTTTTCCATACTTTGTATTCATGGCAGCACTAAAAGTTTTAGGTTTAGCCAACACAACTTTAGTGACTAGGGGAATTCACAAGGAAATCCAACTCACCATAGGTAAGTTTTATCACCAACTCAGAGCCGAGACACAATAAATAGGGAAGCTCATCCAATACAGAGGCTACAATGGGGAAAAGTCCTCCATGCCACTAGTCAAGTAGTAAGTCAGGGTGATAAACTAAAAGATAGGTAATGGATGGATGAAGACAATGAATAATGGAGCCAACACTAGCAAGCCAAGGTATGGTGGAATGATCACCTCTATTCTCCCTAAGGAGGGTAAAACCAATGAGTATGAATAGTGAACTTCTAAGTCTGAGTAGGGACAATATAATATATATAATAAGATCAACCAGGTCCACATATCTATATGATCGCCAGATCATGACACTAAGTGCTAAGACATGCTATAAGAATAAACATAAAAGCAATATAACCACAACACTATGATATACCTGCTGAGTCATATACCTGAATGCTCATCATCTGAACCATCATCTGTCCTCTGAAACTGCTGCTGAAACTCTAGGCACTACTGACTGCTCTGTACAAATGGTATAATGGCTACATCGGTCATCTCTCTGAGTGTCCTGAGACTCAGTCATGGCATGGGGCATACAACTGCTGTCCAAATCTGATAGTGATCCAAATAGATGCTCATCTCAGCATCTCAATGTAAGGGAACTGGCTGAATAGTGTACTGGAATCAGAAAAATAATGTATGGTAGCCCGGCTACTATTTATGTGATAACAGTGCCTTTGTCTGTCTGCCATGAAATCCATGTGATCCCTTCGAGAGTAAATCAAAGGCGATACAATTATGGTGTCCAATTTGTTTTGCAAAATCGTGCATATCATTATATATCACAAGGGATAGGTAGCTTATGGATTGATCCTTTTACAGTGGAACATTTTGATGGTCATCTCTGTTATTTGTCCACTACTAATGGGTACCAATTCCGCATTCCCATTCATGACACTCACCTGCAGGACTATGTCCCATGCATGACCTAGCAATGGTCCTTCTCCTGGTAGCTTAGGTAGGAAACTGAATAAGCTCACTTGAGCAGTAACATTAGAGTTCTTTATTAGTTTTCATGAGTTTGATTTTGAATGGTTTTGTGCCTAAGTTTTTTTTATTTCTATTAGATTAGACGTTTGTTTTCTGCTATTTCCTTTCAGTAGTTAGTTTCAACATTTTATTTCAGTTTTATTTTATGCATATATTTCTGACGCTTGATTTGCAGAGGATTGGTAGAGCATTTGTGATGTGAAGGAATAGGTGTGGATCTGAAGATGAAGCAGATACTCGGAAGCATGTTCATGGATTGATGAGAGCAGTTCTACGGACCAGATATTTCTGAGGTTCTCAAGCACTCTCTCCCTTAGAGCACTTGTCCCGGCTGCAGCCAGATGTTGTCACATCCATAGTAGCAGGGCTACCGTGATGCAAATCAGGTCTGTCAGAGGCATGAGCTAGTCCTTTGGTTGAGTTGAGCATTTTTTTTATCCAGTGGTGAATAATTTCTTAGAGCCTGCAAAGTAATCCAGCAATATCCCATCTTGTGACTTGGTCTTGCATGAACCCATTGAGAGGACTTGGTTTAGCTATGGTTCACTTGGCAGAGCAAGCAACTAATATGCTGTCTCTTGCCCATGAGCAGTTAGAGTTGGTTTCCATGCTTATATTTAGGTGTAGGTATATGGCTGAGCATTTTGTGATTTTGGCAAGGGAAAGCAGGTCACAAGCAAAGTTATCTTTTGACATTAATGTCAACATTTTTTGAAAGTGACCATGGCTACTCTAAGAAAATCAATTTGGATAATGTTTGGCTAAGGAATGGTTTGGGATGACTTATTTTGATGTGTTATGGCTCCATTGATCATGTTGCATGTTTATAACTTGATGAAAGGTTGATTGTCATGGGTTTCTCATCATTGTACCTTGTACCTTGATAAAATGATGTATTATGCCCCTAGGTGGCTAAGTTGTGGCCCCTAGGTGGCCTCTTTTGATTTGATGTCATGTAATATCAATTTATATATTATATTTGGGTGTTATGAGGCAACTCGCCCCCCTCAAGATTAGTGATCCATGCATTATTTTAAAAAAAGTCAATTTCCACCATTGATGATCTTTATATCTCAACTGTTGGATCAAGTTAGTTAGAAAGTGGACATCACTAGACTCCATATTTAAGAGTGATGACACTCCAATGTAAAAGACTTTTGGCTCTGGCAAGAAATGAGAGAAGAAACTGTTTTTGCTCCATAATTGCCTCATTTGTGGATGTATCTTGTGGATGTGGATTGAATCTTGCCTCTATATTAGTGATTGCATCATGTGTTGGTGTATATTGGGATAACATTTGTGTGCAGGAATTAAACTCAATTGAGTGGGCAGTGATTTAGTGAAAACGCTTTCCTTGACTTCCTGGTTCGATTCGATAAAAGGGGGTTTCTTCGTCAATTTTGGTTATCATTTGATAATAAAATTGTCGTATCATTTTTGTGCATAGATCTGCTTTTCCTGCCATTCCCATCATTTTGTGACCTGATTCACTATCTTTGTCTGGCACGAAGGGTGCATTTAAGGAGCTTTAAGTTTCAACTAGAACTTGAGGACGTATTTCCTATTTTACCGAATGTGAGGAACGTTTACATCTATTTGCCATCTCTTGGCATTTCATGTATTTTGGGGTCGATTTCTTTACTGGGCGTTTATTCATGTTTCACAGGCGTTAGTCCAACCCTCAGTAGTCTTGTTGACAGATCATTTACGTTTGGTTGACTTTATATTTGGAATCGATATGTTGTAGCCAATTGAATCCTGGTCACGCGGATTTGATTTTATTCCATTGGTGTTGTTATTCACGATTTTTATTGTCACAAACTGAAGAAACTAAATCTAAACCCAGTTCATATCTGAAACCTGGTCTTCGTTTCCATCATAGCCGACTGCACAATTTGTGTTTCCTTTACGGATCAATTTGGAAGGGTTTTTTACGGTTCAGTTTGGAAGGTTCTTTCTAATTTCATAGTATTGTCTTGTTATCATTAAGGGACTTTACAAAGACATTTTAAATTCATATCAACTCGGCTCGACCGTTCATGTTTGCTTCTGGTTTGGGCTATGATAAGTTGCCTTAGTCAAATCATTGATGTTATATGTACTAAAATCGATTAATTAGACTGCACTTTGCCCAATAAGCACTGTTCTTGTGAAAGCCAATTTGTCCATAAAATTTCAAGGCCTCATTACATGAAATTCACTTCATCTTCCTCGCTTTAAACACATTATCATCAATAGCAAGGCTCTGAATCTAGGGTGTGTTTAAATTTTAAGATCTTTTCCGTAGCACTCCTTTTTACCTTGATCCTAAAAAATAATTTAATAATTTCTTGGTCTAAGTTGTTATCTAGGTCACCTTACGCTAGATTGTAAACAGTTAAGATTTTGTCTCATGGCAAAAGATCTCTCCCACAAGGATCGATCAGGGTCTCCCCCTTAGCCCACTCACAAGGATCGATCAGGGTCTCCCCCTTAGCCCACTCTTAGTGTGGCTTAAAGCGAAGAGTTTCTCACTCAGTGAAACCGATTACTTTTCGGTGAGCTTGATTCTTTAGGGTTACCTATTTAGATTCCCTTTCCCTCTACCTTCCTAGACAGGATCCCATATCGAGGCATGTATAAGTTGAGTGATAAAAGGTCCTCTTTACCCTCTCGTGATGCCTGATACTTTGGTCTAATGCCTTCCTTCTGTTCTCATCCAATTCAATTATCTAATTTACTCTGTCCTGCATGGAATCCTCTTCTGAACCATATTCCTGAAGCATTTGATACACGATACACTAATACGTGGAGGTGGATGGGCAAGGAGACAATTAAACCATACACCAGCTCAAAAGGGGTCTTTCTAGTTGCACTTTTCTTAGTTATTCTATCAGCCCAAAGTGCAAACTTAATTTTACTATCCCAAGACTTTTTGTTATTCCCCACCATTAGGATCGAAAGGACTGGTTCGCACATTGCCATTCATTGTGCATTCAAGGTGTTTTGCGCTCCTCGCTCTCGGTGTAATATGGCCCAGGAAGTCGTCCGAGAACCCATTTCGACTTGCTCAGCCTTTGCTGTTTTGTGCTCCAGCTCGGGAGCTCTGTGCTTCGGTGACTTAAAAGCATTACAACGAGCTCAGACGAAGACACCGTGACTTGTTGGTGCGTTGAAGAATCTTGGCAAGATTGAAATCATGGTGCATGAGAGACTAGGTTCTTCTAGCAGGTGAGGTTATGGGCGACATGCATGCTCACAGGAAATCGGTGGAGTTGGCATAGCTCGCCACCTTGCAGCAATGACGGACACTGTGATGGTTATCCACAACGATATCAAGGACATGGAGGAGGATATGCAAGCCAAGATTTTTGAGGTTCGCGACAGAGTACAGACCATTATCGAATGATGTGCAAACATAGTCAAGTTATTCCATTTTCCTTTTCCATTGCTAGCCACCATCAGGGAGGATGGTGTAATTCACTATGGACCAGAAGCGGAGGTTGCGGCCGTTCGCAACGCCCTGAGAGGAGAATGACCCAATGACTAATATCCCGCCATCCAAAGAGGAAAACCAACCCGTGAATGTGGCTGACCTAGTGAAGAGGGACGATATCTAGTAGGCTAGCACTAGTGGCATCAAGCATGAAACCCCAAGCAACGATGTGGACACATGTGAGCCTCCAAAAGTCGAACAATCTATGACCATGCCAAGTAGTTCCCTTCTCTTATATTTTTTTGTCAATTTTGAATTGGTTTGATGGAAATCCATTTGACTATAGTAGATAGTATGCTTGCATAATTTTGTCTTTTAGAGCTTTAGAAAAACTCAGAGCCTATCAGTCATGTTTCACGATGCTAGGGAGTCTTTTTGTCTTTTAGCTTTTTAGGTTTCAATATTCTGATTCGGGGTTGTTTTCTCTTGATGGGAGGCCTTATGACTTTAAATCCAGGTTGTTTTCTCTTGATGGGAGGCCTTATGACTTTAAATCCAGGTTGTTTTCTCTTAATGAGAGAACTGCCTGGACTATTTCTAGGTAAATGTTTTATGTGATATAATGTAAGTATTAATTTACAAAAAAATGGTTAGTTATTAATTTTTAATTTATATGAAAATATGAACTTGTAATATTCATTATTTTAATTTTTTTAATTATAATTATTTTAAAGAAATACATTTTGTATTATTAAAATGAGTGAAGTATTTTAATTTTTTAGTTTATTTTATCTTTATTTTTAAGATTTGAGATAACAATTGTTATTTTATGTATTTGTGTGTTGCTGGAAAATAGTTTAAATGATGACAAGGTAAGTTTCACATTTTCTCCAATTGAGTTTAAATCTTCAATGAAACATTATTCTATTGTGATAAGGCTAGAAGGGTGAGCATTACCCTTGAGTGAGATTCCCAAATGGAGTGTGTTTTCCAACATCTTGATCCTTAGTAAGTCACAAGTTATTAATATAGCTAGCTTGTGAATTGTTGAATATATTATTGGATTATAATGACAGTCAGTTAAATTTAAAGCTAAACTTCATCCAATTATTAATTCCCATAATTAAAAAAACAATTATATTTTATATTTTTGTCAATGCAAAATCACCACAAACCATGATACTTAATTAAATTCTATGATATTCTTAGCATTTCATTGCCCTTCCCCTATTTAACATTAAATAATGCTTTCATCCCCGATTGTACTTATATGTAGCTTTAAGGGTCTATGTGTCAATGACTAGTGTGTAAACAATATAATAATTTCACCTCCCATTCCATTTAATTCATCATTAAGAAAGAATCCTTTCTTGGGTGCCAAATTAGGTTGTAAAAGGTTTTATGGATTTTATCTCATTTTCGGTGTTTTTAATGACCTGACCTCATAGGTTTTCGGATTTGATTAATTCCAAGCTTAAGATGGAAGAGAGTGGTCACCTCGTCTTTTTTTCTTCACCTCAAACCATTTTTTTGAGTATTTATTTGAATGATTCCATCGATGAATCATGGGCAAGTTTTGTTAAGGTTTTGGAAAATACACACTAGTTTCCTTTTCTAAGATTGAGGAAATAAAATGGAAGAATTTGTTTCTAGTTTGGGGCTAGCTAACCACATTTCCAAGCTAATTTTTTTATTTTAGTTTTGGTTAACTCAATTGATCATGTATTTCATTTTTTATCCTTAGGTTTCTTGTCTCCAATGTTCCTTATGAACAAATCTATGTACAATGTTCTTTCAATCTTAGGGTTTATTACCATGGGTTGGCCCATAATTTGATAGTGGATGCACATTTAATCATGTGAATATAAACTCAAAAAAACTTTTCAACCATTAATCAACAATTATAACCAAGATGAGGAGAGTTAGAGGACTTAGCGGTAATACTCTACCACTACTTGTCTCCTACAACTAGTGCTCATCTGCTCCCCGACAATCACAACCCCAAGTATTCTCTTAAGCGGGCTAAGGAGCCATGCTCTCTTCCTCATGTCCCACTTGACCAATGTGTTCTCTAGAATAACCCCACCCTACTAACTCCTGAGTAGTTGAAAATAACCAAGGTGAAATGGTGAACCAACTCTATAACCCAACAATAATCCCACTATGGTAGGATTGTATCAATCGCAATTTACCTCCAACTAGTGGAATTTGGGATCTATTCCTGTCTCATATGCCAACCAACTTGAAGGTTGACAAATCCCTCCATTTTCTAACCAAATCAAAGGCCGAGGAATTAGGGATTAGAAGCTCCCTCTCTTGTCTACCAACCAAGTTAAAGGTCTTTGGTAATCACAAGATCTAGGCCACAATCAATTAGAGAACCTCACAACCTAAGCCCCAATTGTAACTCTCAGCAAGGGAAACCCTTCCTCATGCATAATCTCAAAAACAATTATGTAGCTTCTCCTTAATCACCTTTTCCTCCTTGAAATCATAATCAAATGGGTAGGAAATTCTTAGTGTAAGAACGTATCCTTGATATTTGGAAATAGATTGCTCATCTTGATGGTAGTACCAGATACTCAAGGGAGGTTTAGCCAATCATATCTTTGATGGAGGTAATAATTTTCTTAAACTTTATAATTTTAATATCAAATCAAATTGTTATAAAACACTCATTTAATTAATTTTAAATTAGATACTCAATGGAGGTATGTTAACCCAAAAGTATTCTTTGGGTTCAGTATGATATTTTACATTCATCACTTTCCTAAGTCAATAAAAGGGTTTCTCTAGGAAACCTTTCAAACTCTAGTTCTAGTCAAGTAAGGTGGTAGGATTCATCCTTATTATGTCTCTTTCCCCATTGAAGAGTATCAGAGGGTCACATTCACTAATTATTCCCAACATGTAGTGATTTATTAGGCACTAAAATAGCATTATTGGTAATTGTGATTTGTTAATTTGAATAAAATTAACAAATCAGGTAATTGTGATTTGTTAATTTGAATAAAATTAACAAATCAGGTAATTGTGATTTATCGCATATATTCATTATTTACTGAAGATAATTTGAATATGATCATTTGCAATAATTTTATTTTAGGCATATTTTATCTAATTAACATACTCTCATTATATACAATGAATATTGAAAATGATCTTTCGTGTATCGAACACCATCTACATAAATTTCCTATTTGCATATCAGAAGAAAAGATATAAATTTGCAAAGCCATCATAAATGAATTCCCATGAGAGTATTATCATGCATATTGTCTACCTTATGATGTTTGTGTTGATTCATGATCACATATTTTGGCCATTATAATCAACCATGGTGAATGAGAACAAAAAAAATGATTGCAAACATGATATTGAATGCACCATGCACGAGTACATTCATCATTGCTAGATCTATTAGGCCCACCAATAAAAATTTCTACAAGCCTACTTGACACCTACTTTCCTATCAACTACAACTAGAAGAGTATGATTAGAAAATAATTGATTGTGGCTTAACCACACCATGCATCTTTATGCCACCCCCTGTTGAGACACAGGTGGTTTTGGCTAGAATTTGAAGCAATCTTAGGAAGTCTATAGTTTCCCATGTTGTTTATCTTGTGCTTATGCATCAGGTACCTAGTCATAGCCATGCTCTCTATGGGGGAAAGCCCCACTTCTATGAGGAGAATATGATAGGGTGTATTACTTTTAATTTTAAGGTTATAAGTTATAAAACATTTATGGATTTGCTCAATTTTTCTCCAAGATTCTTTGGTGCCACATGGAATCATTTCATCTTGACCACTAGTCAACTACAATTATAAATGGTTCAACCATCTACTGCTATAAAGGATTTTGATGAAGAATATAATAGGCCATTAGGTGCACCTGCGGGGAAGATGAACATTTAGTTTTTAATGATGATGATTAGGAATGTAATAAAGTTACTTCAAATGCCAATAATAAAGTACACATTTTAGTTTGTGCATGAATATTATGTTCACATTTTGTTGAACATCTTGAATATGATCTTTAGGTGTCAATTGTTTATTATTGTTTAATGTTTCATTGTTAAAACAATTTATTACTTCCATTAATTATTAATATATGGTTATGGCTATGGTTTTATTGTTTATTTTGTTATTAGGTATTGGATGATGACGAGAAAGGATAAGTATATACTGAGTGGGAATGCGTACATTGTTGATTTCCATTGAATAATATTATTTGAGGTTCTTTCTTCTCTATTTTTGGTGGAAGCATAAGCTATTTCTTCTCTATTTTTTATTGAAAGCACCTATTTCAAATATAACTCTTATATTGTTATGTAGACCATTTTTTTAATTGATGTTTGTATTCAAATGTAGTTTATAGAATGAGAATGAAGGGAACTGAAAACATTTATCCCTGTTTGAGAATTGAGTTAATGGTTTTTGTGTGAATTTTTATTAGCTATGCATGTATTAGTTGAATTTTAGGGTTTAATATGGTTAAAGGATTTTGATGCTTTTTCTAATATGTTATTAATGAGGTGGTGAAGCTCAATCTTAGGGAAATAAATTATGTTCTCATTTATTGAATGTTGTGTTTGAATATGATTTTTACCATTTTTATCTTATATATGCAAATTTTATCTAGTTAACAACTTAACATACTGCTATTTATGTTATAAGATGATTGAAAGGCATTGACCATGGGAAGGTAATCTGATATACGACCATTTATATGTTAATTATGATAAATGTTTATTGATGTCCTAATGCAATGTTTATTGTTGATGTTATGCTTTTTTATTCTTTATAGGTTTCCACATCGCCTTTTGTGATCATGACAATTTACACTTCTTTAATGATCCAAAGCCCCTTGGTTATGTTACAAAATATGTTAATTCTTAAGTTGTTGAACTTAAGGGCTTGATGGTGGTTGAAGCCACTACAAAAAGTGATTAAAGAATACAATTCTTTCTTTCAAGAATTCAGTAGTTCTAATGTATGTATTTTTTAAATTGGATTCAATCGGTTACATTAATGAATACAACATATCGTTTTTGATGAATCCAAGTGCTTGACATGGAGTTGTATTTTTACAATCCTTCTTGAGAACATATGAACCATGCATTGGGAGTAAAAAACTTGCATCTATTGTTGGAGCTCAACTCCTGTTGTGCTTGCTATGGATGCCTTTACTCCTAGTATCACTACTAGTGCCCCTGTATCGACCTATCTACTATGAACTTAGCTAGTACTACCCTTGCCTCTACTCTTATGCTTCCTTCATAAGATGTTTATATGAGTCCTAGGATGTAGGGAATAATCATCAATAGCACTAGGGAGTTACCACTTTCATTACAACATACCAACTAAACTATTCCTAGTGAAGGGATTAAAATTCCATGGTAATTACTAATCCATTAACATATTTTCATTTTAAACAAAAAATGATATTTTTATGATGATCATATTTATATAATCATAATATATGATTGAAATTCCAGGGAATAACTTGTTCTATGAATAGTTTCAAGAAAATGTGTTTTCTCTTTTTGCACCAATAATTAGAAAAGAGTTGACAAAACACATGACCATTATGTTCAGTCTTGTATTCAACCAAAATTTGGTTCAAACCATGCTGGGGAAGTACTTGAAATTGGCGCAAGACAATTATCATACTAGTTTCAATCGCTATCCCAATTACTAGCATCCCGGATTAACTCCCATAGGAGTAATTGATGATCCAGAGGAGAAGAAGATGAAAAAAGAGGGATCCTTTTGGAAAATATTTGGAGAGATACAAAGGTATATATAATCATATGACATACAATGATATTATAACTAACACTTGACCATATCGATTAAATAACATTAACATGCACTTCATACTTTTTGCAGGCTCAAAGACAATATGAAGGCTACACATGCCAAATTGGATACGCTTGGGTAACACAAAGTTGGCCCAGAGTTATATGTTAAAGGTAAAGGGATATATGTAAGTACTAAGATTCAAATGTTATTGTTATTGATATTTTCAACTATAATTTAATATCTTTCCTTACTAAATTGCATTCTACTATGGCATGTAGTCAACTGACTTTGTCATCATGCCCATTGCTAAAGATATAAATTTTTCCTTGACAAGAGGGTATAAATCCCTGGTTGAAATGAAAAAAAGCAAGGATGATAACATTTATATTGTCAATGGGGAGGTATATAAGTCCAATCATTTTTAATAGTTAATTATAAACAACTTTAGTTTTTTTAGTTATACAATAACTATAAATGCTATTAGAGGCAATACATGAAGATTTCATTATGGATTAGGAGCTAGTTTTAGAGACTTAAAGAATTGATAAGGTAGAGTATAACCCTAATGCACCAGGTACCATGAACAAAGTCACTATAAAATTACATTTTTTTGGTCCATGATAAATGGTTTGCTTTAATTGTAATTGACGTGGATCCTACTTGGACACCTACATGAAGATATCTCTTTCATTCTCAGTAGTACATGAAGATTTCATTATGGATTAGGAGCTAGTTTTAGAGACTTAAAGCATTGATAAGGTAGAGTGTAACCCTAATGCACCAGGTAACATGAACGGAGTCACTAGAAAATTACAGTTTTTTTGGTCCATGTATAAAATAAATGGTTTGATTTAATTGTAATTGATGTGGATCCTACTTGGCCACCTTCATGAAGATGTATCTTTCATTCTCAACAACCACTGGAATCAAGAGGTTGGAAAGAGTGGCAGGAAGAAAATGCCAACATCAAAATTATGGACATTCTAACAAATAAAAAAACCTATAAGCAAATATTATAGTAGAGATTTTTTTTTGTATGATTGACAAATTTTGTTGTACACTAGGTGTACTTTTTGTATTGTTTTATGTACCATATGACACTATTATAAATGTTCTTTATTTTTAACTTTTGTTCTATCTCTTCACCACTATGATGTATGTTGATCATTGTTTAGTAATTAAAATAATGGGTATGGATAGATGAGAGTGACGCGAGAAGAGTGGGGGGGATATGAGCTTCCATCTTCTCATGGTTGGCCTTTTTAGTAGATAGTAAAGTATGCTCAAGCCAAGAAGACCAAGGTGGTAATGTAACTCCCACATCATCAACCAATTAATGATTTTAGTCCTTAACTATTTTATAAATAGGTTTTCATTGAGTTCTTATATTCTCTTCTTTTTATGTCATAAGCATATCAAATTACATGGTGATCAATCTTTGTGTCTTTTGTGTCATACCTTATTTTTGTGTCTCTATGTTTAAATGATGGTTTTGTTTTGTTTAAGAACAATTACTTTTGTACCTTAACTAAATAACTAATTATACTTAATGCTCAATAATTTATTAAGTTAATTTGTATTTGTTTGATTTTAAATCCTTTAATAGACCTTACTCTATTGGTACCACTCTTTGAGTATCTAAGTAATCAAAAGGTTGATTACAAGGGGAAATCCACTAACATTGTCAACTGAATACTTATAATCAAGAAATTCCCTCTCATGAAGGGTTTTATAGAATATTTGAACACAATCATGTATACTAATTTCTATGTTATATTGGACTACCTACCACCAAGGATGCCATCAGAGTTTAGAATCTTTCAATTACATATGAAATTTTTTAGGAGAGGATATTGTTGTTTGAATTCATTGTCAAGTTTTCATCCTAGGTATAGTCTATGTGGGATTAAGAGAGACATTACAACTCTTTTAGTTATCTTTATCATTTCCATTTTGTCCAAATTTTTGGCAACACATAGAATCTTGATGTTCTTTCCATAGTACACACCAAACCACTAAAATCACTATGTAACTTATCTATAAATAAGAGTTGTTTAATGACATGCAATGGGGTTGTGGTTTTAGGAGTTTTGCCACTACAAGAGAATGGAATAAATAAGTGCTCCTATACCATATTCTAGTATTGTTTTTGTATCTTTGGCACTCATAACAGTTATACCATATGACCTTGGTATTGGTCCTAAGGTGTACAAAAGCTTGTGCACCTAGGAGTCTTCAAGAATCCCCGCCATATCCCATTTATTTGTGCAGTTGTCAATGTGGATCAAATGATCCTTATTTCCTTGGTAGGGTTCATGGAACTCAATATGTTCACCACCCAACAGGGACACATATTATAGTTTTAATTGAGGATGGGGCACAACCCTATGGATTATTGTATATTATAATTTGGCCTAGCTTGGTAGGTTATCTTTATTTGTGGCCCACCAATAGGATAGATTACCCTTTATAGTAAGTTCCAAGGAAGGCAATTTTTTATCATCTCCAACTTTGTACCTTATTTCTTTTAAAATTTCTTTGACATTACCAATCCCTTCATAAAGGTATTATCATGATGCATTATAATTATTTTGATAAAATAAATTAAGAGGACTAAAACCCAATTTAGTTGCAATGGTGAGTAGTCACAATGTCTATTCCTAATCAAAATTTCTAGAAGAGGCACATGCGACTCATAATTATGTAATTTGAAGTAGTTTAGACTCAAAGGATTTTGTTACTAATTTTCCCTCATCAACAAGTATGATAAATACATGGAAATGGGTTATGTACAAAAGGTTTTTAAAAAACACCCCAAAGAGATATAGTTTCATGGAATGCATTGATTGCAAGGCATATTTAGAACACAAGTTTAGATGAGGCATTTTGAATCTATTTTATTAATTGCCATTGGATTCTATACAATCAACCTTCATTACATGGAATATAATTCTTATAGTGTGTATCCAAAATAGCAAAGGAGACGAGGTAGTGAAATACTTTTAAAAAATGAGTTTTGTAGGGATAAAACCAAACATAATTTAATGAGTTGTGATGATAATTGGATGTGCTTATAATAGGCATCCTACAAAGATATTTTATCACTATTGTCCTCCCAGCATGTAGTCAATTATATTGTTTTCATTAACAAGGCAAGTAAATCCATGACCAAATTTTTAGACATGAATATAGATAATATATTTTAGCGGAAAGTTTCCTTTGAGAACATAGCCGTATTAATATTTCCAATGTCTAATTTCTTATTGTTATGTTGATATCAATGGAAAAACTATTTAACAATGTGAGATTAGATGCACCTAATTATTACTTGAAATTTGAAATTAAGGTAATGAGACAATTCTACAGTTTTGAATGACTAATTAGGAAAGGACACAAAAAATGAGCATAAACTCATAATGTTGCATTGTTGAAACAATATTGATGGGGAAAACCAAAACCAACCTCAAATTTTTGATGTTCACACACACACACACACACCTATGTCGCTTAACCAAATTTTAAAACTTTGCATGTACAATTGAAATGTCTACCTTACATCGTTTAAGTGATGTCACATCGATCTCACAACGTCCAATGAACGTTGCTTAAGTGACATTATTTCTATGCTTGTTGAACCTAACGTTGTGTAAGAGACACAATACATTTTTTATTTTAGGATAAAAAATGTACGAGATGTTGAATATTCAACTTATGTTTATAGACATTCAATCAATGTTGATTAATTTACCATTCAATGTTTTCTCAATGCAAAAAGTGCCAAACTAGTGTTGCATTTCAACCCCAAATGTAGTAGTACAATCTCATAGTACTTAGAGTGTACCATAATTTCTCTCAATAAATGGGTCACCAAGATGATTAATAATGGAAAAATATTACAACTTTACTTAGACATCCATGTAGAGTAATATAAGCATAAATTATTTGAAGGTTTTGCCTATAAATATGGAAGATATAAATATCATTAAGGCATACTCGAGTTCATTAGGAATCAATCTATACATATTATGTTTAGGATTTACCTTTTGAAAATGGAATACATAAATATTATTGTTATGTTTTACCTTAGTTGTGTTTTTTATCTAATAAATAAGATAGATACAATGACTTTATACGATGACAAAAAAAATAAAAAATTGTATTCACATCCCTGTATCACACAAGCTTAATGCATACAACAAAATACCCCAAACAATAATATAAGTAGATTTATAGCATCAATCTTTTTTTTTGGATTTGTAGCTAATTTTTTTTTTGGCTATATAAGATTAAAACTATTATATAATATAGTCAAGCATGTTTAAAAGATATGCTAAAGAGATGCTCTACTACTGAATGCACTTACATTGTGAATGAAGGTAAAATGATTTGATCTTATTACATTTCAAAAACAAGAGATACGAGGTGGCAATGTCCCCGCAGTTTCTTTTGGAAATTGCTAACATCCATTGCTATAATATGATACTTTTGCCACAAAATTGTAATAAAAATGAAAATTATTTTGCTACAAAATTGCCTAACCATTGAATCAATTTTCAATGTTTTGACAAAACAAAGATAATTGAAAAATATGCAAAACGTGTCTTGAGACCCCATTGACATTGGTAAATAAGTTATTTCGGTGTAGTGGATAGATTGAGAACCTTGAGACCCCAACCTGGGATCATAACAAATATTTACCCGAAGGTGATTTGAAAAAATAAAAAAGGTGCAAGAAGGTTTTAAACAGAGAATCTGCTTTATACTCCTTATTTTGCTTCATGATCTTTTATAGTAAAGTATTGGAATAAAAATGTTAATGTCATGTATATTTGAAGCTTTATACTCCTTATTTTGCTTCATGATCTTTACAAATTTTAATGATTTTTTATAGTTACTTGGAATAAAAATTTTAATGTCATGTATATTTGAAGCTTTATACTCATTTTGCTTCATGATTTTTTAAAATTTTAATGTCATGTATATTCGAAGCTTTATACTCCTTATTTTGCTTCTTCATGATTAATGTCTTAATCATGTATAATTTGAAGGCGAAGTGTTTTTATTTAAGAATATTGGCATCTCACGAAGTTTATCACGGATAGAGGGGGATGGCACTGCTAGGGGAATGGAATGGAATTGATGCTTGCCTTACTTCTTTCGACCTCCTGATCTTAGATCGACCTACTCGAAACACCTCACTCATGAAACTGCCCTGGGAACCCTGAGTTAGGCTATTTACCTTAAGTAAGTCCCAAGCCCAAAAGAAGCCAAGCCAAGTCCACCAAGTAAGGACAACAGAAGCAAGAAGCCTCCTATATGTAACATGTTGCCTTATTTTGCTTCTTCACGATTAATGTCTTAATCATGCATATTTGAAGCTTTATACTCCTTATTTTACTTCATGATCTTTTATAGTAATTTGGAATAAAATATTTTATTCCAAATTTTTTTATGTTAAGTTGCGCTTCAACTATGCTTGTGCAACATATGTAAATTTTCCTTTAAAACCCTGCTAGGACCAAAAGCATGCAATTAATTACTTTCAATCACCCTAGGGTTTCTTCACTCATAAATTTGCAGCAGAATTAAAACACTGAGAGATATACCAAACAATCACACCAATATAAATAACACAATATCTTTCGGGTAAACCCCTAGAAAAACCCAAGATGGGAAAACCGGTGCAGCAATATGAGAAATATTTTATTTAGAAAATATGAAGCTCTTTTAAAAAGCATAAATTCAATTTCAGCCAACAATGGAAAAATTGAAACACATAAATCAACTGAGAAAAACTGATTGGCATGGAAAACGAGGCAGCTGAAGCTACTGTACGACCCTGTTGTACGACCTGTACGGAATCTGTACGGTCTGCTGTACGGATCCGTACCTGTACGACCTACTGTGTACGGCCCCCTGCTGCTTCTGCTGCACTGAATGCCTCCACCAAATCTGCCATGTCTCTCTCTATGTCAATTCGGGTATCTTCCGAATCTCACTCCTCCGTCTTCTTCGAAAAACTCTCTTCCTCACAAAACTGCTCTCTCAATCTCTGTCAGAATGAATGTGTGTCTTCTCAACCAATTAACCTTTCCTTTATAACTCAATATTAAGCGAATAACCTAATCTCATTATGGATCAATGGATGAGATCCTCCGATGAGATCAATGGCCAAGATTAGATCTTGCCATTCACTTTAATTTTTCGCTCATACTTTATAAAAAGTAATTTCATTAAGTCTTTAATTAAATAGATCACTTTAATTAATTTTTCGAAGTAAACTTAGGAAAAGTTAATTAAATACATTTTTATTGGTTTACTCAATTTCCGTCTTCTGCATGCAAAGACACATGCATGCAGGAAGACCTTCCTCAGTTGCCATAATCTAACACTCGCTCTCAACCAGGAAGGGATTCGTTAACAACCCCAACTTGTCTCTGAACTTTACAAACTTGAGTTTGCAAAGTGCCTTGGTGAATATGTCTGCCACCTGCTCATCTGTTTGAGTGTAATCCAGGCGAATGGTTCCTCTTTGAACACAATCTCTGAGGAAGTGATACCGGATGTCAATGTGCTTGCTCCTATCATGGAACACTAGATTTTCAGAAAGGTTGATACCACTCTGATTGTCACAGTGAACTATAGTAGTCTCTAGCTCACTCTTGAATAATCCGGAGAGAAACTTCCTTAGCCACATCCCCTCACATGCAGCCATGTTGGCTGCCATGTACTCAGCCTCAGTTGAGCTCAATGCAACTGACTTCTGCTTCCTGCTGAACCAAGAGACAACTCCTGATCCAATGTTGAAGCAGCAACCTGAAGTGCTCTTCCGATCCTCTACACATCTTGCCCAGTCAGCATCTGTAAACCTTACCAACTGAAAAATCCCACTGCGCTCATAAACCAATCCATATTCCACTATACCTCTGATGTAGCGAAGTATGTCCTTCACAACTGTCCAATGTACTCTTCGAGGGTTCACCATGAACTGACTCAAAGAGTTGACTGCAAAGCTGGTGTCTGGTCGAGTGTTGACTAGATACATAAGCGACCCAATAAGTTGTCTATACAAAGTAGGATCAAACTCCTTTGATCCTGATGCATCAATCTTCCTCCAGTTGGAAACTAGAGGTATATCCATAGACTTGCAGTCCTCCATCCCGAATCTCTTCAAGATCTCAACTGCACACTTCCCCTGTCCAATGAAGAAGCACCCATCTCTCTACCAAATTTCCAAGCCCAAAAAGTAGTGCATCAACCCAAGGTCTTTCATCTCAAACTCTACTGCAAGATTGGACTTGCAGTCCCTGATCAACTCCTCATCTCCTGTAAGAAAGAGATCATCCACACACAGGACCAGTATGAGAGGTACTTCACCTTCCAAGAAGTACAGGTTATGGTCTGCCTCACTCCGCTGGAAACCCATCTCTCATAGATAGCTTTCAATCCTCGAGTACCATGCTCGAGGTGCCTGCTTGAGCCCATAAAGAGCTCTGTGCAACCTGCATACATGCGACTCTCTTCTCTCTATCTCGAACCCCTCTGGCTGCTCAATATAATCCTCTTTCTCAATCACTCCATTGAGGAAGGTTGTCTTCACGTCCATCTAATGAACGCGCCAACCCATCTCTATTGCCAATGATAGGATAGTCCGAAAGGAAGAATACCTAGCGACAGGGGCTGTAACATACCCCTTTGCTGAAACATTTTATGTTTGAACAAAACATTACCTTAACTTTTATTGTAAAGTTTTATATTTGGCCAAGTGGCCAAGGATGACTGTAATTGCACAATATTATTATTTAATAAAATAAAATAGGAGACACTCACCCAAAGAGATTGTTGAAAGAGTGTTTATTGACCTACTAGGTGGAATGGAATCTGGGGTAGAAGGCCATGGACAAGTGGTAGCATCATGAACTCAGTAACTAGCTGTTGTTATGGGACAACTCCCTTGAATTGTGGTCATAGTTCCTTGAAAGATGGGACTAGAGCTTGAGGCTCATTTATTTTGGAAACTGACCACTAAAGACCTAGGCATCTTTATAAGCCATCGAATTGAGCAGAGGCTCACACTTTTTCTGACGAGAAAATTTACCTTGTGGTTCTGTTGTATGCACACAAGAGATTCGATGAGGGAAAGCTATGTTTTGAGTTGCAGTGTAAGTTTGTTTCACTTCTGCTAGGTGCAGAGTTATTTCCTGCTTAGGGCAGAAGTTTGAGGTGTATTACAAGTCTCCATTGATTGCTGGAAGTACAACCTGAGTGCTTTGATTATACACAAAGTCTTCTACCTAGTGGTTCAGTAAACAGGATCGAGGGTCCAAAGGAGCAAGTGATCTTGGCTGCTTCTTCTGGAGAAGGTTGGGAGGAACATGCCTCTTTGGGTGTTTGTCCACCCTATCTACATTATCAGGTTCTACTTGCTATTTCATTTCTAGTAATTATAACTTATTATATTCTGGGTTATTGTTTTCTGAATGCTGTTAGTTATTACTGTTCAGATTAAAATGAATGAATTTCTGAACTGTATAGTAATTCTGTAAATAAGTGAAGAAATCTTTATGAAAATGATAGAATTAAATTTCTTCCCTGTATTTTTCCACACATTGTTCTTGTGTCGTACTCTAGTACAGGGAAGGGTGTTTTAAAAATAGATAAATGATATGCAATTGATAGAATGATTGAGTGGATAAACTCTGTGATATTTCTTGTAAATTTCTTATCTGTTTACAATTTTACATTTAGCATAAATTATGTTCTGTCATAGAAAAACGCAGCAACAATTATAATAGTTAGACATTGTAATATTTCTATACTTATAGCATCAAAAGTAAAAGAACTCAAATATTTCTTGTTTCTGTACAAAACCCCTAATTTCAGTGATAGGGAAATCTTTTATATTCATAAAGCAATTAATGTATATCTTATAACATTACTTTCAATATACGAATCTTTCTAAAACTTCTAGCTTTTGCTTTTCGATTTTTTATCAGTATCAAATACAAAGTACAGATCTTATATAAAACAAGTTACGATTTGAAAATAATACAAGTTAAGACCAAAATCAAACATACAATACTACTGTTACATTATCATTAATTTTATACATCAAATAAACTCAAAACAACTTGTATTTTGGACAAACGTCCTAATTCATAAACCCTAGCTAAATCTCGGATAAACATTTGATTTTCTTCTTTTATCTTTCAAGTAAAACAAAACTTGTTTTAAGTTACACTTTACTATTTCCACCACTTATTTCGTGGATCGAAACCCTTATCGTTTAGACAAATAATATTATCAAAAACCACAACTAGTATTAAGTAGGGTTTCACAATTTGCCTTACGGCCATAAACCTCTAAATACTTACAGGAATCATTTTAATAGGGTTTCAAAATAAGACAGTTTTCCATGAATAAACTTACAGTATTAATACATTATGCTATCAATATGTTTAAGCTTTTAGAACACATTGTGAAACCTCAAAATGCTGAAGCATTCGAAAGAAATGATGACAGGAGAAAGTTGAGGATTCGACTCACATTATCCTTAAAATGGTGTAAACAAACCCATCAAATCTTTTATAAATTTTCTTAAAACATGCCCATTTATCTACACCCAAAACCAATAGCACTGTTATGAAAATGTAGTACCCCAAAAGGAGACATAACGATTTGGACAGGGTTTGAAACCCCAGTAGTATTCCTTAAAACAAAAATAAAGTCTTTAAACCATAACAAATTGCCTTTTCTTTTATTTAAAATGCCGAGGGTCAAACCCTTTAGCAACACCATAAAACTATTAAAATAATCAAGGTTTTACACAATAAAAGTTGCTAAACCAACGCAACAATAGGTCGAGGTTTCAAACCTCCCTACACTAAAAGCCATTGCCTCACAGTTTAAAAATAGCACCAACTATTACATTTAACCAAGAACGAAAAACTGAGCTTCGACAAAGTCAACTTAGAATGGCATCATGCCAAGGAGATTTTCCTAAGAACTACGGAGGCCACGAGGATACCACCGAGGCTTACCAGGTTTTGTAGGCTCCCAACCTTAACATTGTATGGTTAAAAACAAAATTGGAAATCACCTGCCAGTCCAAACAAACATTACGGTTAAACCCTAGAAAGCGGTGCTGAATACTTAAAAGACATTTGCTTTTCAACTTTATAGATCTCATGGAAGAAAGAGGAGGAGTACGATTTACCTTGCGAATGAGGAATCCATGATATTGGACTGAGCATCCTTCTAACCGGAGTAAACAATGAAAACCACTCCAAAACGAATACAGCAAACAGTAGCTCATAAAAGGGTTCGACTCTTCGAGCTCTGAGATGTATTTAACATAGCATCAGGTATATGTATTGAATCCTTGGGGGGGTGCATTCAAGCACTACCAGTAAAATCCTAAAGACCTGCAGGCTTGTTGGCCTCTCCAAACCCCCATTATCTGCAACAAACGAATGCTGAATTATGCTCTCAACGAAGTAATACCAAAGAGCAGGTAGGTTATCACTACTTTCAAGACTTAGCACATGAAGGCTGCCACGATGGATGCCAATAGGCATTCCACCAAGCTCACCTTTAATGCACTTTAGTAACCATATCTACCACTAGTACGTAAAACTGCCAGCGAACCCTGCAAAGTTGTTATCATTCGGTCTTACATAATAGACACTACATTGTAGTATGGTCGGGTTACATTATTTATGTAAGTCATTATACTATACATAATGTTTTATCAAAAGTATTACACCCTTGCTTGAGGACCAAGGTTAGGTTTCGACCCAAGGGGGACTTACTTCCATAAAGTAGTATGGTCATAATTTTATCCTAAGTCTGCCAAACTTGCCTTAATTAGTAAAATACTACATAGAATCCCCTTTTCAATTAAAATGTTGAATATGGTATAAGGACTATAATGACCATCGAATAGTGATTATTATAACACTCTAATAATTGGATGGGAATGTGTGAGACATATAGTTCACAAGAATAGACTTTTGTTCAAGTCACTATATTAATATCATCATATAAGCTATTCAATTAGAGCATAGGATCAAAAGGATAAACATAGGATTATATTAAAATATTGGAGCTTAGATTATGATACAACTCCTTAGATAATCGAATCCATGGTATAATCCCTAGGTGTAGGATTTAATTTCCTAAGCCTTGAAAACAATTTTTTTTTACTTTCAACGATGACTTGTTATAATACAAATGCATTAATACTGAATATACAAGTCCGAGTTTAAAACATCATAAGAGCTAGATAAACCATTTGCAGAACTTAACTGAAGAACAACTAGATCAGATCTCACGATGGAGTACTTCCGATTTTGCTTTATTAAAATCATCGACAACTACCTGAAGGATAATTAAGACTTCTTTAATTACTTCGTAACACTTGAATGGAGGTTTCACTCTTACCTGCCATCTGCGAAAAGGGTCCACATGCTTTAGCTAAGTAGCTAAGTAAGCCTCGGGGTGTCCTTAGGACCCCTTCATCATTAAGAAAGAATTCAGTTAGTGCTTATAATAACTTCAGTACCAGGCTTATCAAGTTTCGCCAGTTACCTAAGAAACCATAACTGAGTTAGAATACATAATTTGAGGTGACAATATCCAACAATAGTAAACTACAGACATAAACACTTTCATACACTTCTGTAATACATTGTACAAGCTTTTTTTTACGTAACATGTCTAGTAAAGTATGACGACTAGATTATCAAATATATATTTATTATACTTCCGCACGGTAATTTATAGCACTTAATGCTACGCTGAAAATTTTTAAATTTTTGTAATTTTTTAGGATGTTACATGTGGTATCAGAGCGCAGTTCAAACTCTAGGCCTGAAATAGGTTCATGCACGCAAAACAAAAAATGAAACCAGAAAGTTTATGTTACTAACTGTTAATATTTTGATTTTGTTTCTGTACAGAACAATCTTGACATTTAATTGCAGGTATGGAAATACCAGAAGAATCTGCTGAGGATAGACATCATCAAAATGAACGCAATAATGATAATGAACATAATAATGGTAATGAAGGAATATATGTAGAACTGAATAATCAATCGTCTGAACTTTTACGTACTGTTAAGGATTTAAAATATGAAATAAGAACCGTTAAAGATGAAAATGAACGGATTTTGAAAGCATAAGAAGAGTTAAATCAGATTTTAATGGGAAATTACCAAAATGAGGAAAGAGGTAGGAAATCAGAAGTAAAATCCGATTCTGGCACAATGTCCTACAAACATAAAAACAAGAAAGCAAGGAATGGTAAAATTGATAGTGACTCTTCTTCTGAATCCGAGCGAAGGAATTATAATTCTGATCAGGATAGCAATGACAATGACTGCAGTTCTAAGAAAAGAAAACATAAGCATTATGAACAAATTTTAGGAGAATTTAAAAAGATAAAACCTCCAACATTTAATGGCGAAAATGAGAAGGGGGAGATAGATGAAGCATGGCTGTCCGGCATGAAGAAATACTTTCATATTTACAATTACTCTTCACAGTTAAAAGCCAAGATGGCTATTCACAATTTAACTGGAAAGGAAGATATTTGGTGGCGAGATCTTAAAAGAGTTAAGAGCATTAAAGAAAGAAACACAACAGTATGTTTAAGAAATTATTTAAGAAAAAGTTCTTGTCAGAACAGTACTATGAAGATAAAGCAAAGGAATTTTATGATTTAAAATTGGGTACTATGAGTATGAAGGAGTTGAGCAGCAAGTTCCTTAGCTTTCTGAGGTATGTACCTTACTTAGTTGATGAGAAACCTAAGGTACAAAGGTTTTTAAGCTGTCTACCTTTCAACATAAAAGACATGATCGAATATCATAACCCTTCAACTCTAGAAGAGGCCATGATGAAGGCTAATTTCTGTTTTGAACAAAACAGAAAAAGAGAAGGAATATCTGGCTGGAGAAATAATTAGTCTAGTAATTTTGAGCATAAAAAGAAAAGTTTTAATCAGAATTCTGGAAATTTTAAGAAAAATTTTAATAACAAAAATTTTTCAAGTAATAATTACAGAGGTAATACACCACAAAATTTTATTGCTGCAAGGAATGTACCTAGTAATAATACTAATAGTAATAATAATACCGGACCACCTTTAAAATGTTATGACTATGGTGGACCACATACTAGAGCTAACTATCCACCCAATAGAAAGACAACCAGCAATATTCACACCATGCAAGCGGAACCGACAGTTGGTGATGTAGCAAGAGAAATGTCCAGGATTAATGCAGCACTGGAAAATCAACAAGCAGACCATCAAACCTCTATGGTCGAAATCGAAGGTATGATACAAAACAAATCTATTTCAATTTTGATAGATCCAGGTGCAAGTTTGAGTTACATATCACCTGATTTAGTGAAAAGTTGCAAGTTAAAGGTAGAAAAGTTTGATAACTCATGGTTAGTTCAACTAGCAACAGGCACTAAAAGAAAAGTTACAGAGTTTGTCAAAGGTTGTGATTTACTTATGAGTTAGCTGAAAACACAAGTTAAATTGAATGTTTTGCTCTTAGGGTCATATGATATATTAATTGTCATGGACTGGTTTGAACAACATAGAGTAGTACTTAACTGTTATGAAAAATCTTTTACTTGTTTGAATAACGAAGGGGAAACTGAAATAGTAAAAGGAATTCCTAAAAAAACATCTGTGAGACAAATTTATGCTTTATAAGTAAAGAAAGCTGTAAGAAATGGCTGTAAAATGTTTGATGTGAATGTGATTATTGACGAATGTCCATCTAAAGAAGATAAGATAAAACTGGAAGACATAACTATTCTTAGGGACTTTTTTGACGTATTCCCGGAAGAAATTCCAGGACTACCTTTGAAAAGGGAACTTGATTTCACCATTGAGTTAGTACTGGGTGCGGTACTGAACTCAAAGGCTCCTTACAGAATGAATATTCTGGAATTAAATGAATTAAAATCTCAACTGAAGGAATTAATAGATAAGAACTACATAAGGCCAAGTGTGTCTCCATGGGGAGCACCGGTTATCTTTGTTAAAAAGAAGGACGGAACCTTGCGACTATGCATAGATTACCATCAACTTAATAAAATAACTATTAAAAATTGATATCCCTTACCCCGGATTGATGATCTATTCGATCAGGTATGTGGAGCAGAGATATTCACTAAAATTGACTTAAGGTCGGGATATCATCAAGTTAGAATAAAGGATGAAGACATATTCAAAACTGCTTTCAAAACTTGTTATGGACACTACGAGTTCGTAGTTATGCGTTTTTGGCTAACTAACGCACCGACATTCTTCATGTTTTTAATGAATATTGTTCTGCATAAGTACCTGGATAAGTTTGTAATTGTATTCATTGATGATATTCTAATTTATTCAAAAACTAAAGAAGAGCATGACGAACACTTAAGAATAATTTTGCAAGTTTTAAGAGAACATCAACTTTATGCTAAGTTCAGTAAATGTGACTTTTATAAAGATAAAATACAGTACTTAGGTCACATAATATCTAAAGACGGAATTTCTGTTGACCCAGATAAAATAAGAGCAATTAATGAGTGGCCTGTCCGTAAAGATGTATCTGACGTACGGTCATTTATAGGAATACCAGGTTACTACAGAAATTTTATTGAAGGATTCTCTAGAATTGCAAATTCCATAACTTCTTTGCAGAAGAAGGGAAAGAAATTTGTCTGGGATAAAAAATGTGAAGAAAGTTTTAAGAAGTTAAAAGAGTTATTAACAACAACACCTATATTAAAAATTGTTGATCCTAATAAAGACTTCGTTGTATGCACTGATGCATGTAACGATGGACTTGGTGGGGTCTTAACTCAAGAAGGTCATGCTATTGCTTATGAGTCTAGAAAGTTAAAAATACATGAAAAGAACTACGCAACTTATGATCCAGAGCTGGCAGCCGTGATACATGCACTAAAAATGTGGTGCCATCACTTGATTGGAAGAAAGTTTACACTAATGACATATAATAAAGGCTTAAAATACTTGTTGGATCAAACAAATCTTAACGCAAGGCAAGCTAGGTGGATAGCTTTCCTTAGCGAGTATGATTTCGAGATTCAACACATTAAGGGTAAAGAAAAAAAAGTTGCTGATGCCTTGAGCAGAAATGCCAAATTAAGTTTTGTGGCAACAATCAGCACATTTAAGACAGATCTGGAAAATCAGATCGAAGAACGAATTAAGCAAGATGAAAATTATTAAAAATTGCATGATAAAGTTGCTGAAAATTTAATAACAGATTACAGCATTAATGAAAAGAGCTTAATGACTTATAAAAACAAAATTTATGTACCTAATGTTTTAAAAGTTAAACTACTGATTTTGGATGAAGTTCATAAAAGTCCTTATTCGGGACACCCTGGTTATCAGAAAATGATAACTATGTTAAGAAAGGATTATTTTTGGCCCAACATGAAGAATGAAGTGGCTGAATACATAGCTAGGTGTTTTGAATGTCAAATAATTAAGGCTGAACATCAACACCTAGCTGGCCTATTGCAGCCATTGCCAATTCCGGAATGGAAATGGAAAATTATAAATATCGATTTTATCACAGGTTTACCTAAGAATCAGAAACAAAATGACTCAATAATGGTGGTTGTAGATAAATTTAGTAAATCCGCTCATTTTATTCCTGTTAAGACTACTTTTAAAGATGCTAACATTGCAGATGTGTTTATGAGGCAAATCCTCTGCTTACATGGAATTCCAAAGGTAATTATTTCTGATCGAGATTCCAAGTTTACTCGAAATTTTTGGACAACATTGTTTAAGGGTTTAAATACTAAATTAAATTTAAGTACTTCTTTCCATCCACAAACTGATGAACAGACTGAAAGGGTTAATCAGATTTTAGAAGACATGTTAATAATGTATGTTAAAGATCAACCAACTAAGTGGGAAGACTATTTGCATTTAGCTGAATTTGCTTACAATAATCATTATCAAGCATCTTCTAGACTTAGTCCATTTGAGATTTTATATGGAAGAAAATGCAGCACTCCTATTTCTTGGGATAACCCTGTTGACAGATTAATGTTAGGACCAGATTTGTTAAAGGAGATGGAGCTAACCGTGAAACAAGTACAAGGCAATTTAAAAGTTGCACAAGATAGACAAAAGAGTTATGCAGATCTGAAATGCACTGAAAGAGAATTTCAGGTTGGAGATCATGTCTTTGTAAAGGTAAAACCCAGAAAAATTATTTTAAGCCTGGGAGTTGTGCTAAACTAGCACCAAGGTACTGTGGACCATTCGGAGTCCTATCAAGGATTGGACCTGTGGCGTATTAGTTGGATCTGCCATCTAATTTAAGAATCCATAATGTTTTTCACATTTTTGTTTTAAAGAAGTATGTGCACGATGCTACTCATGTGCTGAATTGGAATGACATATAGGTGGAACCCGAAGGATATTTTCAAGTGGAACTGGACTGTATTCTCGACAGGAGGGAAATTATGCTCTGGAATCGTACCATAGGGCAGGTAAAGGTGCAATGGAAGCACCTTAGCCCTGATGAAGCTACTTGAGAATTGGAAAGTAATATGCGGGAAGCATCTCCAATTCTATTCCAGGGAGGCTCTGAGGAAGAATAAGCAACATTGAGGATGATGTTGAGCTTAAGTGGGGGTGTTTGTAACATAACCCTTTGCTAAAACATTTTATGTTTGAAGAAAACATTACCTTAACTTTTATTGTAAAGTTTTATATTTGGCCAAGTGGCCAAAGATGATTGTAATTGCACAATATTATTATTTAATAAAATAAAATAGGAGCACTCACCCAAAGAGACTTTTGAAAGAGTGTTTACTAACCCACTAGGTGGAATGGAATCTAGGGTAGAAGGCAATGGACAAGTGGCAGCATCATGAACTCAGTAACTAGCTATTATTATGGGACAACTCCCTTGAATTGTGGTCATAGTTCCCTAAAAGATGGGACTGGAGCTTGAGGCTCATTTATTTTGGAAACTGACCACTAAAGACCTAGGCATCTTTATAAGCCATCGAATTGAGTAGATGCTCACACTTTTTCTGACAAGAAAATTTACCTTGTGGTTCTACTGTATGCACACAAGAGATTCGATGAGGGGAAGCTATGTTTTGAGTTGCAGTGTAAGTCTGTTTCACTTCTGTTAGGTGCAGAGTTATTTCCTGCTTAGGGTAGAGGTTTGAGGTGTATTGCAAGTCTCCATTGATTGCTAGAAGTACAACTCCAGTGCCTTGCTTGTACACAGAGTCTTCTACCTAGTGGTTCAGTAAACAGGCTCGGGGGTCCAAAGGAGCAAGTGATCTTGGCTGCTTATTCTAGAGAAGGTTGGGAGGAACATGCCGCTTTGGGTGTTTGTACACCATATCTACATTATCAGGTTCTACTTGCTAGTTCATTTCTAGTAATTATAACTTATTATATTCTGGGTTATTGTTTTCTGAATGCTGTTAGTTATTACTGTTCAGATTGAAATGAATGAATTTCTGAACTGTATAGTAATTCTGTAAATAAGTGAAGAAATCTTTATGAAAATGATAGAATTAACTTTCTTCCCTGTATTTTTCCACACACTGTTCATTTGTTGTACTCTAGTATAGGGAAGGGTGTTTTAAAAATAGATAAATGATATGCAATTGATAGAATGATTGAGTGGATAAAATCTGTGATATTTCCTGTAAATTTCTTACATGTTTACAATTTTATATTTAGCATAACTTATGTTCTGTCATAGAAAAATGCAACAACGATTATAATAGTTAGACATTGTAATATTTCTATACTTATAGCATCAAAAGTAGAAGAACTCAAATATTTCTTGTTTCTGTACGAAACCCCTAATTTCAGTGATAGGGAAATCTTTTATATTTATAAAGAAATTAATGTATATCTTATAACATTACTTTCAATATAAGAATCCTTCTAAAACTTCTAGCTTCTGCTTTTCGAATTTTTATCAGTATCAAATACAAAGTACAGATCTTATATAAAACAAGTTACAATTTGAAAATAATACAAGATAAGACCAAAATCAAACATACAATACTACTGTTACATTATCATTAATTTTATACATCAAATAAACTCTGAACAACTTGTATTTTGGACAAATGTCCTAATTCATAAACCCTAGCTAAATCTCGGATAAAAATTTGATTTTCTTCCATTATCTTTCGAGTAAAACGAAACTTGTTTTAAGCTACACTTTACTATTTCCACCACTTATTTCGTGGATCGAAACCCTTATCATTTAGACATATAATATTATCAAAAACCGCAACTAGTATTAAGTAGGGTTTCACAATCTGCCTTACGGCCATAAACCTCTAAATACTTACAGGAATCATTTTAATAGGGTTTCAAAATAAGATAGTTTGCCATGAATAAACTTACAGTATTAATACATTATGCTATCAATACGTTTAATATTTTAGAATACATTGTGAAACCTCAAAATGCTGAAGCATTCGGAAGAAATGACGACAGGAGGAAGTTGAGGATTCGACTCACATTATCCTTAAAATGGCGTAAACAAACCCATCAAATCCTTTATAACTTTTCTTAAAACATGCCCATTTATCTACACCCAAAACCGATAGCACTGTTATGAAAATGTAGTACCTCAACATGATACATAACGATTTCGACAGGGTTCGAAACCCGAGCAGTATTCCTTAAAACAAAAATAAAGTCTTTAAACCATAACAAATTTCCTTTTCTTTTATTTAAAATTCTAAGGGTCAAACCCTTCAACAACACCATAAAACTATTAAAATAATCAAGGTTTTACACAATAAAAGTTGTTGAACCAACGCAACAGTAGGTCAAGGTTTCAAACCTCCCTACACTAAAAGTCATTGCCTCACAGTTTCAAAATAGCACCAACTATTACATTTAACCAAGAACGAAAACTGAGCTTCGACAAGGTCGACTTAGAACGACATCATGCCAATGAGATTTTCCTAAGAACTACGGAGGCCACGAGGATACCACCGAGTCTTACCAGGTTTTGTAGGCTCTCAACCTTAACATTGTATGGTTAAAAACACAACTAGAAATCACCTGCCAGTCCAAACAAACGTTACGGTTAAACCCTAGAAAGCGGTGCTGAATACTTAAAAGACATTTGCTTTTCAACTTTATAGATCTCATGGAAGCAAGATGAGGAGTACCATTTACCTTGCGAATGAGGAATCCATGATCTTGGACTGAGCATCCTTCTAACCGGCGTAAATACTGAAAACCACTCCAAAACGAATACAACAAACAGTAGCTCATAAAAGGGTTCGGCTCTTCAAGCTCTGAGATGTATTTTACATAGCATCAGGTCTATGTATCGAATACTGGGGGGGTGCATTCAGGTACTACCAGTAAAATCCTAAAGACCTGCAGGCCTGTCGGCCTCTCCAAACCCCGCACTATCTGCAACAAACGAATGCCGGATTATGCTCTCAACGAAGTAATACCAAAGAGCAGGTAGGGTATCACTACTTTCGAGACTTAGCACGTGAAGGCCGCTACGATGGATGCAAATAGGCATTCCACCAAGCTCACCTTTAATGCACTTTAGTAACCATATCTACCACTAGTACGTAAACTTGCCAGCGAACCCTGCAACGTTGTTATCATTCGGTATTACATAATAGACACTACATTGTAGTATGGTCGGGTTACATTATTTATGTAAGTCATTATACTATACATAATGTTTTATCAAAAGTATTACACCCTTGCTTGAGGACCAAGGTAAGGTTTCGATCCAAGGGAGACTTACTTCCGTAAAGTAGTATGGTCATAATTTTATCCTAAGTCTGCCAACCTTGCCTTAATCAGTAAAATACTACATATAATCCCTTTTTCAATTAAAACGTTGAATATGGTATAAGGACTATAAATACCATCGAATAGTGATTATTATAACACTCTAATAATTGGATGGGAATGTATGAGACATATAGTTCACAAGAATAGACTTTTGTTCAAGTCACTATATTAATATCATCATATAAGCTATTCAATTAGAGCATAGGATCAAAAGGATAAACATAGGATTATATTAAAATATTGGAGCTTAGATTATGATACAACTCCTTAGATAATTGAATGGATGGTATAATCCCTAGGTGTAGGATTTAATTTCCTACGCCTTGAAAACAAAGATTTATTACTTTCAATGATGACTTGTTATAATACAAATGCATTAATACTGAATATACAAATCTGAGTTTAAAACATCATAAGAGCTAGATAAACCATTTGCATAACTTAACTGAAGAACAACTAGATCAGATCTCACCATGGAGTACTTCCGATTTTTCTTTATTAAAATCATCGATGGCTAATTGAAGGATAATTAAGACTTCTTTAATTACTTCGTAACACTTGAATGGAGGTGTCACTCTTACCTGCCATATGCGAAAAGGGTCCACATGCTTTAGCTAAGTAGCTAAGTAAGCCTCGGGGTGCCCTTAGGACCCCTTCATCCTTTAGAAAGAATTCAGTTAGTGCTTATAATAACTTCAGTACCAGGTTTATCAAGTTTCGCCAGTTACCTAAGAAACCATAACTGAGCTAGAATACATAATTTGAGGTGACAATATCCAACAATAGTAAACTACAAACATAAACACTTTCATACACTTCTGTAATACATTGTACAAGCTTTTTTTTTACGTAACATGTCTAGTAAAGTATGACGACTAGATTATCAAATATATATTTATTATACTTCCGCACGATAATTTATAGCACCTAATGCTACGCTGAAATTTTTTAAATTTTTGTAATTTTTCGGGATGTTACAGGGGCGAAGGTTTCCTCATAGTCAATACCTTCCTTCTGCGAATACCCCTTTGCCACGAAGAATGCCTTGTACTTCTCCACACTTCCGTTTGCTGCATGCTTTACCTTGTAGATCCATCTAGAACCCACCACCTTCTTATACTGTGGCCTTTGAACAACCTCCCATACCTGATTCTTCATGATTGAGTCATACTCCTCAACCATGGCCTCTTGCCACACATCATGTTGTGCAGCTTCCTTGAAACTATAAGGTTCAGAGTCAATCAACTCTATCATTAGTGCCATATAACTCAGTCTATCTAGAGGTACACTTCGTCTGAAAGTTCTCTTTGGAAGACTCACCTGTCTGGATTCCTGAAGAGTGGCCCTATACCACTTAGGATGTGACCTAGTGTCTGCCTGCTGCTGCCCATCCTCCCCATCAAAAATAGGGGGATCATGTTCCCCTGACTCCCTCTAACTACCAAAACCTGTTCCCTGTGTCTGAACTTGTATCTGTGACTCCTCCAACTTGACTCCTCCAGAGTCCTCAGCTGGCTACTCCTATGTTGGTAAGTCCATAGA
The DNA here is from genome assembly GCA_027924585.1 of Larix kaempferi. NCBI lineage: Eukaryota > Viridiplantae > Streptophyta > Pinopsida > Pinales > Pinaceae > Larix > Larix kaempferi. The sequence continues at coordinate 4,330,082 of BSBM01000818.1, forward strand.
TCTTCTCAAGGCTTGGTCCTCATCAAACTGGACATCCCTGCTCACAGTGATCCTCTTGCGAGATGGGATATAAACTATATAATCCTTGGAAGTATCACTATACCCAACTAAAATCTCCTTCTCTCCAGAAGGATCCAGCTTCTTCCTAGTGTCAACATGAATGTGACAATAGCAGATACTCCCAAATATATGCAAATGACTTACGTCTGGTCTAGTACCTGTAAATACCTCCTCAGGTGTTTTCCTCCCCAATGCAGTGTGGGGACACCTATTTTGGACATATACTGTAGTCCGAAATGTATCGGCCCATAGGAATAGAGGTAATCCCTGATCAAATAACATGGCCTTAGTTGCACTCACCAGTGTCCGGTTCTTCCTCTCCTCCACTCCATTCTGCTGTGGGTTATGAGGAACAATGTGTTCCTTCTTGATCCCCTCTGATGCACAATACTCCATGAACTCTCTGCCGATGTACTCACCACAGTTTTCTGTCCTCAATATCCGGATCTTTCTCCCTGTTTGGTTCTCCACGAGAGTTTTGAACTCTCAGAACCGATCGAAGACCTCTGACTTGGACTTCAGAAAATAGATCCAGGTTTTCCTGGAATAGTCATCAATGAATGTGACATAATAACTGTAACTACTGAATGAATGTACACTCATCGGTCCACATACATCCAAATTCACCAAGTCTAAGGATCCCTCAGACTTGTGCTCACTATGTGGGAAATGTCTCCTCATGTTCTTCTATAACATCCCGAAAAATTCACAAAAATTTAAAAATTTTCAACGTAGCATTAAAGGATGTACCTTGCTATGTGGAATCATATTAAATGTTTCTATGTCGACATGCTGAAATAAATGTTTGTAATGATCATACATATGTATTGTTTTGCGATGATGTCAATGCTTTAAAGGTTCCCTTTGCTATAGTCATTGTTTATATGTGCTAACTGTGTTCTTTTGTTTGTTGATGATGAAGGGGTCCTATGGACACCCCGAGGCTTACTTAGCTATATTGCTAAAGCATTTGAACCTCTTGATGCAGATTACAGGTAAGAGAGTAATAATAATTTGAAAGTGAAACTACGAAGATCTTCAATCTTGTCAAATAGATTTTCGGTTTTTAAAAGAGAATTAGAGTAACTTGAGAAGCTTTTCAGGGTGAGATCTGCTTTGATCATTGCTTCAACTATAAAACTAAAGCGTATCAATCTCTACTCTCTACTTTTATGTTATTTAACTAGGTAAGTGTTTGTACAATAAATGAGCATCGAAACAACGTTTAAGTAATCGAATCTACTTGAGGAGATTTCACTAAATATTAAATGTTTTAGTGCTAAGATATTATGCTATCTATTTACATTTCATAATGTAATATTATTATAGTGTTTAGGTCAAAAGGCTATAGATACAACTTGGTTCTCTATGAACTTTTCTCTAAATCAAGTAATGGCTCGTCTTTAACTGCTTAGGGTATTGTGATAGTACCTTATGATTTTAACTAGTTATCATAAGCACCTCTTATGTAGTTGTACCAATGTTGAAATATTGCTTAAGGCATAGAAAATCAAAGTGAAGTATTTCAAATCATGCCTAAGGATTTATACAGAGTATCAAGTGTTTATAGGATCATATCCTAAGTTTGAACAACCTCATTTAAATTATTTCTATCTCTTTTGATCTTTTGCAATTTTTTAATACCCGAAATATAATGGTTTTCTTAAGCACTAGGGTAAGGTTATAGTACTTATAATAATTATTATGTTGGCTGTGTCTATAGTTTATACCCCTTAGCACTATAGTGCTTGGAGCATAATTAACATCATAACTAAACTATATCAATGGCAGGGTTTTTAAGCAAAATGCGAGGGTTTTGATGTAATATCCTACGTAACAATCAAATGCATGGTTGGCAATGTGATTATGAAAAAGGTATTAATAATGATATGTAACCATATTGTTTTATGGTTGTAGGTTCTTTTGACAAAGTTCGAACCATATACTTGGTCAACGTTGATTGTTATAGCGTTTGGATAAAGATAATAAGGTGTTGATATTTGGTAACCCAAACTATAATGTAAGACCAAGGGTATAAGACCGAATGATATACGTGCGGTTCGTTGGCAGATTCACAGTACCAAGGTAGCTATGATACTAAAGTGTAATAAAGGTGATGTGGGTGGAATGCTCGTTGGCATTCCACGGTGGCGATCCTTCACGTGATTATTTCTTGGTTGCAGTGCTGCAATAACAGCTCAGGTTTTATTGTTACGAGGGAAACACTTAGGGTTCCATTTTGCAACTGGTGGGTTTGTGTAGAGGTCGACAGGCCTGCGAAATCGTAGGGTTAGTAACAGGTTATGGAGACACCTCTCCAGCTTTGAACCCGTGACCTGCTACTAGCATACTTCCACAGTGATCTCTCAGAGCTGAGATATGAAATGAGGTTTAATCGGCTTTGGTTTGATAGTTTACGTGATTCTAGTCTCGCCAGTTTGCTGGGTATATGCATTGGAGTCCAAGGTCTATCTGAAAGGTAAATCCTCATTCTAAACTCGCTTCTCGTGATAGTTTGAAATTATTACTACTGTTTGTAATGTGGTTTTTAAAACTTCGTAATGCATCATTTAACCACTCCATACTTTCGTTGGCAGGTAACATGTCTACAGGTTGTTACATCCGAAGCTTGGAAGAGGATACTTCTTACACAACTGGTAAGCCTCGGAGTTTTCCTATAGGTTACTCTTGGTAGTGTTGGCCGTGGTTTGGTGTTAGCCATAACAGGATTTGATGTTGGGTTGGGGATGTGGCCGTCGTCGTAATATTTTTGTGAGCCAAATGGATGTGTAGGGAGGATGGAATCCTAGACCTACTTGATGTTAGCTACATCACTTCTATGTGTTTTATTTGTTGCAAATGTCACGATGGTTCATTCCTCGGTTGTTTTGATGGAAATAAAAGAAAACAATAAGATTGCGGTCTTCCAACTCAGTTTTGTTTTGTCGGTTTTTTGATGGGGTTTGACCTTGTATTGATACTGTAACTTTAAATGTTGACTGTGTTTAGTGTGAAGGTCAGTTATGGTTTAAATTAGTAAAGTGTAGAAGAAATGGTAACTGTTATAAGAACTTCATCCTTCGGCTAATTTGGTAAATAAAAGGTTTAGATGTTTCGACTCTGTGAATAGTGTTCTAGAAACCTGTGTTGATTTGTTTACCAATGTTGTATCTTAATTATGGACGTGAGCCACAGGCTTAATGCCTTGTTTTTGTACAATCGACTCTGTACCTGTTTGTATAAGTCTATAAGCTTCGTTTGAAAACACTGTCGAAAAAAGATAGGGTTATGTTCTTTGACCGTGGGTTAGTTTCGAACTAAAATATTTGTTTTTGCTTTTCTTAAGAGTTATGTGTTTTGAATCCGTTTTTGTTCTGTTTAAAAGTATTAATATGTTGTAATGTAAAGAGGTGATAAGGGTTTCGAACTCGTGACTTTTATGTAGCCAAATTCCCTCTAAAAGGTCGAACTCAGTCTTGGGTAGTCTATTTGCTTTGATAGGTTTGAATGAGTACTAAAATGTTATAACGCAGAAACTAGGGTTTTGTCAAATAATGGGATATTTGTTTGATACATACTTGTTCTGCGTTTTTAAAGGGTCTAAGCAATAGTGATATAAGGTTATTAGTTCTGTTTACTTCTGTTTGTATTGATAGATGCTTTCAATCTTGACTATGGGTAACTTGTTTTGATGCTAAATAATTATAATACAGGATGGTTAAAAGTCTTATGAAAATATTTGAATAGATATATAGAGTAATAAGGAACTTATAGCTAAGTTCTATTTTGCGCAAAGGTTTAGAAACATGGAGAAAAGTTAAACCCTGAATTATTCTATTTATGCAAGAGTAGAAATATAATAGAATGATATGAAGGAAGCATTTAAAGTTTAAACATACAGATAACCGAAAAGAAATATATTAAAGGGAGAAATGATATGATAAAAATGTGGAATAGCATTTGTTGTAAAGAAATTAGTTAATCTGTATATAAACCTAGGTTTATACAGAAACCTAGAACTGTAAGTATTTCCATTATTTCTTCTATTATGAAAAGAAACAATTCCACAGTCTGCACATTAAATGTGTAACTAAAATCTTATATGACTGAGAATATAAGATATTGTTAAATTTACTGAATATAACAGAAAAAAAGAAATATGACAGAGCTAGTTTAAGTAAAACAAAGAAAGGGAAACTTAATAGAGTTAGCCTAATCATTCATCTTGCTCACTACTTCATCATTCATCTATTTTTTTTAATCTTCCTTCTCTGTACTAGAGTACGGTACAGAAAACAGTGCATGGAAAAATGCAGGGAAGGAAATGAATTCTATCATTTTCATAAAGACATCTTCATCTCATTGCAGAGTTCATAAATTTCAATTATTTAAATCTGAACTAAGGTTACTAACAGTACTTAGTTAATAATCCTAAACAAACAGAGATAAAAATAGCAAGTAGAACCTGGTAAGTGAATAGGGTGGACAAACACCCAAGGAGGCTTGTTCCTCCCAACCTTCTCCAGAAGAAGCAGCCAAACTACTTGCCTCCTTTGGACCCCCGAGCCTGTTTACTGAACCACTAGGTAGAAGACTCTATGTAGAAGCAAGGCACTCAAACTGTATAACCAACAATCAATAGAGACTTGCCCAAAACTCGATCTCTGCACTCAGCAGTAAAACTCTACATTCAACAATAAACAAGAAGACTTACACCATGATAAAAAACCTAGACTTCCCCTCATCGAATCTTTTGTGTGCATACAGCAGAACCACAAGGTAAGTTTCCTCGTCAGGAAAAGTGATGAACCTCAGTCCAAAATTCGATGGCTCTTAAAAAGATTGTCTAGGTCTTTAGTGGTCAGTTTTCAATAAATGAGCCTCAAGCTCCAGTCCCATCTTTCAGGGCACTATGACCACAATTCAAGGGAGTTGTCCCATACCAACAACTAGTTACTTGCCTCATGATGCTGCCACTTGTCTATTTCCTTCTACCCAAGATTCCATTCCACCTAGTGGGTCAGTAAACACTCTTTCAACAGTTCTCCTTGGGTGAGTGTCTCCTATTTTATTTATTTAAATAATAATATTGTACAATTACAGTCATCCTTGGACACTTGTCCAAATATAAAACTTTACAATAAAAGTTAAGATAATGTCTTCTTCAAACATAAAATGTTTTCAGTAAAAGGGTATGTTACATCTTCCCCAACGCACAACCCTTGCAGTGGTTGTGCTTGTCCTCTTGAACTGAAGGAACTCCAATGACTGCCTGTCTCAGATGCCTCAGTGCACCATGATGTAAGTGTACCATAACTTACCATCACTACTGCTGCTACTGACCAGAGCCTTTGCAGGCTCAAACTGTAGTCTGTAAACCTTCCCACTCCAAACCCCAATCATCCCATCCAATCTCTGATCTGACCCATGTGGCCTGATATATACTTTCCTGTCACGGAAAGTTACTAGAAAACCCTTATATTCTAGTGTGGAAACTGATATGAGATTATTCGTCATCCGTGGGACATATAACACATCAACAAAGATGATAGGTTTTCCAGACTCCCTCTGAAACGATACAGTGCCAACACCCTTTGCTTGATACCGCGCATCATCTCCTAACTCAATGTGGAGATTTACTCCACCCTCCTTCAAGATCTTGAAGAAGGACCTATGTCCTATCATATGATAAGAAGCACCACTGTCCACATACCAGATACTGCTACTGATGGAACTTGCCATGCAAGCTATCAAGCAAAAGTATTCCTCAAAAATCCTGTTGAAATCATCCACCTCCGCTGAACCTGCCATCTGAGTGTTGTTGTTCTTCTTCTTCTTCTCTGGGCACTGGGAAGCAAAGTGTCCATGCTTGTGACAAATGAAGCACTTGACTTTTTCCATGTCCAAGTTCTTCTTGCCAACTTTCTTCTTCTTTGCCTTCCCCTTACCTTTGCTCGATAGGGCTAGAGCCTCTCCATCCACGATCTGTGTAGTACCGCTAGATGAAGCTGATCCTTGACCCATGCGGGTCTCTTCCTGTGCGAAGTCATCCCACAATCTCTGCCAATCAGGAAGCTTCTCCCTAGCCACCACGCCTTTGACAAAGACGTCCCATGGCTTAGAAAATCCATTAAGAGCTATACGCACTAGCTCCTCATCCTCAGTTGTAGAGCCCACTGCTCCAAGCTCATCCCTAATCTGTGTGAGCCTTGTAAGATAAGGCACCACTCCTTCACCCTTGGCCATCCTGGTACTGCGCATTCTCTCCTGTAGTACCATCTTTTGGTTTTCATTCTTGCTTTGGTAAAGACTCTCCAAAGCCATCTACATCTCTAATGCGAACTTCTTCCCAGACAAGTGAGGGACTATGTGGTCCTTCACCCCATCTAGAATGATCAACATAGCTCCGGAATCTATCTTCTTCCAAGCTGCCAAATCTGTCGGATCTGTGGAAGCAACCTTGGTATTATCAATGTGCTCTACAACATCACTGACATCTAGGATCCTGGTGATCTTCTCTTTCCAAGTAGGAAAGTTCTGTGCCCCCTGGAGTTTGTCCTCAAATCTCAACTATGCGGCCATAGTAAATAGTGCCAATAAACCCTTGGATAGATATGCAATGATCTATCCAAGTACTCTGCTGCTATCTCTCAGTCTACTCAGAAGAGCTCTGATACCATGTAAATTTTCCTTTAAAACCCAGCTTGGACCAAAAGCATGCAATTAATTACTTTCAATCACCCTAGCGTTTCTTCACTCATAAATTTGCAGCGGAATTAAAACACTAAGAGATATACCAAACAATCACACCAATAGAAATAACACAATATATTTCAGGTATAAACCCCCGAAAAAACCCAAGATGGGAAAACTGGTGCAGCAGTATGAGAAATATTTTATTCAGAAAATATGAAGCTCTTTTACAAATCAGAAATTCGATTTCAGCCAACAATGGCAAAATCGAAACACATAAATCAATTGAGAAAAACCTATATGATTGGCACGGGAAACGACGCAGCTGAAGCTGTTGTACGGCCTGTACGAAATCTGTACGGTCTACTGTATGGATTTGTACCCATACGACCTGCTATACGGCTCCCTGCTGCTTCTGCACTGAATGCATCCACCAAATCTGCCCTGTCTCTCTCTTTGTTAATTCGGGTGTCTTCCGAATCTCACTCCTCCGTCTTCTTCACAAAACTGCTCTCTCAATCTCTGTCGGAATGAATGTGTGTCTTCTCAACCAATTGACCTTTCCTTTATAACTCAATGCTAAGCGAATAACTTAATCTCATTATGGATAAATAGATGAGATAACTCAATGCTAAGCGAATAACTTAATGGATGAAATAACTCAATGCTAAGGGAATAACTTAATCTCATTATGGATGAGATCAATTTCCGCCTTCTGTCATAATCTAACAACATACATGGATGAGATCTCTGTCATAATCTAACAACATACACCTTAAAGTTAATTACATTTTTTGGTTTATTCAATTTTCCTCTTCTATCATAATCTAACAACATACACCTTAAAGTTAATTACATTTTTTGGTTTATTCAATTTTCGTCTTCTATCATAATCTAACAACATATACCTAAATGAATTAGTTGAACCCGGGCCTAGGTCTAGCATTTATTTCCGTGTTCCTTAGCAGATGAAATATGAAATAATGTTTATAAAGCATAAAGTAATGTCACAAGCAAGGCATGTGGGATAATGTTGAAGAGCGAGCTTAATAAAGGGTCATACCACTTCATATATGATCAGGATTTCCATAATTTAGCAAGCCTTACTTGCATGTTGTTTTGAATACGATGATCTGGCTGGCCATGAAGGGTTTTACTAATGGGTATAACTAAATACTTTAAACCCTAACCAAGATCTACTCCTATGCAAGAAATTAAACTTAATGCACAGCGGAACTTAGAAATCAAGCTTAATGCACAGCGGAACTTACTTTCCATCTTCAAAGGTCGCGGACAGCTTCTGGTCTTGACTTGAGTTGTTGGCTCTCGAATCCTTCCAAGAACTTGCAATCCTTTTCTCTGGAGAGTATCCTGTCTTCAAATGGAGCAGACAATTTTTCTGGATGATTGCAAGCCTTGGAGACTCAGCCCTTTTATAGCAGTGCCAAAGAAAAAGATTCTAATCCTAGGGCTGCTGAAATTTAGCTAATACTTGGGAAACAAGTCTGAAAAGAAATATGGAGTTTCCGATTTTATAAAAAACTTCAAATCGGGAAACTTCAGAAAAAACTGAAATAAATCAGAATAAATTCTGATTTCCTTATTTAGCTCAATTTATTACTGCTATTATTTTAATCAACTATAATCGGTCCATTAACAATTATAATTGATTAACATTATTCTATATGTATTTGTATCCAAATCCTTATTTAAATACGTATAATGCCATGACTTAATTAATCACATTGTTTGGCATGTTTTAATCATTACATAAATGTAATCTTTCGACAGTATTTGATATCATAATCATAATGCACGTATGTCCAACTTAATTATTGTAATTAGACGTCTCTAAATCCAACAATCTCCCACATGGACAAGTGCAACCTTTTGATTATATATCCTTAACTTTATTGCATGCAACTTTTCTGTCTTTCTTATCGTATTTCTTAAACAATTTTGTCCATCAATTATGTTAACAAAGGACTTAAGCATCACTTGTCACATTTATTCGCAACTAAACCGACATAAATCACGCTGCCAACATAACTAAATGACATGAATCTGATTTGGACATATAGTTTAGAAATTACACACAAGTGTGATTATACGTGCCTATTTCTAATTGAGTCACCTTTACTTTACTGTATGAGGTCAAAAGATCAAACTTTAAAGAAAGAAATAATGAAACTGAAACTGAATGCAATTTGTATATATCATGAAAATTGTTTACAATTGCATTACATGGAACATCCAAAAACAAAACTTAAAACATATTCAGACTCCCACATTTTCTAACTATCCTAAATAGATATTACACCCATACGGGAAACATGTTCGTGAAACTTTTTGGGTGGTAATCCTTTAGTAAGAGGATCAGCAATCATGGAGTCTGTACCTATGTGTTCTATACATAATTCATTATTCTGCACTCTCTCTTTTACAACCAAAAACTTAATATCGATGTACTTTGACTTTGACGAACTTCGGTTGTTGGTTGCGTATAACACTGCTGAATTGTTGTCACATAATAATTTGAGTGGTTTCTGAATAGAATCCACAATTTTCAGACTTGTGACGAAGTTCTTCAGCCATACGCCATGATTAGATGCTTCATAGCATGCAACAAATTCAGCTGCCATAGTGGAGGAGGCCACCAATGAATGTTTAGCGCTCTTCCATGACACGGCACTGCCTGCCATCATAAAGATGTATCCTGATGTTGACTTCATGCTGTCGACACATCCTCCAAAATCAGAATCAGTATATCCAATGACCTCGAGCTGTTCCGATCTCCGATACGTGAGCATAAAGTCCCTTGTTCTCTTTAGATATCTCAACACTCGCTTGGCTTCCTTCCAGTGTTCCATACCTGGGTTACTCAAATATCTCCCTAGCATTCCAGTGATGAACGCAATATCTGGACGCATGCATACTTGTGCATACATGATGCTACCCACGGCTGAGGCATAGGGAATATCTTTCATGATGTTTTTATCTAAGTCAGTTTGGGGACATTGTTTTAGACTAAACCTATCTCCTTTTGATACAGGGGTATCTCCTGGTTTGCTGTTTTCCATGCCAAATCTTGTTAGAATCTTATCGATATAGTTCCTCTGGGATAACCTTAGAATACCTTGAGATCTATCTCTAAGTATTTCAATCCCTAGAACAAATGATGCATCACCAAGATCTTTCATTTCAAAGTTCTTAAATAAAAAATTCTTAGTTTGATGCAACATGTCCTTATCGTTACTGGCAAGCAATATGTCATCTACATATAAAACCAAGAAAATAAATTTACTCCCACATAACTTAAGGTATATGCATTCGTCTACTATGTTAGACTCAAAACCAAATGAGCTAACAATTTTGTGAAATTTATGATACCATTGTCGAGATGCTTGTTTTAGCCCATAGATAGATTTCTTAAGTCTGCAAACCATAGACCCTGCATCACCTGATACAAAGTTCTCTGGCTGCTTCATATAGATCGTTTCATCAATGTCACCATTGAGAAACGCCGTTTTTACATCCATCTGATGAAGTTCTAAATCATAATGTGCTACAAGCGCCAATGTAATCCTTAAAGAGTCTTTCGATGAAACTGGAGAGAAAGTCTCTTTATAATCAATGCCTTCTTTCCGTGTGAAACCTTTCGCAACAAGACGTGCCTTGTATTTTTCAACATTGCCTTTAGAATCCCGCTTAGTCTTAAATATCCATTTGCAACCAACGGGTTTCTTGTCTTTAGGCAACGGAACGATATCCCAAACGTCATTGTCATACATAGATTTCATCTCTTCATTCATGGCATTAATCCACATTTGAGAGTTAGAGCTTTCCATAGCTTGTTTGATATTAACAGGATCATTTTCAAACATGCCAATGTCAAACTCATGTTCTTGAAGATATGCATAATCCTTAGATTGTGTAGATCTTTTCTCTCTAGTAGATCTCCTAATTGGCACAGGTACTAGATTTTCTTGAGGTTCATTTACAACTTGATCTTCAACAGGAGGAGGAACATCATTATCAATTTCTGAATCTCCCACAGGCCCTAGGCCATCAACATTTGTCATGTCAATGTCAGGGTTTGGGTTGGGTTCAGGTCCATTTGTGTTCTCTATTCCATGTTGAGTTTCTAACTGAGTTATTTGTGATGATGAAGTTTGCATATTGTCAGAAGATGTATTTCTAAACGCAATCGGAATTTGAACAAAACCAGGACTTTGGTCCATAGTCTCATTTCTAAACGCAATCGGAATTTGAACAAAACCAGGACTTTGGTCCATAGTCTCATTCGCATTCGTCTCTTCTTCTTCAAAAATACTATCTTTTGTCATATCTCCCCCCACAAACTCATTATCCTCAAAAAATTTCGCACTTCCTGACTCGAAAACTGTATGTTCTGTTGGATTATAGAATTTGTATCCCCTAGATCGTTCAGAATAGCCTATAAAGTAACAACTAATGGTCCTTTCGTCCAGCTTCTTTTCATTTGGCTTATAAGGCCTAGCTTCACATGGACATCCCCAAACTCTCAAATGATTCAAGCTAGGCTTGCGCCCAACCCATAACTCGTAAGGGGTCTTGTTAGCTGCTTTAGTAGGCACTCTATTAAGTATGTATGCTGCAGTCTTTAAGGCTTCTCCCCACAAATTCTCAGGTAGAGTTGTACGAGCAATCATACTTCTCACCATGTCTTTAAGGGTGCGATTTCGCCGTTCAGCAACACCATTCATTGCAGGCGAACCTGGCAACGTATACTGAGGCACAATTCCGCATTCCTCTAAGTATTTTGCAAAGGGACCTTGACGTTGTTCTCCTGATCCATCATAACGACCGTAGTATTCACCACCACGATCAGAACGAATGGACTTTATACGTTTGTTAAGTTGTAACTCAACTTCCGTTTTGAACTTTATGAACACGTCTAATGCTTCCGCCTTTTCTTTTATTAATTAAATATGACCATATCTTGAATAATCATCTATGAATGTGATAAAGTAACGGTGACCATTTCTTGTAGCTTTTGGAAAAGGACCACAGATATCCGTATGAATTAATTCTAAGACATCATTACATCTTTTTGCATCATACTTACGTTTATTAGTTTGTTTTCCCTTTATACAATTCACACAATCACTTAAGTTTGTAAAATCTAAAGGTTGGAGAATATCATTAGACACTAGACGTTCTATCCTTTTCATAGAGATATGTCCTAATCGCTTGTGCCATAATGTTGGAGATTTCTCGCAAGTTAATTTACGTTTTCTATTATCTACATGCAGTGCCTCTGAATGTGAAGTGTCTATATCTAGAAAATAAAGATTATCATAAGAAGACAGGATACCAAAAGCAAGAAGCTTAGAATTTTGACACAGACTGAAATTTCCATTACCAAATGAACATACATAACCATTTTTGTCCAAATAAGATATAGAAATCAGGTTCCTTCTGAAAGATGGAACCACTAAAGCATCAAAACTTAAATAAAATCCTGTCTTACATAATAATCTAAATTATCCTATGCTTTTCACTTCTACTTTGTTGCCATTTCCTACGTAAACGTAGCGCTCCGCCTCACTTGGCTTGCGATGGCTTAGGCAACCCTGCATCGACATACTGATGTTAGTCGTTGCACCTGAATCTATCCACCAAGTATATCTAGATACAGAACTTAAATTAACTTCAGAACAAACTAAAGCAAGAGACACACCTTTCTTTGCCAACCATGCATGATAGTTAGTGCAGAATTTCTTTGTATGTCCTGACGCTTTGCAGAAAAAACAGTTCCTTTCTTCTGCTTTCACAGAATTATCTTCCTTCTTGCTTTTCAGCGCGGCATTGTTTGCAGCTACCTTGGAAACAAACTTGCGCTTCTTGCCTTTACCCTTATGATTAGATGTTACTACATGAGCACTTTCCCCCTTAGTCATTTTCTGTCTCTCTTCCTCCTGCACCAACTAAGCCTCAAACTCAGGTAGTGTCCACGTCCCTTTTTGACAATTATAAGTCATCTTGAATTGACTAAAGTTGGACGGGAGAGACAGAAAAATGAACTCAATGAGAACTTCATCAGAGATGTCATAATTATGCCCTTTCAAGGCACGTTGTAGTCTTGTCATCTCAATAACATGCTCTCTAACCCCTTCTTTTCCCTTGTATTTTATTGTTGCCAACTTCACAAAGAGTGTACTAACTTCAGTCTTTTTACTCTTTGTGAATTTCTCTTCAAGGGCCTTAAGGTATTTAATAGCGCCGGTCTCTGTATCAGGTATTATGCCCCGAAAAGTCTCATGGATCGTTTGCTTCATCACCATTATGCACATGCGATTTGAATGCTCCCATCTATCAATATCAGCCTTCTCTTGGGGAGTTTCTTCACCCTCTTTATTGGGCTTGGGGCGATCAAATCTCAGTGCAGTGTCCAATTGCATGATCCCTAAGACTAATTTCAGCTTTTCTTCCCACTGTTTGAAATTGTTCCCCATGAGGGGCTTAATTTGACTTAGATTTGACATTATGTTTAGATCTGAAAATTGAAGAACAAAAGGAAAAAATTAGATATTATGTATCACGATTTGATCTTTAATCATAATTCTAAAATCCATCTAAAGGCCCAAATTAAATTATGTGCTCCATTGAATCTTTTAGCCAAAACACCACTCAATAATGAAAAACACCTTTGGGCGCAATCATTACCTTATTGTCTTTTCCGCCTTTGGGCCAGATTGACATATCCATTTGCTAACTACCAGGCCAGTCAAGTGGGGAAGGCAGGTCACTAACGGACCTGGTGCACCAAGCCCCAAATGCTTTTCTAGACATTGCCAGCATATGTGTGTTGCAACTTATTTGTTATACATCACCCTTATGCACCAAACAACTTAGCAGGTGCCAACCCTCCTTTGGGAAAGCTAACACCCACGTCCATTGAGCTTGTCATGAGTCATCCTTGCAATCGTCTTACACAGAGCGGTTCGTTTTGCGAACATCAATGCTTGACTCATGCGAAAACAACACATGTATAAAACGCCTTTAGTTAGATTCCAAAATTATGCCTAAAATCATCAATCTTTAACAGTTGAAAATCCAAAGTATTAAAATCGTTTTCTGGCCATACAAGAATTACCAAAACGTTTTTAATCTTCCCAAGGGAAAATACAGAGAGTAAAACAAATCATTTTCCAACCAACATACAGATGCTAAATGCATTCACTCCAACAAATGAGCAAGACAGAAAATGAACACAGATTTGTTTTACACACAGGATTTTATAAGATTGCATTGGTTTTCAAATGGATCGAATTTAAATGAAACTCAGATCGAGCCACAGAGTTTTGAATGGGTCAGTTTTCAAAAGACGCCCTAAATCTAGGGATGCCCCTTTGATATTGAAACACAGATTTATTTTATGGCAGCTTAAAGAAAAAACAGAGCATATGTAAAGGACACATTTAAATGCATCTAGCTCTCCAGCATTAGCGCTCTAACAGAGCTACCAAAACATCACGAAAACTTAAATCCTGGCAGCCTAAACTCAGGCCTAAACTTTCATGAAATCTTCAGCATTAACGTTTTAGTTTTCATACAAAATCTCGCAGGGAAAACCATCATATGAGCGACCCAAATGGATCCTAGGGCAGCGCCCTCTCCATTTCTCTGGGCAAATACCAAGCACAGCAAGGAGATACGATAGAGCCCATACTGAAAATTCTTTTTAACTCACATGCAACATTCCCGAATGCCCCAAAACATTTTACATCCACCAAATACATACAGAGGTGAGAAATAAAATTCGATCTCCAGCCAGCATTCACACTAAAACGTTGTTTTTTTCAAAACCAATAGATGCATAAAACGAATTTCTCAATCAATGGGCACACCAGAATGCAATAACATGGATTTCTCCCATCAGTGTTCGAAATACAGAGAAAACGAAATGGATACACACAGGGCTAAGGCGATGGTAGAGTGAACAGATACGCCTCTCCCCAAAATTCAACGCAGAGGTCCCCAGGTCGAGACTCTTAGAGAGGCGCAGCGTTTAAATGCTGAGATCGCAGGGTATCTAGTTCAAGTAGTGGATACTTTAACACTCAGATTTGGGCATATTTGGGAGCAGGGAGCACACAATAACGAAACAAGTTTCCATTGTTAAAAACACTTGCAGAATGGAGCAATAATAAAAACACAAAAACGGCTCACTCTTTCCTCTAGCAGATTAACTTTCTAGCATCGATTTGCTGATCATAAGGTCTTAGTTTGTAAAATAATAAAGCATATGAGTGACAATCGTGATGAGGCTGACTCAGCGACTTAAGACAGAGCTTAGATTACTTGAAAACATGCAAAATCTGTCTCTTATTCACCAGACCGATAACATGTAAAATGATAACTTTGACCAGATCGATCTTCTCAAAATCGTGGCTCAAACAGAGATTACAAAAGAATTAAAAAACAATGCTTCATAAACGTTTTCACACACAACATTTCTTACATGAGGGTTGCTCTGATACCAATTGAAGGGTTTTACTAATGGGTATAACTAAATACTTTAAACCCTAACCAAGATCTACTCCTATGCAAGAAATTAAACTTAATGCACAGCGGAACTTAGAAATCAAGCTTAATGCACAGCGGAACTTACTTTCCATCTTCAAAGGTCGCGGACAGCTTCTGGTCTTGACTTGAGTTGTTGGCTCTCGAATCCTTCCAAGAACTTGCAATCCTTTTCTCTGAAAAGTATCCTGTCTTCAAATGGAGCAGACAATTTTTCTGGATGATTGCAAGCCTTGGAGACTCAGCCCTTTTATAGCAGTGCCAAAGAAAAAGATTCTAATCCTAGGGCTGCTGAAATTTAGCTAATACTTGGGAAACAAGTCTGAAAAGAAATCTGGAGTTTCCGATTTTATAAAAAACTTCAAATCGGGAAACTTCAGAAAAAACTGAAATAAATCAGAATAAATTCTGATTTCCTTATTTAGCTCAATTTATTACTGCTATTATTTTAATCAACTATAATCGGTCCATTAACAATTATAATTGATTAACATTATTCTATATGTATTTGTATCCAAATCCTTATTTAAATACGTATAATGCCATGACTTAATTAATCACATTGTTTGGCATGTTTTAATCATTACATAAATGTAATCTTTCGACAGTATTTGATATCATAATCATAATGCACGTATGTCCAACTTAATTATTGTAATTAGACGTCTCTAAATCTAACAGGCCATATTGTGAATTCATGGCATCAGCGAGTGATCTTAATTCTGCTCCCACTTTTGAGTTGGCAATGCAAACGTGACAAAGCAACCAACGAGTTGATTGTCCATTGAATTATATGCTTATGGTTCAAGACTTTTCCGGATTTCAATTTAATACAATTGCAGCATATTAACTTTCAGTTCTATATGTTGTATGTAAGATATTTAGTTGTGCTCTTCATTGAATGCATCACGAGGGCAAGCAATATCGACCCCCCCGCAGCAGAGTGTTTAATGCTCTTGCTGCGGGGTCTTACTAACGGTATGTCAGCGCCGTAGCCAGCATAGGACATGAACACTCTGCCGGAAAAATGGAGCCAAAAGCCGGCCGTTGACGGGATGCATCATAGCATCATGCCATAGCCATTTCGCCATCTGGATCTGGTCATTGCTGCGCGAGGCTCAAGGAGATCGGCCGTAGCCACCATCGCAGTATTGGATATTGCTTGCCGTTAGTGTTTGCCCTCTCTGACCACCCTGGCTGTCACGTCATGGCCCATACTCGGTGACCCGCTCAATCAATTATTCTGGCCAGCCATTTCCGTCCATCCCCTCGAGTCCTCGACGCCGTGCCCTCTCCTAGCCTCCGCACATGGAGGTAAAAAGGGCGCCCCGGGGGGCGCCCTTACGTGACATAAACGGGGCTAAAAACTCCCCTTCGCGCACATGAAAAGACGAAGCTTACACGAAGGTCCGCCATGAAAAGACGTTCCCACAGGCCTTGAGCAGTCGTGGGCGAATGGAGATCACCTCAGCTGTCAGTTTTGTACTCTAACTGTCAAATTTCGTCAGAGAGCATCGGTGCCTGAAGGCAAGCCCAGGCTGTAGGTGGGTCTGCTGGAAATGCGCGAAAATTGCGCTCAGGGGCGCCCTCGAGCGCGCTCGAGGGCGTTTTTTCCCTCCATGTGCGGAGGCTATCCGTTAACACAATGCATTCGCCATTTCCATGATATGTCCGGATCGCAGTCTCCAAAACATTAACTGCCATAAACTCAGCAGCATCCTTCTTCCCTTCATTTGAATTTGAATTTTAAATTTGAGCAGGAATGATTTCAGCGCCCTTTTCCCATTGAGAAATCCCTCTCGCCGCCCCCTCCAGTCGTTTCATTTGCCTCTTCTGCTTCGCTTGAATCTCCTAATTTTGCCTCCTCTAGCGGATTTGTTTCCCCAACAAAACTTGGCAGGTTCGAGCCTCCTCCGGCGGATCTGTTTCCCCAGAAAAACTTGGCAGGTTCGAGTCGTTGGCGCCCCCGGAAAAGCCATTTCTTCTTCTACTTCGTCATGGAAGGCGCACAAGTGTTCTCCCACAAGTCATCTAGGTTCGTTCTGTTGTTGTCTTCACAAAAAATCCAACGCGTATTCGTCTTATGTGCATTCCGAGTTAAATGGGAGGTCTTTTTCCAGGACTCCCACAGTGGTTGTTTGAAGATAACTTAAAATAATAAAACTTGGCATTTTTTATTTGAAATTTTTCTACACGTAGCTTCTCTCAATCAAAATTTGAATTTGTTTTTGTTTTTTTACAAACTTGGAAAGCTCCGTTTGATCAATTTTTTTGCTTTCAGGATATTGCAGATAATCATTCTTTTGTTTTCCTTTGGGTTGGCTCTGCCGAAGGTCTTGAAGAGGGTTGTCCTTGTTCGTTGTCTCAAGAAGGTAAAAACTTATGCTTGGATTGCTAAATATTATTCTTTGTTGTCTCCAATTAATCTTGTAAACATATAAATAGTTTTTGAAAGCATGTATCATATATTTTGTTATTGAATTTCATAGATGTGATTTCCATTCTTGACTTATTTCAATGGGGATTTCGAAGAGTTGACGATATTTGTTTGCTAAAGACAAACCATGAAAATAGAGATGCGTCTGAGTCCGTTAAGAGGAGCTTTATTCAAACCCACTAAAGTAAGTGGCTTTCCTTGTTGTTGTTCTTGGCCAAAGTTAAATCTTCAACTTCAATTAATTTTAAAAGATTGTCACTGATATGAATCCATGAAATATGAATGCAAGAGCATTGTTTGATGTGTATAAAAAACAATATCCCACCACATCTTATGCATCCAAACATCGATGTAGACATAATTGTATCAGAAGAACCTCCATATGGTTTGTATTTTTATTATCAAAAAACTTAAATGATTTCTCTCTCTGCTTTAATGAATGAAACTGACGAGATTGTTTGTCATTTTATTAGGATCAACTCAAAAGCCTGAGTATCTTTATTGTGTAATTGAACATCTTATCCAAGGTTGAAGACGAATTGCAATTTTTGGTGAAGATCATAATCTTCAACCAGGTTGGCTTAGGTTGGCTTACTGTAGGGAATGGGCTCTTTTCTTCCAATTTCAGTAAGGAGGTAAATATATGCTAGCATGTTAGCATATAAATTTTTACTCTCCTTTAAAAATGGCTATGGTTCATTGATTCTTCAAATGTACATCTTCATGTCCCAAAAGTCCATGGATATAACAACACTTTCAACAAATTGAACATTGTGAATAGGAGTTTGCATTTAGCTCTTTGTTAGACCAAAATGCCGTACTGTCACATTTGGTGACTCCACTTTAGAGATATAAATTTGTCTGCCACTCTTTTATTCTTATTTACTTATGTTTATTTTTAAAATTAAGTTTAAGGTAAATTGAGTTTAAAATTAAGTGGTGGTATAACCTGTTTAAGTTTAACGTAATTCGCCCACCGAGAGTACTATGAAGTTTATGTAAGGAAATAATCTTTTTAATATTACAAAAGATGGTTTTATTAAGATTATATTTGTATATTCGTTGATATTCTCATATTGATTTTGTGAAAATAATGGTGCTAATGTTTTTAAATATTTTTCTTTCTGATTCAAAATAAGAGTATTTGAATAGAGAAGTTTGTTCATTTCGTCTTCGGTGAATGAATTAGACAAATCTTCCTGCATTTAAAATTTTCTTGGGGTAATTTAAAATTAATATCATTATTTATATTGGAGTATAATGTCTTTTGATTGAATTTTAATACTTGTGCAGTTGTGAAAGCATACGTATCTTTTTTTATTATCGTAGTTTTCTGCTGGGAGAGCAATTTTCTATATTCATATTTCTGTTAGTATTAAAAATATGTTTGACCAAATAAATATAATAATAGGGAATAGAATAGTAACATACTTTGTCTTTTGTTTAGTTTGACACCATACAATGTAGGAGTCTAACTTTATAAATACGGTTTTTTATATGCAAATATAACTAATAAAAATCATGGACTATTAAAACCATGTGCTCTAAACTATTTTTTTACTTAAACTAATAATAGCGGAGTAATTAAATTTTGTCCAAAGCATTATTTATTAAAATGTCACCCGTTATAATGACGAGACTTTATTAGTTGTAGTAAACTGATTTTACTATTTGTCAATCTAAAAATTAATTTCAAATTACTTAAGATTGGCGAGGTTGAGCCAATTTTAGATATGGGATTTATTGTAAATTGTGAGATGATGTGGGTTCTTTTTAATTTGTTTAATTCTTAGTTATTATATGTTTTGATTATAATTTAATTTGTTATTATAATAATTTGTTTAGTTTTTAGTTATTGAATGTTTTTGATTATAATGTATTTTGTTTTGTTATTATACTTATAAGATGATGGTATATTCTTAATTTGTTTAATTCGTAGTTATTGTATGTGTTGATTATAATTTAATTTGTTATTATAATAATTTGTTTAACTTTTAGTTATTGAATGTTTTGATTATAATTTAATTTGTTTTGTTATTATACTTGTTGATAGGCATCTCATATAGGTTGGTTTAAAAGAAATGGTTCGCTTGCAAGTGAACTTTTCAAGTTGAATTTGTTTTCATTGTAATAGTAAATTTAATTTTATAAATTTGTTTTTTTGTAAGCTAGATGTAGGTCCTTATATTATCATCGTAAAAATATACAGAGTGCCAAAGTCCTCTCATAATAGAGAAAACAGACCCAAAATAAGTTTGGAAATGTATCTTTAAAACAATCATTCTATCTAGGATACCATTAATTAGCATTAAAACTAGCACTTTGATTATAATTTAATTTGTTTTGTTATTATATTTGATGATAGGCATGTTATGTAAGTTGACTTCAAAAAAAGTTCACTTGAAGTGAGCTTTGTGGAGTCAAATTTGTTTTCATTGTATTAGTAAATTTAATTTTACAAATATTTATTTTGAATAATAATAATTTTTAAATATATTAAGAAAAAATTATTTAGTATTTGATTTATAAAATGTAAAATAATTTGATAAGTAGATAGGCATTTAGATATTATCTTACTTGGGATTTATTTCATGGTTGTGGTATCTCTTATACTTAAATGAATCTTGATTCAAATTTAAATAAGATTGAGTTGGTGGTTAAGGAAATGGGTAACAATAATCACCACTCCACCCCAAATTCTAAAGATATAAACACCCATCCATGTAATTATCTAAGTTTAAATGAAATTCAAAACTGATGTACTTCCCAAACTTTGTAACCATCTTAAAACATTTTAAAGTTATATCATTGTTATTTCCTTGAATTTAATGAACGTCAAAACTCGCTTGGCAAAATTTGTCCCATTTTAAAATATTTAAAATTAGTTTAAATTGTAATACTAAATATTATAATGTAACCTTATTCGAAAGTTGATATATTATATCTAACCTTACAACTAAAAACATCTAAAGATAGTTGCAAAGTCTACTTGGCATATAACCTTTGTCTTGATAAATTATCACATCTTGTTACTTTATTATATCTAATAAAACAACTTAAAACACCTAAATAGGTAGGTGCAAAGTCTACTTGGCATATAACCTTTGTCTTGATAGATTATCACATCTTAGATTATCACATCTTAAGATAGGCTCAAAGTCTACTCATATATGACCTTTGACGTGATACATTATCTAGAGCGATAATATAAAAATAGATTGAATGTATTGTATAAATGTTACGAGTGTTTTCGAGGGTGAATAACGATGACAATATACAAATAGATTGAATGCATTGTATGAGTGTTACAAGTTTATTTTCGAGGGTGAATAATGATTCTCCTTGGAGATCTTGCAAATAGTTTTGAAGTGACATGGTTGGTTTTCATGAGAACCGTGCCACTTCATGCTTTCAACATAAAATTTACAACTTTTCATTTTGGTTATGCGTAGTTTCCAACTTTGTTTAGTCTTGATTTGATTTTATGTAGGCTTTAAACTTTGTTACTCCAAAGTTTATGGTAATATTATATGATTCTAATGGTTGCATTTTTAAGATTTTATATAAAACATAAAATTATGCTTTTACAATTTTCATAATATCGACTTATCATATTTTAAAGAGTGAACAAATACAAGGCACATGGAAAAACCTAGGACATGGGTTACACTATAAACAAGGATTTTGGATTAACCAAATTGCTTTGAAATTTTTGAAAAAAATCTTAAAAACTCATTATATGGAGTGAAACTTTGACTATCTAATTTCTAATTTGTTCAACAACATTTTGTATTCTAGATTGTAGACTAAACTAAATACCTTAAGTTTTATGATTTGATTAATTTCAAATCATGATTCAACCATGATAAAAAACTAAAAAATTATAGTATAATAATGTAAAACCTAAATAACCAACCAAAACCTCATAAAGCCCTTATTACTATGGAGTGCCACACTACTACACAAGAGGGGTATTTGAGACGAATATTTAAGACGAAATCATCTTTTTGTCTTTAATATATATATTATTTTTAAATTATATTTTAATTTGATCAAATGTCTTAAATTAAGACAAAAAGGCTAAAAGTCCTTTCCTCTTTAATCTCCATCGTGGAAAACAAAATAATTTTCACATGTTATCTATGATCTGGAAAACTTCCATCGGGCATTCATTCACTTATCTACCAACAGCTACAACACTATTAGTTGCATTTATCGACATCAATAGCATGCATCAATATTTTCAAGGTTATGGCAGTAGAGGGCCATGAATTATTTGCTGAGGTAAACTCGATCTGCAAGTAGAGGGATACGACAGGAATTGAAATCGCATCTTATTAGGGTTTTTGTTTAACATTATTCAATCTGTTTTGTAGTCCACCTCGTCAAAGGGGACGACCATGTGCTCATGATTCCCACGAGTGTATATACCGGAATATACACTAGTGTATATACCGTGTACATCATCATCATCATCATCAACAACAACATCTTCGTCCTGATCCTCGTCATCAACGCCATGCCATCAATGCCATCACCCTACTGGAATATACTCATCATCATCATTATCCTCATCCTCTTCATCATTATCTTCATCCTCATCCTCATCGTCATCACCATATTCATCATCATCATCGTCATCACCATCTTCATCATCATCATCGACATTGTTGTCGTCGTCATCACCACCACCACCATCATCATCATCATCATCATCGTCGTCATCACCATCTTCATCATCATCATCATCATCATCATCATCATCATCGTTGACATCGTCCTCATCACCACCATCATCGTCATCATCATCTTCGTCACCATCAGAATATACAGTGGTGTATATTTCGGTATATACACTGGTGTATATTTCGGTATATACACTGGTGTATATACCGGTATATACACCAGTTTATATATCGGAATATACACCAGTGTATATTTCGGTATATAGACTGGTGTATATACCGGGGTGTATATTTCGATATATAGACTGATGTATATATCGGTATATACACCAGTGTATATATCGGTATATACACCAGTGTATATACCGGAATATACACCGGTGTATATACCGGAATATACACCGGTGTATATACCTGAATATACACCAGTGTATATACTGGTATGCCTATACATTGGTGTATATTCCAGTATATAGGCATACCGGTATATACACTGGTGTATATACTGGTATATACACTGGTGTATATACCGGAATATACACTGGTGTATATTTCGGTACCAGTGTATATACCGGTATATACACCAGTGTATATACCGGTATACACACTGGTGTATATTCCGATATATTTCGGGAGTATATAGACTGGTGTATATACATTGGTGTATATTTCGACATATAGACTGGTGTATATACCGGTATATACATTGGTGTAGGTATATAGGCATATCGGTTTATACCCTAGTGTATATTTCAGTATATACATCAGTGTATATATCGGTATATACACTAGTCTATATACTTGTCCTACTTGATGTATATACACGAGTCTATACACCGATATTGTTGAAAGTATTCAAATAATTGAGAGGGGGGGGGTGAATCAGTTATTACTGTGCTTAAACAATTTTACATTCATTTTCCCTTTTAACTTTGATGAAGTGTGATGATCAATATGATATGAGATGTTCTATGCACATTCCTTTATAGCAGGTATATTGTTATAACAGAATTAAATATAATGCATATAAACAATGTTCAATCACATAAATATGCAGAGACACTGATTTTCCTGAGGAAACCCATAAAGGGAAAAAACCTCTTCTTCTTAGTATGAAAGGCAAGCTCCAACTTCTCTTTATATTCTATTTTATCTGAGCTACAACCTAGATGAGGCTGCTACCTCTGTTTCTTTAGCACCAACTAAATGGAAGCTACAACTCCCAAAAGTACAAGCACCAACTTGCCAAGAAGACTTTACAGTCTTCCCTTGCTCCTCCCTACCACCCTATGTAAGAAAAAATTCAATCAATTATATCACACTGGTTCAGATATATCAGTACATACCCTTTTTATTTTGTTCTGTGCTACTACAGCTTGAGTTTCTGGGCATTCTGTTCTTCATTAAATCGAGCCATACATTTTTGTTCTCATTTTCTTCGAATCATAGCTTCATCAGTAGCAAATCCTCTTCATCCTCTCAAATCTCACATTTATTTTGTTCTCATCAATTGTTTTTTCGAGATGCTAAAGTTATATGCCTTGGTCTCTTTAACTTCCAGATATACCAATTCTAAAACTGAAACTGTCTCTTTAACTTCCAAAATTTACACGCTGTAACTGACATTTTAACTGTCTCTTTGAATTCCAGAGTTTACATGCTGTAACTGACTAATTAAAAAAAAATGTTTGTGAGTCGCGGCTTGTTTGAGTCACGGCTGTTTGAGTCACAACTGTTCCCTCAACGTTCCTCGAATTATCCCTGGATGATGCTGCCATTGGGATGCATTGGAACTTCTCCAACTGCCAAAAGCCTCATTCCATGAGCTATGTGATGATGTTCTCAATGCAGCATTGTCATTTAGTATATCGCTGCGGACAACCTTGCGGGGGTCTGTGTAGTTTGTTGTTGGTGTTGATACTGCCTTGTTTTTGTCTCCAGTGGATATGAATTCTCCGGTGGATATGAATTATCGAGTGGAGATAAAGTCTCTTTGTTTTCCTTTTCCTCTTTAAAAGGATTCCCACCGAGGCCATTCTCTTCCATGTAGTAAACCTTCAGGGCAATATCTCCCTTGATGTGTGAGAAAATGCCCCTCTTTTCCAGTGGAAAATGTTGCACAACTGCTTCTCCCTCTCTAACAATGCTACTTCTGTAAATTCTAACTCTTCCCATGAAGTTTCTGGTGTGAGCTGCTTTATTCTCATGGTATACATTTACATCCACTGTCTCATGGGAAATATTAGTAGGATCTGGGATAGTGAATGAGAACTTTTCATTCCATACTGGACTTAGATCTTTGTCTTTAGTAACAATGCGAAACCTCTGGTGGGAAAATTCAATCTCAATATAAGCACTGGATGAACCCTGTCCATCCTTGGGCATAAAATTGTGGGCACTAATGACCTCCATTGCTAGCTTGAGCTTACTCATTATGCTCCTTGTTGATCTCTCAAAAACACAAGCAGTATGGCAAACCCCCTTTCTCTTAGAGGATACTATCAAGTAATAAGCCTCGCTCAAAGCCTCACCAAATTGAAATCAATTTGTATTTATAGCCCAATTGATAATCTGTCTTAATAAACCAAAATATCAAAGTGCTCCTGTTTGATAGGTTTTCTATTTATAAGATATATCTCGCTTAATAATCCAATATACTATACTGATCTGGCTTGCTTCATACACATCTGCAATAAATAGCACCGGCGCTCACCTTATCGGACTCAAAGCTCCATTAACCCTTTTAACTCATAAACCTATAAATTAGAGGCAGATTTGGGATGTGAGCAAGTAAATCAAGACTTCCATGATATACATAACTCAGTTTTTATACTTCTGCACTAAAACAAAACTGCAACTCTTTGCTTAAGAACAGGAAAAATCAAGTTTTTTAGGCATTATTGAACTCAATCGATCCCACTTTTTTTTATCATTTTCCCAAAGAGCAGAATATAACAGAGTAGTTTAGCACAAAGTTTACGAGCAGAATAGAACATAGTAGTTTAGCACAATGTTTATGAGTAGAATAGAACAGAGTAGTTTAGTACAATGCTTACGATCCAACAAGGGGACGCCATAGAAGGATAGGGTACAAACACAGATTTAGATTGCATACACCCAGTATTTTTTACCATAACATTTACATTTTTCTGATTTGTAGAAAAGCCAATAACGATTATTGGTCAAATCCTTTGTTGGTCATATTCAAATACATATTAGAGGCATATGGATCAGCAAGAACAATTCCAGAGCCTTTAGGGTGTAATGAGAGGTATAAGTTTAGGATACAGGTCTTATGGGCAGTGCATACTTGTGGTGTTGGGTCCATCTACCTCAGAAGCAGTCAAAGCTTATCTCCTACTCATAATGATTGCTATAATGAGAGGCATAAGTTTAGGAAACAGGTCTTCCGATCTTCTGGGTAGTTCATACTTGTGGTTCTGCGTCCATCCACCTCAGAAACAGTCACAGCTTATCTAATTTTCAATGTTTAATTTTTATTTGTTCCACTGAGTTGTAGAGGTTGAGTTGTAGAGTTTAGGCGGTCTGGAGTGCAAAGCATGTGTACAAACATTGCAGGTTTCATTTGTAATGTCAAAAATGTTTCAAGAAATTACTACCACTGTTAAAGACTTCACATTAGTTGAGTTTACAGAGTTTACCAATGACATTTGTTTTAGTTCCTAACAAATAATAGATCAAAAGCTCAGCATGGTGGATATGGTGGGATGCTTGTGATGTTTGCATGTAAAATATAACATAACATTTACATACTGTGGATATTGGAAAATTTAACATGGATCTATCAAACAAAATGTGAAACCGTGGAAAGGCCCATCATTTTAACTTGATCCATGCCCAAGCAGGGTATTTGTATGAATTGCTTCCTTGATGCCCCCCACATTGTATTTATGTTCATAGTTTGAAATATACATTAAAGTAGATTATAATACTTAAACCAAATTATTTTCAATGTTATTGGTATAGGGATTTGAAGAATGGCCAAGTGGGAGACTATCAATGAGTTGGATGTCCAAGACCCAGAGGATATGATGGAGTTTTCAGTAGAAGACTTGACATGGATAGAAGTTTGGGGTGACCAAGTTGCAATTATTCCATACTGTCGACTTGAGGACTTTATAAGTGGGCAGCTTCCGTATATGCACATATACGGAACGCTTTCGTAAGCTTTCCATATATGCGCATATACGGAACGCCTACTTAAGCTTCCGTATATGTGCATATACAGAATGCTTCCATATATGTGCAGTGCATATATGGAAGCTTCCGTATATGTGCATATACAGAATGCTTCCATATATGTGCAGTGCATATATGGAAGCTTCCGTATATGTGCATATACAAAAGCTTATGAAAGCTTCCATATATGCGCAGTGCATATATGGAACGCTTCCATAGTATATGCGCATATACGGAATCTTCCATATATGCGCAGCTTCCGTATATGCGCAGTGCATATATAGAAGCTTTCGTTCCGTATATGCGCAGTGCATATATAGAAGCTTTCGTTCCGTATATGCGCAGTGCATATATAGAAGCTTTCGTATATGCGCATATACGGAAGCTTAAGTAGGCATTCAGTATATGCGCATATACAGAAGCTTCTGTGTATGCGCATATACGGAAGCTTTCATAAGCTTCTATATACAGAAGATTCCATATACGCACATATACGGAAGCTTCCGTATATGCACAGCTTCCGTATATGCGCATATATGGAATCTTCTGTATATAGAAGCTTATGAAAGCTTCCGTATATGCGCATATACGGAAGCTTTTGTATATGCGCATATACTGAATGCCTACTTAAGCTTCCATATATGCGCATATATGGAAGCTACGGAAGCTTCCGTGTATGCACAACTTCCGTATATGCGCAATGCATATACAGAAGCTGTGCATATATAGAAACATCCGTATATGCGCATATACGGAAGTTGAGCATACACGGAAGCTTCTGTATATGCGCAGCTTCCGTATATGCCCATATACAGAAGCCTCCATATATGCTTAGCTTCCATATATACGCAGTGCATATACAAAACACTTCCGTAGTATATGTGCAGCATATACAAAAGTTGCGCATATTTTCATATATGCCCATATATGAAAGTTTCCGTATATGCGCATATATGGAAGCTGCACATATACGAAAGCTTCTGTATATGCGCTTATACGGAACGCTCTCGTAAGCTTCAGTATATGCACATATACGGAACGCTCTCGTAAGCTTCTGTATATGCGCATATACGGAACGCTTGCTTAATCTTCCGTATATGTGCATATACAAAACGCTTCCGTAGTATATGCACAGTGCATATACGAAAGCTTACGAAAGCTTCCGTATATGTGCAT
Source organism: Larix kaempferi (assembly GCA_027924585.1). Taxonomy (NCBI): domain Eukaryota; kingdom Viridiplantae; phylum Streptophyta; class Pinopsida; order Pinales; family Pinaceae; genus Larix; species Larix kaempferi. The sequence goes on from BSBM01000818.1 coordinate 4,357,901, forward strand.
ATATGGAAGTTTTTGTAAGCTTTTGTATACAGAAGCTTCCATATATGCGTATATATGGAATCTACGCATATACAGAAACTGTGCATATACGGAAGCTTCCGTGTATGTGTATATACAGAAGCTGCTCATATACAGAAGCTTCCGTGTATGCGCATATACGGAAGCTTCTGTATATGCACATATGAAACACGCAGGAATTAAATGAAATTATCCAACTCGCCACTTGTCCAGCATGCGAGCTGGGAACTAACTTTTATCTCGGCCGTGGGATCCCTTCGTCCCCTCATTCGGACGATTCCAGAACTCTGCAGACGACTGCTATGGTGTTTATTTGTAGGGATTCGTTGTGGTATTTTTTTGTTGTGGTAACTTGGATTTTTAGAGAAGGAAGGAGTATGGAACGTGCTTCACGATGGGGAGAGGCCCCGATTATGGATGTAGTCGTGGTTGGCATTCGGAAGAAATGAGGGGCGACTCTGCAAAAGATGAGAGTAATCTGGGGTTTGGTCATTGTTGCAGACATGGTGGGGCTGGGAATTTGCAGGGGTTGAACGGAAATCGAAGCATTTCCAAGTTCGAAGCTGATTTCTTGGACAGGTTGCAGGAACTTGAGCTACAAACCAGGATGATCCGCAGTGAGAATCTGGAGCTTAAAAAAGTTTTAGCTCGTCTTTATAGTATGGTTTATACCTCCCAATCTGAGGCAAAAGCCCAATTTCATAGCATCTCTCAAAAAGTGGAGCACCTGGAGAAAACTGGTCTATATACCGGTATATACACGAGTGTATATTCCGGTATATAGACTGGTGTATATACCGATGTATAGACTCGTGTATATACCGATATAAGTAGGACAAGTATATAGACTAGTGTATATACCGGTATATACACTGATGTATATACTGGAATATACACTAGGGTATAAAACAATATGCCTATATACCTACACCAGTCTATATACCAGTATATACACCAGTCTATATACCGGAATATACACCAGTGTATATACACCATTCTATCTACTCCCAGAATATACCGAAATATACACCAGTGTATATACCGGTATATACACTGGTGTATATTCCGGTATATACACCAATCTATATACCGAAATATACACTGGTGTATATACCAGTATATACACTGGTATACACCAGTGTATATTCCGATATATAAAATGGTGTATATACTGGAATATACACCAGTGTATATATTGAAATATACACCACTATATATTCTGATGGTGACGAAGATGATGATGATGAAGATGATGATGATGCTGATGGTGGTGATGACGACGATGTCAACGATGATGATGATGATGATGATGAAGATGGTGACAACGACGACGACGATGATGATGATGATGAAGATGGTGACAACGACGACGACGATGATGATGATGATGGTGGTGGTGGTGGTGGTGATGACGACAACGATGTCGATGATGATGATGAAGTTGGTGATGACGATGATGATGAGGATGAGGATGAGGATGAGGATGATGAGGATGAGGATGAGGATGATGATGATGATGATGATGAGTATATTCTGGTAGGGTGATGGTGTTGATGATGAGGATCAGGACGAAGATGTTGTTGTTGTTGATGATGATGATGATGTAAACGGTATATACACCAGTGTATAATTCCGGTATATACACTCATGGGAATCATGAGCACGTGGCCGTCCCCTTTGACGAGGTGGACTGCAAAACAGATTGAATAATGTTAAAAAAAAACCCTAATAAGATGTGATTTCAATTCCTGTCGTATCCCTCTCCCTGCAGATCGAGTTTACTTGAGCAAATAATTCATGTTCCTCTCCTGCCATAACCTCAAAAATATTGATGCATGCTATTGATGTTGATAAATGCAACTAATAGTGCTACAGTTGTTGGTAGATAGGTGAATGAATGCCCGATGGACGTTTTCAAGATCATAGATAAAATTAAAAATAATATATATATTAAAGACGAAAAGATGATTTCCTCTTAAATATTCGTCTGAAATACCCCTCTTGTTTAGTAGTGTGGCACTCCATAGTAATAAGGGCTTTATGAGGTTTTGGTTGATTATTTAGGTTTTAGATTATTATACTATAATTTTTTAGTTTTTTATCATGGTTGAATCATGATTTGAAATTAATCAAATCATAAAACTTAAGGTATTCAGTTTATTCTACAATCTAGAATACAAAATGTTGTTGGACAAATTAGAAATTAGATGGTCAAAGTTTCACTCCATATAATGAGTTTTTAAGGTTTTTTCAAAAATTTCAAAGCAATTTGGTTAATCCAAAATCCTTGTTTATAGTGTAACCCATGTCCTAGGTTTTTCCATGTGCCTTGTATTTGTTCACTCTTTAAAATATGATAAGTTGATATTATAGAAAATGTGAAAGCATAATTTTATGTTTTATATAAAATCTTAAAAATGCAACCATTAGAATCATATAATCTTACCATAAACTTTGGAGTAACAAATTTTAAAGCCTACATAAAATCCAATCAAGACTAAACAAAGTTGGAAACTACACATAACCAAAATGAAAAGTCGTAAATTTTATGTTGAAAGCATGAAGTGGCACGGTTCTCATGAAAACCAACCATGTCACTTCAAAACTATTTGCAAGATCTCCAAGGAGAATCATTATTCACCCTCGAAAATAAACTTGTAACACTCATACAATGCATTCAATCTATTTGTATATTGTCGTCGTTATTCACCCTCGAGAACACTTGTAACATTTATACAATACATTCAATCTATTTTTATATTATCGCTCTAGATAATGTATCACGTCAAAGGTCATATGTGAGTAGACTTTGCCCCTATCTTAAGATGTGATAATCTATCAAGACAAAGGTTATATGCCAAGTAGACTTTGCGCCTATCTTAAGATGTGATAATCTATCAAGACAAAGGTTATATGCCAAGTAGACTTTGCACTTATTTAGATGTTTTAAGTTGTTTTATTAGATATAATACAGCAACAAGATGTGATAATTTATCAAGACAAAGGTTATATGCCAAGTAGACTTTGCACCTATCTTTAGATGTTTTTAGTTGTATGATTAGATATAATATATCAACTTTCGAATAAGGTTACATTATAATATTTAGTATTACAATTTAAACTAATTTTAAATATTTTAAAATGGGTACAAATTTTACCCACCAGGGTTCATTAAATTCAAGGAAATAACAATGATATAACTTAAAAATGTTTTAAGATGGTTACAAAGTTTGGGAAGTACATCAGGTTTGAAGTTCATTTAAACTTAGATAATTATATGGATGGGTGTTTATATCTTTAGAATTTGGGGTGGAGTGGTGATTAATTTGAGACGAGGATGTTTACACCACAAATTAAATGTTTGTCCACAAGTAAAATGGTGAATGCCTATAGATGGAACCAATCACTTAGTTTTGTGGAGAAGGGCGGGCTATTAAACACAAGCTAAACATTAAAGTAATTATGAGATTGTTATAGTTATCCATTTATAATATAACATAAACATTAAACTAATTAATATAAACATAAAACAAAAAATTCACACTTGAACCTCATCCATTATTGTTACCCATTTCCTTAACCACCAACTGAATCTTATTTAAATATTAATCAAGATTCATTTAAGTATAAAAGATACCACAACCATGAAATAAATCCCAAGTGAGATAATATCTAAATGCCTATCTACTTATCAAATTATTTTACATTTTATAAATCAAATATTAAATAATTTTTTTAAATATATTTAAAAATTATTATTATTCAAAATAAATATTTGTAAAATTAAATTTACTAATACAATGAGAACAAATTTGACTCCACAAAGCTCGAACTTTTTTTGAAGTCAACTTATATAACATGACTATCATCAAATATAATAACAAAACAAATTGCATTATAATCAAAGTGCTAGTTTTAATGTTGTTTGTAATTACTAGTTTCTTAGATAAAATGATTGTCTTAAAGATACATTTCCAAACTTATTTTGGGTTTGTTTTCTTTATTATGAAAGGATCTAACACTCTGTATATTTTGATGATGATAATATAAGGATCTATATCTAGCTTATAAAAAAACAAATTTGTAAAATTAAATTCACTACTAGAGACTTGAAAAGTTCACTTACAAGCGAACCTTTTCTTTTAAACCAACCTATATGAGATGCCTATCAACAAGTATAATAACAAAACAAATTAAATTATAATCAAAACATTCAATAACTAAAAATTAAACAAATTATTATAATAACAAATTAAATTATAATCAACACATACAATAACTACGAATTAAACAAATTAAGAATAGACCATCATCTTACCAGTATAATAACAAAACAAAATACATTATAATCAAAACATTCAATAACTAAAAATTAAACAAATTATTATAATAACAAATTAAATTAAATTCCAAGGAAAAAAAAAAATCCAAGGAAAAACAAATTAAATTAAACAAATTAAAAAGAACCAGCATCATTTCACAATTTACAATAAATCCCATATCTAAAATTGGCTCAACCCGGCCAATCTCAAGTAATTTGAAATTAATTTTTAGATTGACAAATAGTAAAACTAGTTTTCTATAACTAATAAAGTCTCGTCATTATAACCGGTAACATTTTAATAAATAATGTTTTGGACAAAATTTATTGACTCCACTATTATTAGTTTAAGTAGAAAATAGTTTCGAGCACATGATTTTGGTAGCGGGTGGTTTTTACTAGTTATATTTGCATGTAAAGAACCTTATTTATAGGGTTAAACTCCTGCATTATATGGTGTTAAACTGAACAAAAAAAACAAAATATCTTATATTGCTATTCTATTTCCTATTATTATATTTATTTGGTCAAACATATTTTTAATACTAAAACAAATATGAATATAGAAAATTGCTTTCCCACAAGAAAACTACGTTAATAAAAAAAGATACTTATGCTTTCACAACTGCACAAGTATTAAAATTCAATCAAAAGACATTATACTCCAATATAAATAATGATATTAATTTTAAATTACCCAAGAAAATTTTAAATGCAGGAAGATTTGTCTAATTCATTCACCGAAGACGAAATGAACGAAATTCTTTATTCAAATACTCTTATTTTGTAATATTAAAAAGATTATTTCCTTACATAAACTTCAAAGTACTCTCGGTGGGCGAATTACGTTAAACTTAAACAGGTTATACCACTACTTAATTTTAAACTTAATTTACGTTAAACTTAATTTTAAAAATAAACATAAGTAAATAAGAATAAAAGAGTGGCAGACAAATTTATATCTCTAAACTGGAGTCACCAAATGTGACACTACGGCATTTTGTTCTAACAAAGAGCTAAATGCAAACTCGTGTTCACAATGTTCAATTGGTTGAAAGTGTTATATCCATGGACTTTTGGGACGAAGTTCTTCAATCTCCTGTGTTGTGCCAATAAGGTGAGGGGCATTAGGTGAGGCAGTACATCCATAACCTCCTTCCCATACATTTCAATCCAACAAAAAAATAGAAATTAAAGCAAAAACACGCAAGTAAGATTTGGCCACAAGTTTGGATGAAGAATTCCCACACGTCCTAGAGGTAGCTATCTTCCCATGAGAGGCTTGCAACACAGTCCCGCGAGTTAATGCAACTCTATTGTAAATAAAAAAGACCAGGTGTCAGTTGCAAGAGTCTATCACGCAAGTAGAGGACAACTGAGAGTAGGAAACAAGGGGGGGATTCAAAGCACAATTGAAAAAAGGATCCACTCCTAGTTGTATGACCTAAATATGAATTACATGAATGTTAAACACCGTATAGAAATGTATAACTCACTCTGAACAAAGCGGCCTTGAAAAACCCTACTCTAGTTCAACTTGCATGTTGGGAAGAATCAGGCAATAGAAATTGATCAAGCAATCCAAATACTGAGCAAGAAACAAACAAACAAGCAGGAAAATGGATATATAAACTAAATAAAACAAAACCCAGAAATGCAAGCAATAACAAGCAAGTAAGTTTTGGCCAAATGTTTGGATGAGTTGTTCACACACGTCCTTGATATAGTTATCGTCCCACCGGAGAATTGAAATGCAATCCAGTGAGTCGACGCAATTCTGTAGTATATCACAAATACCATGTGTGAGTCGTAGGAGTCTATCATGTAACTAAAGGATCACTAAGAGTAGCAAATAAGGGGGAATTCAAAAAGCAATTGAAAAAAGGATTCCAGTTGTCTAACATGAAGATGAATCCCATGAATGTTAAACAACTTATAGAAATCTATATCTCACTCCGATCAAGGCGTAATTGAAAAAATTCTTCTCTCCTCCAACCAGCATGTTCGACGAAACTAGGAAATTGAAGTCGATTAGGCAATCGAAATCATGAGCAAGGAACTAGTAGAAGAGCCAGAAAATTGACGTCTAAGCTAAATAAAGCAAAACACATAAATAAAAGCAATAATTAGTGCATAATATCTTGCCACATGCTTGGATCAGGCGTTCCCACACCTCCTAGAGGTAGTTATCTTCCCACAGGAGGCTTACAAAGCAATCCGGCGAGTAAATGATATTATGTATTAAACCACATAGACTAGGTGTTGGTTGTAGAAATCTATAATGCAAGTAGAGGACCACCACGACCAGGAAAGAAGGGGGAATCCAAGGCCCAATATAAAAAAATATTTGTTTCTAGTTGTCTCAGCTGAAGATGAGTCCTGTGAATAATAAACACCCTATAGAAATCTCCAATGAAATCTGATTGAAATGCCCTTGAGAAACGTTATTATCCTCTAACCTGCATGTTGGGAGATGTCTAAGATCAATAAAGAAATGAAAGTAGAAAACGAGAGGGGAATCAAAGGGATAATACAAAAAATGATCCACTCCTATTTGTTTAACTCGAAGATAAATCCTGTGAAAAATAAACACCCTGTAGAAATCTGCAACGCAATCTGATTTAGGCGCCCACGAGAAAACCTACTATCCTCTAACCTGCATGTTGCGAGGAAACAGGAAATGGAATTTCATCCGACTATCCAAATCCTAAGAAACCAACAAACAAACAAGTTGAAATATTGATATATGAGTTAATAAAAAAGAAAACCAAATGAATGCAATAAAAATATATTGTTTAGTTAGTTTTCTTAAAACGCAATTTTATGTACATATCTACCTAAAAAAGCTCAAGATGAATCCCATGAATGTTAAACACCCTGTAGAAATCTACAAGTCACTCTGACCGAGGTGCCCTCGAAAAACCCTACCCTCCTCATCCTTGCATGTTGGGAAGAATGAGGAAATGGAAGTTGATCCAGCAGTCCAAATCCTAACCATGCAACAAGCAAACAAGCAGGAAAATGGACATATAAACTAAAGAAAACAAAACCTAGAAATGAAAGCAATAACAAGCAGGTAAGGTTTGGCCACATGTTTGGATGAGTTGTTCACACACGTCCTAGAGGTAGTTATAGTCCCACCGGAGACTTGCAATTGAATCCAGCGAGTCGATGCAACTCTATAATATATCAGAAATACCATGTGTGAGTTGCAGGAGTCTATCATGTAACTAGAGGATCACTAAGAGTAGGAAATAAGGGGGAATTCAAAGAACAATTGAAAAAAGGATGCTAGTTGTCTAACATGAAGATGAATCACCACTCCTTAGATTTTGGGAACGGAGTTCAACCACCACTCCCAGTTGGTTAACTTGAAGAAGAGTCACATGAATGACAAACACTTCGTAGAAATCTGCAAAGCGATATGATCGAGGTGCCTCTAAAAGCACTACGCTCCTCCAACCTGCATGTTGGGTGGATCCTAGCAATGGAATTTGATCAGGCAGTCCAAAGCCTTAGCTAGCAAGTAGCAAACAAGCTGGAAGATTGATATATAAGATAAATCCAACAAAAAAGAATGATAGCAAAAACAAGCAAGTAAGATCTAGCCACAAGTTAGGATGAAGAATTCCCACACGTCCTAGAGGTAGCTATCCTCCCATGGGAGACTTGCAATGCAGTCCCGGGATTTAATGCAACTCTATTGTAAATCAATGAGACCATGTGTCAATTGCAAGAGTGTATCATGCAAGTAGAGCACAACTGAGAGTAGGAAACAAGGGGGCGGGATTCAAAGAACAATTGAAAAAAGATCCACTCCCAGTTGTCTAACCTGAATATGAATTACATGAATGTTAAACAACCTATAGAAATGTAAAACTCACTCTAACCGAGGTGCCCTTGAAAAACCCTACTCTCCTTCAACTTGCATGTTGGGAAGAATCGGGCAATGGAATTTGATCAAGCAGTCCAAATCCTAAGCAAGCAACAAACAAGCAAGCAGAAAAATGGATATATAAACTAAATAAAACAAAACCCAGAAATGCAAGCAATAACAAGCAAGTTTTGGCCAAATGTTTGGATGAGTTGTTCACACATGTCCTTGAGATAGTTATCATCCCACTGGAGACTTGCAATGCAATCCAGCAAGTCAATGCAACTCTGTAATATATCACAAATACCATGTGTGAGTTGCAGGAGTCTATCATGCAACTTAAGGATCACTGAGAGTAGCAAATAAGGGGGAATTCAAAGAGCAATTGAAAAAAGGATGCCAGTTGTCTAACATGAAGATGAATCCCATGAATGTTAAACAACTTATAGAAATCTATATCTCACTCCGATCAAGGTGTAATCGAAAAATTCTACTCTCCTCCAACCAGCATGTTCAGCGGAACCAGGCAATGGAAGTCGATCAGGCAGTCGAAATCCTGAGCAAGCAACTAGTAGACAAGCCGGAAAATTGACGTCTAAGCTAAATAAAGCAAAATCCAGAAATAAAACCAATAACAAGTGGATAATATCTCGCCACATGCTTGGATCAGGTGTTCCCGCACCACCTAGAGGTAGTTATCTTCCCACAGGAGGCTCACAATGCTATCCCGCGAGTAAAAGATATTATGTAGTAAACCACATAAACTAGGTGTTGGTTGTAGAAATCTATAATGAAAGTAGAGGACCACCACGAACAGGAAAGAAGGGGCAATCCAAGGCACAATATAAAAAATATTTGCTTCTAGTTGTCTCACCTGAAGATGAAACCTGTGAATAATAAACACCCTATAGAAATCTCCGACGCAATCCGATTGAAATGCCCTCGAGAAACTCTGTTATCCTCTAACCTGCATGTTGTGAGATGTATAAGATCAATAAACAAATGAAAGTAGGAAACGAGAGGGGAATCCAAGGGATAATACAAAAAATGATCCACTCCTATTTCTCTAAGTCGAAGATGAATCCTGTGAAAAATAAACACCCGGTAGAAATCTGCAACACAGTCTGATCAAGGCGCCCACAAGAAAACCTACTATCCTCTAACCTGCATGTTGGGAGGAAACTGGCAATGGAAGTTCATCCGACTATCCAAATCCTAAGAAACCAACAAACAAACAAGTTGAAAAATTGATATATAAGTTAATAAAAAAGAAAAAGAAATGAATGCTATAAAAATATATTGTTTAGTTAGTTTTCTTAAAACGCAATTTTATGTAGATATGTACCTAAAAAATCTCAAGATGAATCCCATGAATGTTAAACACCCTGTAGAAATCTACAAGTCACTCTGACCGAGGTGCCCTTGAAATACCATGTGTGAGTTGCAAGAGTCTATCATGTAACTAGAGGATCATTGAGAGTAGGAAATGAGGCAGAATTGAAAGAACAATTGAAAAAGGATGCTAGTTGTCTAACATGAAGATGAATCACCACTCCTTAGATTTTGGGAAAGGAGTTCAATCACCACTCCCAGTTGGTTAACCTGAAGAAGAGTCACATGAATGAAAAACACTTTGTAGAAATCTACAAAGCGATATGATCGAGGCGCCTCTAAAAACACTACGATCCTCCAACCTGCATGTTGGGTGGATCCTAGCAATGGAAGTTGATCAGACAATCCAAATCCTAAGCAAGTAAGTAGCAAACAAGCTGGAAGATTGATATATAAGATAAATCCAACAAAAAAAAGAAATGAAAGAAAAAACAAGAAAGTAAGATCTGGCCACAAGTTTGGATGAAGAATTCCCACATGTCCTAGAGGTAGTTATCTTCCCACAGGAGGCTTGCAACGCAGTCCCACGAGTTAATGCAACTCTATTGTAAATCAAAGAGACCAAGTGTCAATTGCAAGAGTCTATCATGCAAGTAGAGGACAACTGAGAGTAGGAAACATGGGGGGGATTCAAAGCACAATTGAAAAAAAGATCCACTCCTAGTTGTCTAACCTGAATATGATTTACATCAATGTGAAACACCCTATAGAAATGTACAACTCACTTTGACCGTGGCACCCTTGAAAAACCCTACTCTCCTTCAACTTGCATGTTGGGAAGAATCAAGCAATGGAAGTTGATTAAGCAGTCCAAATCTTGAGCAAGCAACAAACAAACAAGTAGGAAAATGGATATATAAACTAAATAAAACAAAACCCAGAAATGCAAGCAATAACAAGCAGGTAAGTTTTGGCCAAATGTTTGGATGAGTTGTTCACACACATCCTTGAGATAGGTATCGTCCCACCGGAGACTTGCAATGCAATCTAGCAAGTCGATGCAACTCTATAATATATCACAAATACCATGTGTGAGTAGGAGGAGTCTATCATGTAACTAAAGGATCACTGAGAGTAGCAAATAAGGGGGAATTGAAAGAGCAATTGAAAAAATGATGTCAGTTGTCTAACATGAAGATGAATCCCGTGAATGTTAAACAACTTATAGAAATCTATATCTCACTCCGATCGAGGCGTAATAAAAAAACCCTACTCTCCTCCAACCAGCATGTTCGACGGAACCAGGAAACGAAAGTCGAAATCCTGAGCAAGCAACTAGTAGACAAGCCAAAAAATTGACGTCTAAGCTAAATAAAGCAAAACCCATAAATAAAAGCAATAACAAGTGGATAATATCTCGCCACATGCTTGGATCAGGCGTTCCCACACCTCCTAGAGGTAGTTATCTTCCCACACGAGGCTTACAATGCAATCTCGTGAGTAAAAGATATTATGTAGTAAACCACATAGACTAGGTGTTGGTTGCAGAAATCTACAATGCAAGTAGAGGACCACCACAACCAGGAAAGAAGGGGGAATCCAAGGCACAATATAAAAAAAATATTTGCTTCTAGTTGTCTGAGCTGATGATGAATCCTGTGAATAATAAACACCCTATAGAAATATCCAACACAATCTGATTGAAGTGCCCTCGAGAAACGTTATTATCCTCTAACCTGCATGCTAGGAGATGTATAAGATCAATAAAGAAATGAAAGTAGGAAATGACAGGGGAATCCAAGTCATAATACAAAAAATGATCTGCTCCTATTTGTCTAACTTGAATATGAATCCTGTGAATAATAAACACCCTGTAGAAATCTGCAACGCAATCTGATTAAGACGCCCTCTTGAAATCCTACTATCCTCTAGCCTGCATGCTGGGAGGAACCTGGTAATGGAATTTCATCAAACTATTCAAATCCTAAGCAACCAACCAAAAAACAAGTTGAAAGATTGATATATAAGTTAAAAATGAATGCAATAAAAATATATTGTTTAGTTAGTTTTTTTTTAAAGCAATTTTATGTAGATATTTACATAAAAAAGAAAGTAATTATGGCCAAGGAACGCGAGTTAAATTAATAGCAAAGAGTTAGATCAACGAATTTAAGAATATCTGGAGATGAAGAAATAGAAAAACAATTATGATCAGTGCCTTGGATTTTGGGAACCAAGTTCAATGACTACACCCAGTTGGTTAACCTAAAGAAGAATCACATGAATGACAAACACTTTGTAGAAATTTGCAACGCGATATGATCGAGGCGCCTCGAGAAATGCTACGTTGCTCCAACCTACATGTTGGGTGGATCCTAGCAATGGAATTTGATCATGAAGTCCAAATCCTTAGCAAGAAATTAACAAACAAGCTGGAAGATTGTTATATATAAATCAAACAAAACAAAGAAATGAAAGCAATAACAAGCAAGTAAGATCTGGCCACAAGTTTGGATGAAGAATTCCCACGCGTCCTAGAGGTAGCTATCTTCCCACGGGAGGTTTGCAATGTAGTCTCGTGAATTAATGCAACTCTATTGTAAATGAATGAGACCAGGTGTTAGTTACAAGAGTCTATCATGCAAGTAGAGGACAGTTGATAGTAGGAAACAAGGGGGAAATTCAAAGCACAATTGAAAAAAAGATCTATCTTCAAGCTGTGTTAGGAAGCCCTAAACTTATCAGATCTACTCCTTGGGATCATTTTTCATATTCTAAGTACATGTTTCCCAAGGCAACTGATTTTGATCATTTACTCTAGCACCTACATCGTAGATTCATTTTTAATCTTGAGTTACTATAATTGAACTAATCAACTTTCATATCCCATCTTCCCTAAGCCTCTAGAGTAGCTCTTTTCCTTAAATCTAGGGTTCGTCATCCTTCACCATATATCCCTTATTGAATATCTTGATCTAGTGATTGATTTGGATCTCTCTCTCCGAGAGTATATTAGGGTCTCCCTCTTTGTTATCTAGGGCTTGGATAGAAAGAAGCAAAGAGTATCTTTATTGGCATAACAACCAATCCATCTTGGGAATCGAGGCCCTCTTGGGTCACCTCTTTAGTTGCCCATCCCCTCCACCATCCTGGATAGGATCACCTTTAGGGGAAACTACAAGTTGTGTGATAACATGTCTATGAATATTGCTTCATTCAGATCATTCTCATTCAACACTAGTTTCTCATATGTCATACTACCCTATTGATGTTCTCCATCATTCACTCTCAGGCCTCTATGTGCTGATTAGAGACTCCATGAACCTAAGGTTGAGCACTAGTCCTGTTGAATGCATCCTTCTTTCAATTGAATATCATAAATTTACCGTGTTCTCTGATCTATCTCATTCCCTTGAACCCAATTGCAAATCAGCGGCAATCTAGGGAGTCCCGCATAAACCTGGAAAAGCACCACTGTGACGTGAGAGAGGTAAATGCCAAGGTGACAATGGGTATTGCCTCTATGGTTGCACCAAACTTGCCCTGATTGATGTGCTGAGTTTTACATTTTTGAAGTGGACGTTTGGGGGCTAACAATTGGCATTGTTGTTGAGGACAAAATCTTGTTCCTAAGGTAAATAGTTTAGCTACAGAATTTTAATGAATGTGAGCATATGCTGAAGATTACATTTCTCATCTAGCGACAACATTGAGGAACAAAGCCCCATTCGTGTAAATTAAAGTCCTATTACTTGGGGTGAGAGAAACCACTAGTGATTAAGGTGTAAGAAGATATGGACTAACGACCCACTGAAGTTAAAACCCTGTCTTCTACAAGGAAAGAAATCTGTAGTATGTTGCACAAGACGAGTCATTTGGGGAGAATTTGATTTATATCTGCTCTACTGAAGGATTCACGTTGATTGGAAATATTTCATGCAAGAATATTTGACTACAACATATGTGATATGCCCCATTGTAGAGGGGCAGCCTCATTCCCAAATAAATGGAGGTATAGAGTTCCAATATTCCAGGGAAGTAACTATTATGCATGTAGAAGATCACTTAGAAGCATAGTTTAAATTTGTTGATAAGGTCTACATAGAGCATGAAGATGTTGTTATGAAGTTGTTCGCTCATACATTTGAAGGCAATTTCAAGGAATGGCATCTTACTTTGCCCAAGCACTGCATAGCTTCTATTGAGGAATTTGAACAATTCAATAAGGATAATTGGGATATTCAAGGATCTAACTGTGTAAGATGGCATGCGATGTTAAAGGCCCCTATGTGTGATGAGAATGAGACAAGTATTTTCACTGCCTCGTATGATGAAGAACGTGAGCACCATAAGGAAGCCTATGGGCATATTTTCCATGTCTCTAATCCTTTTGGTGATACAAAACTAAAGTATGAGGAAAACAAAGACCTTGTATCACATCATCAAGAGACCAACAATTATGTCTGTCATGCCATTTTTTATTTTGACCATGAAGAGATATAATTAGAAGATGGTTGTGGCTTAAGCCATGATGACAAAGCCTTGACAAAACATGAGCCTCAATGTTTTCACTCTATGCCTAGAACAGAGAAGGAGGATCGTTAGCTTGAAGATAAGGGAAATAAAGATACTAAGTCATTCAGCTACAAGAAAAAGAAATTCCACCAAGCACGTGAACTTAATGAATTCATTATTATTGACCTAGCACAAAATTCTTTTCTTATATGCTGTGATGTTGACCCCATTTATGATACTGACAATGAGCACTACAACCATGCAGAACCAGATATAAAGTATGACTTATCAACTTGTCCCAACAACATTCCTGTTGTCCAAGAGGACCTCAATTAATTCATCATTCGGGAGCATAAGTATCATACTAATTGGGTAAGTAGTGTATCTTCTTCATTCAATAGTGAGTTTGATTTTGCTGCAGCTTTGTAGTGCAGAAATCTATGGGGAAAATCAGATTGCATTGAGGGTAAAGAGGCAATCATATCACTTCTTCTTCATTGTCCTTTAATACTTGAAACAAAACAAAAAGCTGTGGTCAAGAGGAGGTTGAGCAAAAAATACAGTGCCAATTGTTGCTTTCTTTAGTTAACGGTCATGACATAAGACATGCCCATGAAAGGCTAGCAAAGGATAATGTGAAGATGCCTGTACTTGTTGGAGAGCAGCCTGGAGACATATTTGACAACTTCTTGTCCATAGGCATCCCTGTGCTGACATAATATGTGGCATTGATAACATTGAAATGGAGCATCAAACCTTGAATCCATACTTGCTAAATATTCTTCGTGATGTGGCATGTGTGCAAGATGATTTCTCCTATAGCAGAGGAGAGGGATTGACCATTATTAGTGGTGACCAACAGCTTGAAAAAAAACCATGGACGTGATTGTAAGAAAATGGTGGAGAATGTGGATTCTTGTGCAAAATTCTATGATGAAATCCATTGAAGTCCTCAAGCCCCTCCTTCACTCCTAGAACTATAAAATAAGGCAATGGTGCAAAGTGGATGGGCAATAGGTGACCAAGTAAATTGCAAAAAACTATAAAACAAAAGGGAGGAGTGAAACCTCAAAGAGAGGAGTAAAAACTCCATGGACAAGGATGAAAATTTAAGGAAAGTGGATAAAAAGTCCCTAGAGAGATAGAAATGGTTCCCAAGAAGAGTTGAAGGAGGGGCATCGGATGACCAAATAAACTGCAAAAATTTGTAAAACAAAAGGGAGGAGAAAAACTTCAAAGAAGGCAGTAAAATATACATGAACAAGACTGAAAATCTAAGGAAAAGTGGTTAAAAAGTCCCTAAGAGGGGGAGAAATAGTTCCCAAGAAGAGTTGAAATCTCAAGGCAAGGAAAAAGTACCCTTAACAAGGAGAAGTGTGCCTAATTTATTGGAAAAGGGCAAGAAAAATGTGCTTATGGGAGAATTTGCAAGATTGATCACTTATTCTTTTGGCTGAAGACCAACCTTGTATATTAATGTACATAGTGTTTTGTGTTTCATGTTTGCTGTACATCTTTAGCTTTCTGCAGAGTTAATGCTGTGAGCATTTCTTTTTTATGCCAGCATTATTTCCTTAACAGCCTTGGCTTTCTCTTTGCACATGGTACTCTGTATATTACAGCTATAGCTTTGAATTTCAGATTGCATTCACTTTATATATGGCTATAATTTACGTTTTTTGCTTATAGACATTTGGTTTATAGCTGTACGTTACGCCTTTAGATTCAGAACATCACTCTTATTAATGTTTTAATCGGAACTTATCATTAATTAAGAGTTGAAATAACCCTCTATCTTAAGGTACATCTTTAAACAAATCCGTAAACACATAAGGGAGTCTAGTACCCATAAAGGGAAAGTCCCTGCTGACTTATCTAACTAATAAAGCTAGATAACCCAGTAGTTGGTAGGTTTAGGGATTTAATCCATCTCGGGCTTTCATCCCCTGATCACTGCTCCTATTCCCTCTTCTCCTTCTCTCTTTGCCCACTTCAAATTCATATCTATTTCTAATATTATATTGATTTATTAATTGATTATGGTCATCCGGGCGGGTGGGAAAGAACAGGAGAATAGGTTGTGGTAGGGTTACGCAGATGATGAGTTTGATAAATCTTGGTTCATTACAATGCTCCACTCTTGACGATTTCAATTATCTTCGCTTTCATATGATGATGATGCTATGATGGATCCATGTTTATGATTTAGTACTAATGATAGTTATGGCATGCTTTTATATACAGCTGTGATTTTTATCATGATTTTATAGGCCACCTGCAATGCATATGAATATCCGTGTTTAAATATTTTGAATGGAAAATTTATAGCTATTATTATTTGGTTGTGGTGATTGGTTCTGTTGAGAATGCAATAGCTTCTCAAATCACAAATCAAATGGGACAAATGTCCCTATATACTAACTCGTCAATGGCTATGCCAAGCACTACCTATGCTCCCAACGCCACCCCTTCCTCCAATGTTTTAGTACACCCAAACAACAAATCCAAATGGTACCCAACAACCTAGGAAGAAAAAAGGGAAAAATAAGAAACAAGGGGTTGGTGGGAACAAACCAATACAAGAAGGATAATCTAGAAGTAATCTAGAAGTCTTAAATGCATTGCATAAACTAGAAGTTAGCACTTGGAGTAAAAGCTATTTTCTTCCAGGTGTTGTATGATAACTGAAAATTTAAGATTGGTTATGAGCCCAAAATGTCACAAAATAATAGGACATAAACTTGTGAATGAGTAGCACAATCTACAACTATATATATATATATAAAAGAAACAAATGGTTGAAAAAACCAAAAAGGGGCAAGGTACACCAAAAGGTATACAGTGAAAGTGATACTCATGTCAATATTGGACTAATGTGAGAAGGGGCAGCAAGGAAAGCGACAATAAATGAAGGAAATACTATTATATGAGATTGAAGTAACTTTGTAAAGGTATACTAGGGTAGAGTAGTAAGGAAGGCCAAATTTTATGTGTTACAACATTGACATAAGCACACACTAAAATATCATTTGGAATGAAGTACGAGTATAATTACAATAACTTGTATATTCTTTGGCTAACATCTCTACCTAAGTCTATTTTGGATTTATGTCCTCATGACTAATCATTATTTCCTTATTGTTAATGTTTTGATATTGAACTGTCATTGTAAGGATTGATGCTACTAATGTTAATTGATTAAGTCATGTACTAGGTATCAATCCATCAAAGAAAACTAACTAGAAAAATTAACCCTAAAAATACCGGCCCAATAAAAATTAAACAACTAAACCAAATTATATATATAACTTATAAATCATTAAAGCTCAACCACTTAAAAAATTAAAGAGTTGTTCCTGTAAAAATTAACTAAACTAAATTATGCATATACCTTACAATTCATTAAAACTTACACCTAAAAGTTACAAGCGCATAATTACTTATATTAATAATATTGCTTCTTATATCTTGTTTGTAATTTTTTGAAATTTGTGAAGTGAGATAATTTTGAAAAACAAACCAATAAAATAAAATAATAACATTAATGTACACTATGTAACATTAATTAATGATCCTTAACGTGCAACTTTAACTAATTTTGTAATATTAACAACGCTAAATGTCTATGTAACTAGTTTAAACAAACCTACAAACATTTATTTGACTTTATTTCATTTAAAACCTTCCACTAACACCATTGTAATCATTAATAATTCTTATATTGTGATTTTAACTAATTTTATAATATTAAAAATTCTAAATACCTATGTAACTAGTTTAAACAAACCAACCAATTTTTATACTGATAGATTTTATTTCATTTAAAACCTTCTACTAACTAGTTTAGACCAAGGGAAGAATGGCGAGGTTTAGGGTTTGGAAGATATCTGTGTTTTTTCTGCAGAACTAGAGTGATTATGCTGGTTGAAGCGATCCAATATTAGGCAACAACAACTTGGAGTCACGTTGGTCCCTCAGGGCCAACCTAGTACCAACCAAGTATAAAAAAAGTGGGAAGCGGGTGTACGTTTGTTGCTTCTTATTGGCTGCTTTTAACCTGTCATTTTCAGCTATTTCTGCATTATCCGCCTGCCTTTTTTAGCATTTCAGGTGATGTCCGGTTTCTTATTGCTAATTTTAGCTCGATGGGCTCCAGGTATTGGCATTTCTATTATTGTTGGATTCTGCTTGATTTCCCTTTAGTTTAATACATTAGACTGTGATTTAGTTACATGTCACGGTCTCCCTATCTCAGTTTTGGTGGGACAGCTGCCAGTGACTTTCGGGGGGGTAGGTTACTGATGGGACATCGGATGGATACAGCTGGGCTTCCACAGTCCCCTGTCGGTTTTGGTGGCATTCTTGGTAACCCTAATGGGGATTGGAGTGGGTCACATTCTAGGGTTACTGGCAAGCTCCAGGGACGGGAGCTAAACCCTAAGATTACCCATGCCTGGCCTAATAGATACAGGGGCTCTGAAGCTCGAAAGCAGTGGTCTAACAAAACATTGAAGGTGAGGGAGGGGCTGGATAGTTTTACCATTCCTTTGGAAACAAATTTGGAACATATCGAGATGTTAAATTCTCAAGCCATTGTCGGTCGGTTGGAGTTCACAGCGGGTGAATAGAAAGAGTTAGTGGAATGGGTCAGAAAACACTGGTCACCAATTGTTGGGGATATGCCGAGAGTGATGCAGCTATTGAATGGTTGGATAATGTTTATATTTTCGAAGCAGGAACATGTTGGGCTTGTTCTTAAGCGGTTTTGGTGTTTTAAGGAGGGGTCACTATGCCTGAAGAAATGGCATCTGTCTTTTGACCCTTTAAGGGAAAAACAAAATTTCCGCCATCTGTGGCTCCTCATCCCTAGTTTGCCGATAGAAATTTGGACAGAGAACATCCTTATTGGCATTGCAAACTCGGTTGGACGGTTTGTTAGGTTAGATAATTGCTCCTTATATGGGTATGATAGACAGTCGGCAAAAGTTATGGTGGAGTTTGAAATGGCCCATGGCCTCCCTGTGGAAATTGAATTGCTGTGGGGTGAATGGGTATGGAGACAACGGTTAGACTATTTCAGAATCCCTTTTCGGTGCCATTTTTGCCAACTTATGGGACATATTCAATCACATTGTCCAGAGCTTCGGTCAATGACAATGTCGAGGCCGTCACCTTCCCCTGTTGATACACAGGAGCAATTTCTTCAGGACTAGGCAGGGGATACAATTGGACGGCATGTTTTTCCTGGTAAGTTGTCTCCATGACTTGGTTCTCCTATTCCTGTTATCCCTGATGATGAATTAGCAATGATTCGGGATGCTGAGGCTATATTAGATAAGAAATTGGCTTCGGGGGATACTGTCCTAAAATTGGGTAATGATGGGGTTTTGACTACTCAGAATAGGCATTTTTCTTCCTCTGATAAGTCCAAGGTTTGTAGGGGACTTTTGGGGAAAGTAATATTTCGGGGGAGGGTTGTGGACCTTGTGATTTTCCAACAGCGAAGGGATGCCCTAGTAAGAAGGGAGACATTGTGGATACTGGACTTTGTGAATTGGGTCCCATGGGTGGGAACCCTGAAGATTTTCCTCTGACTGGTGATTCATCTAGGGAGACTGTGAGGGTTGTAGGTTTAACTGAGACGGGGCCATACACTACTGATGACTTTATTATATTAGGGGAAGCTAGTTATAAGACCTCTGTCAAAGCTGATATTCTTACCCCTCTCCTAATATTTTCTAAAAACCCTTCATCTAACCCTAGGGTTCAATCTTTAAATGCTACTAGATTCCAGAATGTCACACTTAGGAAACCTAGGAAGAAAGGTCGGAAGGGTATGGGTTTTGATTGTGACTCGGCATCTGGGTCTACTCCTATTTCGGAGCATTTAACTTTGAGAAATGAGACTGCTGATACATACAATAATCCTGAGAATGATTGTCTGAATGGGGGAATATCTTCTTATTTAGAAAGGAGTGATTTGGGGGAGAATTGTAATTCTGCTAACCTTATTGGGGGCCTTAGAGCAAATAACCCCCATGATTTGTTCAATTAATGTCAATTTGCACTCTCAACATCAGGGGGTTGGGGAAGGCTGTGTGAGCTAGGGCCCTCTCCAATCTTATTTCTACTACTCGCCCGAATATACTTCTGTTGCAGGAAACAATGTGTGATGATAATTTTGCGATCTCTAAAATTGCAGGGATACGCACCGGTTGGGAAATATCTGCTATTAGTTCTGATGGGATGTTTGGGGGGTTATTGGCGGCATGGGACCCTAGGTACTATTCCTTTTATGTTTATAAGACTCCCTGGGGTATACTGATGGAAGGTTTGTGTAAATTTAATGACATGCAACTATCTATCCTAAATTTTTATGCCCCCTATAAAGATAGGGAAGCTTTCTGGCTTGGTTTACAATCTTCTGGGATTTTGAGGATGGATACTATCATAGAGGCAGGTGATCTTAACTTCACCCGACTTGCACAGGAAATTTGGGGAACTAAGGAGAAATTGGATGGTCTACCAGACTTCTTTTCTGAGTTCCTTATCAATAATGATCTAATTGATGTTGTTACACGGGTGATCACTCCAACCTGGACAAATGGCAGAAGTGGTCAGGATGGGATTCACAAAAGGTTGGATAAATTCCTTCTACACTCTACACTGCTGGAGTCATGTAGTCAGTATAGATCCTGGGTAGGGAAGAATAAGATAACTGATCATTGGCCTGTCTTTTTACAACTGGAGGACTGTGATGTTCAACATAATTATCCATTTAAATTCGATAGCTCTTGGTTGACTTGTGATGACTTTGCACATTTTATCAAGGATGTTTGGCTGAATTTGAATAACAATACTTATTTGAATCCAGTGGACTTGTTCTGTCTAAAATTGAAGGAGTTAAAGCTAAAAGTTACTAGTTGGATACATACTAGGAAGCAATTGGACAGACATAAGCTTAAGGAGGTGGAGGAACAGCTACAGGATCTATACTTAATAAATATGGAGTTGCCACTAGATGGTAAGGGACTTGAGTTACTTAAAAAACTGGAGGTTGAGAAGGAAAGTATTTACTTAAGGGAAGAGAAGGAATGGCGCCTGAAGAGTAGGGCATTGTGGGTGAATTTTGGGGATAAAAATACAAGGTTCTTTCACACATATGCTTCAGCAAGGAGGAACAATAATACCATTTGGAAATTGTCAGATGGGGAGGGGAATGAAGCTTCGGGTCTACAGAAATTACAGGGTTAGCTTTGAAACATTTCAGTAATATCTATACTATTGACCATGGATGTGATTTATCTTCACAACTTCAGGTGGTAAAACACTATCCTAGATTCCTTGAGACTGAAGATGCTGAAGAATTATGTATGGAAGTTACATTGGAGGAGGTCGAAAGGACACTTGAACTTTTTGCAAAGGAGAAAAGTCCTGGGCCTGATGGCTGGACAGTTGAACTATTCTTGCATTTCATTGATATCATGGGAGATGATATTGTTAGTATGGTGGAGTACACTAGGAAGTATGGGTACATTTCTGGTGCATTAAATTCTACTTTTATCACACTGATTTCTAAGGTGAATGATCCTAAGACATATGGTGATTTTAGGCCTATTGCATTGTGCAATTTGGCTTATAAGATTGTGTCAAAGATTATTGTTGGACGCCTTAAACCGGTTCTCTCAAAACACATTTCTTTGGAACAATTTGGTTTCTTACAAGATCGCCAAATCCATGATGCAGTGGGTATTACTCAAGAGTTACTGCATTCCATCAAATGTAAGAAGAAGAAAGCAATTCTGCTCAAAATGGATTTAGAGAAGGCATATGACAGAGTCAATTGGGATTTCCTATGGTTAATTTTGATTCAAATTGGTGTTCCTGCATTGGCTATCAAATGGATAATGGCATGTGTAAATACTGTGAGTATTGTTGTTTTAGTGAATGGTGCTCCTACTTCATACTTTAGTTGCTCTAGAGGCATTCGGTAGGGGTGTTCATTGTCTCCATTGTTGTTTCTTTTGGTGATCGAGGGATTGAGTAGGCTGATCATCCAGGCAAAAGCTGAAGGTAAGATAAAAGGCATTAAAATATCCAAGGACTTACATATTACACATGTCCTTTTTGTAGATGATGTTTTATTAGCTGGTAATGATGCATTGAATGAATGGAGGTGTTATCAAGGTATTATTAAGTTATTTTGTAAAGCTTTTGGGATGCGAGTTAGTTTGAAAAAATCATGTTTTTATGAGAACCTTATTGAAGATGACAAAGTGTCGGATTTTCAAACTTTGTTGCCTTACAAGTTTGGAAAAATTGCTGATGGATTTACCTACCTTGGCTTCCATCTTAAGCCAAATGGGTATTTGATTAAAGATTGGGATTGGTTGCTCAAAAAGTTTGAAAATAGAATTTCTAACTGGACATATCGCTTGCTGTCTATCGGAGGCAAACTTACCCTGGTCAAGTCTGTGTTGATGGGTACCCCGGTTTATTGGTTCTCATTACTGCCAGTTCCATGTTATGTGATCAATTCCTTGAGAAGACTCCTTTTCAACTTCTTATGGACGGGTGGACTGAAAAAAACTAGTCTTTCGATGATTGGTTGGGAAAGAATTTCTTTACCTTATGATGCTGGGGGATGGGGCATTAAGGATTTAACAGTGTTTAGTGAGGCCCTCTATTTGAAGAGTATGTGGAGAGCAATCTTTGGCAGCTCGCTCTGGACACGGGTTATTCGCCAAAAATATATCAAGTCTGAGACCTCACATTGGTTAAGGATTTCCAGAAAGAAGGTGCGGGGGGTCTCTCCAATCTGGAATGGTTTCATGAAAGTTTACTGCTGGCTAGCTTTTGAACTGTGCTGGAAAGTTGGCAAAGGGAATGAAGTTGCTATAGGCGTTGATCCAATTCTGAGAATGAGGGAATCTTATAAATTATCTTCTAATCTGTTAGCTGCTTTGAAAGAAGCTGGTCGTTTTACTTTGAACTCAGTTGCAAAATATAATGGGAATGGTTATTGGTGTAACGATGTTGACTTGCAGTTGCCTTCAAATTTAGCACAGGAATGGAATATGTACACGCAGGGCCTTAATGCTGCTGGAATCCGTCTAAGTACTGAAGATGACGTGGTAGTTTGGGGTGGCAATAAAGCCATTGGTGAAGTGACTGCTAGCACTGCATATAGTTGTATTATCAAAAGGAGATGCATATACCCAAACCATTGGTGGTATAAGAAAATTTGGCATTGGTATATGCCACAAAAGATGAAATGCTTCATTTGGTTTGTGTTACAAGACAGGTTGAAGACTTGGGATAATCTTTCCTTCATGAGTTGGATAGGCCCTAGTCAATGTATATTGTGCAGGTGTAATATTGAATCAGCTACACATCTGTTTGTGGAATGTTCTTTTACCGTAAAATTATGGGAGAAAAATTATCAGATATTTGATATTAAAGAAAGATGGACTGGTCAAAATGTTGACCCCTATCTGAAATTATGGATGCAGAACTGTAAGGAACATCTGACATTACCGGTTTTCATTTGTTGGGTTGTGTGGGGGGTGAGAAATAAAGCTACCTTTGAGGATTCCCAGCCATATTTGGAAGGATCATATAATACAGTTATCAACCATTATATGAACTATCAAAAGGAGATGATGCCACGGGTTCAACGGGACATTGGGAAATTTGAACATGTGGTTATTGAGCCTGTATTATTTTTTGATGGAGCAGCCAACTTGGGTAATTGTGGTGCAGGAGGGGTTATTCATATCAGTCAGGATTACTATTTCACAATTCGGATGAAATGTGGAAAAGGTACTAATATGAAGGCAGAATTGTTAGCTTTATGGTGTGTTACACGAGTGGCTAACATATTTGGTTTGGTGAATGTTATGATTTTTGGTGATTCTAGAGTTACCATTAAATGGGCTCGGGGGGGGTTCAATCTCAAGATTTTGAATTTGGTTGGTTGGTGCAATAGAGTGAAGGAAGAACTTAACAATTTTGGTGCGGTCACACTGGAACACATCTTCAGAGAATTTAATTCACAGGCTGATCTGCTCTCAAAGTAGGATTTGGAGGGCAAGGATGATTACTTATATTGGGATGAATTTTACGAGAATTAGTTGATTGATTCTGGTACTTTGTATTTCCTTGAGTGATCTTGCTAAGTTATGCCAAGGACATTTGCTGTCTGTAATAATTTGTTTTTGGCTTATTTTGTATATTTTGAAAATATTGAAACTCTCTTCTGCTGAGAGGATGGATTGAAGACACTATCGTATACTGATATCATGTACTATTTGATTCAGAAGTAAATATCAATAGTATGCTTTTTTTGCGGGAAAAAAATACTAGTTTAGACCAACCATTAACGATACTAACTTGTCTATGTAACACCAATCATGTAATTATTAATGTTACCGATACAACTATTTAACTCATTTAAAGAAACCACAGGTTTTTATGTCCTGGCTCTAGAGAAGGAAATGGTAGAATATGCACTACCTACCTCCGAGGCTGGGTGGAAGCCGAAGCTGAATTCGACGTTAATTGCGTTAATTTATCTGTCATGTGTCCAATATTAATCGACCTTAATTCCATTAATCGCGTTGCACTTCCAACAACAATTGGGGACGAATCAAACCATTGCATACTTAGAAAAGAAAAATACAAGTATATTAAATCCAAGGTACTAGAATGTACTGTTCAATACATAATCATTTAAATTAAATTATAACCAGATCAGAGCGCAGAGCGCAGGGTGTTGACATTAGTTGCCGCCGGAATGGACTCTCCCAGTCCCAGTATGTATCCTCTTTGTTCAGTTTCGATCAGGTAAATGAAAAAACAGAGGAACTTACTGCAAAAGCTCTTAAGAATTCACATTCCACCAAGGAAAGAAAAAACGAAGGTGGCATTTAATAATATATTTAAAAGAACAAACAAACGAATTTACTACGAAAGTTTTCAAGAATTCAGACTTCATTAGGGAAAAGAGAATACACACTTGGAGCAAAAGAAAAAATAGGAAGATAATGAAAACTTCAGAAAATGGGTCGGCCGGCAAACAAAAAAACTACACTGACCCAAACACCGCAGAATCAAGAAACGCAGACAAAAGAAAAGTTAATTAACAAAAAAATATTGAGAAACCCCAAAAGACCGACTCATTTTATCGATTACATGATCTGCCATATCCATTTTTCCCGCTTTAGCTGGATCACCTGTAAAAATGCAAAACCATTAATCAACTGAATTATAATTAAAAACTTACAACTATAAACCTGTAACAATAAATAAATTATACTAACCCATTGATCTACTCGTACCTCATTATCAGCAAATAATATATTAATGCCCCGAACAACTACCAGGTCAGAGCATAACCATTTTAAGCCCCACTGATATCAGAAAGAAGGTCAAGTAACAGAGTACATACACTTTTAATAAACGAATTTACACTTGATAATTTGAGGAGTAATTTCTCTAACTAATTCAGATCTAATACATTGATCCACTCATACCTCATTATCAGCAAATAATATATTAATGCCCCGAACAACTCTCAGATAAGAGCATATCCATTTTAAGCCCTGCAAACATTAAGACAAAACATACTAATTAAGTAGCGTCGTTTTGACGTGCTGATATCATAAAGAAGGAAGGTCAAGCGGTATAGAATATTCTGTTGCAAATTCATAGTAACAGAATATATACCATGAGAGTATGAAAGACGATTAGATCATCTGCACAAATAAACATTTGCAACATGTGGAAATCAAGAAGCGTAAAAAAGGACAGAGGGTGCGCCATACCAGGAGGTTGGAACCCTGGAGAAACATGTCAACCCAAATTTCATGAAGATTCGTTTCAAACAACTTGATAATCGGGATTACATAAACATTGGAGCCACAGAATTAAAAGTATGGACGTGATTCCAGCCATTTCTCCGGTACGGAGCTTCGGCCTTGATAGATGAACAAACCACATTCTAATCATTTATTCCGACAAATTTAGATACAGTCAAAGTGTGTAATTGACATAAAGATACCTTTCAGATTTGACCAGCAAGTGATGTGCTCCTCCATGAAGCACTTCTCGCCTTCCGCCTCCTTCACAACTCCATCCAACAGGTACACGATGCCCCCTCCTGTGCTGGATTCTGAAATGTTGCAATGGACAGCCTGCTGTTGTTCGAGTTCACCACTACATGATGGTCGGCGCTCTTGAACTTGCCATAGCTCAGATAAAACCACCCATACGGTGATACGGTGATACGTGATTCTGAAACCACCCATATAATGATAAAACCACCCATACAAGGAAAACGATGAAACTATAAAGATATACCTGCTTGGTAATTCAATATGACTTACATGCATATGATCCCCCAGATTGACGACGAAGGCTCTTTGAAAATACATCAATCAGTGTAGGAGGATAAGACAAGTGCGGAGCTCTCTCCAGTCGAGGACGATTTTCGGATCCGTTTCTCGTCTTCGTCACTGCCTCCGATTCCAATCCCATCTTGCATGTCAAAGCCATCCGGCTTCGTTATATTTCTCGAGTCTCCCTGCAAATACATCAATTATTAGTATCAGACAAAGCCGAAACCAATCTATATGGGCATGCGGGGAAGGATGGGTGTACCTCCAACCTCTGGTGAAAATGTAGATCTCCCTCCAAATACATCAATTATTAGTATAGACAAAGCCGAAACCAATCTATATGGGCATGCTGGGATGGATGGGTGTACCTCCAACCTCTGGTGAAGATGCAGATCTCCCTCCAGTCGAGGACGCTTTCGCCCTGGAGACCGAGATGACTGCTAGCGTCCACCCAGACGAGATCAAATCAATGCATTGCATTCAAATTCAAATTGTACGGTTCAGATTATCTGCCAAATACCTATAACCAACGATTAATACTACTTTTTGCTTTTTGTCGCTACCTACATCCAGGTGTATAGTTTGTTTTGCTGAGATTATCTGCCACCTCCCTATAACCAATGGTTAATACTGCTTTTTGCCACTACCTACATCCAGGTGTATAGTTTGTTTTGCTGAGTTTATGTTTGGCTAATAAATTATATATTTTTGGAAAAAAAATTTAACAAATTTGTTCCATATGTGTTGAGGGTTTTGTTTTAATTTTCAGTTAAGAAAATTATGGGGTTGTTTTTTTGTTTAATAGCTATGTAAATGTAAAATAATATATTTTGTCTTGTGTTTTAATAGTTTTTATAATTTTTTTTTTTTTTTTAACAATATATTGATAAAAAAGTAACAAAAGGCATATGGAAAAAACAATATGATTGTGTTATGAATATATTGGTAGTTTAAATTCAAACTCAATATACAAGTTTTAATAAAAATATTGCTAGGTTTTTGCAACTTTAACCATCAAATACATTATGTTTAAAAATGCATTGATGCTTAAATATTTGTAAACACACCTTTATTTCTATTTTAAAATGAGTTGATTTTCCATGATTACTATCATTTTGTAAATATGCCATTACCATAGTGCTTTAATAGATGGCCTAATACATTATTATATATTCAGTGCAATAGTTACCTATATGTTTCATTATAATAATGCTCTTGAAACGTTTTTTTGTTGTGGTTTAGTTTATTTCATGCACTCATGGATATAGGTATACCAAATGCATTGATGTTGCAACTTTAACCATAAAAAATATTGCTAAGTTTTTGCAACTTTAACCATAAGTGTACTATGTTTAAAAATGCATTGGTGCTTGAATATTTTTAAATGCACCCTTTTAGATTTTAAAATGAGATGATTTTCGATCGTTGCCATCATTTTTAAAATATGTTATTACCATGGTGATTTAATAGATGGCTTAATGCATTATTATATGTTTAGTGCAACATTACCTATATGTTTCATTATAATAATACTCAACCAAAGTTAGGAAACCCTTTTTTGTTGTGGTTTAGTTTATTTCATGCACTTTTGGATATAGGTATACCAAATGCGTCGATGTTGCAACATTTACCATGCTTTGGTAGTGCATTGAAATTAAATACACACAGTATAAACTCTATTATGAGTACACATAAATTACTCTATTATGAGTACACATAAATTCCACAGAAACATTCTTAGTGACTAGAGTTGTAGACAAAAAAAAATTCAAAGAGCAACAACTCCACTTTCCAAATTCAATTAGTTATTAAGAAATTATGCAAGAAAAGTGGTTGAGAGGTACTTTAGGCTAGTTGGCTAAACTCATTGTTAAAATTAGAAAATCCAAACAGTAAGCCCTTGCTAAACCTACACAAAACTAAAAAAGGAACCCTTCTTAAATCCTTTTAACCATTAATTAATATAATCAATACAATGAAAAACTATAACTAATTGAAATAACTAATCTCTTAGGTAAAGCAATTTCACCTCTAAATCAAATAATCAATGAACACAATCAAATTTGGGGGAGGAAAGATGAGACATTATCATTTTATTACAAGAAGTGAACAACAAGGTATTTATACTTAAATTCCCTTGAGGCACCTCCTCACCAAGTTTTGGATTCCCCCATCTTAGACCACTAACATACAACAAATCCACTTTCGTTTCTCAATCTTGAAAGGAAGGGATCATCGTAGGGAATTGAGACCCCAACTCGGACTTGAAAGGGAAAATTATCAAAAATAAGGGTTTTTGTTAAGAAAGAGGGCATAAAAGCCTCAGAAATTCACTACTTGATCCTCCAGCAAGAGGATACTCAATCAATGTAGTTCCCCTTCTCCAATTAATTTCCTTCTTTTATACTTATAAAATGTGATTCAGGTAATTGGTATGGGCCATACCCATATCTAGGTGTACAAACCACAAGAAACCCACTCAAGAGCATACCTTCAATGCACCTTTAGTATTATTTTTGTTTTTTTTGGAATTAACCCATTTGATTCTTTAAGGAAACTCATGGTGACCTATAGGTCGCTTTAGGGAAATCATAGGGACCAAGCAAAACTTGTTTTAGAAGAATTCTCAGTGGTTTAGATGGTACAAAGGGATTGTAGCATATTTCATGTAGTGGGAGATCTAATAATGCTATAACACCTATAGTGGTGCTTTCATGTTCATTATATGCACTAGTTATTAGTGTGTTTCCACACCGCTAAAAATGGAAAAATGACATTGCGATCTTGTTGCACTTGAGATTATTATATGCACTAGTTCATGAAATAAAAACATGGATGTAGTCAGGTTTTCCCTCAATCTTATATGTTACCATGCTTGAGATCAATGAAATGACCATACTGCATCCTCAAGATTTTAAATGTTAACTTATATTTCATTGAGAATTGAAATCAATTATGAAAAGGTGAAGCAATTTGTATAGGCGCGTTTAAATATAAATATATCAAATATGTTAAGATATTAGATTTCTCCTATATAATATAACTATATAATTGTCAATCAATTGTATATTCAATTATATTTCATTGCCATATGTTTTTGGCTCTAAGAATGATTGGTGAAAATATATAACAATTTGTTTACACTAAATAATAATTGCCATATGTTTTTGGCTCTATGAATGGTTGGTGAAAATATATAACAATTTGTTTACACTAAATAATATTCTTTAAATACATGTTATATTTGATCTTTTATGTTTTAAGGATATGTAGATTAGAGTAATTATTAATACGGAGGATTTTATGATGCACCTTCTTAAAATTAAGGATATATTTTCTTATTTTGATAGCAATGAGTCACAACATAAATGAAAAGAATGATATGATGCAAAAAAAAATGAAATAGATCATTTTCTTATAAATTTTAGATTATTTTTAAAAACTAAAATTTGTCATACATTTGAAATGATAAGAACGATAAAGGTGATAGAGATGTAAAACCTGGGATTGTAAACAACGATCCACATTTCCCTATTTCATTTTTATGGACTAAATTAAGCTATATTTTGTTGTATGTGACACAAAACAATTATTTTTACAAATATACATCAAAAACAACTATTGATATTGCAATTGGATGAAATTTTATTTTATTAGAATAATCTAAAGGATGTACCATTTTTCCACTTTTAATTGTTTACGAAAATCAATTTACTTACCAACAAAAATTGTTCAATATACTCCTAAAACTCTTAAAGCTTTAGGATTCTTAGATTGCTAATTTGCAAAATTCAACCATTGCATTTTGGTCTTAGAAAAGGAAGGTGGTTGCATTTTGGTCTTAGAAAAAGAAAGTAAATGAAATACATTACAAAAGGGAATGTTTGGAAAAAGATTTAATGGCATTTCTATTTGGTTGGTGGTTTAAAAAATACATTACAATTAATGGAGGTTAGCTCATTAAAAATATGAAAACTATATAGAGTAATTTTATTTCTTCCATTAATGAAAATAACATCATATTGTTTGATGTCAAGCAAGAGAATAAATCAAAGAATTTTATTATTAAAAATGTTACAACCATAATTAGAATGATAATGAATGGTTCATTGATTTATAACATTCTGTGACCACAGTAGATGAAAATATTGAAGATATAAGGTTATTTCTCTTAAACTATATTATATTGTGTGATAGACACTTTTATTTGCTTACATTACAATACACTTTTATAAATTATATTATTACAATACACTTTTATAAATTATATTATAAGATGGGTTAAAGTGTCTTTTTTTATTTATTCTACCTTTGTTAATATTCTTTATTGTAATTTGTCAAAATATTTTTTTTTATCATTTTTATTATTTAATGAAGTGTTGAAATTATAAAAGTTGTTCAATCAAATTTATAATTTTATATTTTTTGTTTTTAAATTTAATTAAAAATACTTAGTTATGAAATTTGATCAATTAAAAGATGAAATTTTTATATTTGTTTGGAGTTGTAACATTGCATACATAGTATTAAGGAATTATCTATATATTCATATTTATAAAACATTTTAATTTAATATAATCACATATAATAAATTCAATATATTATTTATAAAGGAAGGCCCATTATAAAGATAATAGTTTGAAAATTTTATTTTATCTATATTCAAGTTGGACATGTGATGGGTCATTTGAAAGAGATAATTATAGAAAAATGATTATGTGTTTTTTTTTTAAATTTTCTAAGACCCCATTTAAATCTAAGATGTTGGTTAAAAAAATTTAAATCATAAAGATGATGAATTTTATTGTGAACATTTATTAACAATCAATAATTATATCATATGCTATTGTAATTCAAGAAGAGAATGTTTGTAACGATGAAAAAACTATTATAATTTGAAATGACTTATAAGTATCAAATATGAATGAAAAGTACATGTTGGATAAAATGTGGACAACTTTGATGTTGTCAAAAGGTGTAGACGATGTGCAACCCATTGTAAAAGCTTTGAAAGAAGGTAATTAAATGTAACTGACAATTGGTACAACTATTTGATAGTTTTATATTATCTATTTTTTCCAAGGAACAACCTCGCAGAAAACCATTTGAGTACTTCCCCATGACTCATGGATGGTAAATGGGGTAAACCACCAGCCCTGATAACAAAACCTAACCCCAAGGGAATCAAGAGATTCGAATCCATGGCCTCCCCAACTTTTGGAGGAGATATTTCATGTATTTCACATATGGCTCATGGCCACTTGAGCTAACCCTCAGGGCTAGAGTTTCATATTATATATGTGTAGACGTATATAAATTTTTTTATAATTATTAAAAGCATTTGATATTTTATATTGTTAGGTGTTTGATATGTTTTTCGGAATTTAATGATCTAATATAAAAATGAAAATAAATGATGAGGTTCAAAAGTATTGATTTCCTTAGGATGAATATTTTAAAATCCAATAATTATGCATCTTATGCATTTTTTATTGTCAATGTCTGGTGAATGAGTAGTGTTTTGTTTTGGAACTTATACATTTATGAAAAATAATTACTAATAAAACAAGTACAAATATGGGATTTGATCTTCACATTTTGATATATTGATCCTACATTTTTGGAATTTGATTTTACACAATAGTTGCACTTAAGAAATATAATTATACAATTTTGGAATCCGATTCTACATATTTGTAATATTATTATGGCACATTTGGAACTCATTTTCACACTTTCGAAAGACCAATTTTAACTTGTCTATAAAAGGGCTTGGATTGAAATATGATAAAATTGAATGAAATGGTCATTTGAGCATGTGTGAACAACCAAATGACAATATTTCCCTTAATGCTAAGATTAGGAGTGAATTGACCTACAAACCCTTCCCCGAGACTTAAAAGGGAGTGGGGTGCCTTAGATACTTGTTGAACCTCTTAGGGATCCTTAGACGTTGATGATAAAATTATTAAAAACCTCATATGATTTATGTTATCCTTAATGTGACTACATTACAACACTTGTTGTATGAATGGATATGACATTTAACACATGCCAAATCTCTTCATTGAGACACTTGTTGTGTTATGAGGACACTATTTGTGTGAGTTGATGGGACCTTAGATAGACACTTGTAAATTTAAGTGGAACTTATCAACCCTATGAAGAGGTGTTGGAAAGAGACACTTATTGCATTCCATTTAAACATAATCTTCCCAACTTTTTTCTGAAAGAAAGAGATGATAAGGTGAAAAGCATGGGATAAGTGTAACACCCGAATGTTTCCATTAACCCGACATGAGATTATTCAAATGTTCTAATGGCTATAGTATTTTCGACGAGACTTGATTATTTTGTTGTGATTTCAATTGAGTTTTTTATAGTGATGGATGATTAATTGTAAATAGATATATTTTCCAATTATTTATTTGCATAGAGAGAAAGGTCCAAAGGTGGAACAAGTGAAAAATCCCAATTGGATATGGCAACCTTCCATTGCTCCTCCCATGCAAATTTAAGTCTGAAAGTGTTATATTGAGATAATGTGCATGAGAATAAAGGAACTCTACCTAGAAAGAATTAAATATAAAAAATGAACATGAATGGAAAAATGATCCACCCATAACTGTGATGATTGCAATTAAGATTCATCAACACTTGCCACCATTGGAGAATACCATTAAACATAATTATGATGAGAGTGAAGTCTCTTTGGCATAGAGATTTTCCACAACTGAAAGAAATGAAACATTTTATGTTCACTCTATAGAGGCAATTGATCCTATCCATCCTTTTAATATTTACCACCTCACTTATAATGTGAGATATTAACATATCATTATGGGAGAGTAAATTTGACAAGGCAATAATGTAAGAAAATATGAAGGGTATACAATATTGCAACAAGTTAAAACTAAGGAGTGTAACAATGGTTAGTGTTATCCATCACGTTTGTATCCCACAAGTACCATATCACTTGATAGAGTCTCTTTGTCATTGGGATATAAGAGGGCTTAAGTCGACAAATACCTATGTGGGATTAGTTGTGTTATCCTCTCTCCATATTACTTGTGTTCCCCCAAAAAAATTAGTACCCTTCTATACTAAAGCAATGACTACCATATTACCCACTATAAGTATGTAAAGTAACCATAAGCAATATAAATCATTAAGTAGCCAACGGATACCCTTAATACATTTCTCAACCTCCAGTTAGAAAAGCCTAATTTGGATTGTTTGTATTGTTACTTACAAAAC
Organism: Larix kaempferi; assembly: GCA_027924585.1. NCBI lineage: Eukaryota > Viridiplantae > Streptophyta > Pinopsida > Pinales > Pinaceae > Larix > Larix kaempferi. The sequence goes on from BSBM01000818.1 coordinate 4,391,616, forward strand.
CAAATTTATCAGTAATAAGTTTATAGTCACCCTCTATGATAAAAGGAAATTCACACCCACCGTGTGAAAAATCCCTAATCCTTTTTGGACTGCCAAAACCTTTACTTCATTATTTGTTAGGATGGTTTTTTTTGTATGATAGACTATAGGTTCATTAATTTCATAACAAATGATTCCACCAAAACATGCATGCCTAGAATTCCCTTTGGAGGCGCTATCAAAATTCATTTTAATAAAGGGGATATGGGGATGTGACTATAATAATGTAGAATGGGACAATGGTAATGAGCAATTAGTCATAACAAGTTGAGGGAAACTTCCAATATTGGAAAGTTAAGTTTTTATTTTATATTCCTAAAATACTATGAGGTTTGTTGTAATAATGGGATCATATGATATCGATTGTTAAAGCCATTGTTTCAAAATAATTGCAAATTTAACCCCAAGAAAAAATGTGGGGTGTTACTAATAACACCACTTTTTAGTTTGAAGGTTGATTTTAAAGTTTTTGTTGCAATACTACTTCTTGTGAAGAACATGGTTTCAAATATGTTAGAATTTTAACCTCGAAACAAAAATGTTTTTGATAGTAACATTTTTAAATTAAAGATTGATTTTAAAGTTTTCATTAGCAACATTACAAGGTTATTGAGGTCGTACCAAAAGTTGTAATTTTTACCCTAAAATTATTATTAATAATAATAAAGAAAGAAAAAATTGCTTAGGCAAGTAATCGACTTATGCCATTTATCATAAATAGAGTAGTCTCATATTATTAATCAATAAGTTGGTTGTTGTTAAGTAAAACTTAGTTTATAATGGTCAATTAGATATTAAAAATTGACTTTAATAAAGTCACTTCCAAATTTATGTTATTTTGCATTGTTACATTTTAATTCACTTCATTTTGTTTCTCGGTCAATCCCACAATCATAAAATGGATTGCCTAGACCTCATTTTAACCCTTTATAAGAAAAAAAATTATTTCTCATTTAAGTAATACAACACAAATAGGTCTTTTGAGTTTAGCATTGGTTTCTTTGTATTCAATTTTTATGAGGGATTGTTAGCATCTAGCACATCAAAGAGAACAAACGTTTCACTGGAACTAGGTATAGTTTCATTTTTTAATTACAAAGCAAAGTGAAAATAAATAAATAAAAACTAGTAGAACCCAACGGTTCAAGGTATCATGGAAGAAAGAAAAGGGGGATACAACAGTTGTACAATAACCACCAAACATCATACAACAGTTGCAAAGTATCAATATGACTACCAAACAATTTTGTATGATTTGCACATGGGTGTACAACCATATTTTGTACAAATCGATATATAGAAGAGAACATAAAGGTACGGATTCACAATCTAGTCGATAAAACAAAAATTTGAAGTCCATATTATACTATACAGACAACCCAAAAATTTAGTTTGAGAAGAATTTTGACCTATATGGCATGTTTGACCATCAATTTAACAAAAAATCTCTATTTTTTGTTTAATTCAAATCATCTAGGAGAAGATTAGACATGTTAGATATGTTCTTACATGAATTGGCACACATATTTCAAGTTATGGACATTTTAGTTGTTGATTTAGTGTTTCTCAGCGTGCTTCAAGATAAATTTAAAATTGTTTTGGTGCTGGTTTGTATAAGATTTGATTATTTTTAAGTTGTATGAGAGCAAATTTGTCAAAATCTATGTGTCTTATAGTTGTTGGAGAGAAAACCAATGGTTTATTAGGTTGATTTTGAGTAGATTTATTAAAATCTACAATTTTTTTTTTAAATGTGTGTATATTTATCAGAAATCTACATGTTTATCAACAATACATTGTTGATACAGTGGTTTAGAGACAATATCTAGGGATTCTTTCAAGTGTTTTTAAACATTTTACTATGCTTCAATGTATTTTCTTGCATTTGTGACTTATATCTATGTCCTCTTTACCCAACATCACGTTGGAAACTAGTGAAAGATTATCTAGCAAGAACTACAATACTTGGAAGCAAGGTATGTGTAATACCCCGGTTGTTAAGCCCTAGACATCTGTTATTATTTTTTATTGTTGGGCACTAGGTTCCAGTACTATGTACTTTATTATTATTATTATTATTATTTAATTAAATAATTAGTTTCACATGGACAACTAACGAGAATGGAGGGCCATGGATTCCACATGTGAGGGGTTTGGGGACTAGGAGTTGTTGCTCTCCGTAACATTACTCTTTGGACCCTATTTTTTATTATTTTGGTTTATGGAGATATTATTACACCCTCATTGATGTTTAGTGGGACCTACTTGGATAGTACACCCTCCTTGGATATTCCAAGCCTCCATTGATGCTCCTCATATGCTAGTGCACCCTCACTAGCTATTTTTAGCTTGCACTCCTTGAAAAAGTTTAAATCCCCTCTCTATTTCACCTTTTGTTGTTCTAGGAAAGGGAATATCTAATTGTAACCTTTCTCTCATGAATTGAGCAACCCCTAGTGAATTTGAGTTACCTTCATTGGGAATTTGAATGGCTATAGAAGGATTATAAAGGTCTCTCTTTCATTCTTCTTATCTATCTTTGAGCTCTCCAGTGCAGTGGAATGCTCTCTTGTTTGGGAAAAATATGCTCCCAAGTAGGACATGTATTGTATTGCAGGAATATTGAAGGCCTTGTAATGAGGTTTGAAGACCTTGTAATGGGGATTGAAGATTGATCTATGCTCACACAACATGAGTCCTTCTCCCATTGCTTGTCTTTGTCCAATATAGATTGTAAATCCGAGGTAAGGGTGGTGATATCCTAAGGGCTTATGTAGCAAGGGGATTCACTACTCATCAGGTAGAGTAGATGGAAGGGAAATTTGATATGGGGAAAGTTGATATGGTGAAAGGTGTAGTTGTAGTATTCGCACGGTTTTGAGAAAGGATCAACCATATGTTCTAGTTCAGACATTTCTGAGCATTTATGGGTTGTGATACCTATTCCATTGTGTCAATAACGTCATTTCCAATAAGGAATACTTTTTGTTTCACTAAAAAATATTTTTGTATGACTAAGATATAGTTTATTTGGCGTGGTAGTGTTTCCGGTGTTGAGAAGAACATACCTACCTTTTTGGTTTGAGAGTACCTATGCTTGTGGATCTATGGCCTCAGCTCGAGGGTGAATGTCATGTTGAAAGATGCATGAACATGGCATGTTTATCGCTAGGTGTAACGTTATCATGTTGAAGCTAGTTTCTTTTCATTGAGATGAATATTTTGTTACATGCTTATTTATTTCCATTTCTGATATGTGTGTGTGTGTGTGTGTGTGTTCCCATGGATTTGATTTTAATGTTGATTACATGGATGTAGGTGACAACCATGATATCTGATGTTATTATCATTTATATGGTTGTAGATGATAGCCTTCATATTTTAATTCCTTTTTAGTTTATATGTCTGTAAGTGGCAGTCAGTAGACTTGTTTTTTAACATTATTAATGTGCTCTTGGATCTAATTTTGTTGTCATTTACATGGTTGTATGTGGCAGCCATGGGATCTGATCTATTTATACTTTATATGGATATATATGGCATCCTTCATATCTGCTTTTGCTTATGTTAATATGGTTGATTGTGGCAGCCTGTAGATCTATTTATTTACATTGTTTAGCGTGGCTTGTAGACTTGATTATTTTAAACTTTAAATGGATGTAATAGATCTGATATTTCATGTTTGAAATCATGTTAATAGCTTGCTTATATATGGTTGCATTTCGTGCATGCATTTACCTTGCATACCATGTGTATTGGGGAATGACCTGCATTGTATTCTTTCATTTCAATTTAAAGAGGTTGAATGTTTTATTTTATGGGATTTTTGGCATGTTGGCCTAGCCTTAGTTACCTTTATTCTGTTGTGCATTACCTTGATTCGACCTTCCCCTTGTGTTCCCTTATGTCCCTGGTCTTGGTTTAGGGTCTAGGGACATCACAGAGTGGTATCATAGCTTAGGTTTCAACTTTGTGAATGTTGGGCCTTCTACATATTTATAAATCCAGGTTTATGTTTTTGAATAGTAATATATGTATTGTGAAAGAGATTTGTAGTCTCCTAATAGTGATTGATAATGAACACATTGCAGCCCAGTTATGTCAATTAATGAATGAGCATGCAGTGTGGTTATTGAAATACAATTTTAAACCATAAACAAAATAGTGAAGACCTTCTGGCATCTAATGACTACTTAATGCACGTATGACCTATAGAAATAATGGGTTAATAATATGTGGCTGTTATAATAGAGATAAGTTAAATTATTTCTTATCTTAATGATAAGTAAGCAATATGATTATTAATTGATAAGTAAATAATTGTCATTATTAATTTAATGACATGTATCTTATTATTTTCTAGTCTAAGGAAAATATGTACTATTATTAGTATTAATTTAATACTAAGTTATTAAAATTATATATTATTATTATTATTAATTAAGAGCATAATTATTAAGTGGCATTTATACCCTATATGGATTTTGGGATTTCTATTGATGATATGCTTTTATAGGCCTATTTATGCCACTTGGATGGCATGGTTACATTGATGAGTAACTCCTTGTCTATTTTGGGGAAATAGGCCACTTGTCTTAATGGTGGTTCCATTTTCCTTTTATTTTTATTTTCAATATATGTGGCATGTTTCATTTAATTATTCTCGATCCTTCTTCTTGTCTATTTTGGGGAAATAGGCCACTTGTCTTAATGGTGGTTCCATTTTCCTTTTTATTTTTATTTTCAATATATGTGGCATGTTTCAATTAATTATTCTAAATTCTTCTCTTTGTCTATTTTTGGGGGGAACAAGCCACTTGTCCAAAGAGTGGTTTCACATTTATTTTGGCATAACTAGGAATTGAAAATAGAGTGTTGAATTTGTATTTAAAAAAGAAGATCCTAGTGGTTTGGGTTACTTTTATTGGATGGAATAGGGAACCATTCTGGTTCTGTTGGTTGCTCATTATTCATGTCTAATTGATTGTATTGGTATTGGTTTTGGGGAGTGAGGGTGACGAGCAGCCTCCCGAGGAGTGTCTATCTCCCCTCCCTATTGTTCTTGAAACATGTGTCTGTCACGTCCCCTCCTATCATACCAATGCGATGGAGAGGATCGTGATGCTAAAACCGGGCATCTAGCCCCATGAACTTATTAAATAAGCATTCACATAATATAAAAAGACATATGGAAATGTATAATTATAAGAAAACACAACGGAAGTAATTTCAATTACACATCCATCATACATTCAAGATATTCATCAAATAAATAATTGCAAAGTTAACACAAGAGAATACTTATCTTATAACAAAGTAGTCCCAAGCAACTGGCTATGCAACTGCAATGTTCCACCCAACTATAGGCCAGTTGTGATCATCAATATCTCAACACACTGCCACCCCCGAGTTGGGCATGATCTCTACAAGGAATCAAGGAACAACAGACTCACTGTTAACACCCAAAAAGTGCTCACTACCTCATCTACCACATTATATGGCTCATTTGTCCATTTTCCTACCATGTTTCCCTTAAAATCCCAAAAAATCCCTCTAAAAAGCCTCCAAAAGGCCTAAAATGCCTCCAAAAGGCCACAAAACCATCAAAATAGCCTTAAAAAGGCTAAAAAACCCCCTTTTCCTCTAAAAATAGCAAAAATCCCCTAAAAAGGGAGTAAAAAATATAAAATAATGAGGAAAAGGAGGAAAAAACCCTATACAGCTGCCCAAAACCATGTGTTTCCCAAAACCATGGGTCAGCACTCCACCACCAAAAAACTATAAATAGGTGATGGAGATCCCTTATTTCATATCCACAATCACAAGCACCCTTACTCTGCCAAAATCTCTCTCGAAACCCTAGTTCACCATTGAACTACTTTCACCTTGAGAGCCACCTTTGGCCCATTCCCACCATTGGAGAAAGAGAAGGAGCATATTGGAGCTTGGAGCATCCTCTTGGACATTGCAAAGAGCTTCATCAAACCTTCACATTGAAGGTAATATCAATACAAAAAGCCATTCTTTAAATTTGTTGTTTATGTTTCATGCATGTTTTAGAAGTAGTTTATATCTTTGTTTTAGCTTAATTATTTACATTTACTGAACTGCTACTAAGGAGTCCATTCTCCTTAGTAGGTGCTCATTTGCACAAGCTAGGGGTAAAACCCTAGCTACAGTTTTGGCGACTCCACTGGATTTTGAATTTCTGGTTTCCGTTTTTAAATTTTTTCCCTTTCGGCTGTCCCTTTCGGCCGCCGCATACCGCGTCTTTTTTCTCTGCAGTCGCGTCCCGACCGCGTCTTTCAGGCCCTTACCTGCGATCCGACCGCGGCTCTCAGACTGCTTCCGACGCCCTACCAGCGGATTCAAGTCTGTTACCTGCGATCCGACCGCGGCTAATCAGCCTGTTTGCTGCAATCTGACTGCGCCTGTCGGCCATTTTCCCGCGTCCCGACTGCGTTTGTTAGCCCTTTTGCCGCGACCCGACTGCGTCTTTTTCCCAGTTTCCTGCATCCTGACTGCGCCTGTCGGCCCAATAACCGCGACCTGACCGCGTCTGTTTCCATTAAACCCGCGGTCCGCCTGTTCCGATTCGCCACAGACCCGCGGTCTGATCTCTGCATTTTTCCCTAATTTGAGCCCAGCCCCTTTTGCTGCAATATTTTCTGCATCTGAACAGCCCTCTGTCCTACCTGCAGCCCAACTTCCCTACAGCCTTTCTGCAACATAATTTCTGTTCCTTTTACAGATTTCTTTTTAAAATTTCAGTATTTTTTAATTCAGAAAATTTTGCAAGTTAAAATTTCAATTTCAGTATTATTGATAATTAGAAGTTGCCCCCCTTGTGCCATTTCTATTTTTTGGGTTCATCACCTCACGAGCACACACTCTGTCACATAATTCAAGTGAGCCTTAAAAAGTACCTAACTAAACCAACATTCTAACCCCACTTGGGGAACACAAAAGAATCATTGTAGTTAGGTAGGATCGGGGGGATAGGCTTCCAATAACACCCCTCGGTTACTTTCACTTGAGACATAGTTGTTGTCCAAATAGGGAGCCAAAATCCCCTAGTACTTTTTGGCACGGTCACGACCAGTTTATCAGAGGGCCTCTCCCTTAGGAGGGTTGAAGTCGGGAGACTGGTTCCGGAGGCCTGAGTGGAATACCGCACTCCATTCAGTAACCGAAGGGCTACCTTTCGCGGTTCGCGGGATATCCCTGTATAGGGGTATTGCGGTAAACGGACTAAACGGCAGATTCACCTTTCTGGACGTGTCATGAACGGGGTATCTTAGTTGCCATTATTCTAGGATTGACTACCCGGTGTCCCTCCCGGTAGGGGGATATCATAGCCACTTGGATTTCCTACTCATATTGTCTGACTTGGATTTCATCACCTTGCAAAGGATATGTTTAGTTGAGTCAGAATACTTTTAGTTAGGTGTTTGCATGCTCCTTTACCTCCCTTTGGTCTAGTGAGTCCACCATTTTATATTTCTAGGAAACCTGCTGCTTGTTGGTATTCTGACCATCTTTGTTGATACTCCACCTATTGTAGCACAGCTGTTGCAGTGGGTGTTTTGAGTTGGTTGTTGGCCTGAGTGCCTTGTTTTTTAGCTCTCCTTCTGCACACTCGGTTGCATTAGGCCTTTTTGAGCTGTTTTTCTACTCACCTCAACCCATAGAGATTTGACACCATCCGTCACCATTGAGTCCCCGAGACATTCTTGGCGCCTCAGGGGCGAGCCCCCACAGCACGGTTCTCTTGACACCACTCGTCATAGATTCCGATCATCATCCGTTGATACCACTCATCACAGATCTAGAACCTTGTCACTTGACTCCACTCGTCAGCGACATAGGATTCCGTCACCAGATATTGACGCTCCTTACTTTACCTCCAATTTCGACGAAGAGTCTGAGAACCCTATTTACACTGCCCCTACTAGCCCCATGGCTGGCACGACTTCCACTCCTTTTGTTATAGGGACCATTGGTGGCACATCCACCACTACACCAGTTACTACACCTGTTTTGGGTATGCCCTCCATGGGACCCTCATCTACTGTTCCCCTCACGGTACCTATTCCCGCAGCGGGAATACCTATCCCCACTACATCAGTGGCTCACACTACCCATGGTGGTGCTGGACCATCCTCCACTACCTCAGTTCCCCCACTTGGGGGCACCACCCCAAATCTTGTCCCTCCACTTGGGGGCATTGGCCCCAACTTGGTCCAACCCACTACTGTGTCACATCCTTCTTCCAGTTTGCCATTCATGGATAGCCTCAACCTACCTGACCTGGCCAGATTGACCAACGATCCTATTCGACACGACCCTACGTGGCCTCATATGCCTACCAAACTCCCCTCTGACATCCCTAAGTTCGAGGGCAAGGCCGGTGAGGACCCACAAAACCATATCATGTCTTTCCACCTATGGTGTTCATCTAACTCCATAGTGGATGACTTTGTTCGCCTCCGTCTCTTACAACGCACCTTTACTGGCTCTGCAGCCAAGTGGTATATCGAGCAACCTCATGGGACCCATGCCACCTTTGCTTCCCTTGCCTCGACCTTCCTGCAGTTCTTCCAGTTGCCTGTCCGCTATGACGCGGGCGTTGAGATCCTCCTATCCTGCCGAGAAAACACGGCTACCCATATCACGGACCACATCCATGAGTGGCGTCGATGCCGTAGCTTATGCAAGATCAAACTAGACGAACGTATCTTCCTAGATTGGTTCCTCAAATCCCTTCTCCCTGTTATTGCTAAGGATGTGGCATCAGAAAGACCCCAGTCTGAAGAAGAGGCCATCCTTAAGGCCCAACAGTTCGACCTCATTTACGCCCAGTCAGGTTACCTTTATACCATTATACCTGACGCCCCTCGCGGTGAGTCCTCCCAGCATGACGCGCCGGGGGCATCCCACGCTGCAGACGGTATCATTGGCCGTATTTCTTTGCATCCCCAACCATTTTCTATTGCACGTCCTACCTCTGGCCCCGACCTTTCGCGGGCTACCTCACAGTCTGGAGCAACCAACTCGTATGCTCCCATGACACATCACCATTCCCATGGACCCTCATGTCCTCCTCAGTGCTTCGGTTATGCGACTCCTGCTTATGCTCCCCCAGTCGCACCTCAGCCTTACTACCATCAGCAAGCTGCCCCAGCTCCTGCGCCTTCACAAGCCCAACCCGCTTATTATCCGCCCCTGCGGCACACCCACAACCTGCTCCGCAGTCATATCAGCAATCTCCTCAAGTTGCTGCACCTGCTCAGCCTCCACCTACATATCATCCACTGCATCCTGCTCCAGCACCTGCGTAACCTCAAAATCCACCTGCTGCCCAAGGGCAAGTTTACGCCCAACAGAACCCGCAGCAAAACCAGAACAACCAACGCAACCAGGGCCAACAGAACCGCGGCAAGGGCCGTAATCGTGGGAATAACCAACCTGCAGACCAAGCGGGTCAACCAGCTAATCCCCCCGACAACAACAATGCGGCCCCCGCTAATCAAAACCCTGATCGCCCGCCCAAGCAGGCCAAAAACCCCAATTTGCGAACAAACCATCCTTGTTCTATTTGCGGGGTCTATGGCCACTACACACATGCTTTCCCACACTTAGAGCGAGCTCGGCAACTCTGGGTTGATGAGGCCCATCGCCAAGGGCATGCGGATCCCCAAGCACCGCCCAACCCCCCCAACCTCAACAACCCCCTTTGGTGCTGCAAAACCCCTTACCAACCCAAGGCGTAGTGAACACTCAGCCGTTGGCTCCCCTTCACGCCAACGCGCCCCAACAACAACAGATCACTTACTCTGCTCCTGATCAACCCATGTTTGACTCAGGTACCCACCACTTGCTGATGATGTCATCTGCTGACGTCAATCTCCAGACCCGTCGGAACCAATACGGCTCCACCTCTGAATCCCCTCCCACGGATAAACCCACTAACGCCCATCCCACTAATCAGGGGTTACGTATACCTCCACATCCACTAGATGGCGCTCCCAAAGCCCCTCGTTTCCCACTTCGCCGTATCAACAATAACCCCAATGCGCGCGCTGCGTCAAACTACAACATTGTAGACGACCTAGCCCAATCTCCCGCAGCCATGTCTGTGTTAGAGGTCTTGAAGAACTGCCCTTCCCAGCGCAAGACCTTACTCTCCGCCATTGGGGGGATTGACCCAAATGATTCGAATTTGATGGCCTTTGATTTAGACCAGTCTGAACCTCGCCTGCCTTCCACCCTAGCATTCCAAGTTTCTGTTTCCATTCGGAATCTTGTCATCCATCGATGCATCATCGATGAAGGTGCCTCCACATGCGTCATGTCTACATTCATGTCGCAGAAGTTGGGATCCCCCACTCTCCAGCAGTCCACCACTGCATTACGCACCTACGACGGTCGTTCGGCTCAGCCCCAAGGCCTCCTAGCCAATGTCCCCGTCCAGTTAGGTGGCAAAAGCGTACTCATTGACATTGAGGTAATCAATGCCCAATTGGATTATAACCTTTTACTTGGCCGCAGCTACATGTATGCCATGCGGGCGGTTGCCTCTTCCGTCTTTCGCACCATGATGTTTCCCCATGAGGGACGCGTGGTTAAGGTTGACCAGCTCACCTACTATGATCCCAGTGCTCCTGCGGCACCTGAAAATGTTCTCCCCATGGTTGAACAACCTGTTTCTCGTGCCACCACCTCATTTGTTTCCTCTACGGGGCCTGGAGTTTACTCAGACGCGCCGATGACCTCCACCTTTCGATCCATTCCTCCGCCGTCATCTACGCCTGAAGTGTCTGACTTATGTACCTTGTCCCACGACAACCTACCACCCAACAATCAACCACCCTTGTTGCCTAAACCACCATTGGTACCTAGCCACATTGGTGTTACACCGATCCATACGATCCCCTTCCTAGTCCCTCCATCGGGAGTAGTAAGCGCCCCGGTCATGGCTACCCTTAGTCTCCCTGGGTTAACTTTGGGATTACCTGTATGGTATCTTTCGCCTCCCGTTCGCCCGCCGACACCAGATGTCGTCCTCCAACCGGTGCAACCCATGGCTACTACCTCTCAGCCACCTCCTGGTGTCTCTACCCCTTCATCCTCCACGGCTCCCCCTCCTCCTCCCAAACCCACTGGGGGCAGAGGTCCACAACCTTACACTGCTGTACCACTTCCCAAGACAGTCAAAAACCCTCCAGTGTTTCGTGCTCCTCCCAAATGCTCGCTGTGTGACGAGGTGGGCCATGCAACCCACCAATGCCCACAGTTACCAGCATTGCAGAAGCACATGCAGATGCTCAATGATGACCCCAACATCCCAACTGTCGAACTAAATCCCACTCCTAAGCCCAAAGATAAGTCCCTACGCACTAACCACTCCTATTCCATATGCGGTGTTTACGGGCATTACTCCCATCATTGTCCCGATCTCCCGGATTACAAAGCGGCTCTCTATGAGATGAACAATCTGGATCTTGAGACGGCCCCAACCACCATTGAGGAGATCCACCCCCCGGCCTCTTCCCCTTCTGGAGAGATTAATACCATCTATATGATCTCTTCAACCACTACCCCCTCGTCAACCGATTTGACGACGCAAACTTTCCGTACCGATGAGGAGATTCTTGAGGCCCTTACCGCCCCGGATTATCCCTGGGATGATATGCATCATCGTTCCTACTTCATCCCAGAAGTACCTTCCTCTAGCACCGCTACCCAATTTGCGGTTGAATACAAAGACTTCCTTCCCACTAAGGTCGACTGGTTCAAGGACCCTATTCCTGCTCCTGATGCCTTCGAGGAAGGTAACATGGCCAACATCTCACCTGTCATCCAAGTTGGTATCGCTGCCCCAGGACGTGCCCCTGAACTCATCACTTTAGGAGCATTCTGCAGTAAACAAGAGATTGAGGACTACATAAACCTTTTCAGAGAATTCCGTGATGTCTTTGCCTGGTCCTATACCGAAATGCCTGGTCTTGACCCCGCCATCATAGAGCACCACATTGACACATGGCCTGATGTACCCCCCGTTCGTCAGAAACAGCGTCCCATTCATCCCTCACAGTTCTCAGATGTTAAAGCTACAATTGGGACCCCTGAAGTCATCACTTTAGGATCCTCCTGCAGCGCGCAGGAGATCGAGAACTACCCCCAACTCTTTCAAGAGTTCCGTGATGTCTTTGCTTGGCCCTCTACCGGAATGCCTGGGTTCGACCCCGCCATTCTCAAACATCACATGGACACACGGCCAGAGAAACTTCCTGTTCGTACTGAAACCGACTCTGAAGGCATTCCTTTGCGCAACCCCCGTAATGGGTTGTATCTTAAGCGCTTTTACCCATAAAAGAAACCCGCGGCCTCATTGGTCTGCGTTGTACAGTGCACTTTCTTGGTTACATTATTTTTGCTCTGTCATTTTTTGCCCATTTTTTCAGACGCCACTAGTCGCCTCGGTTTGCGTGCCACATCGACCGTTCTCCGTTTTTCACATGTTTTATATCATCGGATTCATTTTTCCGAGCTGGTGCTAATGCTTGAGATCATTTCTCGCTCTCACCCCCCGATTTTTTGGGTATTTTTCCAAAACGCCCTCGTCGCCTCGGTATGCGTGCCACATCGGCCGTTACCCGTTTTTGACACTTTTTATATCGCCGGATTCATTTTTCTGAGCTTTTGATGATGCTTGAGATCATTTCTCGCTCTCACTTGGTACAATTTCAACATTGTGTCCCAACACCTTGCTGCCTCGGTTTGCGTGCCACATCGGCCGCTATCGGATTGTTCCACATTCTTACATGAGCCATTCACTCCTGTCATACTGCAAATGTTTCGTTATTTTGCCACCATTTCATCTACCCCGCAAGGAGGCCCACCAGTGTTCCCCCCTACCCTCGTTCTTGGTCATCATTACTGATCCTTGATTGAACACTTCCTCCTTGCCTGGCCATTCCTTTTGTTCGGTATAATTTTATCCCTTTTTTGGGCCGAACAAGTCCTTTACGAAAAAGGCACTTAGGGAGTTTCCGTTAAGCTCTTTTCTGACTCCTAAAAGAATGAAAAGATCGCCGAGCAATCTTGCTTCCTTTCATGCTCGTTAAAGTACCTGAAAGGGCGTCTATCTGGTATAAGTTTAACCCTTTTCCGGACCTGGTAGACTAATTACGAAAAAGGAATACTCTAGTCACACCGGCTAGAAGAGTTCTTCATTGCATCCTTTTATGCTTCTTTGGGCCTTGGAGACTAAATCTACGAAAAAGCAACCCCCTGGAGTCTTCTTACTTGCTTTCAGACTCTCTAAAATTGAAAGCAACCACGAGCATGAACTGTCCTGGGCTCGTAAAATCCACACGACAGTACCATTCCATCATTCTTAGAGTCTTCTTATCGCTTTCAGACTCCTTAAAATTGAAAGCAACCACGAGCATGAACTGTCCTGGGCTCGTAAAATCCACACGACAATATCATTTTACACACACTTCTTCTAGTTCCTTAACCCATGAAGAAGTACCCTCCCGTGCCTCCTGGCACTATGATCGATCATCTCGGCAGCACCCCCAATCAGGTCGCCTTTGTTCAGAGTATTCTGCAGTCTCCTGCCATTTTATACCAGCTTGAGTCTCCCTCAGACCAGTCACCCTCCCCGAGCCACTACAGCTATGATCCCTTTCCCCCTCAGTCAGTTTCATATGCTGCCAGATCATTCCCATTATCATACTCTGAACAAAGGAAGTTTGAGTCCACCCACTCTACTTTCCCAGTTGTCCCCCCACAGTTTGGTCAGTCCTGCCATCAGTACTATTACATTTCGGTTCTCCACCTCGCGCTCCTGTCAAGGAAACATCATTGCCTTGATAGTTGCAGGTCTCCCTCTGTCGACGACAGCTCCTCTATTCCAGAGGATAGGCCCAGAGGTCCCTACGCCTTGGACTTATCACCATCTGTGGTAAGTGCCTACGGATCATTCTGAGAGGAGTCATCATTGCCTCTCCGAGTGGTTGTTCCTCACATGCTCGACTTCAACACCTTGATCGCATCGTTGAGGATCGCGTAGGATTATATCCCATCAATTTTTAGTCGAAGACCCCGGCTTTCCCCCGACTCTAGCACATTGGTGAGTCACTTCGGAACACCCAGTTATATGTTCCCGTGGATGTCCGGGCTGCGTTGGCGTTTGTATTCGGAAGCCATCCAGTTACATGCTTCCTTGAGTACCCAGTTTCAGTCCCAGATCAGTTCCAGTTCAGTGTACCATTGTGAGTGTACCCCTTGTCACTCTGATCCAGCAGCTCATCAGCCCCTTTGGTACCACACTCAGTAGCACTGTTGATTGTTCCAGTGTATCAGTTTTTCAGCTCAGACATGGTCCGCCCAGCAGTATGTCCCAGATTTTGTGTCCCCTCTGGACTCTTATGATGTACACAGTGGCTATGTATCTTACAGGTCCCCCTTTTCGGGCCTCACAGTTCTGTTTATGTATCTTGATACGAGCATGGGTATGCCCGCCTCGTCCATATATTGAGATTATTCCTCATTCAGTTTTTGAGGTCATGTATATTTCAGGTCCCCATTTTTTGGACCCCATTGTTATTGTTATGTTATATCCTGATACGAGCATGGGTATGCCCACCTCGTCCATATGATCAGATGATTCCTCATCCATTATTGAGGTTATGTACTTTTAGTTCTTGCAGTTGTTCGGGATCGTTGTTCCGGGCTTCAGTTTGTTTCTTCTCTTCTCTCCACACCCAGGAAAACCATTCATGACTTATGATGTCCATCGGCCATACGATGAGCTCCTGCCCTCGCACATCAGGGGGCAATCTGTTAACACCCAAAAAGTGCTCACTACCTCATCTACCACATTATATGGCTCATTTGTCCATTTTCCTACCATGTTTCCCTTAAAATCCCAAAAAATCCCTCTAAAAAGCCTCCAAAAGGCCTAAAATGCCTCCAATAGGCCACAAAACCATCAAAATAGCCTTAAAAAGGCTAAAAAACCCCCTTTTCCTCTAAAAATAGCAAAAATCCCCTAAAAAGGGAATAAAAAATATAAAATAATGAGGAAAAGGAGGAAAAAAACCCTATACAGCTGCCCAAAACCATGTGTTTCCCAAAACCATGGGTCAGCACTCCACCACCAAAAAACTATAAATAGGTGATGGAGATCCCTTATTTCATATCCACAATCACAAGCACCCTTACTCTGCCAAAATCTCTCTCGAAACCCTAGTTCACCATTGAACTACTTTCACCTTGAGAGCCACCTTTGGCCCATTCCCACCATTGGAGAAAGAGAAGGAGCATATTGGAGCTTGGAGCATCCTCTTGGACATTGCAAAGAGCTTCATCAAACCTTCACATTGAAGGTAATATCAATACAAAAAGCCATTCTTTAAATTTGTTGTTTATGTTTCATGCATGTTTTAGAAGTAGTTTATATCTTTGTTTTAGCTTAATTATTTACATTTACTGAACTGCTACTAAGGAGTCCATTCTCCTTAGTAGGTGCTCATTTGCACAAGCTAGGGGTAAAACCCTAGCTACACTCACACATAGCCCAAAGATACACCAAATCAGCCAAGCCAATGTACAGTTGGGTTTATCAGGCTGTTAGGCAATGGAAGGAAGAATTGCTAAGCCAATGGGATCATCCATAGAGATATGGGCACCCTCTGCAAGATCTATCTAGCTTGGTCCCCACAATACCTACACACCTAGCACAAGGAAGTATTCCCTTCACTAATACACAATCCCTCAGGCCATACCTTCCATTCTAGTGTTCTTCAAGGTGTGCATAGAAGAGAAACCAGCCCTTTTGATACTCTTGAGAGGTTACCTCCTCACTAGGTTTATCAAGCCAATTCTGGTCCACTTCCACTCCTAATTCTTGCTCACAATTTCAAACCAACACAGGGATGCACCCTACAACAAAAACACAAGTGCTAAAAAACGTGGGCAACCAAAATGAACTGGTAGAGGGGGAATAAACCCTAGGAGAGCAAATTCGTTTTCAGAAAACGTTTTATGCATTTTCGGGGGCAAAAACGACCTCTATAAACCCCCAAAACGTGACTCCCTTTCTCCCAGCCACTGTGCAACACAAAAACGAGCTCCCAGCTATGGAAAAATGCAGGAAATTGGTAAAAAACGTGATGGGGAAATCCCATCTAGCTCGGACTGCGTGAGAGAGGAAAGACTATGGGTTCAAAATGGCTTTGGGCACCATTTCGTGGGTGTTTTCTTGCCCCAGAAGCAAAAGTATGTTTTCCCAGGTTGATGGCTTGCCCATGCACGAAATTGGCTGCCATGCCTCTTCATTCCCAAGGCATTAACTGCCTCAACCAATTTCTGGAAGAATTAAATGATTGGGTGCATAAGTCAGAATGGGTAATTGAGGGTTTATTCATTGACATCTGGCTTATCACCATTGGCTCAAGGGTTTGAATAATTTCCCTCCCTATTCCTTGTAGAATCATGCCCCCATCTCTTTGTTGCATTGCATAGCTAGTTGTGGGGTTTTCATTAAAATTAGTATTTACATGATGTCTTAATTTACATTGTGCCTATCTAGCACAAGAACCACAGGCATCTATTTTTAATTGCCAATACATAAAACGCTAAATCAATGGTGGGGCCTTGGCCTTGAGCTCCTCACCATGATTAAATAACAATATTTACATCATTTACGATTTAATGCGAAGGGGGTCAAAATGGGGACGTGACAATGTCTAAGGGCTTGACTTCCTGTATGT
The DNA here is from genome assembly GCA_027924585.1 of Larix kaempferi. Lineage (NCBI taxonomy): Eukaryota > Viridiplantae > Streptophyta > Pinopsida > Pinales > Pinaceae > Larix > Larix kaempferi. The sequence goes on from BSBM01000818.1 coordinate 4,408,442, forward strand.
ATTGGCATATATTATTATTATTTGTTGGCATTAGATTTGGAAGGCTTTTGCTTCTTTGCATTATTTAAATGATTTGTTTGTTAAATAGATGATTATTGAGAGGGACTAGCCCCCTCTATTGCACTACACATATATTAATGGTTTAATTGATTGGATGTGACAAGTGGTGAGGGCATCTCCCTCCGTAGCTAGTTTGTTATCTTGTTGTACTTGTGCTTGATGTTGCAACAGTAGTAAGGGTGAATCCCTCTTTAATTGAGATATTGGACTGTATAATTGTATATTCATTGTTATGGATGGTGAGGGAAAATCCCTTGGATTCCTATGGTATCTCATTATTATATTGTTTGGATACTTACAAATGATAAGGGCCTTGCCCTTTGTAATTCGGTGTATTGTTTGATGCATCTAGTGAGGGCGTTTCCCTTTGTAATTAATGTGTAATTACAATTGCTTGAGAATTGTTGAAGGCATAGCCTTGGCTTGATTTTATAATTAAATAAATCTCATGCTTGATGAGAAGAGCATGGCCTTTGGGATTATATATATATATATATATATATATATATATATATTGATGTTGCTTATTGAGTGCAGAGAATGGATGAGGGTGTATCCTTTGTGTGTGTGTGTGTGTGTGTGTGTGGAGGGTGCAACAAATTGGTTGTTTGCCCTTGCATATATAAATAGTATATATGTATGGTGGTGAAGGGCCTATTCTTCTCACTGTTGTCTTGGATTGATTATTTTCTATAATTAATTGTGTTGCCATGGTTTATAGGAGAGTGCTTATGCCCATATTTAGTTGGATGTAATGCATATGCATATCTAATATGCTTGTGGATTGATAAAGAGATGCATATGATGGTAGAGAAATGGTGCAGGCCTATCATTGTCTTATCTTGATAATTTTATTATATACTTGTAGTGTATGTCATACATATGTATTATGTGTTGGATGGATGGGTAATTGCATTTATATGTACCATGTGTAGGATCTCTTGGATATATTAATGCCAGAGAGAGGGATTTTCCCCTCCATGATCTTGAAGAGGGTGGCTCTAAATTCAGTAGTTAATTAAGTATTTTAATGTTCTCTGATGAAAGGAATGGGTGCTTAAATTTTTGTTGCAAGAAGTGCAAGAGAGGGCTTAGCCCTATTACCTTGCTCCTAATGGTAAACGAGATATTGTGGATGAAGAGAAGGATATACCCTTGATGACTCTCTTATAGTGTTGTTATATGCTTAGGGGAGAGGGTATTTCCCATCTGTAATCCTATAGTGGGTTTTTTCTCGTTCTTTGCAGTGATAAGCATTTCCTTGAGTGGCAATGATATGACCAATAAGATTCTTCTGGGTGCAATGGATTTTATCTATGTTGTTGTTATCATCACTATATGTTGAAGATTGAAGGAAATGGCCTTTTATGCACCAAACTGTATACGAATGATGATTTTAAGAACCCCCCTAAAATTTATATTAATAAAAAATGGGCGAATCTCCTCGATATATAGGAAAACTTAAAGGCGATTTTATCTATAATATAATATGTATATATAATTTTTTGGCGAATATTTCATTTCATTATATAATGTTGTAAAATCTTGGCGAATCTTTCACTAAATTATAATATATTGTAAAACATTGGCGAATATTTCACTTAATTATAAAAATTTGTAAAAACTTGGTGAATCTTTCACTGATTTATAAAATATAGTAAAAATTTGATGAATCTTTTTCCAATAAGACTCAAGATTTTGATTTTGTAGATTACTAAGGTAGTGCAACATAAGAACTTACACCAGAGCTCAACTCTTGACTCTCTCGTCTCCTAGACTCTCGAATGAACAAGTGTATGAATGAGGAGAGGATGGATTTATTTATACATTTCACAAGCAGTATTTGATCACTCACAACTAGAAGGTGTCGACGAAACACGACTGCACTAACTAGATTCAGGGCAAGTAGGGACTCTACTTTTTATCTCATCCCTTAATGGTCCAATGGACATGTAGGGTCATGAATATTGACAGGCCAACAAACTGATAGAATTAAGTGAATATCCTAGTAGCAGGCCACTTCCTTTATATAGAGAGATAGTTCTTGGACCAATTCCAAGCTTCCAACCAATCTTATCACCAAACTTTATTCTCTTTGGTGTCGAATGGTAAGAGAGTTGCATATTTGTCAGTGAATACTTAAAATGGCTCAATCCACACAAATATTCCTCGACAAGTGATAACTTCGCCCATCAATATTTTAAAATGTCCCAATACTATAAAGCATCCATAAATTGATAAATAACAACCCCATGCACTTATAAACTCACCTAGTGATGAGAATAACGCCCCATGCACTTCTAAAGTCACCCAATGATGAGAAAAATGCCCCAGGCACTTCAATACTTGCCCTGGGCACTTCAAAATTCTCCCAAAGATGATAAAAATGCCCTAAGCACTTCAATATTTTATAAGGCACTTCTAAATTCTCCCAAGGATGATAAAAACTCCCCATGCACTTCAATATTTTCCCCAAGCACTTCAAAATTCCCTCAAGGAAATTCAATACTAACCCCATGCACTTCTAAATTAACCCAATGATGATAGAAACGCACCATGCACTTCAATACTTGCCTCAACTACTTCAAAATTCTCCCAACAATGATAAAAACACCCAAACACTTCAATACTTTCCCCAGGCACTTCATTACTTGCCCAGACACTTCAAAATTCGTCCAATTATGATAAAGATTCCCTATGCACTTCAATAGTTTCCCTAGGAAAGGGAGAAAAACACCCGGCAATGATATAATCACCCAAGCAATCACAAAAATGCCTCAATCCAGACAAATTTGCCCCGGCAAGTGATCAATTTGTCCATCATTGTTTTAAAATGTCTCAACACCATAAAATCATTCATACATTGATCAATGAAAACCCCAAGCACTTCTAAATTCACGCAGTGAGGAGAAAAACGACCCATGCACTTCTAAATTCACGAAGTGAGGAGAAAAACGACCCATGCACTTCAAAATTCACCCGATGATGAGAAAAATGCCCCATGCACTTCTAAATTCACCCAATGACGAGAAAAATACTTGCCACATGCACTTCTAAGTTGACCCAATGATGATAGAAATGCCCCATGCACTTCAATACTTGCCTCGACCACTTCAAAATTCTCCCAATGATGATAAAAATGCCCAGATATTTCAATATTTTCCCCAGGCACTTCATAATTCTCGCAGCGAAGATAAAAATGCCCCCGCCCACTTCTAAATTCACCCAGTGATGAGAAAAATGCACCATGCACTTTTAAATCCACCCGGTGATGAGAAAAATGCCCCATGCACTTCTAAATCCACCCAGTGATGAGAAAAACACCCCATGCACTTCTAAATTCACCCAGTGAGGAGAAAAATGCCTCGGGCACTTCAATACTTTCTTTGGGCACTTGCACTTCAAAATTCTCCCAGAGATGATAAAAATTCCCTAAGCACTTCAATATTTTTCGAGGCACTTCAAAATTCTCCCAAGGATGATAAAAACTCCTCATGCACTTCAATATTTTCCCCAAGCACTTCAAAATTCCCCCAAGGCACTTCAATACTTGCCCCATGCACTTCTAAATTCACCCAGTGATTAGAAAAACACCCCGTGCACTTCAATACTTTCCTCAGCCACTTCAAAATTCTCCCAATGATGATAAAAACACCCATACACTTCAATATTTTCCCCAGGCACTTCAAAATTCTCGCAGCAAAGATAAAAACGCCCCCATCCACTTCCGTGTTTTCCCAGGCACTTCATTACTTTCCCTAGACACTTCAAAATTCATCCAATGATGATAAAGATGCCCTAGGCACTTCAATACTTGCCCTAGGAAAGGGAGAAAAACACCTAACAATGATATAATCACCCAGACGATCACAAAAATGCCTCAATCAACACAAATTTACCTCGACAAGTGATAAATTTTCCCATCACTGTTTGAAAACGTCCCAACACTATAAAAGCATCCATACATTGATAAACAACAACCGCATGCATTTCTAAATTCACCTAATGATGAGAAAAATTCCCTATGCACTTCTAAATTCACGAAGTGACGAGAAAACCACCCCATGCACTTCAATAATTGCCCAGGGCACTTCAAAATTCTCCGAAAGATGATAAAAATGCCCTAAGCACTTCAATATTTTCCCTAGCACTTCAAAATTCTCCCAAGGATGATAAAAACTCCCCATGCACTTCAATATTTTCCCCAAGCACTTCAAAATTCCCCGAAGGCACTTCAATACTTGCCCCATGCACTTCTAAATTCACCCAGTGATGAGGAAAACGCCCCGCGCACTTCAATACTTTTCTCGTCCACTTCAAAATTCTCCCAACGATGATAAAAACACCCATACACTTCAATATTTTCCTTAGGCACTTCAAAACTCTCACTACGAAGATAAAAACACCCCCATCCACTTCCATGTTTTCCCAAGCACTTCATTACTTGCCCTAGACACTTCAAAATTTGTCCAATGATGATAAAGATTCCCTAGGCACTTCAATACTTTCCCTAGGCAAGGGAGAAAAACACCCGACAATGATATAATCACCTAGGCAATCACAAAAATGCCTCAATCCACACAAATTTACCTTAACAAGTGATAACTTTGCCCATCATTGTTTTAAAATGTCCCAACACTATAAAAGCATCCATACATTGTGTTGGCACGGGGTTAGACCGCATGAAGTGTGGAATCCAACAGCAGCGAAGAAGGACCATCCACGGAAGAAAGGACCATTCGCGGAGAACAAGGAGCAGACGGAAGCACAAGATTAGTTTAGTTAGTTAGAAAGGGTCATTTGGACCATTTTTTAACTGCCATAGTTAGCTATAAATAGGACTATGAATGTAAGCCTAAGGGCATCCTAGAATCAGATCATTAGTTGCTCTTCCTTTGGCAAGTTTTGTATGAATCCACGATAGGTAGTTGAACTATCCCTATGAAGGTTGTACCGTAGGATTTTAATGAGTCAATGCATGAAGATGTTCGGCTATGTCTCGTTTGTATCTCTGTTTGCATTAAATGATTAATGTTGTGATATGCTTAAGTGTTGTTATTTCTGTTGATACGATTGCCCGTTTTACCTGTTGGTGCGAATGTCGAGTACATATTAAATATGCGAATGATGAATGTATGTTTAGTTTGATATGATATATGCGAAGACGAATATCTGGTTTCTGTAGCATAGATGCATGTCCACCCCCCGCTGCAGAAACCTGGTTCCTGCAACCCCCTTAACCATCTCGGGTGAGGCTTCCCGGGTGTTGCTGGAAAGGGTAAAACCTTCCTGGGCCGGTGCTTAAGGGCGTTCGGTTGGTATTTTTTGACAGCAGTGTGGAGTGAACCCCTGTCGACATAACTGTGTCAACACATTGATAAACAACAACCCCAAGCACTTCTAAATTCACTTAGTGATGAGAAAAATGCCCCATGCACTTCTAAATTCACCAAGTGACGAGAAAAACACCCCATGCACTTCAATACTTGCCTCAAGCACTTCAAAATTCTCTGAAAGATGATAAAAATTCCCTAAACACTTCAATATTTTCCCAAGCACTTCTAAATTCTCCCAAGGATGATAAAAACTCCCCATGCACTTCTATATTTTCCCCAAGCACTTCAAAATCCCCCCCGGGCACTTCAATACATGCCCCATGCACTTCTAAATTGACCCAATGATGATAGAAACTCACCATGCACTTCAATACTTGCCTTGGTCACTTCAAAATTCTCCCAACGATGATAAAAATGCCCATACACTTCAATATTTTCCCCACGCTCTTCAAAATTGCACCCAAGCACTTCAATTACTTGCCCCATGCACTTCTAAATTGACCTAATGATGATAGAAACACCCCATGCACTTCAATACTTGCCTTAGCCACTTCAAAATTCTCCCAACGATGATAAAAAAGCCTAGGCACTTCAATATTTTCCCCAGGCAATTCAAAATTCTCGTAATGAAGATAAAAACGCCCCCATCCACTTCCATATTTGCCCATGCACTTCATTACTTTCCCTAGACACTCAAAATTCGTCCAATGATGATCAATATGCCCTAGACACTTCAATACTTGCCCTCGGCAAGGGAGAAAAACATTTGACAATGATATAATCACCCAAGCAATCACAAAAATGCCCCAATCCACACAAATTTTCCCTGGCATGTGATAACTTTGACTATCACTGTTTTAAAACGTCCTAACACTATAAAAGCATCTTTTCAATCCCTATACACCACATCCAAACGTGCAGAGCTATGAAGAGTCAAGGGATAGGATGGTCGACAAGCCTCCCCTAGATTACTCACGCTCGGTAATAATGTAGGGAATTGCAATCCGAGGTTTTGGTGCTTTCATTCTAGTTATGATGTCTACCTGGTACGAGACTGTCAATGGCACAATAATGAATGAGTATGACACCAAAGTTGTAATAAATCGAACTCCCAATCCACAACTCACTGTTATCCGTTTGAATTGTTTACATTGTGGGTTTAGCTTGCTTTCCCAACATCTTTGGATCATGAAGGAAATTTCTATTTTGGTTCTTTTCCCATCGACACCCCCCTGGATTTCACAAGGGATTCGAGCCTTCCTAGGTGAAGCAAGCTCGAACCAAGCTCCGTTTTGGGGTTATGTCAAATGCTCTATTCACCCAAGTCTTGTCTCTTTCCAAGGGACACTCCCTTCCCTCTTTGCTCATGCAGGTGTTGTCCCTTTCCAATTCACCCTCCTATTCTAGCTCCCTATTCATTTAGGTCTCACCCCAAGCCAAGCATCGCTCTAGTCCCTACCCCCCATGGATGGTCAAAGCAGAGGCAAGAAGATACGTTGCCATAGCATAAATTGGTCCCTTCCAAAGGCGCAACTAGAAGCAAAAGAGGTTAAGGTGACTAACTATCAAGAAATTTTTTCGGATCCGTGAACAGCTAACCCGAGAAGAGAAATGGGTCAAAGAGGAACAATATTACACTGGCCTAGACGAGTTTTAAGTTGCCATCCGACCTTGGGTTTGGGAATCTGGTAACACTATAACTTGGGACACCAAATACTATAGAACATTGGCTCTCCATTGGACAACCAAGTCATTATTGGATAAGGTATGCTCAACACCAAGGAAAAACAAGCTAAGCTCTTATTCGAAAATGGATGAAATCAATGAAAAGTTGAATTTTCTCATTAGGGACACCACTAGTAAGAACTTTGAAGTTGTTGTCCAAACTCATGCTCCAGACAACAACCGCAAGTGAATAATGTACCCTTTCTTTGTGATTCATGACCACAATACATTCTAGTTTGGTCCTACCTCGTGACTCTTTTTTACTCTTTTTCTACCATAATGCTAATAGGATGATTGTTTTGTTTAATAGTAATGATCACAAAACTGGTCAAACTTTTTTTTATTGTTGTTGAAAAAGTCTTGTTTTATCTTTATGACCTAAACTACTAATAATGTAAATTTATATTTCTGTTAATACAAATTTAGCTTACAAAAAGAAAAAGGACAATACTTTGTAACTTCCATCAATATTATTTATCCAACATAAGTTTATTAAATTGTACATTTTATATATTTAAAATGAAATACAATTTATATATTTATACTGAAACACATCAAAAATAATACTATTATGATTTTTTCTAACAATATTATAAATATACTCCTATACTGTATATATTAATATATAACATTTAACAACACCAAAATTTTAAATATTATCATATTATTAATTTGAGTTTAAAAATATTATAATATTAGAAATATGATTGTGTACTTCAATATTTTGACATTTAATATACAAATATTACATTATTATAAACATGATCTTATATTTTATATATTAATATGTGACATTTAACGATGATATTTGGTACACCCAGATGGGGTGTTAGGGGTGTATGATTGAAATGACAGGGGCCCTCTCCAACTCCACATAGCAGGTGGACATCTCTCAGAATGATGATACATCCTACTTCTCTCACGCTGGACACAAATGGAAAGATTTGGATCTAGAGACAAGATTGTTGGGAAAAAATCACGAGCAAAAAGGACCTAAGCAACGCAAAATTTCAGCGTCTCCCCAACATGCAAATCCTTAAAACGATTTTTCTTAGCATATGGCTACTCATTCCAAGTGAGCAGACCTTAGGAAGAGCCATCCAATGGAGCAACTTGAGAGAGCGGGTTAATATAAATTAAGGGAATGAAAGCTTGATCCCAAGGAAACTCTTTTGGGGTTGCTTTAGTGGATTACTTTCTTAGGCAGATAGTGCAGCTCATGAGGTATCAAGCTCTAGCTTTGGAGATTCCCATGCAAGCTAGCCATCCCATTTGCATATTTATAGGAAGCTTTCCAAAGAGAGGAGTCTAAAAGCAAGGGTTACTAAGGAAAAGATCAAGCCTCAACCCAAGGGTTTGTTAGGGTTTGAAAGCAAGGGTTACTAAGGAAAAGATCAAGCCTCAACCCAAAGCCACCCTATGGTAGTGAGAGGAAGACATTCAACATAATCCCCAAAATGTACATATAGTCATCTAATCATACTCTAACATGGACATGGAAATGTAACCTCCCCAAGCCTACCTCCAAGTACCTTTATGTCTTTGTCTTCCATTATTTGTGACAACATTTAGCAAGCTTTTTTTTCAATCAAATTTTAAGTGCATAGGCTTGTCTTGCTTCCTTGGTCCCAATAGTTAAGAACATGCTATTAACCTAAATTTTGTAAACAATATGGCATATACAATCACACTAGATACAAAATAAGTGTATACTTTGGTTTACTATCATTATGTAAGTAATAGTCTCCCATACCTATATATATGCCATACTCTATCTCAATAGATGAGGCATGTATAACCAAATGTAACTTTTATATATTAAATAATAGTTTACTAAATTTAAAAAAATAAACAATGATATTTGATAAATTTCTTTACCGATCGCTATATAAAGTTTTCTTCTTTACCAATGGATAAATTTCTTTACCGATCGCTATATAATTATATTTTTTTTTATAATTTTATAAATTTTCACCATAATAATTTTAGTTTTTTTATAATTAAAAATAATAAAAAAAATTTAAATATATTTTCATTTTTATTTTTATTTTTTTAAGTAATAAAAACCCATATTTAAAAACCTAGAGTCTACACCTTACATCAAAGCCTTAGCTACTAGGAAGCTAATTGGCCACTTACATTGCCCATGGAGACGTGCAAAGACCAAAGGAAAGACTATCCATCACAATTGTGTCTTCTAATATGATTGGGCAATGCATTTATTGGTTTTATGGGAAAACATAAAAGAATCTACATTTCAGTTTATCATAAAAATCTTAATCGTAATATAAAGTGATAAGCTTAACTTTGCATTATGAAGTGAGAATGCCTCTATTGGGAGTATATGAAGTGCCACATTTAATTTTGCAAATTTAAATATTTCGTACTCATGCTTAAGTCGAATTCCTAGATTCTTCTGAAAACAATGTTTGAATTAAATTTATGCTCAACTCGATCTCTTAGATTAGTCTAAAAACAATGGTTGAATAAACAGATTGGTCTAAAACAATGGTTGAATTAAATTTATTGCTTGTTCGGTTAAATATAATGATTATTTTTAAGATCATTCAAGTTTTCATAGTTATTTGGATAGTTCATAATGTTTTGGATTTTTAATGTTTTTAAAATTTGAAATGGAAGTTTCTAGAAGAAATCCTGCTTTATTTTCAACGAAGTAAAAACCTTACCCATCTTCTTCATGGAAGCTGAAATAGCCAGAAACCTTATTCATCTTCTTCATGGAAGCTGAAACTGCTAGAAACTTGCTCATCTTCTTTAAGGAAGAAGATGAAACAGCTAAAAATTTATGAAAAAACCATCATGAGAAAAAATATATCATCTTCTGCAAAGCAGAAAGAACAAAAAATTTATAAAGAAACCACCATGAAACTTCCCTAAAGATGAACCAGGTTTCTGCTAGACATCAGTTTCAAATTCTTAAAGTAATAAAAATCTAAAAGATCATATATTATGACTACCTTTCCTTTGTATGAGGTAATTTTTTCCTTTTCATTCGGTAATATTTTGAAAGAAGCATTCAAATCGTTTTTCAATTTTATAGTCATTTGGTAATCTTTAAAAAAGGCATTCAAATCATTTTTCAGTTTTTTTGGTAGGAATTTGTTTTGAACTCTTGTAAAAACTGAATAACATAATTTTATAACTTCACTAGTTATGAGTCCGGTTAAAATCCACAAAATTTAATAATAACGAAAACAAAGAAAACGAAAAATGATTTGCAACATAACCATGAAAACAAAGAAAATGAAAGTATAATGATTAAGTTCTATTTATGTATTTGTATTTTACTACCTTTTATGAAAAAAGGTTGACTTTTTCTATTGGAGTGGCAGATAATTTTATTTGACAAAGTGAGGTTTTATGAGAAATAAACCTGTCTATAAACCGAAAGAAGGATAGAATACAGTTTGACTGTATTAACCAACTTAGTTTCCCTCCAAGATGGAAGAGAAGATCTGTGTTTATTAAACTGGGAACAAAATGATTTTGTTTAGATATAAAGAGAAAAATAAAAGACAAGGAATTCATTATGCATTTATAAAAGAGCCTGGTACAGAAGAAAGAAAGAAAGAAAAGTGCATTTCAAATTAAATATGTAACTACTTTCTGTATAAACAAACAAGGAATAGTAAAGTTGTCTCTAAAGTCTGAACTAGAATGAGAAATTGAATCTTATGTATACAAGTCTGAGAATGGCTTCAGAAAATGTAGCCATTTATTAGCTCATCGAATATAAAACTAAATGATCATATAATTAATACTGAACAAAAACGAGACAAGTTATAGATTTAAGAAAGACTGAGTTTAAAATCGATCTATTTGATCATCAGAAATAAAAAATCTTGCTGCATATGAGATATGTTATTGTTCATTGCTAATTATTTCTAGAAAATAAACACAAATAATTGATGTACTTTATATGTATATTAAGTTATTGTTTACTGTTAGATTATTTCTATAAAATCAATATAAATAATTGATGTATTATATATTGAATTGAAATTAACATTAAAAAAAAAATTCTGTGTAAAGCATAACTAGCATAGCTGTTTAATTTGTGGCTGGTAAACATCCATAGATTATAAGTTAAGTGTCATAAATAAGTTATATGTTACTTGTCCTCCATACTTAATTATAATCACAGAATAGTATAAAAGATTCTAAAATATAAACACTTATTAATATAATTACACTTAAACAAAGTAGTATAAAATATTTAAAATTCAATCCTAAATCTTTATAAGCAGTTATAAAGTTCAATACCAGTGATCGAATCTAATAAAGAGGATGTAGAACAGTATTAAAAAACTGTTATCTAATATCCATCAAACAACTAAATTTCCAAAATTTTAACTGAGATTAAACCAAATATATAATATCGGTAGTCCAAATGTCTTTTAACAAAGAGTCAAAACCCTTGTATCTTGGAAGACAAAAAGAAGTCTTGTATTTCAACACTATTACAATGAGTTACTGTTTGAATATTTCAAATTTGGGTTGCTACCTCTTCCCTTTAGTTATTTAAGTTTTTACAGGAGCCAGAGAAGAAACCTCTTGCCACGAAGCCATACCTGCGCAACCGAAACCAGGAGTTAAGTAGTGGCATTTTAACCCTGTTTAATATTAAAACTGCCAATATACACATAAATAAACAATGAAACTTATTACCTGCCCAAACGAAGATCGGAGAGGGGGCTGAGCCCTAGCTCCCCGTAGCCCTGAGGGAATACCCAAATACCTTGTGCTCCTTGAAAGTCTCAGTGACTGGAAACGCCATCAAAGGACCCATTTTTATTACATATTGAATTAATAATAAGAAAGGCAAAGTCTTACCAGTGGGAGCGAACCCATTCAGAAGGTATCGAACTATTAAAGCTTTCACCATGCTTTACAAATCTGCGAAGACAAGCTCGAACAGAAGACGTTGTATTAAAAATATTTTCATCTAACAAATTTGGTTTCATCTAACAATTTGGCCTCTTGGAGTACCAAAGCTCCCCCTCTGATCCATAAATCGGGGCGAACTACCTGCTATTCTCCTCCAAAACTGAAATTTCCAGGCGATCCAAGAGTTATTCACCACCATTACCGAATATCCGTGGGCGAAGTCACGATTTGACCCATTTTTAACTGGGTTAAATTTCATTTTCTCCATTTTCCCTCTTTCACCGTGTGGGCGATTGGATTTCTCATGGTTATGGGTTTTAATAAATAGTAGACTATTATATTAAATTAAAAAAAAAAAACTCATTTCATATTAAAAATTTGTCCAATTTTTTTTTCTTACCCTTATAAGTTCGTTCATGGGCTAAAATTCGTCCTTAAAATCATCTTTGTGACAGGTAAATGTTTATTTAGGGTTAGACATTACCCAGCATGCACATGAATGTGTGTTTGTGGTTGAAGCATTATATGGACATTGCTTGGCTTTGGATATTGTGATGGACTAATTCTTGTGCTTGTCCCTTTTCCCGTGCTTGAATGCATATGTCTATGATTTGGTTGGTTATGGGTGAATTATCATCGATGTTGTTTTTGTTGTTAAGTCTTTTGCGTGGGATAAGGGATTGACCCTCATTAGGTAAAGTATGTTATTAATACTTGACAAGCTAATGGATTGGTGTTAACTATGTTTTTTGGCATGATAATTTGATTGGGAATGGATTGCTTCCTTTGTCCTATTTATGCATGTTAAGTAGACTTAAGTACTCTACCTATGAAGGATCAATTCCAAGTAGATCCTTGTGTTTCTTAGCCTGGGATGGATTTGGTGTTCGGTTGATGAGAAGAATTCTTGGGAAGAATCATGTGTTTTCCCTTGGTCCTAGTGGAATCATTTCTCGGCTCGAGGGTGGACTCACGATAGAAAGAGTATATGTGGGATGAGTGCCTACAGTTGGGTGGAACATGGAACTTGGACACCCAATTATCTTTAATTAGTCAAGTGTTCTTAAGTTGTGGCCTTGGCACATTAAAAGACTTGTTAGGATGTAAATGTAGTCCTCACACTTGATGATTTTATGTAAGTTGTTGGTTTTGCTCAGCTTAGTATCCACAAGACTGTATGTGTTGGTATAATGCTTAATGTTGTATACATTAGCATGTGATCATGTTGTTGTGATGTACTTGGCACTAATACATATTGTCCATGCAGGTTATGGGTATGCATATGGTTACGTAAGTATGTGCTTATGTATTTATGTTGAATAAGCATACAATTTGTATCTATCTTATGATCATGTGAATAGGTGTCTCCAATATGAGGGGATGACACCATCATAAATGCATTTAAGCTATGATAATACTATGAAGGCAATGTGTGCCATGGGTTTATATGATAATTGGTGATGTTCTAATGGTTATTGAATAGAATGCACATGAAAGCATAATAAAAATATAGCATATCATATATAGCCATGATAATCTTATATGAATAATGCTTATGTGACTTGTTAGTCTAGTCCTTAATCTTGTAATAATGTTGGCAGCCATCTTTCTTGTGTAAAGACATTATTGATAAATGAATGGTGTTATGTGGCTCAACTTGGCTTGATTAGCAAGGACATGATAGTCCTATGTGTTATCATTGGGTGAGGCTTGGCCTCTATAATAGCAATGCATATGTCTTGATGATTGTAAAGATTCAATGTTAATGGTTGGAATATGATTTTATAGCTTGATGCTTATAATTACTATGTTAAGGACTAGTATCTATGTTGTAGCTAGTCATCTGTAAAAGTTACTAATGCTCATGTGGAATATGTGATACAACTATGGGGCTATAGGCTATCTGTACATCATTTAAGATACTATGAAACCTTGAGATTTTAGCTAAGATAGGTTCCATTGCATATGAGCTTGCATTGCTTGCTTTCATAAAAGTGCATAATGTATTTCATTTATCTTTGTTGAAAAAGTATATATTTGATGTTAATCATGTGATTGATTGGAATGTGATTCAAGTGGAACCGGAAGGGGATTTTCTGATACAACCAGTTACCATATTGGGCAGAAAATTCAAGCTGCTATGGAATCAAGAGATCATGCAAGTAACGGTTTAGTGGATCCACTAAAGTTCTGAAGATGCTACTTGGGAGATGGAAGATGCTATGAAGGAGGCATACCCTCATATTTTTTTTGAAATTTTATGTTGTGGCATATATGTAATAAGTATGCATCGAGGACGATGCATTCTTTTAAGGGGGAGGGGGATGTAATACCCCAGTTCTTAATACCCGAACATATGCTATTATTTTGTTTATTATTGGGAACTAGGTTCCAAGACTATGGATTTTATTATTATTATTATTTAATTAAATAACTATCTTCACATGGACAACTAACGAGAATGGGGGGGCATGGATTCCACATGTGAGGGGGTTGGGAACTAGGAGTTGTTGGTCTCCCTAACATTACTCTTTGGACCCTATTTTTGATTAATTTGGTTTATAGAGGTACTATTACACCCTCCTTGGATATTCCAATCCTCCTTTGATGCTCCTCATGTGCTAGTGCACCCTCACTGGCTATTTTTAGCCTACACTCCTTGAAAAAGTGTAACTCCACTCTCTATTTCACTTGTTTCTATTATGGGAAAGGGAATCTCTATTTATAACCTATCTCTCATGAATTGAGTAACTCCCAATGAATTTGAGTTACCTTCCTTGGGAATTTGAATGGTTATAGAAGGATTGGAAAGGGATCTCTTTCATTCTTCATCTCTATCTCTGAGCTCTCTAGTGCAGTGGAATGCTCTCTTGTTTGGGAAATACATGTTCTCGAGTAGGAGATGCATTGTATTGCAGGAAATTTGAAGGCCTTGTAATGATGTTTGAATACCTTGTAATGTCGATTGAGGATTGATCTATGCTCACACAACATGAGTCCTTCTCCCATTGCTAGTCTCTGTTCATTCTAGCTCGTAAATCTGGGGTGAGGGTGGTGATATCCTGAGGGATTGTGTAGAGAGGGGATTCACAACTCACCAGGTAGAGTAGATGGAAGGAAAAGTTGATATGGTGAAAGGTGTAGTTGTGGTATTCTCACAGTGTTGAGAAGGGCACAATCATATGTTCTGGTTCATACATTTCTAAGAATTTATAGGTTGTGAGACTTGTTCCATTACATCCAGAACATCTTTTCCAATAAGTTATACTCTTTGTTTCACTGAAAAAGCTTTCCATATGACTAAGATATAGTTGTTTTGGTGTGGCGGTGTTTTTGGTGTTGAGAAGAAGACACCTACCTTTTTGGTTTGAGAGTACCTTTGCTTGCAGATCTATGGACTCAACTCATGGGTGACTATCATTTTTAAATATGCATTAGAAAGGCATGTCTATGGCTAGGTGGAAAATTGTCCTGTTGAATCTAGTTGCTTTTCATTGAGGTGAGCATTTTGTTACATGCTTATTTATTGCAATTTATGATATATATATATATGTGTGTGTGTGTGTGTGTGCCCATGGATTTGATTTTAATGTTGATTACACGGCTACAGGTGAAATCCATGATATCTGATGTTATTATAGTTTATATGGTTGTATATGATATCCTTCATATCAAAGTTTATTTTTTGTTTATGTGGTTGTAGGTGGCAGTTAGTAGATCTGATTTTTAACACTGTTAATGTACTATTGGCTCTGATTTTGTTGCCATTTACATGGATGTAGGTCGTGGCCATGGGATTTGATCTATTTAAAATTTATATGGATATATATGGAAAATTTCATATCTGGTTTTGCAAATGGTAATATGGTTGTAGGTGGCAACCATTAGATCTGGTTTTTAACACTATTAATAAAGTTGATTGTGGCAGCCTGTAGATCTGTTTAGTTACAATGTTTAGGGTGGCTTATAGGCTTAATTATTTTAAAGTTTAAATGGATATAATAGATATGATATTTCATGTTTGAAATCATGTTAATAGCTTCATCAGATCTAGTTTCATTTCAATTTACATGTGTATTGGGGAATGACCTGCATTATATTCTTGCATTTCAATTTAAAGAGGCTAAATGTTTTATTTTATGGGATTTTTGGCATGCTTTCCTAGCCTTAGTTACTTTATCCCACTGTGCATTACCTTGATTAATCATTCCCCTTGGGTTCCCAAGTGTCCTTGGTCTAATTTTAGGGGCTGGGGACATCACAGTATGTTGGTAATTTTTAGTACATGTCCTTAGATGATATTGTTGTTAGAAATATTGTCCCTAATCATAAAGTCCTTAACAAACTCACCGTTACTTGATGGTTGAAGGTATTTACTTGTAAAAATTGTATATAACTTATGTAGTTCAGGCTTATACTCTCTTTTCTCCATCTTCTCTCAATCTTTTTGGTTTTTTGGTTTTCTCTTTTTAGTTTATCATGTGGTATCAAAGCCACATGGTTTAACTCGAGACCATCTCATTCATGTTGGTGGAAGTTCATGTGCATTGTTGAGGACATCCACAGGAGGCTTGTTGTTGATCAAGTTTGGGTCTTTATGATTTTATTCTTTATTTAATGTTTGTCATGTGTCCCTAATCATATAGTCCTAATTATATTAAAACCACACAATTACTTGACAGTTGAAGGTATTTATGTGTAAACATTGTATAAAAGTTATGTTTATGTGAATAATGAAGTTGCTCGGTATTTTTCCCTCTTTCCGCCATCTTCTCTCAGTCTTTCTGGTTTTTTGGTTTTCTCTTTTTAGTTTATCAATTGTCCTAGGTAAGGATACTCACCCAACAGTTGTGAATAAATAATAGTAGAAGTCTAATGAGCTAGACAAAGAAGCAGTGATGGTTCCTAAGATGTCGATGACAAATGAAATGCTTCGTGAGGTCTAAACAAGAAAGAAATTTGCAACACTTTGGAAGCATTTGAAATATATGCATGAGACTCAAACAAGGGTTGAGCCTTCTTCATTAAGAACATCTTGTTCTCTATTACAATGGATGAAAGTGTCTCATTACATGAGCACTTACTCAAAATCAAGGATATATGACAACCATTGGATACCATTGGCCTTGAGATAAAAGAAGAAGACATGGTGGTAATCACGTTGAAAATATTACTACGTGCTTATGATTACTTTATTGAGACGCTAAACATCACCTCTACAGGTGTTAACCTAAATTTTAATGAGCTTTGCAATAGAACACATGGAAAAATAATTTTGGTAGCAACAATAAGACAAAAGGGTTCAAAACAGACATTTGCTACCAATTTAAATGACAAAGGTGAATAGACAATGAAAGGTGAGGACAATGGAAAAGATGTCACAAAGAGTTAGAATAACATCACTTGTTATTATTGTGGCAAGATAGGACATATGAAAAAATTCTGCAAAAGGAGGTTGGTTGAACAAAAAACCAGCGAGGACCTCATCAGAAGGCTCCATGTGTCTTCACTCAGTGAAACTATTCCATATCACATTTGTTCATGGTATATTAAAGAATACCCATAATTTCACTAGATATTGATAAATACCTTCCAAAATCCTTTTGTTGAGCTCCCATCCCAATACATATTTCTAATTTAAAAAACCCTATTTTTATGATATATTCCCTATTTCTACTAGATAGCCCTCTTTATACCCCTCAATACCTATAAACACCCATACCCTACTCTCCCAAATACCTATAATATATTGACCTTATTTTTCATAATTTAAAAACCCCCCTTTATGACGGATAGTGATAAGATATTGGTCAACAAGGTGAATCCCCTATGGAAGGCTCATGTCATAAAACATACAAAGGAAAATGATTCAACCTTCTAAATTTCTTTCATGGTCAGAGAACCAACAAATAACCATAGGTCATATGATTTTTACATCGAATCAAGTGCATCAAACCATTTCACCAACAAATTGGATTGGTTCATGGAGTACACTCCCAGTGCCTCTAAAGGTCTAGTGATCTTCAACGGCGGGGAAGAGTAGAAACTTGTTGGAAAATGATATGTGCAAATTTCCTTTGAATGGAGCATGCTTATTTTATTAATGTGAATTATGTGCCAAGTATGGAGCTTAATGTGCTATCAACTAGTTAGAATATGAGACACTATCTCTAGTTAACTACCAACTTTAATGATCACAAATTATATATAATTGACCAGAAGACTCAAAAGACCATTTATCATGGTGTGGAGGATCATAGACTATTATGATCAATCAACATTGGGTGGGGCAAGAAGCATACATTGGAAATGAAGAGTGCACTAGACATTAACACATTTTGGCATCAACGATATGGGAAACTCAACCTAAGCTAATTCTCAAAGTTGGATCAATAGAATTTTATAGATGTTGGAACCCAAGGTTATGCAAGTTCATCACACCTCTATAACTTCTAGAGATAGTTACTCGAAAAAAAAAAATCGATTGGAGGCTCTACTAAGTGGTCAAATGATTGGTTGATTGCATGGTCGACAAGGCAACGGTCAGATCGACTAAAGCACTTGATTAGTCAATGGGATGTTGCAAATTTCCTAGAAATAGTTGGAACCAATGACCCTTATTTGTGGACCATATCATCCTTACTTCAAGGGAGTTTGTTATATATAGACACTATAAAAAAACGACCCTATAGGTTGTATTGATTATGTTGAATATTGCAATTGATATTGAAGAATGCATTGTGATGTTCTAATCATAATGTGTTGTCCTTAAGTGATATAAACAATGTCTTTAGACACCACCTCTCTTCTTGGAATACTTATCCCTTCTGTTGTTTTCTTTTATGTCTGGTTGTTCGAAGGGGTTTTCCCAACATGGTATCAGAGCTTTTGGTGTTGACCTAGCCTATTGTTTATGAATCATGTTGAGTCATATCTACTAGGTTGATCAACTCTAGCTGGATAAATATTTTTCGACGATTACCTACCATTGAAATTGGATAAGATCTATTCAATATCAGAAGGATGGATTCCAAGATAGAAATTGTTTTTCTAAATGACCATAATTATGTAATTTGGGTGCTAGATATGGAAACATTATTGAAGATCAAGGTACTATGGCAATATGCAAAGGTCATTATTCTAGATCCGAATAATGACTAGGCTAAATTTGTCATCGATGGAAAGAAGGATGAGGCTGTTGGGGTCATTACAACCTACATTTCAAGGGAGATCCGCTTTCATACAAGTGGGATTGACTATCCTCATGCTGTTTGGAGTAAGTTGAATTTGTTGTTCGAAAAATTTCATGAAATTCAAGTAATGCAAATAGAGAAAGATTTGATCTCTTTGCAACACCATTAATTTGAAAGGATTGAGGACTATTTGGCTTGGATCAAAGAGATACAGTTGAAATTGGGCGAATGTGGAAATTTTTTTCCAAAGAAGGATGGTCAGCTCATTGAGCTAGTTCTAATGAATATGAGGACACCTTATGATGTATTATGTTTCTCATTTCGTGCCAATTGCATGCCATGCAAATAAGATGGTAAGGATTTCAACTTTGATAAATTCTATTATTTATTGATCAAGGATGGAAAAAAGCTACTGGATGAAGGGAATCTTGGTAATAGGCTCACTTGCTCAAAGGAAAGGTCAAGCAAAATTAGAAATATTGTCATTGAATAGATACCCTAGATAAACGACTGGAGTATATCAACCAACCTACTAAAGGAAATATCGGTGAGTGAAAATTGACCAAGAAGAATCGAAAGAAGAAAGCATGTCACTACTGTGGAAAGATGGGACATGTGGAGAAATCCTATTGGAAGACAACACATAATTTGGAATAAAATTCTAAGCATATTAAAGAAGGTGTGTTGACTTATCCTTCGATAAACTGAACTACATATAACTTCACCTTTTCTTTTAGCAGTTCCTAGGAATTACATGCTCACACCACCCACACTGAGTGGATAGTCGATTTTGGTTATACTCATCATATGGATAAGGATGCTTCTCTATTCTCTTCCTTAAGTGGAGCTCCAAAACAAAATATTTATGCAGCTGGTGATTATACTCTCACAGTTTCTACAAGTGAATATGTTGAATGCAAGCATGGTCGAATATACAATGTTTATCATGTACCTAGCTTGAGCACAAACTTGTTGTCGGTCGCTTAACTTACAAAGACTAGAAACACTGTTGAGTTTTGGTCAGATCGCTTTCTCATAAAGGATTTGAGGTATGGGGGGGAGACTATGGATTCGGGCTACTTAGATCCCAAATATGGACTATAAATTTTTTGTGACTCTCCCAAGGATGATTTCCAACTGACTTGACCAACTGGACTCATTTCTCAAACCGACGATAGAAGTCGATTTTGGCATAAACGACTTGGACATTTAAACTATTGAAATTTGAAACTGATGGTAACAAAGAATATGGTTACTAACCTTCCAAATATTGTTCCACCTGATGGATTTTACACAAGATGTGTACTTGGAAAGCATCATCAGGCATCCTTTGATTCTAAGAAATCATGGTGAGCACAAGAGCGACTGAAACTTCTTCATAGTGATCTAAGTGGCATGAAAAAACCTTCATTATCAAGTGCAAAGTATATTTTAACCCTCATTGATGATTTCTCCATATTTGCATGGGTCTATTTCTTGAAGAATAAAATTCATGTCTTTGAAATATTCAAGGAATTTAGGGCATTGGATGAAAAGCAATGTGGCTGACCTATCAAGTGCTTGAGATCAAATAATGGTGGAGAATATGTGAGCCGACAGTTTGAAGAATATCTCCTGCAAAATGTTATCTCTTAGAAGATATCTATTCCTCACACCCATCAGTAGAATGGAGTGTAAGAAAGGAAGAATAGGACTTTGTAGAAATAGAAATGGTTTAGTGCCTATTGTAGGCCAAAGACCTTCAAACTAAATTTTGGGTGGAAGTTGTTTATTGCTCAAACTATCTCTTGAACCTTGTTCCAACCAGAGTTGTATGTAACATGAATCTAGTCAATAAGTGGAAAGTAAGGAAACCTTCTATCAAACACCTCAGAACCTTTGGATGTGTTTCTTTTAGCACATATCAGTGATAACTATGGAAAGAAATTGGATACAAAGAGTCACACTTGCATCATGATGGGATATTCTGATGAATCAAAATCTTATTGATTGTTTGACCTAGTCAAACAACAAATCATTTTTAGCATAAATGTGATCTTTGATGAGAATATTCCAGGTACCAAGTTATTGAAATCCTCCTCTGGTCTATTTCACAATGTTCCGTTTGATGTTTCTGAAGAATATGGATTAACTGCACATTCCTTCAAAGTTTCTACCAGACAGTTGAGTCTTTCTCTGGATTGGATTGGTAGTCGGTCTACATCGAATGATGATGTCAACAAACCTACTCATCTGAATAACAGTAATCGACTTGATTCATCATCGACTTATTTACCTCAGTGGGTTACTAAAACTATTGAAGTTGTTGGACTTGATGCTAGTGATTCCAGTATTGGTCGACATAACTGCAATAAAAAACAACATGGAAATGTTGCACTAATGACACATGTTCTTGAAACCTATCATCCAAATTCTTATGTTAATGCTTAGAGAGTGCTTGAATGAAAAGCTATTATGGATGTCGAAATTGATTCTTTGGAAAATAATCACACACGGGAATTGGTTCCTCAACTCCAAGGGAAGAATATTGTGAAGTGTCGATGGTGAATATTGTGAATAATGTTGAATGTCACAAGGCTCGAATGGTATCCAAGGTATTTTCTTAGCAAGAAGGAATCGACTAAATTGAAACCTTTGCTCTTGTTGAAAATATAAACTTGATTAGATTGATTCTTTCTCTTATTGCTCGTTTTGAATGGGAACTTCATCAAACGAGTGTAAAAATTTCCTTTCTTCATGGAGACTTGTCTGAAGAAATATACATGGAGCAACCTCTTGGTTTTGTGAGAGATTACAATCTTGTTTGTTGACAGAAGAAGTATTTGTATGGTTTGAAACAAGTCCCACATGCTTGGTATGAGAAGATTGATCATTTATTTCTTAATCATGGCTTCAAGAGTTGTGAATATGATCATAGTATTTATGTATTGCATGCTCATGGTGATATTTTAATTATGGCATTGTATGTTTTTGATCTAGTCATAACTAGAAGCAATGTCAACTTGATTTTGAACTTGTAGATACCTTTGAAATGATTGATCTTAGTATGTTGCATTTATTTTTGGGCATTCAAATTTTACAAATGAATGATGGCATCTTTTTTTCTCAACCAAAATATGCTTTATATATTTTGAAACGATTCAAAATGGACAATTGTAAGGCTTGTGCTACACTGTATCAATCGAGTGTTAATTTGTCTAAAGACTGTGACTCTCCCCAAGTCGATGCCACCCTTTATCGATAGTTGTTTAGTATCTTGATTTACTTAAATCACAATCGACCTGATATTTCCTTTACTATTAGTGCAGTTTC
The DNA here is from genome assembly GCA_027924585.1 of Larix kaempferi. Lineage (NCBI taxonomy): Eukaryota > Viridiplantae > Streptophyta > Pinopsida > Pinales > Pinaceae > Larix > Larix kaempferi. The sequence continues at coordinate 4,430,976 of BSBM01000818.1, forward strand.
TTGGTTCATACAGGATCCTCAAGAAAGACATTGGAAAGTTGAAAATAGAATTGTTCGATCTTAAGGGAACTTATCCGTATGGTATAAAATATTGTTGTAGTTCAGACCCGTTGGTCAGGTTTAGTAATTCTAACTAGGGAGGTCACATTTACGACCGAAAATGCACTTCTACTTATGTGTTTCAACTTAGTTCTAGACCTTTGGTATGGTCATGTAAGAAATAGAAGGTAGTCTCATTGTTGACTACATAAGAATAATATCATGGAGCAACCAATGTAGGTATAGAGGAATTTTGGATCCATCAGCTTTAAAAGGAACTTGGTTTTCATGTTTAAGTTGTTGGACCCCAAGTGATATTGAGAGGGGGGGTTGAATCGGTATCATGCACAATCTTATTATTTATACATCATTTTCACTTCACAGATATCAAAGTAGACGTCAACATAGAATAAAACAATGTGTAGAATATTCATAAAGAATATATATATATAGATAGATAGAGAGAGAGAGAGAGAGAGAGAGAGAGAGAGAGAGAGAGAGAAAGAGAGAGAGAATATTTGATTACATAGATTATTGGGAGACACCAATCTCCAATACAAGCGTGAACACCCACTCATTGATTTTACTGACACCAATAAGATAGGAACACCAATCCCTTGCAAGCACCAACTTGTTGTTTTACAGGAACCAACCTGTGAGGACACTGATCCTCTTATGAGCATCAACTCATATCAGCAAGCACCAAATTGCACAATTAGGCACCAATCTGAGATGCCAGGTACCAACCTGTAGAAGAAACCAATATTCTATCCTTGATCCATCAAGCCACCTAGATATAGATTTTTTTTTGTGTACCACGATCACAAACCACTTTGCACTTTCTGATCTGATCCCTATGGTCTACGTTTCTTGACAATCTACTTCTGCACAAAAGTCCTCAGCACTCCTTCTGCAAACACTGCTCCGCTATTACTATTTAGTTTTGATCATTTGTTGTGCAACTAGATCCACGCACCCAGATTTGTGCATTCCAATTTGCGCACAAAACATCCTCATCTTATAATCCCCAGAAAATTTATCTTCTACTTTGACTTTTTGCACTTTTCAGAGCTCCATACTTCCTTGAATGGATGCCAAAATAAAGAAATCACTTCCTTTATTTATATGAGTGTTGGATCACTTTTTGGGTTGAGTGAATTATTTTATGGTGCAAGGCTGACTCAATATTTTATGGCACAAGGCCAACTTAACACTTTGACATCAATGAAAACTTTATTTCTAACAATCTCCCCCTTTTGCATTGATGTCAACACCAAACAAAACTGAGCTCCCCCTGAATATGGCCTCCTTATCAAAAATTTGTACTCCCCCTATCATATAGTCCTCTAAAATTCTCTACCCCTTTGACATCAATGGCAAGGGGATAACTCTACAACAAACTTGTTATTTTGTATTTGTGCAGGATTTGCAATTTCTCCCCGTGAGCTGATCCTGCGAATATCTTGTATATCAAAAAGTGATATTTTTTTCTTACTTTTTTTGTTGCACTGTTATTGCGAATTTTTGTAGATTTGTCTATACAGTTGCAACCTTCTCCTTCATTTCTGCTTCTTTATCCAAAATAGATTCTTCCACCTACTCATTGTTAGATGACTTCAAGGTTTCTTTACATTCCTCGGCACCTTCCCTAACTTCCCCTTGTATCTGCACAAATTGTTCTGTGATCCAAAAAAAATCATCTGTAATGGTTCAATGTTGTTGGCTATCCTCTGTCATTCATCTCAGATCTTGCTTACTTCCTATTGTTGTTTCATGTATTCTCCCATTTTAGCCATCTTTTCGGCGACCGGTATTAATGGTAAAACTATTGCTCATGTTTTGTTCTGAGTCTTGCGCAATTTGTAGCTTTTGATCTACTTCTTTTAGTTGTTCGTTCGCAACCAAATTTCCCCATAGTTGAGCACTTTCTTCATGTAACTTTTCACACTTTAAATCCAAGTTCCTAATATTTCCTATAGCAATATTCACTCTTTCTTGTTTGTTTTCATGCTCTGTTCAGACCTCTGGAGGTGTCCCTGGTTGTTGCTTTATTGCAAGCTCTTCAATTTTAACAGAAAGACCTTGAATAAGTTCACCTATCTTGGTTACCTTCTCTTCTGGAAGGGCATCCTTTTCTATCTATACATCTGGTAGCATATCACATACCTCCTCAACCACCTTCTACAATTTTGAATTCTTCTGCTGCATTTCCTCTACTTCCTTCTTCAACCTATTTGTCTTCTATGTAGTTTCTTCCTTCTCCATTCACATTTTTCGGCATTCCTCCTGTAATGTTTCCTTTTTGTTAAAGCTTTTATACCATTTTGCTGAGACATCTTCATGTCGCCCTTGAATTTCCTGCGCCATAGATGTATGTAATGCATTCAACTCCTCCATGGGTAAATGAGACAAGATCATTTCCATTGGCCTTATTGTGAATGCTAATTCATTCATCTCTTGTGTGGGAAATACTAGTGCTGCTATAGAAATTTTGAAACCTTGTTGTGGCTCTGTCGTGTCTTTCATATGTGTAGTTGAATGTTCCTGCATGTTGAGCATGTGTATTTCTAAGTGTGTCTACGCGTTGTTTTTTCCATCTTCTTTCTTAGCCTTCATTAACAACTCCTTTATTGTCGCAAACTCTTCTTCAAATTTTATGAATATTTCCTCTTGTTTTGTCACAAGATCTTCCATTTCCTCCTTCATGGCCACCTTCTCCATAATTTTCTCAGTGACAATATTGAACTTCCAACCAATGTTATCCACATCATCTTCTATCAAGACCCAAGTGGAACTAGGTTTGGATGATGTCCTCTTCTTCCTTGATGATTCCTCCAATTTTTCCTTTCTCGTCCTTTTCTTTGACTACGCAATCTTCTCTGTAGTTTCAAGGAACATTTATACACTTCCCTTTTCTATAGATTTATTCTATGGTGGAGTGTTCTATTGTACATACTTCTTCTATTGCGTGAATTATTCTTCTTCTATAAATGGGATTCACCATGTCGGATCCCAATCATGTATAATCTACACAGTTTCCTCCTCGGAGCAACTAAACATAGTAGGTAACCATTGCTTCTGGGGATCCCTTTTGGCTTGTACATAGATATGATGCATCCCTACTTTGAAGCATGTAATTCCCTTATATAGGTCAATTTATTGCGGTTGTATGCATGGTGTCTCATTTATGATAACCCTAATCTCTTCATTGTAAAGAAATAAATTAATGTTATTTTCTCTCTGTTTGCACTAAATATTTTAACACCGCAAATTTGTGTACCTTGCTGCCAAGAATGTTTGAATGTTTATGTCAAATAATTGGCTATCTTTTGGATCCTTCCATCCCACTAGTGCAAGACATATTAACAACCAAGTGTAATGAAAATGTGTACCTTTTTCTTGCGATTCCTGAGAGTCGACGAAAAACTCATTCAAGAGAAATTGTAATGTCCCTTGTTAGGAATTTTATTAAAATTGCAATTTTCCACTTTTTTCCTTGGTTCGACCTTGGACTAGTTTCGATCTCTAGGTCCTAAATTTGCCCCAAATGATCCCAAATCTTCTGAGAAGGTATATGAATGATATTAGAACATAAATATGTGTTTCAGGGATGCCTTTGTACCTTTAAAACACTTCTGCAAATACTCTTTCAATTCTGGTCAATGTAGGTAACTTTACTAGTGATTTCCCTTTGACTAGTATTGGTCTCTAGGTCTCAAATTGACTCCAAATGCCTTCAAATCTTCAAGGAAGGTTTATTAATGATATTAGGAATTGAATATGATGTTCAGGGATAACATATGGCCACCAAAAGACCTCTGCAAACTCTCTTAAGATTCTGGACCAAGTATGCAATTTTACTAGTAATTTGGGGTTCAAATCCCCCTGAGGTAAGTACTGCAAATGGCTTCCCAAATGCCTCCAAACCCACTCAAATTTATGAACAGAGGTATGTAATGTGTTAAGTATGTTATTAAGGTCTCATATGCCCCATTAATGGTTTATTACAACTGTTCTCACCCTCTCCCATTCAACTGCAAAAATCCCCAATTCGACCCTTGGGGAAATGGCACTATTTCACCTCCCAATACAACTAAACTGAGTAAAAATGCTTCAAATGCTCAAGTACAGTACATGAAACTTGTTGAAGACATCCATGGAAGTATATTGATCACAAATATATCATAGAATCATCCATTCATTCGAAATCATCATCAATACATTGGTTCACAACAAGGTAGTGGGGAAATGGCATTGTTCTTCCATTAAAAATGAGATTTATACATTTCTACTTGGAATTTCGACCTGAAACTTTCTGGAGATGAAGAACAGAGTATTTAATTCATATTACAAAAGAAATGGGGCATTAGAAGCTCCCCCAAAGAGTACAATAGCTCACCAAAAACGCCCTCCCTCAAGGATCAAGAATATGCCATCAAAACTGGAAATGGTTGAAGGAGCGAGCTGCAATAGAAGAAACCACGAGCTTCCCTGTAGCTTACACCTGCAAATAAAGACTCCATTAAAGCTCCAAATGAAATATCTGAATGGCCTTTCCAATTGCCAACTTGGATGGGAATCTTTCACCCTCGAAATTGGCTAAGGCAAGAAACTAGTCATCCACTAGCTCTCCCTCTTCAAAAATGCAATTGCAAATTCTACAAATGATCAAAATCCATTCTCATACTTAATTTCTACATTTTATAACCAACATTAGCCTTCTAACCAACATTAGCCTTCTAACGGTCGAAATCCTCTCAATAGATTCAATAGATTTTCATTTAGGAAATATTCCACATTTGCCACTTGTCTCCTAGTTCCAACCTTCCATCTTCTCCCAAATTCGATTTTGAGACTCTTTGGCTTCTCCAACTCCCAAATTCGCCTTCTTTGAGCCTATTTTTGGGGCTGACATGTCATAGTGGTCAGATGTCAGAGGTCAGGTCTGCAATTTGTCATAGTTGTCATAGATTCTCCATCATTGGTGTCATAGGGGCTAGGGAATCTAACCCAAGTGTCCACAAACTTCCACTTTGACTCTTTATCTTCCATGGAGGTTACCAATCCTTCCAAATTAGACGTAATATGCTCAATAACATGTGTTATGACTTACCAACTCACCCAAGAGTGTTCACATTCCCATTAATTCGAATTTGCAAAAGAGAGATACCATGTATTATGAAAAATCAAGCTAGTGTGGGTCCCACATCCTCCATATGTCTCCAAAACCATTTGTCACTTAGGATTTCTCTTGAATTTCTTTATTCACTCTATTTATTAAATACTTGAACCCTTCTAATGTCTAAACATCATTTATTATCCCCCTTATTCCAAATCCCAAAGCTTCCACCCCAAACCTAGGAAACTAGTAATTTTCCTCCTTCGCAATTATTTGACCCTTAACATCAATTTTACAAACTCTAATGAATATGGCTAATGTGATTAGGCCATTGTGACCCAATTCCAAATTTGGGACATGACAGAAATGTTGACCAGTTCAGTTGTACTCCCTCCATGCATTGTGTTGCGGCTGCAATAATTGTTGCTGAGACTTGGTCTTGGCGGCTCTTCCATAATAGTTTGCATGCTAGGACCTGAACTGCAAATCTCACATCTTTGTCATTTATGTGCGCGACTGAAAATACTATGCTAGCTCTTTGGGTTCCATATTTCTCTGTTAATTTCTTTACAAGGGTTTTTTCTTGCATCCTTTCCAGAAGGATGCTTACATCTTCTCCTCGGGTAGGGAGTCCAGTGATCAATTCTATCAACTTGGTATCAATCGATATGGGCATGTTCAACCACAAGAATCATCCATGTACCTATGATAGTAGGATTTCTGTGCACATTTTCACTTGCGAGGTTCTTCCCTGATTTTTGTTATCCATATGCCCATGTTTGAAGTTCCATTATAATTGGTGCCTTAGGTTCTGGACTGATTTTTCTGTCCAAGTAGTTTCTATTGACTAGCTCAGGAAACTTTTCGTCGTCGGTTAGGTCATAATCAACAAACTAAAATTTGTATAGTTGGTTGAGAAAATTTTCTTCAAAAAGCACCCCCTATGGTATCTCTGATGCTGGTACATCTGAATATTCTATGGAAGATAGGGTGACTAATGTTGTAGTAGGTTTTCTTGGTGGAATTTAGTCACAAGGGAAATTCACCGGCTTTGATGTTGACGGTTCTGGTGTTTGTGCAGTCCCTTCCTACAAACTCATTGATGGATTCTTCGTTTTGCATTGTATCTTGGTCATTGTAGCTTTCCTCTAGCTCCAAATTTACTCTCTATTGTTTACTTTGTAACTAATGTATTCATTAGAAGCTAGTGATTGCATTTATAATTCTTCGATGGCTTGCATGAGAAGTTTGGTACCCTCCTATTATCATTATTTCATTCTGACTTACTCAGATTCACCTTGATTTGGTCCAAATTCATTTAACCATCATATTCCACCGATTTTCTCATTAATGACACTGCATATTAGTCTTATCACTAATTGATTAGTCATTAATGCTTACAATCTATCATCATTCTTTTCTGCGCACAACCTTCTTTTTGCGACAGGCCTAGTTGTCTGTAGTTTACCCCTATATTAAACTACATGGAGTACAGAGAGAATTGTATCCCAAATATTTCATCATAATTTCTTGTTCCAATGCAAGAGACTTAGCCTGATTTTCAATTGTTCTTTCACTTTGTGCACATAGAACCAATCCATCAATTTTTTTTTTTTGATCTGTTGACTTACTTTTCCAAACCTTTCTACATTTTTGTTTCTCTTGATTTGCAAGGATACCTGTTATTTTGTTTAGAGCATATAGAGCTAGCTGAGGTTCTTCTTCAATATTATTTTATTGTTTTTTCTTCCAGAATTTATTGGATTCCCTTGAGCTCTCACAGTCATGAGCTTCATGACCTAAGATGTTGCATTTGTAACATACTACATTGTTACAGAATTTCGCAATATGCCTAGAGTTGTTGCACTTCCAACATTCAACAATTCTTGTTTTGACTTTGTTGTCCATAAAGTTGCTCTTGACAAATACTTCACAATTCGTTGCTTTATGCCCAAATTTATTACAAAAGAAACAACAACCAAAGAAAGGTTTTTTATACTTGAGTGTATGTTGTCTTCTTGGTAGTACAAACCTCCTGTATTTTCTTTCATCAAACCTTAGTTGATTTTCCTTTCCTCTCATTTTGGTGTCTTCTTTGTGATGTGTGTTTACCTTAACATTCTCCTCACATGATTTGGATCTTTCTTCTAGAGTATTCTATTTTTTGTCAAATCCCAAGACCAGTCTTGTCATGTGGTGATCTTTGACAACTAAGGATGTGATATAAGATCATGGTGATTTTTTCAAACCTTGAATTTGTCTCCAACCGAGCAACTGTATTATTCAAGTATTCATTTAGTGAAAGGATCTCACGCTTTTTCTTTTTATAGATTTCATCCTTCTCATGAAGTTGGCTTGTAAAATCTTCTTCAGTTCTCTTATCCTCATCTACTTATATTTTCAAACCATTGATTGTTCTTTCAACATCAAGTAATTGATCCTTTTGTTCATATATGATCTTCTTTACTTTTTTCAAGATTATGTGTCATTTGTTTGTTAAGGATTTGAAATTCTCTTGGTAGTTTTGCAACTCTACTTTCAGAGATAGATTTCCTTTTCTTAGAGCAACAATAACAATTTCTTGTCCTTGGCATATTATCTCTTTTTCACTTAGTTGATTTACCAAGGATTCTTGAGTAATTTTTTCCTCCTCTATTTGAGTCTCTAAACCTATAGTTACTTGAGCCTTTTCTTTATGATGTAGAAACTATTCCATTAATACTTCATTTTATTTTCTTATTTTTCTTAATCTTTTTAGAGCACTAATTAGTTCACCCTTCCAGTCAACTTCTGTAGTTTCCTCATCTTCAAACTCAAAGGTTTATTCTTCACTTTCAAAATCTTCCTGACAATTACCCATATCATGTGGACTGCAACATCCATTTTCAACAAAATATTTGGAAGAAGAGAAATAAGTTGTATACTTACAGAGTATTCATATAGTATGATCTAATTGATTTTTATGTGACTCATTCGAGGTTGCTTCAAATGGCTCTTCCTTAATGGTTGGGATACTCTCATTCTTTTCTTCTAATTATTTAATTGCTATGATCACTTTCTCAGTTATGTAGAAACTCTTTAGCTTGTCCCAAAGCTCTTTGGCTAAGATACATTTTCCAACTTTGTCTTTCACATAATCAGCTAATCCTTCCATAATAGCATCCATTGCTAACTTGTTCATTTTCAATTTATTCTTGGTTGAAGACTTTGGTGACCTTTTTGAAGGGGTGTAACCTATAACAACTGACTTCCAAATATCAAGTCTAGGTGATTGCAAATAGGCTTCCATTCTTATGCTCCAAAGTAGACGGTTTGTTCAAGTGAACAAAGGATCTCTATCCATGTTGAAACCAAATTCCCCACAAGCCATATCTACACAGTGATCTGACTTCTCGTGGTGAGACTGTATCTGAAGGACCCGCTCTGATACCAATTTTTGAACCCCAAGTGATATTGAGAGGGGGGGGTGAATCAATATCATGCACAATATTATTATTTATACATCATTTTCACTTCATAGATATCAAAGCAAACATCAACATAGAAAAAACACTATGCGCAGAATATTCATAAAGAAACTTTATAATATATATATATATATATATATATATATATATATATATATAGAGAGAGAGAGAGAGAGAGAGAGAGAGAGAGCCTCTTTGATTACATAGATTTTTGGGAGACACCAACTCCAATACAAGTGTGAGCACCCACTCACTGATTTTGCTGACACCAATCAGACAGGAACACCAATACCTTGCAAGCACCAACTTGTTGTTTTACAGGAACTACCCTGTGAGGACACCGATCCTCTTATGAGCACCAACTTGCGTGTTCAGGAACCAACCTAAGCTTCCAGGTACCAACCTGTAGAAGACACCAATCTTCTGTCTTTTCCCCGTCCAGCCACCCAGATATATATTTATTGTTGTGTACCTCGATCACAAACCACTCTGTACTTTTTGATAGGATTCCTCTATTTTGCACTTCTTGAAAATCTGCTTCTGCACAAAAGTCCTTAGCACTCCTTTCGCACACATTGCTCTACTACTACTATTTAGTTCTGATCATTTGTTGCACAACCAGATCTGCACACCCATATTTGTACATTCGTATTTGCGCACAAAACATCCTCATCTTCTAAGCCCCATAAAATTTATCTTCTACTTGGAATTTGCACACTTTTTAGAGCTCCATACTTCCTTGGATGGATGCCAAAATAGAAAGATCGCTTCCTTTATTTATACAAGTGTTGGATCACTTTTTGGGTTGAATCAATTATTGTATGGCACAAGGATGACTTAACTCTTTGACATCAATGACAACTTTATTTCTAACACAGGCCTCGATTGTTATCGATTGTGACAATCCGAGTGCAATACAAAATGTTGACAATCATGTTGCACACAACAAAATGAAGCAAGTTGAACTTCATGTTCACTTCTTGAGACAGTTGATACAAGACAATGTTGTAACACTTGTTTATTGTAGACATATGATCATATTGTTGATATCTTTACGAAACCTCTTCCAAAATCTAAGTTTGTAAAAATTCAGGTTATGATTGGGATTTGGGAAATTGCAATTATGGGGGGAGTGTTCAAAGAACATAATTCCACCTCCTAAATCTCTAGAGTGTTGTTTTGATGGGGGGGTGTTGGAGCCCAAGGTTATGTCGGTTCATCACAACTCTAGTTCTTCTAGAGATAGTCAAATGAAAGACAATAATCGACTAGCAAATAAGTCGACTGGAGGCTCGACTAAGTGGTCGATTGCATGGTTGATGAGGAAATGGTCATATCGACTAAAGCAACCAACTAGTCAATGGGATGTTGCAGATTTCCTATAAGCAGTAAGAACCGTCGACCATTATTTGTGGACCAGATCATCCTCACTTCAAGGGATTTTGTTAGATATGGAGACAATAAAAGAACAACCTTATGGGTTGTATTGATCATGTTGAATATTGCAATTGATATTGAAGAGTGTAGTGTGATGTTCTAATCACAATGTATTGTGCTTAAGTGATGTAAACGATGTCTTTAGACACCACATATCTTCTTGAAATACTTATCCATTTTGTTGTTTTATTTTATGTCTGGTTGTTCAAAGGGATTTTCCCAACAATAGATGGACTTTTTTACATCTAGCAGAAGATTCAAGTTGTATGCAGAGATTATCGAGCAAGGAAGTAGCATAGAGCGCCATTTGAATCAAGATAAGCTTGGAGAGAAAACAAAATCCTTCAGTTGGTTCATGCAGATATTTATTGATGATTATTATAGGAAGATGTGGGTATACTTTTTGAAATTAAAATATGAAGTGTTTAATAAATTTCAAAAATTGCAAGCATTAGTAGAAATAGAGTCTAGTTGTCACATAACCACTCTTAGGTCTAATAATGGTGGAAAATTCTACTTCAAAGAATTCAATCATTTTTGTGCTAAACACGGGATCAAAAAACAATACACTACATTTTACACTCCACGGTAAAATGGAATAGTTGAGAGGAAAAACCACACAATCACAGAGATGGCCATATGTATGATGAAAAATAGGTTTGTTCCCAACATATTTTGGTTTGAGACAATGTTCACATATATATATATCCAATGATGGCAATGTTCCAACAAAGTCCTTCATATGCCAACCTTTATGTCAAATGTATTGGTAATGATATAATTATACTAGTCATTTATGTAGATGAAGTCATTATTACAGGTAGTGAGGCAAGCATGATTAAACAAATAAATTCCAATATGAGTAGATATTTTGACAAGATTGATCTAGGCCTTATTATCTGGTTGTATAAGTTTGGCAAACAGGTAGCAACGTTTTTGTCTCACAAAAAAATATGACAAAGGTTTGCTTGACAAGTTTAGAAATACATACTGCAAAATCTTGTCTACACCTATGGAAAAAGGGTTGAAATTTCAACCAAAACCGACTCTAAGGCAGTAATGAGTTAATTTATAGGTAGCTAATGGGAAGCTTGATATATCTTACCACCACTAGGCATAATTTGAGTTATGCTTTGAGCTTCATTTCTAGATTCATGACAACACCAAAAACATAGAATTGGACGACAACCAAGAAGGTGTTGAGATATGTGAAAAGAAATCTTGACTTTGTCAATATGTATAGCATAAAAGAAAGATCCTAGGTTGTGTGGATAACAGAAAATCAACCTTTGGATATGTATTGAGGCTTGACACTAATCACATGGACTAGGAAGAAGCAACAAGTAATATCCCTTTCATCGACAGAAGCAGAATATTGAGGAGAAATGAAAGGAGCATGTGAGGCAGTTTAGCTCAAGAGGATACGTTTAGATATGAAGATGCAACAAACAAAGCTGACACAACTACTCTACGAATGTCAAGGTTAATTGATCATTGGAACTAGTCACCTTGACCAAGAAGAAGCATTAGGGAGTGGCCCTTTCATTGATAAAAGAAGAATATTGAGGCACAATTAAAGGATCATGTGAGGCAATTTTTCCTAGGAGGATACTTTCATGATATGAAGATGCAACAGACAAAGCTAACACACCTACTCTACGACTATTAAGGGTACTAAAACTAGCCATGAATCCAGACTTCCATGAACGTATGAAGAATGTTGAAATATATTGTCACTTCATTAGATGACTTGTAGAAGAGGGAACTATGGAGTTGTACTAGTGTCTGACAAAGAACCAAACTATAGACATTTTCATAAAGTCTTTGGATCCTAAAAAGCATGTAAATTTCTAGAATAACTGTGGTGTAGTTAGTAGATTGACCATTAATAAGGGATGGTGTTAAGTAAACCTTAGTTTATAATGCTCAATTAGATATTAGTCTTGAGCATTAATGAATTTACTTCATACTTTATGTTATTTTTCACTTTTATGCTTTATTTCACTTTATTATGTTTCTCAAACTATCCCACATTCATAAACTAGATTGACTCAACCTCATTGTAACCCTTTATAATAAATATTTCACTTTCACATTTAATTAATACAATACCAATAAATCTTATGAGTTAGCCTGGGTTTCTTAATGTGTTCGATTTCCATGATAAGGTATCAGAGCTCATAGAGCCACAAAGTTTGTGAGAGTGTGAAAACCTAGGAAATGTTGCTTGTGGAGACAGATCTAGGGATCGCTAACTTAGCACATCAAAGAGCCAAAAGGATTTCATCGAAACCAAGTACTATTTGATTTCTTTAATTACGAAGAAAAGACAAAAAAAATTGTGGAATTCGATAATTCAAGGTTCCATGGAAGAAAAACGGGGGAAGTCATACTTTCTTTGTACAACAACCACCAACAATCGTACCACCGCAAAACAATTTTGTATGATTTACACATGGGTGACAACCATATGTTGTAAGGATCAATGTATATAAGAGAATGTACAACCACTAAGAGATCATACTATGTACAAATTCATAATTGCATTCATTAAAACAAAAGTGTGATTGTCTAGTACTATATAGAAAGTCCAAAAAAAATGTTTGAGTAAAATTATGACCTATTTAACCATCAATTTAGCAAGATTTTTTTTTTTGGTTCTATCCAAATAATATAAGAGCATATTGGATTTATTCTTATGTGAATTGGTGCCCAAATTTAAATATCTGAAAGCATTAGCCAATGATTTAGTGTTTTTCAACATATTTCAAAAGAAATTAAATATTTTGATGCTAATTTGTATCAGATCTAATTGTTTTTAAGTTGTTTGAGAGGGAAAAATTTGTCAATATGTGTGTGTGTGTGTGTTTTTCAGTACTTGGATAGAAGATTGAGTGTTATTGCATTGATTTTGAGTAGATTTGTTAAAATCTAAGTGTTTTTGAGTTGTTTGTTAATAGATTTAGAAAAAATATACATGTTTATCAACAATATGTGGATGCTACATTGGTTTAGAGTGAATATCCAATGGTTCTTTCAAGTATTTTTTATCATTTTACTCCAATTCAATGTAATTTCCCATATTTGTGACTTACATCTATGGTCTTTTTACCCAACATCATGTTGGAATCTATCCAAAGGTTCTCTAGCAAGAACTACAATTCGTGGAAGAAACATATGTTAACCATTTTTAGTAAAGGTGTTGCATTGATATTTTCCTCAGGAAGTATACTCACCAAACAATTGCAAGTAAATACCGAGACAAGTTTGATGAGAAATACATAGAAGTAGTAATGTTGCTTAATATGTTGATGATAGATGGAATGCTTCCTGAGATCTAGATAGGTAAGACTTTTGTAATGATTTGGAAGCATTTGAAAATTTTACATGAGACTTCGGACAATGACAAAGCCGTTTTCCTGAAGGACATGTTGTTCTTGATTATGGTGAATATGTGCCTCATTACAAGAGCACTTATTCAAGATCAAGGATATCCAAGCACAAGTGGATTCCATTGACTACAAGATGTAAGAATACATGGTGGTAATCACACTAAAAAGTTTACCATGTGTTTATGAGCAATTTATTAAGACTCTAAACACCACATCTACGAGTGTTGACCTGGAGTTTGATGAGATTTGCAATAATATCTTACATTATAAAGACAAATGGAAGAAATAGTTTGGTAGCAATGATGACATAGAATATTCATAATGAGAATTTACTGCCATTTTCAAGGGAAAACATAAATTTGAAAAAAGAAAGGTTAGGGAAGCAGAGAAGATGCCACAAGGTGTCAAAAGAATATCACTTGTGACTACTATGGAAAGGCATACCATATGAATAATTTATGTAGAAAGAGGTTGGGTGAACAAAAAAACCAACCAGGGATGGCTTCGACAGAAGGCTCATGTTATAGAACATACAAAATAGAAGGAATTATCCTTCTATGCATTCTTGGCTAAGTAGCTAGTAGGTGACCACATGCCATCTCCTTGGTACATCGACTTGGGTGCGTCATGTCATTTTTCCAACAAACTTTAACTAATTCTTGGAGTACACTCCTAATTCCTCTAAAGATATATCGATCTTCGGCGGTGGGGAAGAGAACACAGTTGTTGGAAAAGGATATCTATGAATCTCCTTTGGATTTAACATGCTTATTTTCCTTAATGTGCGCATTGTGTCACATTTGGAGCTTAATATCCTATCAAAATTCACCACATTATGACACATTGTCCCTATCTAGATGTCAACTTTAGTGATTACAAATGCTATATAGTTGACATGGAAACTCAAAAGACCATTGGTAATGGTGTGGATGATCATGGACTATTCTAATTTAGTTAACATTGGACAAATAAAGTAGCATTCATTGGTAGTCAATAGTGCATTAGAGATAAGTACACTATGGCATCAACAATATGGGTACTTCAACCTAAACTACCTCTCATGCTTGAATCAAAAGAATATCCTAGATGGACTTCCTAACATTCAACAAAGGATTCATAGTGTGTGGAGCTTGTCGGGAAAGGAAGCAACACAAAACGCCATTTGAAGAAGGGCAAGCTTGGAGAGCAAACATAATCCTTAATTTGGTTCATTAAGATATTTTCAAACCAATGAACAAGGCATCAGTTATTGGTGCCAAGTATTTCCTTCTATTTTTTGAGGACTATTGTAGGAAAATGTGTGTGTACTTTGAAATTAAATTTTGAATTCTTTAATGAATTTGAAATTTTTAAGCATTGGTAGAAAGAGTATGGTGGTCATATAACCACTCTTAGGTCTAATATTGGTGGAGAATTATGTTCCAAATAATTCAAACATTTGTGTGCTAAACATGTGATCAAAAGAGACTAATACCAAGCTTGTGACCTTTAATATTTCATTGGTCATAACAAGACCAATACCAAGCTTGCATAACGAAATAAAAATATGTCAGTTTCTCTCCGATTTTCAGATTTGGTGGCTTGGTGTTCTACTTTTATAGATTTCCTACGCTGAATTAAGTAGATCCAAATTGATTGGAAAATTTTACAGAAACTACCTTAGGTACCCATAAAATTATTCAAACAAAAAACCAAAAACTTAATTCAATGGCTTAGTATCTTACAATGGTTGTCAATCAGCAGAATGAAATCTACAAAACCTTGGTCTAATAATATCTTTGAAATCTCATCTTTGTCTGTCAATTCGCTTCTAAATAAGATCATCGAATAATCTTCTTCGCATGTAAATTGGCTTCCTATAATGTCGTGGGGCCTCTGGTTCCATTTAAAAAGAACTAACATCTAAAACTTAACTGATATCTATCTATTAGTTGTTCTCCATACTTCATTGTAAACTCTCACATTATTCCAGTTAAACGGGTTCAACTACATTTTATCAATGGTCTTCTTCGGGTTATTTGCCACAAACTACCTGTAATCCATGCATAATCTACGAGTTATCCATGCATTTATTAATCAACTACGAGTTATTTTTTATATTTATTTTATTTTTATAATTGTTTATTTGGAATTTCAAACGACTTCCATAGAATGAACTTGGACGGTACACTTGTCTCATCCTAGTGCAATTTAGGAAAAACATAGGCCTTAATCCACCCCAAATTCTAAGATATAAATGCCTATTGGCGTAATAAAAAAAGTACGATTATTTTTTTATAAATTTTATAAAATTTTAATAAATCAAAATCCATCTTTATAATGGTGAAATTTCTCCAATAAGAACTTTCTACAATGATGAACTTTCTCCGATTATAAATCATGATTGACAACATCCTCACGACTTCCAGTTCCTTATTAGCGATATAGTTTTCATACCTATTTGAAACTAAATTTTAAATTTTAATATATTTTTAATATTTTTCTTCTATTTCTTTTATTTAATTTTTTTAAAGAAGGAAAGGAAGGCATTGAGTTAAGGATTTTTTTTTGACAAAAAGCAATTAAATGATTAAACTTAAATTAACATGAAGACCAAATTTCAAAAAATTTATATTGACATAAAGACCAAAACCTTCCTCTAAATAAAGGAATGTTGCTTTCTTTCTTTCTTTCTTATATATATATATATATTCAATGTGGTTCACATACCGGTCCCACCGGCCAGCATCGCTACGTCCACAGAATAATAGCTGGCGGGCCCACCCGAAGGGGCCTTCACACCCTCAGCACAATTTGCGTACCTAACCCCAAGAGTGTCGAGGAGAATGGATCCCGCGACCTCACATGCTGGGAGGCCTAACTACGGGTGCTCGACCGATTGAGCTAACTCTTGGGGCTATATATATATAATTAATTAATTGATTATAATAGTATAAAAATGATTAATTTGATTAATTATAATGGTATAAAATGATTGTGTAATTTTTTTAAATATAATTTATAAATAAAAAAATTAACGCATTCAAAATTATTAAAAATATTACAATTAAGAAATACAACAGTAGTGTAGTTGATTATGTCATATCTGATATCCCTTTATACAATAAAATATTAAATTTCAACATCCTAAATGACCACGAACCTGACTCTGATCATAGGCATTTAATTATAACCCTCAGTCTTACCATACATAATGAGCCCATTGAGGAAAATTCTCAAATCCAAAACCACTTGATATTTGATAGAAATAATACAGATGACTTTCTTAACAATTTAACGAAGAATTTGTTCTCTCTTTCTAACAAAAACAATATAGAATATCTCTATCATAATTTTACTACCTCCCTCTCCTCTGCCATCAACAAGTTTTCTCGTGAAATCCCTAGCAAAAAGAAGAACATAAAAACCAACCCTTGGTATGAGAATGATTGTAAGCATGCACATAGAGAAATTGAGGAAGCTGTTGATGAGTCCCTAAAAGTCAACAAGATAAGAACATACAAAGCTCTAATTAAAAGAAAAAATACTTGCTATATAAATAAAAGTCAGGAAAAAATTTTACACTTATCTAAGATGGCCCCTAAGAAATTCTGGAGACAAATTTTAACTTGTAAAACTAAATAAAATAATAAGATCTCTATGGAGGATTGGAACTTGTATCTCAAAAATATTTACGAATCCCTAGATGTCGTGGATAGCATTCAAACCCTCCTTACAACAGAGGAATTATTTTCCTTAGAAGACATTGACCTTGGGATTAAACACCTAGCTAATGGAAAAGCTAAAGACATTGAAGGGTACCAAGCAAAAATCCTAAAAATCGGAGAACCCGTCCTCATCCCTTATATTCACGATCTCTTTAATTTTGCAGTCAAGCATGGATTCCCTAAGCCTTGGACTCAGAGCCTCATAGTTCCTATCTTCAAAAGCGAAGATAAATATAACCCCTCTAATTACCGAACAATTATGATTAGCCCTCTCTTAGCCAAGTTATACAACATTATACTTGAAAAGAAGATTAGCATATGGCTAGAAAATGAAGCAAAGAGGGCTAAAGGCCAAGCGGGCTTCATAAGACATCACTCAACCACTGACCACCTCATTATGCTTAGGATCATCGTAGAAGAGTGTCGTAATAATAAATCCAATATTTTTTGTTATTTGTGGACTTTTGGAAAGCTTTTGATACGGTGCCTAGATATAACCTTTGGAATAGATTAGAAGAGCGAAAAGTTCCTCTCGAGTTGAGGGTTGCGACTATAAGGTTATATGAGAATGTCATTGTCAAATTCAAAATCACTAAAGGATGATCGCAAGATATTAATTGTAATATTGGAGTTAAGCAAGGGTGTCC
Source organism: Larix kaempferi (assembly GCA_027924585.1). Lineage (NCBI taxonomy): Eukaryota > Viridiplantae > Streptophyta > Pinopsida > Pinales > Pinaceae > Larix > Larix kaempferi. The sequence goes on from BSBM01000818.1 coordinate 4,448,784, forward strand.
CCTTTCCCCTACCTTTTTTGGAATTTACATCGATAAGCTTGAAGAATTCCTAGAAGAGGCAGGTTGTGCGGGCACAACCTTGGCAGGAATAGTCATCACGCTTCTTCTCTATGCTGACGATATCGTTCTTATGGCTAGGTTCCCTTAGGATCTTAAGAAGCAATTACAAATTCTCAAAGGTTTCTGCACCAATATGGGCATGATCGTTAACACTGACAAAACAAAAGTCATAATTATCAAGTCCAATAAAGGTACTTTTGACAATTTTTCTTATGACAATAGAATCTTAGAGGAAGTAACCTCCTATAAGTACTTAGGAATTGACTTTCATCACAAGCTCAACTGGAACTATAGCATTGAGAAGAGGATAAATGGAGGGTGGAAATCCTACTTCGACCTTGAAAACAATTGTAAATCGACAAACCTTGTGATGTGGGACAAAAATAAATTCCTCTTTAAAACATTCGTCACTCTCGTTATTTTATATGACTGTGAAGCTTGGGGATGCAACATTTCCAGAGAGTCTTGGAGAAGAATTGAGCAAATCCAAAAACGGTTTATTACTATAATCTGAAAATTAAGAGAAACACGCCCTATTCTATTCTCCTCTTAGAAGCAGGTCTCTCCCTCATTGAAAGCATGGCTATGATTAGATATCTAATGTACAAGAACATATTAAACAATATAGGAGACAACCGACTTCCTAAAATCGCTCTTAACCCCAGCCAAAAGCATCTGTGCCTCAAGTGGGGATGGCTTAAAGATGCCACAACTTGGTTAAATGTTTTGGGGATTAATGAAACTACCACTCTACAAAATATTGAAAACATTAATTACATTATTACTTCTACCTTCAAAGAGAAAATTTGGTGCAAAGAAGAATTAGAGGTAAAAAGAAAGCTTCGGTATTACAAAGAGATCATTAACCCTAATCTCGAGGATCAAAACTATATTTCTATCTTAACAAGCTCAAAAAAGAAAATTAATATTGCTAAGATTAGAACGAACTGTCACGAGCTTCACAGTGAAACTAGGCGTTGGACAACCCCTAAAACGCCTTGGGCTGAAAGAATTTGTCATATATGCGATTCTATGAGCGTGGTAGATGAAAATCATTTTCTCTTAGATTGCTCGGCTTTCACTCACATTAGATCTCAGTTTCAACACCTTTGCTCCAACACTAACCTTTCTAACCTTCTAGATCCCCAAAACTATAGCGAACTAGGGACACTCCTCTATAAACTCTTTGAGCATAGAAATAGTATTTTAAAGAAAACCAAATCATCTGTATCTTCTTAAGGTCCGATAGACCAAGATTGGTCTCAGTGGATGTTAAAGACCATTATCATCATCATTATCACAAATAATGTTTTTCATAAACTTATTAAAATACTTTTAAAAATTTACAATTTTAAACCATATGAAAATAAAATAGTTCCCTAAATTAATATTTTCATTCAAAAATATAACTTTATAGTATATATTAATTATAATAATAAATAAACATTTTTTAATAATAAATCAAGTAAATACTATAAATTAACCATTTAATAATATAATATTATTAAATTTTGAATTATATATATATAATCATAATCTTATCTTAATGTATATATAAATCAGTGAAGAGAGAATAAGATAGAAACTTGAAAAACGTATTCGTACAATTAGTCACAGATAAGGAATTTAAGTAAAATATTTGTCTTTTAAATGTTTTTTATAAAATTGGAAATATCATATTTTTTTTCTTTTTCAAATAAATATATGCATAATAAAAATTGTTCTTAATAAATAAATAAGAATATATAAAATAGTTTCAAGTATTTAATAAAATATGAGAATTAATTTGAATCTGGTTTATAAGTCATAAAAATATGAGATAAAATAGTTAACTGATTTATAATGAAAATTCTAGAATAAAAAAAATGTAAAATGAGCAATGATACTTTCACTTGTGCTAAATAACTTTAGATTTTGAACATTAATTTATTTCTTTAAATATGAAAAAAGATGAAATCTTAGACAATCATTTTAAATCTTATTTCAAAAACAAAATATAATTTCATACATAATATTCTAAAAAAACATACTACCTATTACCACCAAAATTAACATTTAAATTTTTAACAGCCCCCAACCCCCCAGTCTCAAATCCCATCTTCTCCATCACCTCAGCTGGTTTGCCTCTTTCCATTCGGACTCCCCCCTCATCATCGGAGGAGATTTCAACATCATCACTGCCCTTGAGGAGAAAAAAATAGGTCTCCGCGCTCTCTCACCCGAAGATCTCCTTTTCAAATCCTTCATCGCAGATAACCATCTAGTGGATTTACAACCTTCATCTGGCTTCTTCATCTAGAATAACAGAAGAGGAGGTGTTCATTAAATTGCCAAGCGCCTAGACAGATTTTTGGTCTCAGAAAACCTCACTTTGGCGGGTGGAATCCTTGTGTCCTATATTCTACCAGCAGCATGTTCAGATCACTGGCCCATTGACTTAACGTGGCAAAGTCATGGTGCCCATTCCCACAGGCCTTTCAGATTTGAGAAATTCTGGCTCTCCCATCCTGACTCCTCGGATACAATTAGTGCCTGGTGGGCGGAGATGCGTGTTGAAGGAAAATAAAAAATGGCCATCGTCCAGAGGAAAATCAAACTCCTTTGAGCCAATCTCAGGAATTGGAACCATTCCACCTTTGGTAACATATTCAAGGATAAGAAACTGATCGAAGAAGAGCTCGACTCTCTCCAACGCAACATCATGAATGATGGCCTCTCCCAGGAGCATAAATCAAAAGAAAAGGATCTCCTGGAAAGGCTCAATCAACGTTGTCTTCAAGAAGAAACCCTGTGGAAGCAAAAGTTGAGTCTCTTGGCTCAAAGAAGGAGATTGTAACACCTCCTTCTTTCATCACTCCACTCTTCAACATAGAATGCATAATCGCATTAGCAAGCTTAAGCCATATTCGAGCGCTGTTCTGGAGGAGCAAACAGAAATAGAACAAGAACTCAAAAGGTACTTTCAGGATCTCCTCACAGAACCACCTGACTCTAGGAATGCTGCCATTGCTCAGGTCACACACCACATCCCTGCTATCATCAGCGAAGAGCATAACACCTCCCCGATGCAGCCCATATCGCTTCAGGAAGTGGAAACTGCTATGAAACAAATGGCAGATGATAAAGCACCTAGCTCGGATGGCTTCACCACCAACTTCTTTCACCACTGCTGGGATCTGCTTAAATATGAAGTCTGGGAGGTGGTTGAGGAATCTAGGAAAAAGCAGTGGGTGCTGCCATCCCTCAATGCTACGCATATTTCCCTTACCCCCAAAGTGACAGAGGCCTCTCATCCTGGTAAGTTCTGACCTATCTCGCTCTGCAATGTCATTTACAAAATTATTTCCAAAGTGGTCGCCAATCGTCTTAAGCCACTCCTACCCCTGCTCAGCTCCCCTGAGCAAACTGGGTATGTCGAAGGAAGACAAATTTTGGATGGCATCATCCTCTCCCATGAAGTCACCCACTCCCTCAAATCTCATCGCATGCCTGGTATGCTCTTAAAAGTAGATCTTTCCAAGGCTTTCGATAAACTCAGCCGAGACTTCATCAGGAAAATGTTGCGCGCCTATGGTTTTAGCCCCGCATGGACCAATTGGATCTCCTCCCTTGTCTCCTCTTCCTTTTTCTCCATCCTTGTCAATGGTTCTCCCTCCCCCACCTTCACCCCTTCACGTGGCATCTGTCAAGGAGATCCCCTCTCTCCATTTCTCTTCATCCTCATGGCAGAAGGTCTGGGCAAAATGATTCAAGCAGCGGTTGCTTCTGGTTCCCTTCAAGGCCTCTCACTTCATGGGGGAACCCCTATAGCTTATCAACAATTTGTGGATGATAACCTTCTGTTTGGTCACCCCTCTGTGCATGAAGCACGCTCTTTTCAAAAGATCCTCAATATTTTCTCTGAAGCCTCTGGCACATCCATTAACCTCGAAAAGTCTCAAATCTTCTTCTTTAACACTGATGATGTCTTCAAGCCCAACATAGCTCGCATTCTGGGCTTAGCCACCTCCTCTCTACCAACTAAGTACCTCGGAGTTCCCCTCTTTGACTCAGTCATCAAGCATTCCTCTTGGAGAGAGCTTCTTGACAAGATTGACTCACACATCTCCTCCTGGACCTTTCGCTCTCTCAACCTCCCATGTCGCCTTACCCTCCTCAAATCCGTCCTCCAGTCCATGCCCCTTTACCTCTTCTGAATTCTTATTGCGCCCAAATGGGTCCTTAAGTCTCTCAGAAAGATACAACGGTCCTTCCTCTAGGGAAAAAGTCAACAGAACAGCATGTGGGCCCTAGTAAAATGGTGGACACTCTGTCTTCCCAAGCGAGAAGGAGGCCTTGGCATAAGAGACCCTGAAATCAATAATGAAGCACTCTCAGCGAAAATTTGGTGGAGATGGATCTCCAAGAATGATTCTCCCTGGGTGTAATTATGGAATCGAAAATATGCTCCCCAATGGGGCACCGCCCAGCTCATCAGGTACAACTTTGACCCCCGGAGCTCTCTTATATGGCAGGCATCCAACTCTCAAAGGGACCTCATCCAACAGCATAGTTTCTAGGAAATCAAAGATGTCTCCCTTGCATTCTTCTGGTAGGATTCTTGGCAGCAAATGCCTAAACTTAGCAGCTTCCCCATCTGTCGTGCTTCACCGGTTATTTGGCAGGCGACTTCAAATTCTATTGTCCGCAATTTCTATGACCCTGCCGAAACTTCCTCCTTCATAACTTGGAAGAATCCCAGGATCTGGAAACCCGGAATACCAACAGAAGACTTTGAGGCCATTTGGATAGATCTTCAAACAAGGAAAATCAGCTTCTCTCACGGCCATGACATCATACGCTGGGGTCACTTACCCAAGGGCTCTTTTACAGTCAAAGAAGCCTATTCCATCATGGCTTAAAGATGCCATCACCCTCTTTCCTCTTTGGAAGAATATTTGGAACCCTTCCTTGTGGCCAAAGGTTTCAAATTTTCTCTGGCTGCTAGCACATAGAGTATTCTCACCTAGGATACCTTGTAGAAAAAAGGCTTCATTGGCCCCCCAATCTGTGTTATGTGCAATCACAAAGCAGAGAATATGGACCATTTGTTTGACTCATGCAGCTTAGCCTCCATGCTTTGGGACAAAGTGGCTGAAGCCTTTCGTCGATCCAACAGAGTCAGAGGCGATGTCATTGGCACCTTTCAACATTGGGATACTAATCCTTTTCAAAGTACTCAACTTAACAGACTTTGGGACCTCACCCCAGGTCTCCTAGTATGGAATATATGGAAGGAAAGGAACTACAGAATCTTTGAAGGAAAATGCAACCCCACTGACAAAATCTGGGACACGCTAAAAAACAACCTTTAGGAAACTCTGTTTGTTACCCACTGGCATACCTCCGATCTCCCCACCATTGATCTGGAGCAGAGCATTCTTCACAAATGGAACTTCACGCAGCCGAATCCCCCATCTGTCTTGTCACTCCCCAACCCTCGCATCTCCATCCCTTCTCATCGGTCCCCCCCCGGTCTCTACAAGCTCAACTTTGATGGCGCCTCAAAAGGAAATCCTGGTTTGGCAGGTTTTGGGGGAGTTTTCCATGATCACGAGGGTCAAACACTTAGAATCTACTATGGCAACATTGGGCATGATAGCAACAACGTAGCAGAACTGGATGGTCTCTTCCAGGGCATCATCATTGCCAATGACTTCAATCTCCATCCTCTCATTGTATAAGGATATTCTCAGCTCATTCTTAGTATGGCCTCCAAAATCCAAAATGGTTCTCAGATTTCCAAACTCTCCTCCAGTTGGATATTGGAAAATAAAATTCAAAGGTTGGCTGCTTCTTTGAGTAATCACGGGAACATCACATTCCAGCATGTGATGCGCCAAGCAAACTCCCTAGCTGACAGATTAGATAATGAAGGTGTCACCTGCAATCTCTCTCTCTGGACTGGCAACCGTTGCAACTCCTCCAATCAGCTTAAGCAATTCTGCATCATTCAAGCCAGAAAGGATGTCTCCCCCCCGGATGCGGATGATACATCGACCACCAACGTTACAGCAGGGAGAGCCACCTGCCCACCTGGCAGTACGAAGCCTCCACCTAGCACCAGACCCCAAGCTACACAGTCCCCAAAACTCCAGCTTTAATGGTGGACATGACTCTTCTCCACTTGTCCCTTTCGCACGCACTTGGTCTTATAACCCACATGGCTCAGTGGGTGGCATTAATGCTGGCCCTAGTTCATACGTCCCTTCCTACCCTCTGGTTTACCTCCGCCATCAAACTCTCTTGTGCGATGTCTCCTCCTTCCAGCAGCGCTCTCATTGATACGAGGATCCCCATTCAAGCACTCGCTGTCATTACCCGCCTTTGCTACTCTCTGTCTGTTTCCACAGCTGAAAGCTCAGCTCCTGCTCAGTCTTCCTGTGACGTTACTGATACTGCCATGAAGCGCACATGAGGAACCTCCAAGCAAGGCTCTATCCATGGCACTGGTAAACCGGCATCTGCAGCCAAGAAGGAGCACTCCGCAAATATCAGATACAAGGACAATGTTTTCGTGCCTATTCGCTGTCTGGTTGATGACTGGGAGTCGTGCAATGTAGCAGAAATCTTGGCTCTTGGAAGCCATCGCAATCAAGTGAACTACTACTAGCTTTTGAAAAACATGATTGACACTCTGGTGGAGGAAATGCTCACCAATTGGAACATGGCTAAGGTTTCCATCATGGATACCATGGCCAACATGGCTCATTTGGATGGGGTGCTCATCACTCTGGAGGCCAGCCTAACTAGCCAAAGATACTCTATGTTTCCTCACCTGGCTCCTCCGATAGGTTATGGTCCAGCGGGTCCTGTTGCTGGTTCAGGGGAGGCGTTAACTGTTCACACTGAAGGCACTGCCACTGCCGTGTTTGCTCAGGATACTGGAAGTTCCTTATAGGATTCCATGGGTATCACTGCTTCAGATGGAGTGGTCCCTGCTCGCGGCCCTGATTCTGGTCCAGATTCTCCAGTGGCAGTGGTTATGCAAGGAGCTTCCCACCTGGGATATCCTTTCCTGTCCCCTCTACCATTGACGTTCTGCATTACAAGCGTGTCCGGAAGGCTGAGGATGAGGCGTTTCTCCCTCGCAAAGATGAGCCCATACCAATCAATCTCCCGACGCAGCAGTGGGATGACGACTTCTTTGGCCCCTGTCCTATTTCTGAGGAAAATCATGGCTCCAAGAATGCAGAAGCCAACACCTAATGTGGCTCAGTATGAGCACATTTCTTTTTGTTTTTGCGGTCAGCTTTTGTTAATTTTTGAGCATTAATTCAATATACTCTAGGATGTTTACTGAGAGAATAACATGTACAACATATCAAGTATAACAATGCATATCAATCACACCAAGCAATCACATGAGACAATAGACACACAGAGTTTCACTGGGGAAAACCATAAAGGTGAAAAACCCCACAACTTCCTTAGATATAGAAAGAGCAATGATACAACCAAGTACAAGATATAGTCTTCTCCTAGCAACTACTCCTCCTTCCTCACTAGTGCACCACTTTCCGAGTGATGTAGAAGTGAATAATGAGATGATCAAATAGAGAGCTCCTGCTCTCTATTTATACTTATCCTGACTTGCCTAATAAATAGCAAGGATGACTTGTCTAACTCAGTCTAATAACCCATGGTTACATTAATCCGGGCCGACCCCTCAATAGGTGGTCTAATAACCCATCACAGCAAGTTACGACACTTGCGACACTTGTCAATACAAATGACGACACTTCCGTATAGAGGAATGATACCATCTCTATAGGAGTACAATATACATAGGTGAAATACATTCTGAAGTTACATATACATCAACACTCCCTCTTAACTAGGAAGGTATTTCTCGACACAGATATGTTAGCACAAGTCTTCTTCTCTGGATCATCGTCATCGTCATGGCTGCTGCTATCTCAATCAATCTCCGATCTACTCGTCATAGGAAGTTCTACAGAGCCAATCCTTTTTCATACTAGATGTAGGCCCACCACCTGCAGGTCTTCATCATCACTAGCCATACTGTGGAATCATCAGGACTTATTACGTGCATCACAATGCCTCGAAAGAGTATCCCAGGACCATTTATGTGTCGAAGCACGATTGGAAAGATCTCCCAGGTCCACTTACATGTGACTGTCACAAAACCTTACAAGAGTGTCTAGCATAGCAAGAACTCTAAAGAGCATTTGAGGAATTTTACATGACTAGCACAACCTGTCCACATCTCCAGGACTTATTACATGTGGTCATGGCAATGCCTCGAAAGAGAATCCCGGGACTTATTACGGGCACACAGCCCAACCTATCGGATCTCACAGGTCTACTTATATGCCATATGACAATGCCTCGAAAGAGCATCCTAGGTTGTTACGAGCACACAACTCTACCTCTCAGATCTCCCAGGTCTACTTATATGTCCTCCCAGAGCAATGCCTCGAAAGAGAATCCCAGGTTGTTACGAGCACACAGCTCTACCTGTCGGATCTCCCAGGTCTACTTATATGCTCATCTGCACAACCTGTCCACGGCCACAGGGTATCAACCTGATACTCACCATACATCATCCTGATGTACATCAACATATGATCATCCTGATCAATGGTCAAATTTGAAGGGCTTGTCATAATTGTTTTTGGAAGGGTATGTAACTATCCAACCCTTCAAGGATGAAAAGTTAAGAAATTAATTGCACTTCAATGGAAAAGTGTAACTTAAGTTAACCCTTCAATAAAAAAAATGTGAAAATAAAATAGTGCCCTTCCAAATATTTATAATTTTAAAAAATCAAATAGCAAATACATCAAAACATTGTAATATTTCTCTTAAATCCCACTAACAAATTTATAAGAAAACATAAACAAACATAATTTCCTTCCCTTCGCTTGATATTCTTCAAAAATAGTTGGGATTACATCATTGAAAACATGAACTTAGCCCAATGGAAGAGGCTTTCTAGCTTTCATTTGTTTCCATACATCATAAATGCCATTCCAATCTACCTCATTTAAAGCATGAGGTGCACTAAGAGAGAGAAACATTAGCATATCCAATGTCTCCAATGAAAGTCTTGATCTATCTTCATTTTTAATCCTGTTTAATTTTGAGAAGACTCTTTCACACACTGCCGTACTTGATGGAATAACAAGAATAGCTTGCCATAAGCGCATCAGATAGGGAAATCCTTCAAACCATTCAAGTTCATCTCCACATAGATCCCATGCTCCAAACATCTGCTTTTTGGGGTATGATTTATAAATAGTACAAATAAATTCATCCACTTCACCCAAACATTTAGCAGTATCTACAATAGGTGGCTCCCCAATACTAAATTTTTCACATAAACATTGCAACCATCCTTTTGTTTGAGAGTCTCTATCATTCACTTCTTCATAATAATGTCGAGGACTGAAGAATTTAGCAACATTGAATATAGGTAAATCTGTGAACCTCCTATCTAGAGATTCAATCACCTTCATAACAAAACATTTTCCCAAAATGATACAGTCATCTAATGTCCCTGATTTTTGCATCTTTGGCAAACTTTCAAACCTCAATGGATGTAAATGTACCATACCTATGCTATCTGCAAATTCAATAGTTCCCCCTTGTGCTTTACTTAAAAAAGAAGATATGTTCACTGCTCCTACCCCAAATATGCCTCCCAAAAACCGTTTGCGAAGCATGCTAATAGAAACATCTAGAGTAGTGCCAATAGAGGTAATATCAACATGATCCTCTTGGAACTTTTGATTCAACTTATTTAACTCAATGAGCACATCTGCAAGTAAATGGATGTAAAATTGTACTTGAAATATTGTTGCCAACTCATACATTTTTTTCTCCCCTAACTCCCAATCTTTTAGCAAAGCAGGCATGAGTTTAACAAGTCTTTCCATGACCTTACCTCTAGAGAGCCACCTGATTTGATGAATTTGTAAGACCTCTAATTTAGTGATTTGAAATGATTCCATTAGTTCTTTCAATTCTCCATGTCTTTTAGTAGATTTTCCAAGCCACGAATAAACTTTGTTTGCAAATTTGTCAATATATTGCAACTCTAGAAAATGAGATGAAGCATCATTTGTTGCTAATGCTTCTCTATGAGCAATGCAATGAACATCTAACAAATGAGGAGCATCTCGACGAAGCTTAGAAGCTAAACCTTCACGAATACCCCTCATGGACGATGCCCCATCAGATCCAAAGCCAACTAACTTCATCAAAGATAGATCCATCTCTGCTAAAAGAGACCTCACTGCATCATAAATACACTGAGCCGTTCCATCCTTTATTTGAAGCAAGCATACAAATTTTGTTACACATTTACCTCTTCCTTTATTTGTCAAATATGTAATATAAAGAATCAAATGGTGTGCCATTGTTCTATCAGTTCTTTCATCAACTAAAATTGAGTAGAAGGGGCTTTGTAAAATCTCATCTTTTAATTTTTTCCAATATACCTCTTTAGGAGCTTGAAGAAACTCTTTTCCAGATGTTGTATTTGTGTATGCAGAATATTCATCTGTTAAAGGCATGTGTGGAGTGCATTTGTACCTATTCAAGTCACAAATTGACTTGTACATTTCTAAAGGTAAATCATATATGACAACAAAATACATGTTTTCAATCACTAATATAATTCTCTCCTTCTCAGCATCTACCATTAGTTCTACATGTTTGGTAATTGGAATATTATTTCGTTTGGTTTCTCCCTCCAAAAGATGTAAAGAAAATTTATGTGCTTCTGATTCTGCATGGATATTTAAACCACTAACTTGAAGAGTGGTACTTCCCTCTTTAGCAAATGGAGTGTCTCTCTTAAATTTAACACACCAAGAACATTTTATCCTTCCATTGCCATTACAATCTTTTACAACATACACCCATGGAAATCTTGTTTTCCATTTAGATTTAAATGTTCTTTTGCGTTTCTTTGATGATTGTTCCCCTTCAACAATTTCTACACTATCAGATTCATCATCTTCATGTGGATGAGTATCAACTTCATTTCTGAAATTACATGGTTGTTTACAACGTTGTGGGATACCAAATGCATCAACAATTGACAATTGTTTTTTATCTTTCTTGGGGCGACCAATGGGAGACATTTTTCAAGCTTTACACCTATTTAATCAATACAAACAATAAAATAAGTAAATACATTATTATAAATTAACAATATATTTAATCTTAAAATGCATATAAAAAATAAATTAATATTAAAATGAAAGAAATATAAAAGAATTATTATTCTTTTCAAGGCATATATGAAACATTAAGCTATGAATACATTCACAAATAAGATAAATTATTTTTATTTAATTGATTAAACTATTTTTTCTTTCGTTAATTATTGAAATTTAACTAATTAAATTTCTTTTTTATTATTAACTATTTGAATAATTAAAATAAATTTTCACTATTAATTATTTGTTACTTTAGAAATTGATTTTTCACATAAAGTATACACAAATACCACATATTCTTTTTTATTTTGGAAACAAATATAGAATATGAATGTGGGTGTGGATGTCTATGCATGCTATTTACTATATAGACAATAAAATTGATATTTTGAAACATTCAATGATTTTCCTATAGTGAAACTAGTGATAGCATAAAAAAACTAAACCGTCAATGATTTTTCTATAATGAAACTACAAGAAACTGAATCAAAGCAAAGTAATGCTAGGCTAGTGAATCTTTAAAACAAAGAACTAATCTATTATCACACAAATGATCTATTTTAGCTAAAATTAAGTTGTATTACAAACTTGTACAAACATGACTTATGTTAAATTTAAAAAATATTTCTAAATTTCTAAATATCGCTTAGAACCCTAGTCTAGTTTACATATATTTCCAAGTGGTAATACTATAAACTCATTGTTAGAGTGGATAATTTAAATGATAGGATAATCCAAATACTATTTCTTCTCTAAACTTTCATAAACATAATGCAAATTAAATGGCTTATAAACATAAAGAAATTAAGTGGTATAAAACTCAAAATACTATTTTTCAATAAAATCAAAATCAAGTGAATCTTTAACGTTTCTAACATTAAATTCTTAACATCACACATATACATATAGGATTTATACTTATACAACAACAAAGTTGAACCTTCCATTTATGAAAGTTTTAAGGATGGGATTATTTTATTGTTTCATAACAAATTATAAATATATTATATAGTAGTAATACATGACCATTTCCTTTAATCCTCTAATAATTTAAGACTTAGAAGAACACGTTTGTCCCTTATCAACATAACATGAACTTAAGTTAATAACGTAATAACCAAACCATGTTATTATTTAAAAATGACCATATTATTTTTAAAAAGGTGGAAGATATTATGAATACAATATATTTATATTTGACTATCACTATCACACAACTAAGTTACATTATTCTAAGTTAAACTATCACCTCAAGTTTATGATTAGATTTATAATAATTCAAAGATGGGGCTAAAGTAATTTAAACAACTTGGAAGCGAACTGCGATTTCTTAACCATGGCCATTTATTAACCATGAATAACACAATTTACGAAAATCTTCATGAGGACCATGCAAACTTGAGAACCCACAAGTTAACAATATGAAATGAAAGAGGATTTTGTGATAAATCCAAAACTTAAAATAAGATATCGATTTATAAAACTATTACACTCGCTAAAGAAATTTAATAAACTTGTAAATAGGCTGTCATTTCTTAACCATGAATAACACAATTTACGAATGATGTCAACGGGAACATGAAAACTTGAGAACCCACTAGAAAAATATGAAATGATGGAGAATCTTATGGGAACTCCAAACTAAATGCCTACAATATATTATAAATAAAAGTGGTCCTGAAATTCTGTGGTGATAGGAACTAAATGTGGCGACTGGCGAGGAACTAACTTGCACACTTAACACACAGATTCATTGCAACATTGCATTTAGGATAGATTATGAGATCCAAAACTGGATTCAACCTTAACAATATGACCTCCAAAACACATGCAACCGACATTGTTGATAAGCTGCCACTCATTCTTCTATTAATCAATAACGGAAAAGTTTGAACATGTGTCGACTAAGGTTGACGGTATTGGCATTTCACGCAACCGTATGCCATAATTTTAACCAATGTAATTTATACCCTAAACTTTGACAACAATATTCTGAATTTTCGACTGGATGAGTTAAAACAGTGTATGTAAATATTTCAATGATGAACTTATCCACATATATATTTACACAACGCAAAACATATCTAAATAATACAATCATATATTTAAACAAGGAAACTAATATGTAAACAATGATATTTAAGCAATATATATTCAGCCTTAAATTAATAAAATGTTTCAAAATTTAACAAATACTTAAGCCATAAATTTGAATAATTATAACCTAGACTATACGTTGGACTATCTCTTCATAATAGAGGTAAATCAAAACACTTATACACCTGCGCACAACCTACTCGGAAGTTTACCAATCATACAAGCTTCTGATCACTGACCATTCTTATCAAGCTCGGAGAGGAGGATGAATACACTGAGATTTCATCTCATTAGCAAGGATTAGTTTCAACGATAGTCAATTCAGCACTGGGTACACACATAGTACTGACTGAAAAGGCACAGCGTTTCATTACGTCCTTTAGCATTGACGGAGAATAAGAAATTTTATGAAACACAAATCAATGTTGTTATCACTTCATAAATTCAGATTGAAATCTCAATTCATTCATCTACTAAACGTATACTCCTAGACTGGGAATCCGACTTGTAGATCCATCCTACAATGTATACATATATGTAATAATAAAAAAACCAAATCCCCTATCTCAGAAAACAAATTTGACATTTATTTTGGAGAAAAATCACAAAATATGCGTTTTATTAAAACCAATTAAGAAAAACACAGCATTAAAATAGTGATAGCATAAAAAAATTACCTTAACGAACTGCAAAAGTCTGCAGACTGCAGTGCCTGGACTCTGGAGAGATTGATATGAAGCCTACAGACTGGAGAGAACTGGTTTGGACTGTGGAGACTTCAACGCGCCCCAAGTTAGCAACGGGCTAATAAATAGCACTGGTTTGGACTCTGGACAGTGGAGACTGTATGAGACTGACTCCTAAGTCTGAGATATGTTTAAATAGATTTTAAAAAGAGTGCTCAGCCCTAGCCGGACATCAAAAATTAATTCGTCGTAGGTGCACAGGGCTCCATGGAAGGTGTTACAACTTGCACTTACCGTTTTTGATGGGCAATGGTTGCTGCATGGCATCGAGAATTTGCATGAATGGAAGGCTCGTGCTGCGCAGGTCGGTGGCAAGTGGATTGTGGGATTGGTGATGCATTTTTTTTTCCTCAATAAAGTCGTGTTTGCGGATGCATAAGTATTTCTCTCCACTGCAGGTTTTCAGGAAATAATAAGGAATTTTTTATTTGAATTTATGGCTATCTAATTCCCAGTGCTGGACTTTCAAAGCCCGACTATACGGATATGCAGTGCCTCGTCACAACAATTCGGTAATGATGTGACTGCAGCCTGCAATATTTGTTGCAAATCAATCTCGAATCTTGACAGGACATGAAAGGAGTCACCCTTCCTGTGAAAAATTGAAATTTGGTTAACCCTTCTTACAGGACTGGTAAATTCAAAAATCAAAAAAAATTTTGACGGGTAATTTTTTTTTAACACTTCAGGGATGGTCTAAAAGCCTTCGGACGGGTTCAAATTTGATCGCTGATCCTGATCGTCATCATAGCATCATCCTGATGCATATCATCTGGAGAAACATCCTGAAGCTCATCATCCATGATCATCCTGATCATACTGTGCATCCACCTGATGCATACCAAGTATCTACCTAATACATATCATCATACATGATCTACCTGATCATACAACGTATCTACCTGATACATTTCATCATACATGATCTACTGATCATATCCAACATCCAACATGATGCATATACATATACATGATCCAACTAATCATAACAAACATCCAACATGATGCATATACATATACATGAACCAGCTGATCATAACAAGCATCCAACATGATGCATATACATATACATGATCCAACTAATTATACCAAGCATCCAACATGATGCATATACAGAGCAGTAACTGGACTATCGTTCTGATGCTCATCATCCAGCGCTTACATCCATAGCCATGTGAAGGATCCTCCTCTCACCATACTTGGAATGGCTCCAGCAAATGTGTCCCTCACTTCTTCCTCGAAGTGTCATCAATCTAAAAAACACCAAGCCTCTCTCTGAAGTACTCAAACTTCACTCTGGCTAGTGGTTCCGTCCGCACATTTGCAACCTGCTCATCCGTCGCAACATACAAAAGATTCACTGCTCCTCTCTGCACCATATCCCTGATATAGTGATATTTGATCTCAATGTGCTTCGACCTGTCGTGGAACATCGGGTTCTCAGATAGCTTCACACAACTCTAGTTGTCACAAAAGATACTAGTAGCATCCAACGAGAGATCAAATAACTCAGACAGTAGCTTCCGGAGCCATACTGCCTCACAACTAGCCGAACAAGCTGCAACATGCTCTGCTTCGGCTGTACTTAGTGCTACGCAGGACTGCTTCTTGCTAAACCAAGAGATCACACCTGATCCCATACTGAAGCAGCACCCAGAAGTGCTCTTCCTATCTGCAGCACTGCCTGCCCAGTCTGAATCAACATAACCTGCAGGTTAAACTTTTGATTCGCATCATACTTGAGCCCATAATCAACTGTACCCTTTAGGTACCTCAGAATATGCTTTACAACAACTAGGTGAACACTCATCGGATCTATCAGGAACTGGCTCAATGTGTTCACCGAAAAGCAAATATCTGGTCTCGTGTTCATCAAGTACATCAAGGACCCAATCATTTGACGATACATCGTGACATCAACTAGATTAGATGAAGCATCACACAGAAGCTTCAGGTTCGATGCCATAGGTGTGGCCATGGCCTTGAAGTCCATCATCCTGAACCTCTTCAGGATCTCTACTGCATACTTCCCTTGTCCAAGGAAGATCCCATCTGCACTCTGCCACACGTCCATTCCTAGAAAAAAGTGCATCATCCCTAAGTCCTTCATCTCGAACTTGGCAGCAAGCTTCCTCTTGGTATCAGCAATCAAACTATCTTCTCCTGTAACAAACAGGTCATCCACATACAGAAGTAGTATCACTGGATTGCCTTCCTCAACCTTGTGGTAAAGGTTGGAATCTGCTTTACTTTTAGTAAAGCCCAAAATGGATAGAAAGCTGTCCATCCTACCATACCAAGTCCTAGGAGCTTGCTTCAAGCCATACAAGGCTTTCTTCAACCGACACACGTATGACTCCTTATCATGTGTCTCAAAACCAAGTGGCTACTCCACATACACTTCCTCTTCGACTACACCATTCAAGAAAGTTGTCTTGACATCCATCTAGTGTATCTTCCATTTCATCACTGCAGCCAGATCCAAGTACTGATCTGATGGAAGTGTACCTAGCTATAGGAGAAAAATTTTCTTCACAGTCTATCCCCTCTTTATGGTAGAAGCCATGAGCTACGAATCTTGCTTTGTATTTCTCTATGCTGCCATCTGCAGCATGCTTGATCTTGTAGATCCACTTGGAAGTCACAACTGACTTCCCTTCAGGTCTTGGGACTACATCCCAAACATCATTCTTCATGATCGACTGATACTCCTCGACCATGGCATCCTTCCATTCTTTCTTTTCCGTTGCTTCTTCATAACTGGAAGGTTCTTTGTTCATAATGTCACAGAGTAAGGCAACATAACTGGTGTGAGATCTAGTTCTCTTCCTTTCTCTATCTTCTTCTTCTGGAATGCCATACCTTTCTGCATCTTGAATGAGCTCTCTAGCCCATGCAGGTTTCCTCTTGTGAGAGTTCTTCTCATGGGGTGGATCTACAGGTTCTTATGGATCTTCAATTTCACGATCTGCCGCTGGAATTGTTTTAGTCATGGTGGTATCTTGAAATCTGGTTTCCTTTGGTTCTTCATGATCTTCAACAGGTGCCTTCCTTGACTTAATGAAAGTTGAGTCTTCATCAAATGTTACATCCCTGCTGACATCAATCTTCTTGAACCCTGGAAAGTATATTCTGTAAGCCTTCGAGCTTTCACTGTACCCCACAAAGATACCCTTCTTTCCTGAAGGATCTAGTTTTGTTCTCTTTTCCTTTAGAACATGTGTATATACTAGACAACCGAATATTCTGAGATGGTTGAACTTAGGTTTCTTACCAGTGAAGACTTCTTCTGGTGTCTTGTTGTCCAATATCTTGTGAGGTGTTCTATTCTGCACATATACAGCTGTCCTAGCTACTTCTTCCCATAGATGCATATGCAGATCCTGGTCATGCAACATTGCCCGTGCTGCTTCCATGATTGTTCTATTCTTTCTTTCTGCAACTCCATTCTGTTGTGGATTGTAGGGAGCAGTCAAATCCCTCTTAATCCCTGACTCACTGCATAGCTTCTTTAAATCACCTGAAGTGAATTCTCCGCCATTGTCGGATCTGAAAGTCTTAATCTTCTTTTTGGTTTGATTTTCCATCAAGGTCTTGAATTCCTTGAACTTGTCAAATACTTCGTCTTTGTTTTTCAAGAAGTAAACCCAAGTCTTCCTAGAGAAATCATCAATGAAAGAGACATAGTAAACATACCCACTCAGAGAACTAGATGACATCGGACCGCATACATCGAAGTGGATAATTTCCAAGATTCCTTTTGCTTTGATTTCACTGCTTGGAAATGCCTTCTTAATGTTCTTTCCTTTTGCACATCCTTTGCAAACACCTTCATGCTTTGACTTGATTTCAGGAAGACCCTCTACAGCTTTGCTTGCAATTGGTAGTGCTCTATAGTGCACATGTGCAAGCCTTCTATGCCAAAGTTCACTTGGCTCCTTGGATTCATGTACCATGGCATGTTCAGGTTGTCCCTTCAATTTGTACAATCCTCCCTCTTGCTCTCCACTCACTACTGCATCGTCTATAGTTTTACCCTTTGGCCACATTAGGACTTGGCCATCTACAAATGCAACCCTCATGCCTTTTGCATCTAATGCAAATATGGAGAGTAGGTTCTTCTTGAGCCCAAGTACAAATAACACATCTTTCATCTTCAAGTACTTTCCAGAGTCTTGGTTGTAGGAGGATTCACCACTTCCTTTGATAGGATATTGATAATCATCCCCAAGTTTCACCTTATGGGGTGATTCATGTTCAGATAGATTTACAAAAGATTCTTTAAACCCAGTCATGTGTTTGGAAGCCCCACTATCAATGAGCCAATCATTACATCCATGAGAGATAGTACCTGTGAGGGTGGATATTAGAACATATTCATCTTCACTTGATGAATCATCACTTTCTGCTCTAGCCTTCTTCTTGGGAGGTTCATCATCCTCAGCAGCATGAGCATGATATCTTCTTTTGTTGTTGTTCTTCTTCTTGTTGAAATTGTTGTTGTTGTCTCTCTTCTTCTTAGGACAATCTGCAGCAAAGTGTCCCTTCTCATTGCATGTGAGGCATCTGATATCTTTCTTATCTTTATGGTGATGGTGGTATGAAGGTCTTCTGTTATGAGATGACTCCTTCTTGAACTTACCTTTCCTGGCATGTGCTGTGAGAGCTTGATCTTCATTCCCCATCTTTTCTTTTCGGGCCACAATCCTAGCTTCTTCTTGAGAGCATTCCTCCCATAGTCTACTAAAGGAAACCAACTTCTTTCTTGCACATATTCCTTGGATAAAGGAATCCCATGACCTAGGTAGGCCATTCAATGTGGTCATAACAATTTCACCATTATCCACTACTTCATCCACAGCTTCAAGTTGTTCCTTGATCTGAGAGACCTTAGAAAAATAGGATTGGATGGTCTCTCCATTCTGAAGCTTTACCCCTTTCAATTGGTTCCGCAGAGTCATCTTCTGTTTTATGTTCTTCCCTTCAAATAGCTTGGTCAGGGAATCAAACATCTCCTTGGGTGTCTTTAGAGATGACACATGTGGAATGAAATGGTCTTTGATAGAATCAACAATGATCCTCTTTTCCTTGACCAAGTTCTTCTTGTGAAGGGTTTTAGCCTCTTCTCCCTCTAGGATAGGGACCTCAGAGCTTATGTAAGTATCCAATTCATTTTCTTCCAGGATTAACCCAATCCTATACTTCCATGCTCGGAAGTTATCAGCCCCTTCAAGCTTATCTTCAAGCTTGGTGTGGTGAGACATCTTTAAAGAGTACTTCAAATCGAAATAGAAAAGATTTAGGTCTTACCACTTTGATTTGCAGAAATCTGGATCTAGAGCTGAATTAGGGTTTGTTAGAGAAAATCTAAAAATTCAAAATGTGAATTTCAAATTTCTTAAAGGATAGAAAGATGTGCCTTGATGAGCTGATCAACCTGGTATACTCAGAATTTGAAAACTGCAAAGTTTCACCCTTCAGAAATGCTTTTCAATGTCTCGGATTCATTAGGGAGGACCCTGAATTAGGGTTTGAGTTTCCTGGAGTTTCACCCAACCAAAAAGTATGATCGAAAGCTCCAAACTTTGATTTTTCCAAGGAGCTTCCAGCTATGTCTTCAGATGTTAGAAATTCCTATTTTTGTGGAAACAATAATTTTTAGGGCAAAAAATGAAAGTGCTCAAAATTGAATTATGATTGGATAGAAAGATTCTCGTTGATGAGTAGAGTCAATCTACCTTGATTCTTTTCCAAAATCTGTGGAGAGAAACCCAATAAACAAGAAACCCTAGTTTCCGCCACTGCACAATGTCTTCTTCTCAGGTTAGCTCTGATACCATGTTAATTTTTTAGCATTAATTCAATATACTCTAGGATCTTTGCTGAGAGAATAACATGTACAGCATATCAAGTATAACAATTCATATCAATCACACCAAGCAATCACATGAGACAATAGACACACAGAGTTTCACTGGGGAAAACCATAAAGGTGAAAAACCCCACAACTTCCTTAGAGATAGAAAGAGCAATGATACAACCAAGTACAAGAGATAGTCTTCTCCTAGCAACTACTCCTCCTTCCTCACTAGTGCACCACTTTCCGAGTGATGTAGAAGTGAATAATGAGATGATCAAACAGAGAGCTCCCACTCTCTATTTATACTTATCCCGACTTGCCTAATAACTAGCAGGGTCGACTTGTCTAACTCAGTCTAATAACCCATGGTTACATTAATCCAGGCCGACCCCTCAATAGGTGGTCTAATAACCCATCACAACAAGTTACGACACTTGCGACACTTGTCAATACAAATGAAGACACTTCCGTATAGAGGAATAATACCATCTCTATATAGGAGTACAATATACATAGGTGAAATACATTCCGAAGTTACATATACATCAACAGATTTTATGTTTAGTCTGTTTCTATCTTTGGTCCTTCTTCAAATGCTAGTCTATATCTATAGTCATGTTCTGTTTCTGTCTTTCTTGATCGGCTGTCATGAGGTTTATGTTACTGGGCTTGCCCACAGAGACTCTTTTTGTAATACTGGTTCCATGAGAAGCTTCAAAAAGCTAATTTCAGACTCTCATGAAGATTGTAACTCTTTTTGTACTATAATATAATTTTACTATGCTGCTTACAAAAAAAAAATTAAATTTTTAAAAATATTAAAACTAATTAATATTTTATTCCCTTTGAAAACATTAAACTATGTTAACATTACAAAAATATCATGCAAATTGTAAATTAGATATCTCATTGTTATCATCAATATGAAACTAGTTGTTAACCATCCAAATGACATTCATTTTACTCCAAGACATCCGCAAATATCCATGTTCAAGCTAAATGTTACATATAATTATGAATCTATTTTACTAATATGCTTAGTAAATTTTTTTAGTTACATATTCAACAAAGATTGATGCTATAAGTAAATTAATTTAACAAGAGTGACATGCAGTGTACTTGCCGTGCAACATAAAAATAATAATAACATAATCAATGCACAAATCAATATTTGTTTTTTGTAATAGGGGAATCGACAACTGGGATGGTGGTACTAACCAGTGTCCAATCCCGTTCACTACCACTATTCCCCTAGGTGCAACCACGGAGCCCGCCAAAATGGAGCACGGGTTATCCGAGGTTTGAACCAGTGACCTCTTACAAGGATTACACGGGCTTTGCTAGTTGGTCAAGGGGCAATGCACAAATCAATATTAATTATCAATGAATTGGTATTTAATTAAAAAAATTAATGTTATTGAGTTGATAAAATTAATATTCATTTGGTTTCATCAATTAAAAACTTTCTCAATTTAAGCTCTAAGAATATGCAATAAAACAAATGCATAAATAAAGTCTTCCATTAATCTCATATTTTTAATGTGTCATCCCACAACAAATCCAAAAAAAAAACCTTCAACATTGCAATAATATGGGCATTATCCTATACACCTAAAGATTCCCACTTTCATTCTTTTTGTTTTGGAACCAAAATTTGAGTTACTACAATATCAAAATCAAAATGCAATCACCCCAAAATCAAATAAGATTGCATGATATTGAAATCAAAATAAGATCACAAAATATCCTTGTGCATGAATCATTTGTGAAATATTTTAGATTTTGCTTCAAACTACATGCAATCAATCTTTTAAAGAAAACACAAAATAACTACCTTAAAAAGAGTTGCTTTGTATATCTCTCAATCACACTATCAATCATTTTTCTATGTATTCCACAACTTTTATAATATATATATATATACCAAACAAAATTCTTTACTTCAAACCAAAAACATATCATCCTTACTCATTAAATATTAATTATTTCATTTTAAATCGAATTCTCCCAACGACTATTATAACACATTATTGTAACGATTATAAATTATAAAATACTCACCTGGAATATTTACATAAGAGGGGATTTCAAGGTTCGGGTGTCTGCTACATGTGTAATTATGGGGAGGAAACTGTTGGACATTTATTTGTACACTGCACATTTCTTCAAGAAATATGGAAGAGTTGCAATGTAAACTTTCGCACTCCGAAAGTATAAGTATAAGTACTTGCCACTCTTTCTTATTTGGGAAATCTAGAAAACCAAAAATATGTGTATTTTCGAGAATAAAAAGCCATCAGTTACAAATATCTGCTTTAAGGTGATTACATCTATTGAGGAATTCCCAAGTAGATATTCAGGCATAAAGAAGAGGATAAAAAAGCTTCCCAATATAGAGTGTTATGGATCATATGGCTTCTTTGATGGGGTTAAAAAAGATGGTAAATGTGGGATAGGTGTGGTACTATCTATAAAGAAAGACCATAAATTATCTACGAGGACGGGTGCAGGTGATAGTAGTAACCAAAAGGAAGAAATTTTTTCATTATGGGGTTTGATGAAAATGATATTGAAGAGAAGAAAAATTGATATAAGGATTTTTGGTGATTCACTACTTATTGTTGATTGGGCTTAAGGAAGTTGTAATATTTCAGCCATTCACTTGGAACATTGGCTGCATAGAACTTGGGCATTGATCAAAGCTTTTGATGTTATTGCATATACACAAATCTATAGGGAATTGAACCAGGAAGTTGATCAACTATCTAAGGAAGCAATTGGATCCAGGATTGGCACTCTCTTTTTTGAAGAATTTCTTGAAGATAATCTTATATGTGCAGGATCTGTAGATCTTTTTTAATACTGTTATGTATCTGGATAATGCATAATTAGTATCTTCATTTTGTAGTAGAATGTCAAGCATAGAATGTTGGATGGATTTTTATGTTGTTTTTGAGAAGGTGAAAGACTGGACAGTTCAATAGCTAGAACATAAAAAGATTATAACGTAATTTGTAATTTTGATTTTTAAAGGAATACCAAGTTGCAACTTTTTCAATATTGAATAAAAAAATCAATTCTTAATAAATAAATAAACATATTCAAACACTTACTTAAAAAATAAACCATAAAATATATTATCACTCACATTTGAGTGATAATCGGTTTTTTAATGATGATGAGGCTGCTGAGTTGGGGAATGAGGTCACTCTTGAGGAGGTGGAGAAAACACTGAAACTCTTTGCCAAGGAGAAAAGTCCTGATCCGGACGGTTGGCCTGTTGAAATTTACCCTCATTTTTTTGATAATATGGGTATGGACATTCTGAGAATGGTGGAACATACCAGGCTATATGGTTTTACTTCTGGGGCTTTGAATTCTTCTTTTATTACTCTGATTCCAAAAAAGGGTAAACCTGCGAATTTTGGTGACTTCAGACCGATTGCTTTATGCAATTTAGCCTACAAGTTGGTATCCAAAATCATTGCGCAAAGGATTAAATCTGCTCTATCTGATCATATCACCGAGGAACAGTTTGGGTTTTTGCATAATCGACAAATTCATGATGCCATTGGTACTTCTCAGGAATTGCTACATACTATCAAAGCTCGGAATCATAGTGCTATGCTGCTGAAAATGGACCTGGAAAAGGCTTATGATCGAGTCAATTGGACTTTCTTAAGACTCATTTTGATACAGATTGGTATTCCTCCTCTTGTGCTCAACTGGATTATGAGTTGTGTCTGTACGGCCAGCATTGCTGTATTGATCAATGGATCACCTTCTAATTTCTTCAAATGTTCTAGGGGGCTCCGTCAGGGATGCCCATTGTCCCCATTGTTGTTCTTGTTAATAATTGATGGGCTCAGGAGGATGTTGAACTATGCAAAGAATGATGGCCTGTTAAAAGGTATTGAGATGGGAATGGGCTGTGTTATAACTCATCTTATCTTTGTTGATGATATTTTATTGGCGGGGTTGGCTACTGTATCTGAATGGAGGGTATTCATGAATATTATCATGACTTTTTGCAATGTATTTGGAATGAAGGTAAGCAACTCTAAATCTAGTTTCCATTATATGAATGTGGAATTAGAAAGGAGACGTGAAATCTCATGTTTCTTGCCTTATAGCTGCTTCCCAATTGATGACGGTCTTAAATATTTGGGGTTTTTTTTTAAACCTAATCATTACCAGATTAAAGACTGGTGGTGGCTTATTCGAAAAGTAGAATCTCGCATTGATCATTGGGCTTTCAGGTTGCTATCTATTGGTGGCAAGCTAACACTGATTAAAGCTGTCTTGATGGGGATTCCTGTTTATTGGATGTCTTTGCTTGAAGTCCCAGTCTACATTATTAATGTTATCAGACGATTAATCTTCAATTTTCTGTGGTCCGGAGGAAAAGATCGATCCAATTTGGTTATGACGGGGTGGGAGACTCTATCCCGGCCTGAAAAATTTGGGGGTTGGGGGATAAAAGACCTTGGTGCATTTAGCATGGCACTTAGGATAAAAAGTCTTTGGAGGTGTCTATTCAAGAACACTCTTTGGTCCAGAATTATTAATGCAAAATATATTAAGATGGATGTGATTGACTGGATCAGGAATTCGATGCCTCTTAGGGGAAGTCTATCTCCTATGTGGCGTGGTCTAAAGAAAGTGTCGAACTGGATTGTTGGTGAGCTGAAATGGGAGGTAGGAAATGGTGAGATCATCAAGATTGGCCGAGACTATATTCTGGGTATTGAGGATTCTTGTGGTCTACCGAACAGAATTCGGGATTATTTGAAGATCTATGGGATGATTTATCTAAAAGATATCAAAAATAGTAATGGTGACTCATATTGGTATAAATCCAAGGATTTGGGGTTGGATGGTAATGATGCTACTGTTTGGGATAATTATGTTCATTCCCTTAACTCTGTTGGCTGTGCTTTTTCTACTCAAATTGATAGATTGGTTTGGTGTGGAAATGGGCAAACTGGTATGGTCACTGCAAAATCAGCCTATGACAGAATAATACAAGAGAGATACATATTTCCACAAAACTGGTGGTATAAGAAGATTTGGAAGTGGGATGTCCCATTAAAAATCAAATGCTTTCTTTGGCATGCCTTGCAGGGTTCATTGAAAACTTGGGATAATCTTCTGAAGAGGGGATGGTGTGGTCCAAATTGGTGTATACTGTGCAAGGAAAATTCTGAAAACATCTGTCACTTGTTTGTTTCCTGCTCTTTTGGAAAGATGGTATGGAACTTCTGTTGTACAGAAATGAAAGTCAATAATGAATGGGATGCAGGTAATTTTGGTCAATCTCTTCTTAACTGGTACAGAATTTCTATGGACTCATTATTTTTGCCCATTTTTGTGTCTTGGGCAATTTGGTGTGCCAGGAATTGTGCTACTTTTCAAGGTCAATATTTGGATATTAAGGCGTGTGGGATGATTGCTATTAAACTTGCCCATCACTTCAAATCGGTGAAGGAACCAGCTGGGGTAAGAAATATTGGTCAGTTTTCCTTGAAATTTGACCAACCTATACTCCTGTTTGATGGGGCTGCAAAGAATGGTTACTGTGCAGCTGGTGGTGTCATATATTTAAATAAGGATCATCACTTCTCACTAAGGCTGAACTGTGGAAATGGAAGCAATATGAAGGCAGAACTGTTAGCTTTGTGGAGTGTCCTGAAATGTGCAAATATTTTTGGGTTGGTTAATTTAAAGGTTTTTGGTGACTCTCGCGTCACTATAAAATGGGAAATTGGAGAGTATGAACTCAATATTTTGGAGCTTAATCAATGGTGCATGCGTATAAAGGAGGAAATTGCTAAGGTCGAGTGCATATCTTTCAATCATATTTATAGGGAGCACAATGATATGGCTGATAAGTTATCCAAGCAAGCTCTTCTGGATTTAGAAGGTCATTTGTTTTGGGAGGAATGGATGGATTCCATTCTGCTGGACAAGGGTGATGTGATCTTCTATGACTAGGTGTTGTCTGCGTTTATTCTAATTTTTGAAGTTTGTAAATCTGGAACTTGGGTCCGATATGTAAATTTTGTATGTATTTAGGATATGATAGAAGTTTTTGGACTTTCTGTTTAGAATCCATGATCATGATGCAAAAACCTTGATGTATAAGGTTGACTATCTTTGTATTATTTGATTCCAATGAATAGCAATAGTACGTTTTTTTTTCGGTTGAAAAAAAAATATTATCACTCACATCTACTTTTTGTTAAACATCCCAATGGATTATCACTCACACCTAACCGTATTTGGTTTTTTCAAAAAAAATCAACCATAAAATGTATTATCACTCACATCTACTTTTTACTTTTTGTTACACATCCCATTCAATGGATTATCACTCACACCTAACCGTATTTAGATTTTAAAAAAAAAAAAAGATCGCCATTGTGCATATAAAACGGCAACTTGAATCCCATTCTCAATAGATCATTCATGCAAGCCACATGTCAAAAACACCAACACCAACACCAACTTAAACTTATTCTCTGGCCACTTGTTTATATATTTTATATTTATATACAAAATACATTTAATACAAAGTTTGTGCAAGAGATAAGATATTACTTATTTTGTAGGTTTGTGCAAGAGATAAAACTTTCAAGGAACCTATAATTGTTGTAAGAATGGTAAGATATGAAGAGTGTATTTACTGGGTCACTGGGAAATATTGTATTTGGAAAGTGTTATTTATGTGCCTACCGTATATTTGGATAGCTTGAAACTATTTTTTGGGCTTAGTATTTCAGTTATTCAAAATGTGTTTTAAATTTAAGCATTACTTATTTTATAGGTGCGATAATTTAAAAATAATTAAGCTTCCACAAATGTAGTTGCAAGGTTTTGAACTCTACATTATTGTGAGAAGTTGGGGTGTAGAATTTCTACATGGTTGAGTAAACTTGAGAATAGAGCATCACTGGTTCAGAAATTTAGAAGTTTAACTCTTAGTAATACTTAAAAGCTTAAAATTTCACTTTTACATAAGTTTTTAAATAAGATTAAAATTTTGTATTAAAAAACATAATGATTAAAAGCAATTGCTGAAAAATATAAACAGTGAAATAAGGTTTTTGTTTTAGTAAAAGAGAATATTAAAATAATAATAAGTGATACTAAAAAGCTTAAAATTTCACTTTTACATAAGTTTTTGAATAAGATTAAAATTTTGTATTAAAAACATAATGATTAAAAGCAATTGCTGAAAAATATAAACAGTGAAGTAAAGTTTTTTTTAGTAAAAAAGAATATTAAAATTTATACATAGAATTAAAAATGGTCTTACGAGGCTCCATCAAATCCAAACAATCAAAACCAAGAATGAAAAGTAGAACCCTAAAGTTTTTTGTAAAACTTAATGGACTCCATGGTTCAACATTTTCAATAATTTAAATTTACATTTTCTTTATCTGCTTTTGCAAAATATAAAATGGGATGGACTCTTCATGGAAAATATAAAATGGGATGGACTCTTTATGCAAGAAAATATTGAATATACAAACTCTTAACGAGTTGAAATGAATGCATTACTTACACCAATTTAAGTTGTTTTTCGTTAAAATAATCTTTCTTTTTTCTAACTAAAAAAAAGTATATTTATTATAAAAATCAAGATATACTAACTTGAAGATTCAGCCTACACAGCGAACTCAGTTACAGGACTTGTAAATCTAACACTAGTTTTGTATCAAATATCATTCTTATCTCAAAATGTTGTTGTGGTTTGTTGTTGAGGCTTAGATTAACTACTGCGATTAAGAATTAAGAATTGTGTTGTAATTTCCACATCAGCTTCCAAACTCTTTGGATTGTTTATCCTGATATGTTCCAAAAGAAAGCATGTCAAATAAAATTGAGATGGACTAAAGATCAAAGATCAATAAAACTTCAATATTTCACATAAATCCAAAACTAAATTTAAAAACTTTGAAAAAAATTAAAAATTAACAAAATAAAATTAGCTTCACAAAATACTAAATTTAAAAACTTTGAAAAAAATTTAAAATTAACAAAATAAAATTAGCTTCAAGTAAAATTCATGGAAAACTCATGGTATCATCAATTGACATCACCTCGGGATTCCATAACCCCTTAATAGGTGCTAAAAGACTAAGCCTAAAATATTTTCTACTAACAGCTACATCTTTTCTACTAAAATCTTACCTGCAGATACTGCTCAACAAAATGCTTTGCAATATTAAAAATGTAAAACTAGATATCAGAGCTTATATAGATGCATGCATTATCATTAGACTATTGCTTCCACAAATCATCTTTCTCGGCACTCTATTGGCTTACCAGAAAACCAGGTGTAATTATCAGTCGTCAATAATTTCAAAAAACTTAGAATACTTTCTTGTAGATTTTTGTAGGCATCATTATCTTCGTCAAATGCAACAAATCCGAAGGCACTCTGTCAGGAAAGCAGCCTCTTGTATAATAGCATAAAACTGCACAACTCGCTTTTGTTGTATAATTTTTGGGACGACTTTCCAACAAATGCAACAAAAGAGAAATATTGTCAAACAATATCTGCATACATGGATTTATTTAAATAAAGGGAGTTGTAGAGCATCAAGTTCTTGTCTTTTCGACATTGAGTTTGAGTGCATACAAATTCTATAGCAGCGAGCAAAAGATGATAACGATTGTTTGATTTTTTATGTTAAAAAAACATACAACTAATGGTGATTGGCCTAGAACGACTGATTTCCTTTCTCATTGCAATCTAATTTGTAGTTTACATATATGTTAGATCTATATGCTGGTATTACTATTGTTTATAGTAAACAACATGTTGGTATTACTATTGTTCATGGTAAACAACATAGTCCATCCAATTGACTAAGTTCCAATTCCAAGGTCAAAGGTAGATTCTCCATATGGTCTTGGACAAGACTTGGGCTAAGGTTTCCAGTTCTACTTCAATTACAAAAAGTATTGTCGGTAATCTTCAAAAAAATGCAGAAGTCTTTCAGTCATAGATTTGTTGGGTGACTTCAGTAAGATGGAATTTGTTCTAGATGTAGATTCATGTCTTGAAAGAATACAATTTTGTAGACTAATGATTTGCTAACAACCTTCTTAAAAACACAAAAGTAGAGAAGCACATAAACTAGTTATGTAAACAAGATCCACTTGGCCCTAATCACCTAGAAAAAGGTTCTTCAAAAATGTAACTTGAAAGCATGTATCTGAGGCTCAAATATATGTGGTTAAAGCATCGAATAAATAAAATTATTATCATACCACAATCCGATCTAGGAGTTTCCCCGTTTGTTCAAGTGCTTGCAAGCATAAAATGAGCACCCTCTACTATCCACGAATAATCTTCCAGCTAGAATTTCAGTCAACCTCCTAATACAAGGTGTCAAGTAAATAGACCTAGGAGCTTTCTATCCAAATTCACATCAAGGAAATTGACCTTAAATAACCTTATAGCGAAATGAGTAGATGGGCATCTAAAAAATAAATTCGAAACAAACTCGGGAATCCTATCTGCATGTGGGTATCATAGAAATGGATCCTGAACAGACCTAAGGGCCTAGTCTGCACAGAAAAATGGAGCTAGTAGAGACCTTAATGCCTTGTCAAACATTGGGTTTTTACAAGAACTTCTTAAAAGGACCCCAAATCCTTAATGAGCATTAGGGAAACAGACCATTGATCATTCATTGCACCATATTTACATCCTCGTATCGGTACAGCTCTCCCCATACCTCAACTTCATCAACAAGCTTCATAATGAAGAATATATATTTTGTCAAACAATGAAATAATAGCAGTGGCCAACCTTCATAAATCGATGTACAAGCGAGGATCCACGAGATGGGTTCTGCGCTAAAGCCAAAAATTAAGCTTCAGATGGGTTCTACATCAAAATAAAAAATTGAGCTTTTCTTATGGGGAGATCTTGAAATACCAGGGGAGTCTGGCAGTCTGGATCAAGATGAGATGTACATGTTTGAATGTGTTATCTCCAATCAATCAATCATTCATTTGAGCCCGAATATCTATTTCTCACCATAAAAATGAGAGTGCTAGCTTTCCAAAGCCGGTGCAAAGCATGGGCATATTCAGTCACTTCTAGCTACTGATAAATATTTTAACCCAATGGATATATAGGAAACAAAAAAAATCTCAAAATCTAGTATATTTTCTTACCAATCCGACTACTTGGTCCAAACAGAATCCAGTCACATTACTAACTTGATATTCTTGGCTTGAGCATACTTCATTCTCTACTAACAATGCTAACCATGAGAATATGGAAGCTCATATCCCCCACTCTTCTCGCATCACTGTCATCTCTACATACCCATTATTTTAATTATTAAACAATGAACAAACATCACAGTGACCAAGAGATGGAATAAAAATAAAAAATAAAAACAAAAATATAGTAGTGTTATATGGTACCTGAAATAATACAAAAAGTACACTAGTATACAACAAAATTTGTCAAACATACAAAAATTTTAATCTCTACTACAATATTTCCTTCTAGGTTTTTTATTTTTTAGAAGGTCCATAATTCTGACATTGGCATCTTCTTCTTGCTACTCTTTCCAATCTCTTGATTCCAGTTGTTGTTGAGAATGAAAGATACATCTTCGTGTAGGTGGTTGAATAGGATCCGCATCAAATACAATTAAACAAAATCGTTTATATTATACATGAACCAAAAAAATGTAATTTTCTAGTGACTTCGTTCATGGTACTTGGTGCATTAGGTTTAAACTATACCTTATCAACGCTTTAAGTCTCTAAAACTAGCTCCTAATCCATAGTGAAATTTGCATGCACTTCCTATAATAACATTTATAATTATTGTATAACTAAAAAATCTAAATTTGTTTATAATTAACTATTCAAAATGACTGGACTTATATACCTCCCCATTGACAATAGAAGTGGTATCTTCCTTGCCTTTTTTCATTTCAACCAGGGATTTATACCCTCTGGTCAAGGAAAATTTTAAATCTTCAACAATGGGCACAATGTCAATGTTGGTTGACTACATGCCATAGCATAATGCAATTAGTAGGGAAAGATTTTAAATTATAGTTGAAAATATCAATATTAAAAACTTTTAAATCTTGGTACATTTTATATATATCCCTTGAACTTTAACATAGAACTCTGGGACAAATTTGTGTTACCCAACCTTCTCCAATCTAGCATGTGGGGCCTTCATAGTGTCTTTGAGCCTGTGAAAAGAATGAAGTGCTTGTTAATGTTATTTAATTAGTATGGTAAAATGTTTAGTTATAAGTTCATTGTATGTTATATGATTATATCTACCTTTGTATCTCTCCAAATATTTTCCACAAGGATCCCTCTTTTTTCATCTTATTCTCCTTAGGATCATCAATTAGTGTATCCTACTTCTCTATGGGAATTAATCCAGGATGCTAGTAATCGGGATAGCGACTGAAACTAGTGTGGTAATTGTGTTGCACTGATTTCAAGTACTTCCCCACCATGGTTTGAACCAAATTTTGGCTAAATATAAGATCAAACATAGCGGTCATATGTTTTGTCAAGTCTTTTTCAAGTTTTTTTTGTATTTATAACTTCTTCTAATTGTTGGTGCAAAAAGAGAAAAACACATTTTGTTTCAACTATTGATAGAACATGTTATTGCCTGGCATTTCAATCATATATTATGTTTATATAGATATGATCATCATAAAAAATCATTTTATTTTAAAATCATTTTTTAATGGATTAGTAATTACCATGGAATTTTAATCCTTTCACTAGGACTAGTTCATGGTCCATTATAAAGAAACCAGTAAATCCCTAGTGCTCTTGATGATTATTCCCTACATTCTGGCATTCATATCAACGTCTTATGAAGGAAGCATAAGAGTAGGAAAGGGTAGTACTAGCTAGGGCTATATTAGATGGTCGATACCAACATTAGTTGTAGAATCAAGGGGACTAGCAATGATACCGCGGAATAAATACATCCATATCAGGAACAATAAGAGTTGAGGCTCCAACAATATATGTAGGTGTGTTTCTCCGAGTGCCTGGGTCATATGTTCTCAAGAAGGATTATAAAAAGACAACTCCATGTCAAGCACTTGGATTCATAAAAAACAATATGTTGTATTCATTAAAGTAATTGATCGAATCCAATTTCAAAAATACATATATTGAACTACTGGATTCTTGAAAGAAAGAAATTTATTCTTTAATAACTTTATGTAGTGACTTCAACCACCATCAAACCCTTAATTTCAAAAACCTAATAATTAACCTATTTTGTAATAGAACCAAGGGGTTTGGGATCATTAAAGAAGTGTAAATTGTTATGATCACAAAAAGGCGATGTGGAATCCTACAAAGAATTAAAAAACATAACATCAATAAACAACAATAAACATTGCATTAAACAACAAACATTGATCATAATTAACATATAAATGGCGGTATATCAGATTACCTTCCCATCATCAATGCTGTCACGTACCCACCCATCATACCAGTGCAGTGGAGAGGATCGTGAGGCTAAAATCGGGCATCCAGCTCCATAAACTTATTTCATGGATATTCACATAATACAATGGAGATATGTAAATGCATAAAGATTTTAAATACACAGCGGAGGTAAATCATGAGCGGAATTAACACACATCCAGCATTTTCATGATAGCCATTAAGTGTAGACATTACAGAAACAACAAATGATAATACTTATCTTTAAACCAAGTAGTCCCTGAGCAACCAGCTACGCTTCTGCAACGTTCCACCCAACCGTAGGCCAGTGTGCTCCTCAATCTCTCAGCACCACTGCCACCCCCGAGCTGGGCATGATCTCCACAAGGAAAAGGGGGAAAACAGGCTCTCACATAGCCAAAGATATACCTGAATCATCCAAGCCAATCAGCATTTGGGTTTCTCAGGCTGTTAAGAGATGGATGCATATGACATCTAAAGCATAAGTGTTGGGCATGAGAAAAACGCTTATACAGTGAAGTTCCCAACAGTGGGTTTCTACCAGTTCCAGGAAAAACGTGGGCAAGCAAAAATGAAAAGGAGGAAATGGGGATCAACCCCAGGAGAGCAGAATCATTTTTAGAAAAGAGCTCATGGGCATTTCGTGGGCAGAAACGGCCTCCATAACCCCAAAAATCGTGGCTTTCTTCTCCCAACCACTGAGCTATCCAAAAACGAGTTTGTTGGCATGGAATAATGCAGGAAATGGTGAAAAACGTGAAGGATAAAACCCCAACAAGCTCCCCCTGCGTGAGAGGATGAATGCCATGGGGTGTAGAATGGCTTTTGGGCCAATTTCGTGGGGGTTTTCTTTTCCAACAAGCAAAAACACGATTTTCCAAGTTGATGGCTTTCCCATGCACGAAAATTGACAGCCATACCTCTCCCATCCCAAGGCATTCATTGTCTCAACCAATTCTTGGAAGAATTAAATGATTGGGTGCATGAGACCAAGTGGGTAGTTGAGAGTTCATGGGTTTCCTCAATGAAATGGCTTAACACCATAGCTCAAGGGTTTGGTTATTCCCCCCCCCCCTATTCCTTGTAAAGATCATGCCCCCATCTCTTCGTTGCATTGCGTAGCTGGTTGTGGGTCTCTTTCATTAAATTCATATTTACATGATGTATGATTTACATCGTGCCCCTCTAGCACAAGATCCATAGGCATCTATCTCTTTAATTTCCGGTACATAAAATACTAAATCAATGGTGGGGCCTTGGCCTTGAGCTCCTCACCATGATTAAGTTACAATATTTACATCATTTACGATTTAATACAAAGGGGGTCAAAATGGGGACGTGACATACCCCTCCCATTGGAATAACACCGTCCTCGGTGTTCCAGCACTTCGAAAATAAGTACCCACTTTACATATGTCCAAAATTCTCAAAAACTTTGCAGATCTGCCCTGCATTCTGTTCTTTACCTTGAACTTTCAGGACCAAGTCCTTTGATCTTCACGAGCTGCTCCTGCTGATTCGGATCTTCTAGCTCATCCATAAGTCTGAGAACTTTATGGCTGTTACCCTCTTGAGGTTCTCTTGTTGGGCAGTTGCGGAGGTAATGATCCCCTTCACAATTCCAACACTTCACGGGTTGCTTCATCTTTACCTGCTCAATTTCCTTTGAGTCTTCCCACCTGGAGCGTTTCTTAATCAGACGATTGGATGAATGCTTCTTCACTGATCCACTTTTCTTTCCCTTGCTGATTGCTTTCATAATGCTTTTTACCTCTTTCTGCAGATGAATAGAGTCCTGCAAGACCTTGTGGTTCATCTTGTTCTGCTGCTTTTGCATCTTGAGCATCTCTCCAAGATTTTCTTGGGTCTTGGCAATTGTTTGAAGAAGACTTCCAGCCAATCCTAATAGCCCTTGGTCTGCCGCCATGGTCAATGGAAACAACTGACCACACTTTGCTCACTAGCACACTTGCCTGCACCGGCTGCAACCAAGTGATTCAATTTTCACCTGTGAAGTTAATCATTACAATTCTCGTTAGGTCAAGCATAACCCAAAACATTAAAAATCAGTCAATGGTTTTTCCCCAGTTGACATGGATAGTCTGTGCTTTACTCATGAGACTCCCACACTTTTTATGCTTGCCCAACATACACATGAATTCCTTCATGTTCATCCATTCACGGGAAATTCATTACTTAGCATTCACAATTCACTTTAATCAAATAAACACACTCTTACTTTCAGTCATGCATGCATGCATTCAGCATTTTTTTCTAATTCTATAATTGCATCAATAAAAGGGAAAGAGAGAGAGAGCAGTAAGAGTTTCTCCTTTTAGTCTTGTTCCGTTTTGGAACCCACACCACCACTGTGGTTTTCATGCTCCTGTCCTCTTTCACTTCAACGTGAATGCTTGACCTTCCCTTCTTGGCTATGACACGTAGTGTCTATGGTTTATTCTGGACCTCTCAACCATGGAGTTCCTCCACTTGGTTGGTCTAACTCTTGGCTGCTAAGACTCACACAGCTCCACTAGCCCCATCTTTCATCACTGCTCATGCTGAGCTCTTTAGGGTGGCTACATGTCCACATGCATCCTTAAGATGCTTCAAGGTTCTTTCTTCCAATAGTACCTGCGTTGGATGTCTTCACTTTATTCCATGGGACCCTTCTTTGCTTTACAAGCCTTGGGTCTCCCGTGGATACAACAATGAATGTTGGGCCAGCACGCAGGCTACTCCACAACCATTCGAACAGGCAATGCCAGGCCAGTATGCTGACTGGTTTTATCAATGGTTTAAGGGAATGTTTGTCCAGCACGCCGGCTGCTCCACAACATCAAGTGGTTAATGTTCCCACCAACTATTCTCTGAATTTGCCAAGAATTCATAGCGCCCAACCAGTTACTCTCTGGCTCTACCAAGAATTTATGGCTCCAACCAGTTACTCTCTGGCTTTACCAAGCATTTATAGCTCTTTCGGGGTCCTTGTTTCCTGTAATGGCCAAGGCTTCCAACAAAGAAACAACAATGTATTAGTTTGGTTGCAATAAGATTCATTCCTGAAATCTTCATTATTCCAACAAGAATTAAATGAAAATGAATACTTATCTGTATTTTGCGTTTCCTCGCTACTCCACAGGTTTCCTTCTCTGCTTTACAATCCTTGGATCACCTATGGGGTGGATGCTTGGCCAGCACACATGCTGCTCCACAACATCATCCGAATAGGCAATGCCAAGCCAGTGCGTCGACTGCGTTTATCAGGCATCCCAAAAATCAGTATGCTAAGCCAGTACGCCGACTGGGTTTATCAAGCATTTCAAAAATCAGTATGCTAAGCCAGTACGCCGACTGGGTTTATCAAGCATTTCAAAAATCAGTATGCTAAGCCAGTACGCCGACTGGGTTTATCAAGCATTTCAAAAATCAGTATGCTAAGCCAGTACGCCGACTGGGTTTATCAAGCATTTCAAAAATCAGTATGCTAAGCCAGTACGCCGACTGGGTTTATCAAGCATTTCAAAAATCAGTATGCTAAGCCAGTACGCTGACTGGGTTTATCAAGCATACAATAACCATTTCCAAGCCAGTTCTCCAACTGGGTTTGTCAGGAAATAACATCTTTTCACCAATACCTCCACAACATGCAAGTAACCAATGCCAAGCCAGTACACCGACTGGGTTTATCAGGCATCCAACAACCTTTCGCCACAACTCCCAAATAACCAATGCCAAGCCAGTACGTTGACTGGGTTTATCAGGCAATATGAACGACATAATATGATTACGTGGCTCCTTCTCTTGTGCAACCAGTGGTTCCCTCCAGGAACTCCATAGGTGACTCACTTGACTGCAGGCTAGCATGGCCCCACAATACCCACTCACACTACACAAGGATGATACCCCTTTTCTGCAACACAGCTCCCCGGGCCTATCCATCCCTTCTAGTGTGAGCGTAGAAAGGTTACCACTGCCCATACAGTCCTCTTGAGCACCCTTTCTTCACTTTTCCTCTTACGTGCAACACCAAGTTGCATCTGTGTAAGCTGATAGCACAAGAAGGATAAGCAGACTCATCAGTATTGTTGCTAAAAAATCGTAATCATATTTCATATCATTCACTATCAAGTATTGAAACACCAGGAATGTGTCCATTCCCTTAGGGTGTAGTCAATATTGAAAACCCTAACATGACCCAGCACCAGAAAAGGTGTGCACCCCCTTTCCGATGTGCGCCATGTAGGCCCTAATCATACTCAAGCAGTTTGCAATGATATAAATAAGATAGAGCATGCTCTGCATATTAACCCTAATAATTTAGACATACATGTTCTTGTCTAGGGTCACAGAATACTCATTCATTTTGCATATGTGTCTCTCATGCCTTCTGGGCATAGCTTTACCATTTCACTTCCATGGTTTACCGACATGCGGTTTGGCTGAGGCATTATCAATGGCGTTTCACCCGAAACCCATTTCCAGAGCATGGGATCATCCCCATCTAGTTTGGCTTCTGCAGGCCATCACACATGGTCTTCCTGCAATGTGTCATCCTGGCAAACTTTATCAAATAGCCAAACAGTCAGCAACATTTAGTAATAAGCTTCAAATATGATTGTTCCATAACCAATCAATAACATTAATAATTAAATTCAATATGAATTTACAATTCTGTCTCCTACAGAAATTGATTTGCTTAGCAATGAGTCTCTTCTCATATTGTTTGGCCCTTGTAAGTGGTATCACGCTGCCCATTATGGTTTCACCCTTGCTACCATACCTGAACATCCACCTACAGCATGTCTTCCTGACACAATTCTATATAGGCCAAACAATCATTAGCAATTATAAGCAAATTCTCAAATCTGAAATTGGTAACTCTGTTTTCCCACAGAGATTAGCTTTGCAACTTAAACCAGACAATTTTCAGATTCGTTTCATGCGTAAATTTACAACCATGAGAACCTTCTCATAACCTTTGGCTTTTGCACATGGTAGATCCCGGTATTTACTATGGACTTATCCTCATTGCCATACGCAAGATTTTTCTACCTGAAAACTGAAACTTCAGTCAGCCAAACACGTTGTGAGTATCTACGCACATAATCATTCATTGCCATAACACTCACTGAAGTGATCTCAGAATTATAATACTCAATAATTCAAACACCTTCAGCTGTTTACATTTGAAATGCAATGAAATATATATACATTTCTATATATGCATCCTTACCATAATAGAATTTCAAGACATAGTCACACTATCCATGCAACTTAAATAAATCGTAAATACTCATTATCTCATAGTCATATCATTTATACAACTCTGTCCTTCCACAGATCATTCTAGCAGCCCATCGATCATGATTTGGCTCTTCATGTACTTACTATTCTGCATTACCATAATCAGGACCACCAGTCCTCACTTGCTTTGGTTATTAGGCACCTAACCAACATACACATGGCATGATATAAATTCATATGAATGCATTGAGATTTCTAAACAGTCATAAAGTGTAAGGATCATTTCCTTTACTTACCCACACCTCACCAAGATTGGTAGGTTAACAGTCCCAATCGGTATTCAATATCACATGCAAACTAACTCAACATAGCTCAAACATGGTTGAAGAGATCTTACCAAATCCTCTTTCAACATTCATGCAATTTGGCACCAATAATCATTACTTGCATGGTTACTATTAACATCGCCTGATGTTACCTGATCAGTTGGCCTCTTACCAAGGCTGCTCAGTCCTTTTTCCAACTTATAGATTTGTTGCACCATCCTTTCTGCATAAGGTTGTTGGCTTCATGCAACAACATCCTCAACACATTTAGCCATGCTCTTTGTTATCTTTGGTCCTACAACCAATACCAACATCAACAGTGATTATCAACCACAATGTTGTCCATTAGGGGTTCATTGCATATGCATACTTCATTATTCTACCAATATGCAATATCCCATTTAGGCACAAGCATTCCTATATGCACTATGCAACGTTTGTTAAGATGCCATCTAGTGCATATACATCTATGTAATCCCTTTCATTTTAACATTTGTATGCCATGTG
This sequence comes from Larix kaempferi, assembly GCA_027924585.1. Lineage (NCBI taxonomy): Eukaryota > Viridiplantae > Streptophyta > Pinopsida > Pinales > Pinaceae > Larix > Larix kaempferi. The sequence continues at coordinate 4,487,359 of BSBM01000818.1, forward strand.
ACAATTTCATAATTATAAGTATGATAACAAATAGGGGTTTAAAGAATTCTTCCCTTTTCGATCCCTCATCGTAACATGGAATTCCTCTTCCATATCATGCAATTGTAGATATTGCCCATATTGACAACAAAATTTGTTTGTCAAAACAGTCGCTAGCACACTTCTGCACTAAATATCTATGATATATGTAGACCTCATTCAAACTCTGGTCATGCATCATTGTTCCCTGCTGGACAATCTTTCCAATGCCTGTCTTCATGCTCCATTCCGACATCGGGTGAGGAAACTGCATCTCTTCAAAAATGACAACTTTCACCCCAATTCTGCACATTTTACACAGTTGCATTTTGGTCCAGAATGCCAACTTTAGCCACCTGTGGAAGAAAATCCATGAAGAATCACAAAAACTTATCTATCGGGCGAAGTTATTCCATATAACAAGGAACACTCAGCAATTCACGGATTTTAATTCCGATGCACCATTCATCTTCTGTGAATTTCTGGGTTTTACTACTTCTCACTTTTCACATTTTTCCAAAATTCCAAATTTTGGGCCAAAAATGGCTATCTCCCAAACGGTGCATTTCTGGAAAATATGCGTCTAACGGAAACTGTCCGTCTTAATGAGAATATGAAATGTCTAGTTCAACAAAAATTTTGATTCCCACATCTAGGGTCACTTTTACTGCCCACAAGCTTTTCAAAATCCCGAAAAAGTGGCCCGGAACAGTGCTTTTTTGCCTTCTTGCTCACCCAGACTCCACATCCTTTGGAGTTCGGCTCCAAGATTCTGAACTTAACATCGTTCCTACTTCATGACCGCGCCTGATCAATTTCAGCTCAAACCAACCTTCCGTCAAGCCTCGGGACTCCGTCCTTCAAAAGTCACTATTATCCATTTTCTGTCAAATCGGAGTGTAATGGGCCCGGGGTCTTCACTGGTTCTTTCATGGCCTTCGTCAATGGCCTCCGAGCCCCACAGGAATCATCCCATTCTAAGTCTGGATGCTCCCTCTATCCAAAAATCGAGTTTTGGTCACTTTACTCTTTTTTTTTTCTTTTTTTCTTTTTTTTTCGGGACAGTTCCCTGAACGCTCCCGCAATTGCTGGGCGATTGGCTGAAGCCTTCCGCAATTTCGGGCCAGTTGGCTGTAGCCTTCCGCAGTTTCGGGCCAATTGGCTGAATGCTTCCGCAATTGCGGAACGACTCGGCGAAGTCTTCCGCAATTGCGGAACGATTCGCCGAAATATTCCGCAGTTGCGGAATGATTCGGCGAAGTCTTCCGCAATTGCGGAACGATTCGCCGAAATCTTCCGCAGTTGCGGAATGATTCGGCGAAGTCTTCCGCAGTTGCGGAACGATCCGCGGAATCCTTCCGCAATTTCGGAAGAGATTTCCTTCCAAAATTTCGGAAGAGAATTCCTTCCGAAATTTCCTTTCGACGCCGGACACTTAGAATTTTTTTCTGCTTTTTCGGAGCGGTTCTTCGAATTTTTCCGCGTTGCGGAACAACTCGCGGAATCCTCCCACAAATTTCGGAAGAGAATTCCTTCCGCAATTTTCGGAAGGGAATTCCTTCCGCAAATTTCGGGGCGACTTCCCGAACTTTTCCGCGTTGCGGAAAAACTCACGGAATGCTTCCGCAATTTCGGAGCAATTCGCCGAATGCTTCCGCAGTTTCGGAAGGCATTCGGGAATTCCTTCCGAAACAGTCTTAAACAAAAACTTTTTTCAAACAGACTTAAACAAACAAAAAAATTTCAAACGGACTTAAACAAATTTTTCAAACCTTTAGGAAAATTGAAATCTTTCTTTCTTTCAGGGATGAATGTTGTTCAGTAGGAGGTCACTTTACCTCTGTAATTATCCAACTTAGCCCCATTTAGTCTTGACACTGTAACCTGTGGTGATCAAGAAGGGACTTTTCCCATGTGACTGTAATTGGATTTGGCCCATAGAGGCCCAATGCTGCAACCAGTAGCTCTGATACCATTCTGTCACGTCCCCACCCATCATACCAGTGCAGTGGAGAGGATCATGAGGCTAAAACCGGGCATCCAGCCCCATAAACTTATTTCATGGATATTCACATAATACAATGGAGATATGTAAATGCATAAAGATTTTAAATACACAGCGGAAGTAAATCATGAGCGGAATTAACACACATCCAGCATTTTCATGATAGCCATTAAGTGTAGACATTACAGAAACAGCAAATGATAATACTTATCTTTAAACCAAGTAGTCCCTGAGCAACCAGCTACGCTTCTGCAACGTTCCACCCAACCGTAGGCCAGTGTGCTCCTCAATATCTCAACACCACTGCCACCCCCGAGCTGGGCATGATCTCCACAAGGAAAAGGGGAAAACAGGCTCTCACATAGCCAAAGATATACCTGAATCATCCAAGCCAATCAACAGTTGGGTTTCTCAGGCTGTTAAGAGATGGATGCATATGACATCTAAAGCATAAGTGTTGGGCATGAGAAAAACGCTTATACAGTGAAGTTCCCAACAGTGGGTTTCTACCAGTTCTAGGAAAAATGTGGGCAAGCAAAAACGAAAAGGAGGAAATGGGGATCAACCCCAGGAGAGCATAATCGTTTTTAGAAAAGAGCTCATGGGCATTTCGTGGGCAGAAACGGCCTCCATAACCCCAAAAATCATGGCTTTCTTCTCCCAACCACTGAGCTATCCAAAAACGAGTTTGCTGGCATGGAATAATGCAGGAAATGGTGAAAAACGTGAAGGATAAAACCCCAACAAGCTCCCCCTGTGTGAGAGGATGAATGCCATGGGTGTAGAATGGCTTTTGGGCCAATTTCGTGGGGGTTTTCTTGCCCAACAAGCAAAAACACGATTTTCCAAGTTGATGGCTTGCCCATGCACGAAAATTGACAGCCATACCTCTCCCATCCCAAGGCATTCATTGTCTCAACCAATTCTTGGAAGAATTAAATGATTGGGTGCATGAGACCAAGTGGGTAGTTGAGAGTTCATGGGTTTCCTCAATGAAATGGCTTAACACCATAGCTCAAGGGTTTGGTTATTCCGCCCCCCCCCTATTCCTTGTAAAGATCATGCCCCCATCTCTTCGTTGCATTGCGTAGCTGGTTGTGGGTCTCTTTCATTAAATTCGTATTTACATGATGTCTGATTTACATCGTGCCCCTCTAGCACAAGATCCATAGGCATCTATCTCTTTAATTTCCAGTACATAAAATACTAAATCAATGGTGGGGCCTTGGCCTTGAGCTCCTCACCATGATTAAGTTACAATATTTACATCATTTACGATTTAATACAAAGGGGGTCAAAATGGGGACGTGACAAATGCCTTTTAATCATCCTATAACATAAACAACAGTATGCTAACTAGATAAAATTTGCACATATAAGATAGAAATGGTACAAATCTTATTCAAACACAACATTCAATAAATGACAACATAATTACTTGCCTTGAGCTTGAGCTTATAACCACCTCATTATTAATATATTAAAAAAAGACTCAAAATCTTATAACCCTATTAAACCCTAAAATTCAAGTAATACATGCATATTAAACACAAATTCACATAAAAACCATTAATGCAATCCTCAAACAAGGATAAATGTTTTCGATTCCCTTCATTCTTATTCTATAAACTGCAATTGAAGACAAACCTCAAATAAAAAAATTGTCTACATAACAATATAAGAGTTATATTTGAGATAGATGCATTCAACAAAAAATAGAGAAGAAAGAACCTCAAATAATAATATTCAACATCAATCAACATTGCACACAATCCCACTCAGCATAAGCTTATCCTTTCTCGTCATCATCCAATACCTAATAACGAAATAAATGATAAAAGCATAGGAATGACCATATATTAATAATTAATGGAATCAATAAATTATCTTAAATGTGAAACATAAAACAATAATAAAAAATTGACACCTAATGATCATAGTCAAGATATTCAACAAAATGTGTACATAATATTCATGCACAACCTACTAAAATGTGTACTTTATTATTGGCATTTGATGTAATTTTATTACATTCCTAATCATCATCATTAAAAAATACATATTCATCTTCCCCAGAGGTGCACCTAGTGGCCTATTGTAATCTTCATCAAAATCCTTTATTGCAGTAGATGGTTGAACCATTTCTAATTGTAGTTGACTAGTGATCAAGATGAAATGATTCCATGTGGATCCTATAATTTTCTTAGCCATAATCAATTATTTTCCAATCATACTCTTCTAGTTGTAGTTGATAGGAAAGTAGGTGTCAAGTAGGCTTGTAGAAATTATATTGGTGGACACCTAGATCATGTTTGCAATAATTTTTTTCGTTCTCATTGATCCCCATGGTTGATTATAATGGCCAAAATATTTGATGAATCAACATAAACATCATAAGGTAGATAATATCCATAATAAGACTCTCATGGGAGTTCATATATGATGCCTTTGCAAATTTCTATCTTTTATTTTGATACACAAATAAGAAATTTATGTAAATGGAGTTCGATACATGAAATATAATTTTCAATATTCATTATATATAATGAGAGTATGTTAATTAGATAAAATATGCCTAAAATAAAAATATTGCAAATGATCATATTCAAACGATCTTAAATAAATAATTAATATAAGCAATAAATCACAATTACCTGATTTGTTAATTTTATTCAAATTGTAATTGATCAACAACTCATTCCCCAAAATTATTTGTTTTATTGTAAAAACCACAACTCTATCTCCATCATGCTCTTGAAACATACAACTGGGTTACTAGCTTGTTCGTGCTTCCAATATGTGAATTGTTTATAAACCTGGTGATAAATATTAAATAAACAAGAAAACTAAGAAATAAGATGGTTGAAAGAGGGCCTAAGCTTGACCAAGTTTATTATTCATGAACATAACATATCTACAAGGTTTACATGTAACTACCTTACAACCGTAAAGTAATAGAAATGTTGTGTAAGGTAAAATATGACTTTATGATTAGGGATAGGTTTATAATAATCCTCCCCTTAATCATAAGTTTGTACAAATGTATCAACTCAACAACAAGGACTAGTGCAAAAGCTGGTAAGTCTTCAACCTATAATTCATGGTTTGAAGCCTCATGCGTGTCAATGAAGATCCGCTTGAAAAACTGCCAAAACTAGATGCCGAAACCAAATCTAGAAAACTCATTTTGTAACAAATAAGCTATACAACCTATAAGTGTTCACTGAAGTGAACCCAAAATCGATGAGAGCAAACCCCTGATGAGAACTTAGTTGGATTCAACATCCAACATATCTCAAAACCTGAAAATGCCTAACAAATCTAAATACGCCAAGCAAAGATGCAGAAGATTCATCTGTCTTCTGCAAGATCCGAAGATCATCCCTGTAAGTGAACAAATAAGTTCACAAAACTACTCTTAGAGAACGACACATAAAAAACCTTCCAAAAATCAACTAACCGAAAAAAGTGTTGAATGGAAACTAAAACTTGTATCTTAAAATCCGGCGTCCATAAAAAATATCATGGGTAGTAAACTAGGTGAATCACTGGTACTAATATAAATCCTGAAACCAACTATCAAATGTGGAAAATTCGTCAAATTTCCATGTGTCAAACAATCCATCAAATGTCCAATGTGACAAACCTAGGAATCAAAAAACCCGAAAAACCTAGATCAGTAATCAAATCCAACAATCATGTCTAGAAACTTGTCCTAAAACATCCTTGATCCATCATGTCCTGAATCCAACATGCATAATCCTCAAAAATCACTAGACCTTCGAAACTTGAATTCTGGCACATCATCAACTGGTCTTCCCCCTATCAATTGAAAGTGAGAAGTCATGAAACAACCCCACTGAAAGTGGAAATATGATAATCAAGCTATCTTTGAGTGGATTCTAGAGACTCGAACTTCAACTCAAAAGACTATAGAAAAAGTGTTGGCCCCGGTCATGTCGTATATCATTAAATCCTGAATAAAAACACTCCAATCAAACATGTTTTTACATGTGTATGGATCCGACTATAAAATCACTCTAACAACTTGGATTCCAATGACCAATGGCAAGTACCTAACCAACCAAAATGCACATTTTTCCATTTAATTTTTTGTTGCTTCCAACACTATCTAAAACATGATTTTTCTTCCCACAATAACTGCATGGGTGAAGACCAAAACAATGGAATTCCTGATGTCCAACTCGGTGATAGTGTTGGAATTGTTTAGGTTTGTCATTCAACAAATCATCATCCTCAATACATGTATCATCATCCATATCAACATCTGCATTAGCACCTTGATCATCATCCTATACTTGTTCCTTATCATTGCCTTGACATTCATCCTTCCTATCGACATCAAACATAAATCCACTACTCACAAACATGAGTGGTTTTCTATAATTAGGAATATGAAAAAGGTCATTATCAGTCTTTTCATATCCTAAGCCATATATATTTCATTTAAACTCAATTCTTCCCAAGGTCGAACAAAACTATGTTGTTCTTATGATGATCCTTCCATTCATTCACTTTATCTGCTTTGTTGTTAGTGTCATCAGTCAAAAGTATACGAAACCGGTGCTCATAATCAATAGGTACATGTTTGTTGTTAGATTCCTTAGTGACATCATTTTCATCATTGTCATCTAATGTACTATCAAACAATGGATTATGATGAAAGAGAATGAAATCAAGCTTTTGATGTCGAACAAGACTTAATTCATTTGTTAAGAAGTTGTTTTGATTTTTAACATGTACACCGTTATGTGCATGACTTGCAGATAGGTAAGTACAAACATAGGTGTTCCTTTGTTCAATGAAATTATGGGTCCTAAAGTTGTGCTAATTAATATATGGAGAAGATGAAGCATATCCTCAATGTGATCCATTCTTAAAGTGAAAGACACAAACTCTCTTTGGAGCCTGTTATCACACATATAGTAGTCGGGCTACCATACATTCTTTTTCAGATTCCAGAGCACCTATTCAGCCAGTTCCTTTGCATTTGAGATGTTGAGATGAGCATCTATTATGGATCACTTTCAGATTATGGACATCAGATATATTCCCCATGCCATGACTGAGTTTCAGGACACTCAGAGAGAGGATTGATGTAGCCATTTAGCCATTTATACAGAGCACTCAATAGTGCCCAGAGTTACAGCAGCAGTTTCAGAGGACAGATATTGGTTTAGATGATTGAGCATTCAGGTATATGACTCAGCAGGTATATTTTGGTGTTATGGTTAAATTACTTTTATATCCATTCTTATAGCATGTCTTAGCATTTAGTATCATGATCTGGCGATCATATAGATATATGGACCTGTTTGTACTTTATATATATCGTATTGTCCCCACTCAGACTTAGAAGTTCTTGACCTACACTCATCGGTTTTACCCTCCCTAGGGAGATTAGAGGTGATCATTCCCACCATAATTTGTATTGCTAGTGTTGGTCTCATTATTCATTGTCTTCATCCATCCATTACCTACTCAGTTTGTTCATTACCTTGACTTACTATTTGACTAGTGGCATGGAGGACCTTCCCCCACTATAGCCTCTGTATTGGATGAGCTTCCCTGTTTATTGTGTCTCGGCTCTGAGTTGGTGACATAAATTACCATTGGTGAGTTGGCTTAGTCCCCCTAATCACTAAAGATGTTGTTGGCTAAACCTGAAACGGATAGTGCTGCCATGAATGCAAATGAAATATTGTGAAAAAGCCAAATGAACCTGGCAAAGAAATATCAAATGTTATATCTATTGTGAAAAAGCCAAATGAATTTGGAAAAGAAATATCAAATGTTATATCTGCTGTGAAATGTAATACCTAGGTAAACAAGTTGTCCAAAGACACACCTAGAAGTGCTCAAGTAAAAAAGTGCCTTAAAAACACACCTGCAGTAAGAGTCCTAAATAAAGTGTAAATCTATGCGATGTGTTTATAAACACACATAGATCAAAGGCTATGGAAAACTAAAGGCCCAAAAAGTAATGGAACTTAAATTCTATATCAAAAAGATTGTTGACCTTCTTTGTATTATGGATTGCGCGCATCTGCTAAGGTGAATAAACACTCTTTGAACAACTTACCCATTTGTGAGACACCGCCATTCCCTGTGTTATTGCTTATCCATTATATTCTACGGTGTGTATTCCATTTCCATATCCAAAGTGTCACAGTGTTGAGTCAGTAAGTCATCCTTTGGCCTAGCCACTTTATTTCTAAGCCTTCACCCTTCACTAGCGAATTGATCACAACTATGAAGTGAGTATGGTCTTGAAAGTCTAGTCTGAGTAATAATAATAATTAATTACCTTATATATTTGGATGTAGATCGCCAGTTATGATTACTTCTTGTTATAATTGTTATTTGAATGGATTGTAAAGCATGCTTTAACCTTTGACACCTTGCAGCAGTTTGATGACAGCCTGAGTTATATTTTGGTCATGTTTACTTGGTCAAACCCAGTTTGACCAAAAGTCAACCATAGGACATGAGGTGGCAAACCTCAGATGATATATGGTCTGGTACAAGTCACCATGGTGGGATTATGCAGTGGTTTCAGTCTTATGATGATGATTTGTGCTTTTCAGCACTTTTATGGATTATTATTATTTGGTCTGCCGGAGATGATGAGTATTTATTTTGGACCATGCAGAGGTCTATATGGTGTATGAGTATACATCTTGGTTGGATTTGGACCTTCTGAGTCCAATGGGATAGTCTGTTTTCAGTTCCGGGCAGTTACAATGATTTTTAGCCTCAGTTGGCTATCCTAGTGCAGATTTGCCCTGTCAGAGGCCCTGTCAGAGCAGTCATGAGATTTTATTGGTTCACCTAGGGCGTTGTGTATAGAGGGGGTGGTCCAGCCACTTTTTATTACCATATTACCCCCCTCCCAAACTCATTGGTGATCTCACCTTGACAACGCAGGCACTCCAGGAGGTAGTTTGGGTAGTTTCACACTTCCCGAGGTAGTCTAGAAATGGTGAAAATGGCTACTGAAGAATTCGATTTTGGTTACTAAGTCAAAGTTATGGCATGGGATGACTTGTGATGATGAGTGGGATGTCTTCTACACCTTCTCCAGTAGTTTCAGCTTTCAGTGGGACCCACATCCATCACTTTTGGCATTTTATGATGATTTCTGGAGCCTCCAAAGGCTCACGACTTTCCTAGAGAGGCACGATTTGATGTCTAGCATGATTATTTTTGGATATTGTGCCATGGGGATTGACCAAGGGTGTTATAAATTACCCCTTGGACCCACCATGAGCTATTTCTTACATTTTATCATTATGATTTGGTGGGATCCCCTCTTCTAGGGAGAGTTTGTCCACATATTGTTATATTTTATTATTGATCCGTGTATTTTATTGTTGATCTCATCTCAACCATTGATTAGATCATTTGATCTTTTAATCTTAGCCACTCATTCAAAAAGTGGTTAGGATTATGGCCTCTCTCCATCCTATTTAAGGAGAGAGCTTCTCATTGTAAAATCACCTTTGGAGCTCTGGAATATTGGAATAGAACACTTCTTTGTGGAGCATATTTCTCTTGTCTTGTGGATTCTCTTGCATCTTCAGTATACAATATCTCTTCTATGTATCATTGTGGGTTTTGGAGCTACATCTTGTTTTCTTGCAGGGAGGCCGAATTGGTGGAGAGGAGGACGATTTCTTGAGGGTTATCGTTGGAGGGATCCACATATTCTCTCTTGGGTTGATCTTGGTGACAGGGAGTATCATTATTGTATCTTTGTGACATAGTTGATGCTTTCTATTACATCTTTCTATCATTTTCACAATCATCTTACTTGGCTTGTTTCACTTGATCTTGTCTCGTAGGAGGAGGACGATTTGGCAACTTTGGAGGAGGATGTTTTGGCTTGGAGCTCTTAGATCTCACTCTTGAATATACACATAGGAGAATGATATCAATTTGCATGGTGGCCATAAGCAATTGAGGTAAGTTCTACAAGGTATGTGCCTAGATCCATCCATTCTTCTTCATTGGTCACAAACCCTTAAAATTCAAAACCCTCATTTTTTTGTTTTTCTTAGATCTACTTGGATCTAGCTTGCCTTTTGAAAAGATATTGAAAACCCACCTCTATAGTATCCACGGCGATTCGGATCTATAGTTTTGTGTGGATTGGGCTTCATTTGACACATCTTTCAATGCACTTAACCTTCCTTGGGTAAAATCGCCCTCCTTGGGTGTTTGGTTTAAGCTAGTTCCACCATATGGGTAGGTGAGATCCCACTTGATTCATGATCCTCACACTTGATAACCTACCCCTAGTGTGTCACTTCTTTGATTTTTTGCCTTGTGGGACTCATTCCTCATTTTGAGGGTTGTGCCCCACTTGGGTCAATTTGGTGATGCACTTTCAATCTCAGATCTATGGAGATCTAGCCATTGGATGCCTTTGATTTTCTAGATCCACATTGATAATTTCCTAAACTACCTGGATCTAAAATTTGGTGGATTTTGGACTTGATTTGACATACCATCCCATGCATTTAGTCCTCCTTGGGCAAAGTTGCACTCCTTGGGGATTAGAGTTTGCCCACTTCTAGGACATGGGTGGTTGAGATCCCATTGGATTTGGAAAGAGCATACCTTGAAACCTACATCTAGTGTCTCACTTTGTGAAGTTCTTCCTTGGGGGTATCATTCCTCATTTTGGGGAATTGTGCCCACTTGGGTTGCATCCTAGGTGTCCTATGTCATAATTAGCATTCCTATGTCATCACGGGCTGAAACAAAGAATATTCAACTTGTACTCCACTCACACCTAGCGTTGAATTCATTCGTTCCTATTTTGTTCTGTAAGAGATATGAACCCTTCTAATCTTGTACTCTTCCTTCAGGATTTATTTCTTAAATTTGTTGAAGGCCGTTGCTTAAAGAATTCATTTCCTTTCTTTCACTCTTCATCCGCAAACACATTGATTTATTAGGGAACATTTGTATGGAATTATCTTATGGAGATCACATAATAAATAATGCAAAATCGAAAGACACTACTACATTGAAACAATTAAAGGCTGAATACCCATCTTATTCTGAGTGGAACTCCAATTTAGAACAACACTGATCTAGAGCTCTAATCGTTCTGAATATTTTATGTCTTATTACCAAGATGACAAAACATATTTGATAGTTTCAAATACATTTCCAAAAGCTTTTGGCCTTCCATCATTATATATAGAATCTCATTTATGTTGATTATTGTTTTTCATTTTGGTATAATCTTCATGCACTCCATATATATGCATACTCGATAGCTAATAGGCTATCCATAACCAATGTTTATAATCATACATTGGTCCAACATAGTCCATTAGTTCAACTTCACAGTTGTATAGAATGTTTACACCATACATTGAAAAGATCCACAACCCATGTAAGCTATCTGGAGCAATTCTATATGTTCTCCCATCGATACAAAAAAAGGTGTCAAACTCAAGAAGTGGGTTTGGTTCCTATTTCTTCACATAATGCATGTATCTTAATGGAACTACCTTTTCTTCTTTAGTCCCATTTTCATAAGATCATGTCCCTCCTTCAATAAGAAACAAATCCATACATTTTATAAATTTTCTTTTGACATTACCACCTCTAGTGGTTCTTGACATATTGCTTCACATTTCCCCTTCTATTTTTTCTTTAGAACTACCATCATTATCTGTATCAATATCTGATAGATATTTATTCAGTTGTCCCCAAAATTAACATCAAATAACAATAGTCAAGTTGAAATAATTTATATTCTTGTGAGACAATCCCAAAAGGTCATCAGATTGCAAGTGCAACTGATACTACTAACGCAATTGGGCCTCCATTTTTTTTTTGTAAGTAAGTCGAACCTTATATTAGAAATCAAAATGAAAATTACAGTGAGACTCTATTAGAACAAAGGAATAAAGCACTATTTCCATTCTAATTTTCAGGCATCCCGACCAGCTACCTTTGTAGGACAAAAACTAGGAATTACATCCCCCCCTTCCCCAAGGAGTTGTAGAGAAACCAAGCTTCTTGACCATCATACAAGACCACAACGACCATGTATCCCTTTCCCAAAAAGTATATAACAGAATTCCAAATTACATATCCCTACCACGACGAATTCCAACAGGTTGCAACATAGCCATACCGACCCAGATTTCTCATGACAAAAAAAAAAACTATCGAATAGACAAATAGAGAAATTAAGACTCATGATTCCTGATAGACGAGACAAAATAATTACCCATGGACACTCCCATTCCAACATTCCATTCATGATCCTGAGCGATACCAGTATCCACATCACCCTCCCAAACAGCTTCAGCATGCTTCCTAGGAACCATACTAGCCTTGTTAGCATGCCCAGAAGGAGGATGAGGCAGAAAGGAAATTCCAAGGTAGTGGGAAATATCATCCACTTTCTTATGCATAAGTCGTAGGTCATTCCATACTTCCTTCCAAAAGGGGATTGGGACCTCGTCCCCTTGCAGCTTCGCATCCCGCTTTTCCATCATATGATCCATCAAACCTTTGAATACCCAGAATAGAGAAACAAACCTATCGTACAGCGAGAGGAAAACTCAATTCGAGCTTGGGTTACTAATCCACGACTCCAAAGCCTTGAATTCTTCCACAGGCTTCTCTAATTCCAGGTCCACCGAGAGGGCTTCCTCATAGTCTCTATCTCTTCTCGAATCACCGACAAAACAATGGCATTATACATCTAGGACATGTGCGCAACATGAAGCTGCTCGCGATTAGCACGTTTCCAAAAGGCCTCTCCCTTATACTCCTCAGGAATCTCCATACCGTTCTCCCCTCTCAGCACCAGTGTCTCGTACGACCACCAAATTACCAGATTTACAGAAATGAGACCCCGTGAATGTGGCATCCAAGCAGCCTAGTCAAGGGATTTATAGCTTGTCATCAGCTTCAGGGTAATCACACTAGCGACTGCGTAAATGGTGTCATCTCCCATCCTCTTCACGCAATGATTGTCCCATAACTTGTATTCATCACCTCCAAGATTGTCCTGAAAGTTGTACTAACCCTCCTCTCACCACTGGGGCATTTGGCCTTCTTAAATTCTCCACGAGAGTTGTTCTTGGAAGACCTCTTCCTCTTGTTTCTATGAGATGAAGAGCTTGAAACTTCAATGGATTCTTTAGAGTCAGATGACTCACTAGAAGATATTTCTAGAGTATATGTCCTGTCTCTAGAAATCATTCTTGAACTATGGGACCTCTTGTGGGAATGCCTCCTTGAGCTACCCCCACTCGTTTCCTGATTTTCTAAATTCTTCCCTTGGTTTATCTTCCTTTGAATGTCATTCAAACTTTGAAGCATAGTTGCATTCAACTGATTCTGCTCCTCTTGGGTTCTAATCAGCCTTTTAGTGTCTGCTCTGCAACTCTGCAGTTCCACCTTTAAGCTCCTCATGGTTTCTACAATGTTTGGGGGAGTTGCTTGGTTTCTTCTACCATTAAATTATGTCTTTGCATTCTCAACCTGTACATTGTCTCTCATTGCATTTGCCTCAACTTCTTATGAATCTGAATCTGCAAAAGTGTTTATAAACACATTTGTTAGATTTATTACAGTCTTAGAAAATGATAACAATCTTTCATTCAACCTGGGAACAACCCATATTGACATTTTATGTCAACTCACAGAACTTTCTCACACTCAACGACATATGAGGGGGACGAAAAGGGTCTTTTTAAAAAAAAAATCCTTTGATTTCGCGCAATCTGGTGCATGATATCGCTGAAATTTTTCGATCTCGGGCAGCCAAAAATCAATAGTGAAAAATGTTGTTTTTCCTCTGATCCACGCCTTTCAGATGCCACCTACATTGCCTCACCACTGTCAGTGATAAGCGGTTTCAGGCTCCCGGAAGAGTGGTTTTCGAAAACTACTTTTACATTCCTGAATGCACAAGAGGGTGACATGTGGATGGGACGGTTTTCATTTAGGAATGTGAAAATGAATTAACCTTCATGCACCTTCATGGCCCTGAATAATTCTCAGTTGTCGATCAAATCTGCACGATCCTTCCAAACTGACATGACCGCAATGGGTCCCATCACCCCTATCATATCCCCACATCATGTATGGACCCCATGTCACATTATTGCTTATTAGGTCGAAAGCGGTTTCAGGTTCCGAAGAGAATGGTCTCCTGGACCCGCTTTTGTGAGCCTGAATGAACAAGAGAGTGACACGTCATAGGGTGGCTTATCACTTCAGGTTGTGTTGCTCTATTATCCTTCGTGCATGTTCAAGGCCCTGAAACACTGTGAGTCATTGATCTTGGTCTACACAATCTCCCACAATTGAAATGAATGGTGAGGGTTCCATCCATTCTGACATTACTTCCTGTCACATCTCCCCACATCACATCAGTTCACTATCGGACCAAAAGGTGGTTTTAGGCTCCACGAGACGTAGTTTCTTGAGACCTCTTTTGAGAGCTTGAACGCATCAGAGGACGACACGTGGATGCAATGGTTTTCTTTCAGGATCGCGAAAACAAATTAAATTTCATGCACCTTCGTGAGCCTGAATCACTATCGACCGTCAATCTGCACCACTGCTCGACGGTAAGATATTCTCCACCCTCACATTCCATCACTTACAGTCACCTATGTTTGCGGATCTGATGTGGTCGGTCCACATCACACCTTCGTCCCACTCAGCTCCTCCACATCAGACCTATTGCCCACGTGGCTCATCCACGTCACCCTACCACTTGGGACTGGTGGGGCCCAACTAAAATTTTCTCAATTTTCAAAATTTCATCCTTATACAAATTTTTCATTCGCTAATAAGGGGATTGATTTGAAATTACTTCAAACTTACTCCCATCCCCTTAACTTCCATTTAACAGAAACATATTTCTAAAGCACCATTTATGTTTTTTATTGCAAATAGAGATTGATATCCCATATATCTCTGGTATTGCAACCATAAACTCTGATACCACTCTGTAACGTCCCCCTCAACCTATTCGACCATCGAGAGGGGACACTAGCTAAATTTGGGCCCTCAAATTTCGCCCCAAAACCATAATACGATTTTCAACAAATAAAATGTGTGCAGAAACTTAAATAGACATGCAAAGTGGAATTTAAAATCTATCCACACACATATAGCATGCAAATACAAGCATAAACATTACATGCATAAAATAAAAACATTTCATACTCAAATGCATGAGAATACTTATCTTTATCCAACATAGATCTAAGCAACTAGCTGTGTAAGAGGGATTTCCCACCCAGCCATAGGCACTCCGTCCAGCATATACTCTTTCTGCTAGGAGGCCACCCCTAAGTTGGGCTATGAGGCCACCAGAATGAAGGAAGGAAAGCCATAGTTAACATTTATGCCATATACCATTATAAAGGTCAATTCGACCATGGTAGCCATGTCATAGGCTGGCACTTTGTATTATAATATCAACTAGTATTAACATGATAATAACATAGATTCCTATGACATAGTAGAAGTATTGATGGGATAAATAGCTAGGCTTAGGCCGCAACATCGACTATTGAGCCTTATGAATAATGCTATTAAGCTTAACCATAATTATAACAGACTCTCGATAGTTATTAAGCCAAACCATGGCTGTAATAGAAACATAAATTCGTCACTTAAAGGCTGTCAATTTATTCCGCAAACTACATCATCAATTACATTAACTGTAAAAACACCAGGATTCAATTTATACCCGATCAACGAGAGATGCTGAGTATTATTGCATCCTTGTCCACTGTATACCTGCGACATAAGAATTAAATGTTGTCATAAATACTTATACAATTTTTTTTTAATTGAGTAAATTTGGGGTTGTGACAGAGGTGATTATGAAACAAAGGAGGAGTTGAATGGAATGACAAATCGGATTCGGGTTGATTGTATTGGTGTCCAATGATCTGAAAGAAAGGTGGGCTTTGGCATTGATCAGACCAAGTAGACTAAGTTTATATTTATTATCAACTAGCACAGCCATTTAGCATGTGGCTGGTGAACACATATAGCTTATAAGTTAATTGCTGCCAAGAACAAGTTTCTTTGTCTCCATGCTTAGTTGCACGAACTGCCCCTTATCCATGCATCAACTACAAGTTGTTCATGCATCAAATACGAGTTATCCATGCATAGCTACCAGTTATATATATATTATAATTGTTTATTTTGAATTTGTAACTATTACCATAAAATCAATATGGACACTATACTTATCTCATCTTAGTGTAATCTAAGAAAAGCATAAATGCTAGTTCACCCCAAATTGTAATATATAAACACCTATCCATATAATTTACAATTTCTTCTTATTTATGATGTATCTGCTATGGCAGATCCACACTGTAAACATATATGATAAGAAAGGCTACATAGGATTTGTGAACATGAGACCCAAGAAACACTCAGAATATTGGTAAGATGAGAAGAGTATTGTAGTTAATTAAAGTTATAATTGCTATGTTGCCAAGAGAGTCGAATTGGAATTAGAATTAGATTGATTCAATGTATTCATGTGTTATCGTGCGTAGGTTGATCACTCGATCATGGAGAAGTTTGTAGAGTGAGGGAAAACATGCATTACATCGACGAGTTAGCCGACAGTGAATTAATGAGAATGTTCATTTCTTTCTCTTTAGCTTTAAAAATTCATCCCCCATCCTTAGTCGAGTCTTCTCCTATCATATGAACACCGTATCCCAAGTCGAGTCTTCGCCTATCATATGAACACCGTATCCCAACTTTAGGAATTGAAGTGAATTACGGTGTGTGTTTCTTTGAAGGGTAAGTCTTTCCATGATTAAATTCAGGGAAGCATAACCTGATGGCTTTTGATTTTGTGGTTAACACATTTTTGTATTTTCCATTAATAACATCCTCAATGGCTTTAGAATACAGGACCCTCTTCCTTAATGTCAGATCACTCTCCTGGGCTTTCAAGCTTTCTCGTGTACTTTTAACGCCTACCTTGAAATATGTTTTTTAGGAGCCAACCAGTAATGAAAGAACATGTTTCTGAGAGGCGGCCGACCAAGGACATGGGCAAGTCGACTGAATTTTATTCCAATGCATTTGGAATAAATGTTTGTCGTTGTGAATGAATGAATAAGTAAGTTTGAATTATAATAGCGGTGGTGGAGGTGGGGAGAGCTGTAAAGCGGATCAACGACGATTGCAATTTGTCTCAACGCCTGTAGAGCAACACGAGACTGAAATAACGGGTGGAGTGGATTGCTGAAAAGGAACAACCCAGGCATAACGTTGAGCTCTGCTGCAACTACCGTGATGTTGATGTCGCTTTTAAGGTTGGTATTGATTTTTAGAATTCAAGCAAACAACTACATATCCATGCAATAATAGATTGCAATTATCGCCCTTCTCCTTTAGTGGTTACTGATGATAATTGCTGGCTCATGATAATAGCTTGTAGTTGTAGTAAGTAGATAAGTATGAAAGCATATGAATTTGAACAATTAGACGAATCTTCCACTGGAGATTGCGGGGGGGTCAAATTTGAGCAATTATCGTGCTCATCTATCGGAGACGAAGGTGTTTACCGATCCTCCTAGTCACCTCTTCTTTATCAGTCGTGGGCGATGGTGGCCTTATATATGCAGTAAAGTCCCGATGTATATTATGCCCTAATACCTAAGACAAACACTTGAGATAGAGAATCCAATTGAATTGATAACAATGATACTTGCATGTAAAACTAGCTTGGCTGGGTTCGAAAGATAGAGATATAAAATGACGGCTTTCATGCTACGGGTGAGGGAAATAAGACATACATTGGCAGGACTAAGACGGAAGTACATAGAATAGATATAAATGGGTAGTGTTGTCCACTCAGTTGCACGTAGGTGGACTCCTTGTGAACCTCAGAAGACTTGAACAATTTACATTGTTCATTGTTAGAGTTCAGAAGTTCACCAGGCCAAATTTTTTGGCCCTTCATAAAATTTGCTCGTCCAGACCCCATGGGGGAATTGTAATAAGTTGGTCTAAGTATGATACTTTTGTAAAATGCTTGGCCTACCTTAGGTTTAGCTATCAAGTGGATAGTCTAGAGTGTTTTTTCCTTTGGAATTATGCGTAACGCTTCAGTGGTGTATAATTCCTGAGGTTTTCACTCACACCTCCAAAGCTGGAGTATTTTCCATGGTGGTCGAACCTAGAGAGGTTATTAAAGCCTATGTGTCTTTGTATTTTTCACATGCTAGCCATCAATATTGAGTTATATGGACATGCACTAGGTCCCTTAGGATTTTCAAGTTATTTAGACAAAAATAATTTTTCTTGTTTAACCGGATTTTTTAATAGTTTAATTAAAAAATAAAATAAAAAAATGATAAAAAGTGTGGTTAGGAGGTGAAATTTTCCATGGGGGTGCTCTTTTTCTAACCTAGAGCACCCACAAAACCCCTAAACCCATTTTTCCTAAGTTCTAAGTGATTATTATTCACTTAAATAAATATTCTCTCAAAATTAATTTTGAGAAATTATTTAATTAAAAAAAAATATGAGAGAATCAAATTCCTATTTCAGTGGAATTTGGTCCAGTGAAGGCCCAGTTGAGTTGGCAGAGGCATTTATGGTAAATCTCAACAAATATTGGAGTAAATCAATCAAAGATTGAGCTTGGGCGAGTTGTCCTCTTCAAGAGAGTGCGCCCCCTTGGGCGACTTTGCCAAATGGTACTTGAGGATTGGATGGTGAAGAAAACAAGAATGAGGGTGGCGAGCTCCCTCGGGTGGCATCCACTCACCCTCAATCCCTCATTTTATGCCTCAATCAATATTCAATCAAGTATTTGGCACCCCCTTTTCAAGGAATGCGCCCTCCTCCTCCTTAACTCGCCCCCCTCTCTATCATTTGCTATATAAGCAATGCTCATGCTCCTCATTTGCACATGATGGAATGCATTGAACCTATGCTCATGTGATTTGTAATATTTCTTGGAGTAATAATATTTGGAGACTTTGGAGGTCAAAGTGGTGGCTATTGTTCTTTATGCATGCATTTGGTTGAGGTAAAATTGTAGATTTCCAATTTTGCTTTCACATACAATAATAGATTGATCTAGCTTGGTAAAGATCTTGGATTCTAGTAGGATAAGCATTCATAGTTCTTGACTTGCTTATTTTTATTGAATAGTTTATATATATAGAAGCAGCAAAAAGTATTTGGTTGTGCTCTTACCCTTCTGATTTCTTGCCATTTAATTTACTAGATTTAATCTCTTGTGTGTATGAGTGTTTGGATGTTTTACAGGATTCAGTGCTAAGCTTTGGGATTAGATCTTGTCTTGACTGTTCTTCCAAGTTTGGTGGTGGATCACCTCTTTTCCAAGTGAATATCTCCTTTTTTGCAGGCATCAAGCTCCTTCTCCACCTCAAAAAAGCTAACAAGCTTTGGTTTCTCTTCCACCATCTTCTTTCAATAAAAAAGCTCTTATTTCCCTTTCTATTTGAAGCAAGTAGTGTAGATTTAAATTATATTTAAAGCTTCTTGTTTCCCAAGTAGATCTAGAAAATTCTAAATCTTAAAGCTAAATTTGTAGATCTAGATCTTATATTTCCATACTTGTAATTGCTCAAAAGTTTCCATTATCTTTTGCAAGTATAGATCTTGTAAATGTTATGTATTTTTATATGTTTTAACCACTAATATTGCATTTTTAGTTCGTTGGTTTTTAGCAGGTCCAAGATAAAAGAGAACGGATTTCTGAAAAATTCTTGTCGAAAAGTGCAAAAAACACTCTCTGTGGACCCCCATTTACTTGTACACCATTCTATAAAATTATAAGCCCTTAGATACAATTGTAAATGGACTAAGTCGCACTTCTTTAAAGCTATCTTTGTAAAAAAAATTAAACAAAAGCAAGTGGGCTACACAACGCCCACATCCCATTCTCCTGGGGGGATTTACAGTGTTGAGTTTATGGTGTGAATTTTTCTGACAAAGCACAAACACACACAATACTTTTAATTGCAAGGTTGTATACTTATATTATTTAATTTATTGCTTTCACTTTACTTTCATTTCACAAAGTACATTAAGGAAATAAATCAGCATTGCTTTCCCAAAGTATGCTCTCGCCATCACATAAAGGGCTTTTCCTAAGTACGTGATCGGATGATTAGAAACGAGACTCCTTTCTCGTAGTAATTAGCACGATATTTCCATTTATATTTTTTTTGTTTAGCTTTTACAAAGTAAATCGGAATAAACATTTGGCCTTCAATTCAAAGTATGCTCTTTCCCCTTGTGGGCATTTGCCTGGCCATGTGGGAAATCAGAAAGAATTGTAACCACTCTTTAAATTTTCACATTTAAATTAACAACTCATCATAATAAAAACTATGACCCCTCACATAGTGAAAATCCGACACTATGATTAATTGAGTTTTGCATGGGCAAATTTCTTAGAAGAAGCGGGAACAACTGGGAGGCGACTGTAGGGCACAGTTAAGCTACACCCTTGTTGGTGTAGTGTTGAACATCGCCCTATAGACTCCATTCCATCCCACATGTCTTCGTGAGGAGCCACTTTCCCTCAATTTCTAGACATTGCTCTTTGTACCTCACGGTATCTCAGGAGTTTCCCCTTTTCCCTTAACAAACTTTAAACCATTAATATTTTAAAATCAACCAAGAGAAATTTTCAAAACATTTCCCTTTCAACAACTTCTCTTATTTATTGACTCCATTTGGAACTGGTCCACAATAGCACTATGCATTGCTTTTGCTTAATATCGTAAACTGTTGTTGTATCTTTATATATTGGTGGTATTGTATTTTCTGTTGTTGAAAGCATATATTTAAAAACCACTTTTTTCAAATGAACTTGGACTTTGTAATCAAAACCCCTAAAAACTCCTTTAAACATCCATAATAAATTATAATGAAACCTTCTAATAACCTTAGAAACATTTCGTAGGGATTATCCCCCTTGGATTTGGTTAGGAGTTGGCCTAAACGGAGGAGTCAAGATTAGGTGACAGCCTTGACTCGAGACTTGCCCCCAAGAGCACACCGAGCAGTAGCATAGATTTATGTTGCATTAACCAGGTGCGCGATCCGGTGGCAACATGCGGGACTTACCGAAAGGAGTTTTAACCACTGCCATATTATCAACAGATCGGTCTGTATCTGTGCGAGTTGCAGAGGCCATACATACAATGATCAAATTTGAAGGGTGGGTCTTAATTTCAATTGGAAGGGCATTTGTTCTTTGAGCCCTTCAAAGATGAACAACAATATAAATAACTGTACTTCAATTCACAAGTATAAATTAACTAAACCCTTCCCTTAAAAAAATGCAAGAAATAAATATTGCCCATCCAAATTTCTACAATCTTAAACAATTGAGCACTCCCTAATATCTACAAGAAAAAATGGTATATTTTCAATAAAACCTAATTTGAACACATTAATTTTACGGTTCATTAAAATAACAACTATTTAGTTGTATTTTTCCAGGTTGGAGCACACTTCATTATACATAAAACTACTTAAACTATGCAATAACCATATTGGGTCATCCTCATGATCTTATGCATAGTGTAGGACATTGTAACTAGATATAGTCTCAAAATAAAACTAGAACCATGAGAAAATTACTTACTATTAACTATGTATAAAAGGAAGCCACTAAGCAAAATTAGGCTACAATAAACCTACAACCAAAAAATACATATAAAAACAACCAAAAACTTAATTCAAACCGGAGATGGGGAAACCATTAAAGCCCAAGAAATATAAGAATGATGGGCATTGGGTGCCTAAGAAAAAATAATACATAGCTAAAAAAAAAAAAAAAAAAAGTACTCCATACCAAGCAAGTTAGCAACCCTAGCATCAAAGGGGTTGGGGCATCAAATTCTGTTGTTCAACACTTGTCGAGACATCATGCATGTATGGAATGGAGGGGAAATGGAATCAAGCCTAAGTCAACTGGAGCCTTGCAACTCGTTGCATGTTTGAGTCTTGACAATTTGCCTTTTAAATTGAACCAAAACACCAAAAGAAGTTTGTTAATGGCTCAATTTGAGAAATTTTTAGATGTGAGTAATTAAGAGCTTGAAGCTCTAAAATTTGTTGTGTTTTGTACCAATCCATGATTCAGTGAATTCGTAGTCATTGGCATGAAATTTAAGTTATTTAATTAAAATAATTAATGTATCTACCTCTATGATGAAACTGTTTTCAATATTGATGGGGGCCACTACCCTCCTTATTGTCTTACCAAAAGGCATGAGAATGAGGAAGAAGACTTAAAACTATGGACTTCACCTTCAAAGAGTGCCTTACAATCACATTGGTAAGGAGTGATAAGAAGATCACAACAATCCACCATGTCCAATCTCAGTTAATAGTGTCAATTCATGATCCGAATTTATGTGGGAACGAAACAAAAGATAGCATATACAGAATCATATACAAAAATATATTGCAAATAACACAGTGATACAGTAAACACATATTCTATTAAATAGCGGAAATAGAACAGACTGTAAAATACAATAGCTAGAATGGTGGTAGCTATCTCTGAGAAGAGATGTGGCCGCTATGCTCATTCGTGCCAAGATGAATACAAAGAGAGGCCGAAAGGGCCTATTTATCATAAGCATGAGGGAAAGAATCCCAATCATCCAAAAACCTAACCCTAGAAGATGAACCGTCATAAAGTTTGTGGCCCCAAGGTGGTTAGTTGAACAGTCAACTTCCCGGGGTCATAACTTTTGCATACGATCTCCGTTTAGGGCGCTCGGTAGCCCGTTGGAAAGGTCTAACCGAGATTTACAACTTTTGAGTGGGCCCAAATGTGTGCAGTTGGCAACCATTTGGTCCCCCAAATCGCCAAAAAATGTCGTTTAGGGCCTCAAAACGGCTCCGGAAGTTCAGGACCCGAAAAACTGCTAAAAATAGTAATTTACCAAAATTGCCAGAAGACTATTTTGAGCCAGTTCGAAGAGGTGGGCCGCCACCGATATCCACCTGGATCAATTCAAGACTTTCGTCTTGACACATTTGATATTTTATGGTTGTCTTTGCGCCTTGACCCAATTGATATTATAAGGTGAGGATGTGCATGCATAATAATCCTTAGTTATGACTATGAGATAAGGATTTAAAGAGGAGGTTGTAAAGACAAGTAATTTTTATATGTATTTTGGTGGCGAGCGTCGAAGACAAATGTGGTGACAATCCACATATGTTTGGAAGGACAGAGAGAGATTACATCATGATCATGCCACCCATCAAATTGAAGACAATTCCTAAGCCAAAAATTGTTTTTTTATTATTTTATTTTATTTTATTAATAACCATTGCGGTGCTTTGGTACAAATGTTTTTTTCTAACTCATTGTTTCTCCATATTGTGTGCCTGGTGCCACTTTTCTATATCAATGCATATATCGACCTCTGCACATTTTTTGGTCCTAGTTGCATGCCATTATTTGTAATTGCATGTCATTGAGTGTTGTTTAGAGTTGTCATGAGTATGTCACATTCATGCAAGAAAATAAGTCTTGTAGAGGAGGACTCACCAAACCGACCATTTGAATTTCATTTTGATGAAAAACGAGTGGACATTGGTATCCATGTTCACATAGGTAGCAAGCACAAAGTTTTGGGCCTAGTAGTAGACTAGTAGTGGTTTTTGTTGTTATAGTTGTAGTCGTTGACACATTGTCACACCTTATATCTCAGCCTGAAGTGACTCGAGAGTCAAACCCAAATCCCGGTGGCCAGTGCCTCGTAGTCGTCAATCATCACTTGTCATCTTGCATAGCTGAGCAGTGAGTACGTGACGTAAGTGAGTGAGTGATTATAATTTATGATATTTCTAATATTTTGAATAACGAGTCAAATTTTATAGCATAGGAACTTCAACATAGAAATTGAAATTTGAAATTTATATGGATTGGGTAATTTCAAATGTTTCCCTTCTTTTGAAATGTTGATATAAATTAAATCCTTAATTGGAAGGGTAAAATTCAAATTTTAATTTTGTTTGAAGGGCAATTTTAACTTTATACTTCTAAAAAGGGCTAACACCCTTTGGAAGGGCTGGGAAGGGTTCAAATTTGAATGTTGCATATGTGACACATGGAGTTTTGTGTTGTCGTACTCAAGGTCCAACAACAGTTGTACGGTCCATATTTGATGTAAGGTTTGCATTTAAACACGTGATACAACTGCTAATGAAAGATCGCTGCCGGGGCTTGGGGCACAAAGCCCTAGGCAAACGTCACCTGTACGGGACCAATGGGAGCTCAATTAAATCCACAATAAAAAAAATCAAAAATAAAATATAGTTCATACCATACCAAAACATTAGCTGAAACGAAAAAATTTAAAACCTTATCTCTTGCATTAATACACCATCGTGAAAACTATAATGTCCCCATCGGGGACATAATAATGTCCCAGCCTGGGGCACAAAGCCCCAGGCGGACGTCACCTGTACGGGACCAATGGGAGCTCAATTAAATCCACAATAAACAAATTTAAAAAATAAAATATAATTCATACCATACCAAAACATTACCTGAAACGAAAATTTAAAACCTTACCTCTTGCATTAATACACGGTCACGAAAACTATAATGTCCTCGTTGGCCCGTTGGGGACATAATAAGAAAACTTATAGTAGTTTAAGGAATTGATGCTACAAGAGTGTAGGATGTTATACGTGCCATATAGTTTTGTTAGAGTAGTTAGATATTTATTGCTATTAATAAAGGTAGTTGTGGGTCTAAATATATTTTAGATTTTATGATGTTATAAATATCATATAGTTTTGTTATAGTAGTTAGGCATTTATTGCTATCAATAAGGGTGGTTGTGTGTCTAAGGATATTTTAGATAGTGTGCTTACATCAATTGTAAGAGTATTGAAGTGAGTTTTTATAAATAGAATTAGGGAGTTTCTTTGTTAATTTTTAGATAATAGTAACCGATTTTACAAAGTAAGAACACCATAATGAATGATTAAGTGAGCAAATTATATAGAAAAGATTAGAGCAAAACCATAATTGGCTTTGTAACCCATCTCCATGAACACCTTTGTAATCTCAAAATTATAAGTGATGGTTGTGATCCACTCACCACCTTGTACTCCTTATGTTCTAAGGAACTCATGATGAATGGGTAATGTCCTAAGTGACCCTCTAAATATATATTTGACAATAACTTAAGTGATTTTCACAAATATGTGTGACTTTTTTTTTTATAAGAATAATAACAAAACTATATAATTGTTTTTTTCACTTAACAACATGATTATATAATTGCTATAAAAGTGGGTTTTAAGAATAATGTTTTTATTATTGTATATTTAAATAATACTTTTGATAAGAGTTATGTTCTTAATCTTGTTTAAGAGTGAGATTTTAAACTATTTTTCTAGATAAAAATTATTTTTTTATGGATATAAAAAATGTTAACAAACCAGTCTTGGAAGTCTACTCCTTTTTAGAACACCAACAAATTATTAAATTATATCAGTACCTGGTTTTTATGTCTATAAAAAAAAATATAATTATACATCAAAATAGATCAATAACCCTTCTATAAAAAAATACAATATACTCTCTCTAACTTTAAAATACAACTTTGGGTGCCTTTTTCTTTTCAGATTGACTTAAATCAACTTGTGTGGTTATTATGCAATCCACTTCTCTAAAGAGTTAAGAGTAAACTTCAGATTGACTAAGAGTAAACTTTAGATTGACTAAGAATCAACTTTGGAGTAATTGTGTGGTTATTATGAAACCCACCTCTCTAAACAATGAAAGTAATATAGCCTTTCAACTTTGGATTGACTTGTGAGGTTATTTTTTCCAGCCGTGACTTGTGAGGTTATTACGTGATCCATTGTTTAATACAAGTAAAATAAATATTCTTTTTATAGTGCTCGTCTTTTTAGTCTAACAAGATCACTGGATTTTCTAACGTAGCGTCTGGATTACGTTAGGAGATTTTATATGTTGAGAAACTGTTTCACAACAGTATAAAATTTAAAAGAAAGAACGGTCGAACTGTTATGTCCCTGATTTACATAAACCATTTCAAATTGAAACAAATAACATTTTAAAATTAACTAATTTCACAGGGCAACATATAAAATTGAATTTAAAGTGGTTTTGGATGAGGTTGGTTGAAAGTTATTATTGGTACAGAGATTGTGTTTTCTGAAATGTTTGACTCAAGTCATTCGTGGATACTGAATAGCAAGTTAGCAACCAGTTAAAACTGTCCTCGCTTACTGACAGCTGTAAGATAGGTTTTGAATAAAAATATAAAAATAGATGCAAAAAATATAAATTCAAATACATCATTCAATAATTTTCTTCTCACAGTCACAATCCAGTCAATTTGTTACATCACTCACAATCACAATCCCAATCCCAATCCCAATGAAGATCACTGCCTGGTTATAAACATAAGAACATGGACAACATCTTCCTTCAATGTGCTGCACTAAATCACCAGTCAAGAGACAACCAGTTCTTTGCAAAATTGGAAACCTTCATCTGTTTGTATTTACAACAACCATGGAGAAATAAGAGAATGCTATAGCTTGATCACATCTCTGTTTGAAGGAAAGAAGCTGATATAATGAACACCAAAACATCATCTCCGGCTGTTCTTGTTTGGTTCATTCTGTATTATTATTGCTCTCTCTTATTTGCTGGAGCACAACATACATATCCCACTGAAGGTAATTTATTCACAGTTAACTCAATTATTAGCAAGATAGCAGTCTCTGATAAGTAGTCGCCTTCAGTTTGCCACAATTTTTTTTTTCGCAAATTTTAAAATGGGCATGTATCAGGACTGAAGAGCTTTTTGCTTAATTTTCAAATGGGTACGTATCAAGTCTCAATAGTTATTTTCTCGGCTGCAGTTGAGGCCCTGAAACAAATTAAGATGGCTCTTGAAGACCCTTATGGAAACCTGAAGAATTGGGGGAAGGATGATCCATGTACCGTACCTTGGACAGGAGTAGTATGCTACAATGCAACTCATGCAGATGGCTACTTTCATGTAGAGCAACTGTATGTTCAATACATGTTTCCTCACATCTTATTTGAGGCATTTACATGGTTTGGGTTTCTGGGATTTTTGAATTTATATGTTTGTGTTTGCTGTTATTTAACTAAAATTATGTTTAGAATTTGAATATAGGTGGATGGACTATGTAGTATGTATGCATAAGTTCCCAAGTCTTGTTAAGCTATGTTGCATTGACTTGTTGAATCTCAGCAAGCCAGTCAGACTTTTAAGAGAAATGTATAGGAAATCTGGAAATTGTGTATAAATCACTAGGAAGTCATAGGATTTCATGCTGGGAAGTTTACGTTTTCGAGTTGTTACCCCTCAAAAATGCATCTGCATTTTGAGTATCCAAGCCTTCTATTTTCAGTAACAGGGTTGCTGTAGAGAGACTGTTTTAAAGGGGAACATAGATACTGCCATCTTCATATTTGTAGCAGCAAAACAAAGCAGATCTTGAGGAAGCACTGTGGCATTTTTCACTGGGATATCTTTTGAGAATGTGGATTGTTTCAGATTCAACTGAGGCTTATGCTGAAAAAGAACATCAAGAGCGGCATCTTTAACTTGTAAAGGACTTTAGATAAAACAATCTCAAACGCTGGAAATGAAGCTGGCAGCAGCTAGAGCTGCAAATATCTAGTCTGAATAGTTCTCCTATATTTATCAAGCCAGTTGGTGACAGAGTAGCAACAGAAAACTTTCGTTTGTCATTTGAAATTAATACTGCATTCAGTAGCTAAAATATTGAAGAACAATGGGCTGGCATTAGAAAAGTGAACTTCTGACTTCTACTGTTGAAGAAAATGATGCAAATAGACTTAGAAAATTGATGGACTCAGCCGATGACTTGGCCTTGGATATCCCTGATGCAATAGATATTTTAGCATTATTTGTTGCTCGTGCAGTAGTTGATGACATGCTTCCTCCGGCTCTTCTGACGAAAAATTTGAAATCTCTACCAGAAAATTCAAAGGGAGTTGAAGGAAATTCAAAAGGCAGAAGCTTGTCGTTGTATAAGAGATTTGAATGTTCCTTCCTTTCACCATGAAGTTGTAAAGAGGGCTTTAGTTTTAGCGATGGACCATCCACCGAGAATCACCGAGATTAAGCTCTGTTCGTGGAGATTTAAACCGTCCGAATTTCAAATGAGGGGCCCTCCCACAGTCCCGACTGGAGGTTATCGCCATGGCAGCACCATTTGACTGTTCGGTTATTGATGAGGCACCCACCAGGGCATGACGACAAGGCTGGAGATTAAATCAAATAAATCGAGCTCAGACCCTTCCACAGTTAGATTCAAACGCCGAGTATCGGGTTCGATCCTACGCCGACTGAGGTTTATGTGAAATTGTTGGTGTCTGCATTGATGTGAGGAATCAAAGACTCGAGCTCCCCGATCGCGTGGATTTCGGTTTTAGGTGTGTTGGGTTGCGATTTGCCAAAATCGACCATTGGATCATTGATCGTGGCAAAGTAACTGCTGTAGAGAGAACCGGGACTTACTGTAAATAAAAATTGGTTCTATCGTCACATGCCAAAGAACAGTCGAGTACCAGCCGTCTACAAGAGAATATCCACGCTTTGTGTTGTTAGTGCATTCGAATCACTTTTTGTTCACTGCGGAAATTGCTATCACCGCCATTCCTTTTCGATTTGAGGACAACCCGAGCATGAGGGTTATGCCGTGATTTCAGAGCGTGTAGTTTATACGTCTTTGGCGGCTGACTGGTTGTGTGAAATCGGCGGTTTTGATATTGCATTTCGCCTACTCCAAAGCATTCATCGACAGCCGAGCACTGGCATGACTTCCACATTAAACAGGTTCACAGTTTTATTCGCTTGAGGATTTGGGCATCGGGCCTATCCGCCAGCTATCTGCATATTACCTTTCGTTGACGAGCCATTACTCATCGTGTTAACCTGGCCGCTGACAGATATAACCTGTGTTTTCCTTTTTATTTTTGACGGGTTTTTAAGACTGTAGCTCATCCACAGCTCCGGGTAGATAGTAGCACCAGCACGGAAATCAAGGGAGGGCCGTGACTTATGGCTTACTGAAGTTCACGGCTTGTTCATGTGGAGCATAGACCCGAAATCTCATTAGCAGCCGATTTGAAGGCTCAGTTTTTCAACCGGACAGCTAGCAAACAGTCGAGTTTACAGCTAGAACAGGGGGTTCTTTTTTTAAATAAAAAGTAATAAACACTTGGTGTAGGAGAAGATTTGGTGTATTCGTTGGAGAAGAGAGAAAAGTGCATCTTGCCTACTTTTTGTTTTATTTTATTATTATTATATTTTAGGAGAGCTTTTGGGCCTATAAAGAGACCAGCTCCTTTTATTGTAACGATGGAAAATTTTTGGGGTTTTTCTCTCTTTCGAGCTTAATGAAAATATCAGCTGGGTTTGTGGATAGATGGAGCATCTTTCATGTGGTTGTGTGATGTATTTCAAGTTGTAGAATAAATCTAGCTTGTGAGGGCGCACAATAGATTAGCCATTTAGGATTAAGTTGGTTAATTATGCTTAAACATTTAGTATTTCGATGGACATCAGTATTCGGTTGTAGGAAATGTTGATTAAGGTTTGATTGTTTGTGCATTCTAGATTCGTCTCACTTTTATGAAGCACAAGGCCTCCATGAGTCTTCTTTTGAATCCATTTCCCATTCTGGTACTGGCACTGGTCTTTCCCTGAGGATTGATCTTCCCTTCTTTTCCGTCACCCATTTAAAAACTCATTATTTTGTTACTTCTGTTTCTCTAAGGCAGCCTCTTCCATTTCACCTTGCCCTCCGTTGCATCTGCCTTAGTGATCCTATCTTAGGGATACCCCCCCTAGAGTTGGAGAAGAGCCAACCTGAAGCGAAGAGGAGAGGAGTGTGGTGACATTGGCCTCTCTCCTGAGAGAGTTGTCATCCAGCTGGTGTGTTATATTTTGGGCTTCAACAACACGCATACCATCTTGACGGACAACACGAGTTTTCCTGAATCTAGAAATGAGAGAAATTCAAGTCACCTCAAGGCCATTATCCTGGCCACTGCAGACTTGCAGACTTCCTAAGCTACTGTAAGAACAGGGGTTCCTTAAATATGAGGTTGCCTTTGAGTCTTGAGCTTCCCAACTCCGATTCTTTATGTTAAATATTTGGTATTGATCATTATATATAATTTCCACGTTTAATATGACAATACCCCATCATGCTAAAACATGTTCGCTTTGACATCCTAAATGATGTAGGACGCAAATCTGTCCAAAAATACATCAATCATTGATCATGATCTGCCTTCTGGAAGGCATTAAACAAGTGCAAACTATTGCTCTATATCAATAAATAGTCCCTGGTGAGTTGGCCTTGGTAGAGGACAAAACATTTCTTCCCAATTAAAGTATAGAATATAGATGTGACCACAGCTTATAGAATGATGATCTTCTGATAATAGTTTACCCATTTGCCTCAAGTTCATAATCTCAGTGAGCCTGAATAACACCAATGGCTACATAAATCACATGAGCCATTTTTCATGTGTCATCCTCAAGTGTGAAGATACGTGTGCATGTGTTCACCGTGGCTCATTCTTAGATCATCTTTCAATCATTTTTCCTTACAATAATTCTTCTTATGCTTATTTTGGGTTGCTTGTATGCACGCTTTTCATGGAACAGGGTCACCTACGAAACTTTTCACGACCAAGAAGATTTTCCTGAACTTGAATGCGGGATACTTTTTGTACCGGGATTCAAGAAATTTGCATCTCCTTGGTGAACCAATGTCATGGATGAGTTGACCATCAAATAATGCTTCAATCTCGGATTTTGAGTTTTGTTTACCTTCATATTTTTATGTTCATAATTGATCATCTGCAGGTATATCCTAATTTCATTCCTAGATTGGTTGCATATTTCATATTTAATGGGCTTCTTTTATCGAAAACATTTTAATTTGTTGACCCATCGTGAGGCTACTTGTTCATCTGTTGGAGAAGCCTCTTGATCGTCGAGTTATTTTCTATAGATATCCCTATGTAAAATGAACATACAGGTGGATGCTTAATCTCATAGAAGGTGAAAGTGAAGCATACCTTTTATCCAGATCCAACGAATACTTCGCTTCATGGTTAGCAAAGGGTATGGATCAAAGGTTTTTTCTTGTCCTTTTATTCATCTCCATTATTTCCTAGATTTAACGGATGTCTCAACAACTGTGATTTTTTATTTTTTTGTTAGGGATACCCCCTGCACTTGTGATTTAGGGCTTTACCACAAGAAGTGCAGGTTTGGGAGGTAACAGTCCTCACTCAAGAAAGAAAAAAGAAATATTTGTAGCCATGTGATACTGAACATGCAGAGTCTACAATCTACTCTTTTTAAGAATTAAGAGCATGTAACACTTTCCATCACCTCTATCTTCTTAAGAGCATCATTGGTGTTCACCTTCAACAATCTTAACTTTCTCCTCAAGGTCACTGGTCTTGTTCCATCAAGTCTGCTCAAATGTCTTGGTTTGTCATAATAATGACAAGTCTTTTCATTATTGACCTTCTTGTCCATTGCTCACTGTCACCTCCATGATTTTTTCCATCTAATTGATCTTCATGATCCTTGTCACAATCTATACCATGACTTCTTTCTTGATTGCTATCTCAACC
This sequence comes from Larix kaempferi, assembly GCA_027924585.1. Lineage (NCBI taxonomy): Eukaryota > Viridiplantae > Streptophyta > Pinopsida > Pinales > Pinaceae > Larix > Larix kaempferi. Next base: position 4,519,164 of record BSBM01000818.1, read on the forward strand.
TTTTAATCTGTAATTTTGTTGGCCCTTTCCCTTAATAAAATGAGCCTGCTGCTTGTTGCTAGATTTCCTTCAATCAAACAAATTTTCTCGTGCTTTAAACAACAAAGAGAAAAATGAGTCAAAGGTATAATCCTTACTAGCTTTTCCCCTTGAAGCCAAGTTTTCCTAGAATGTGGAACATAAAACATCATACCGTGTTTTCAGATTCATCGAAATTATTTTTATCATCTGCCCTTCCTTCTTTGGGAAGTCTTTTCCACATTTGTCCAGCTTCAATTGCATCTCCTTTACATGATCTAAATAATCCTCAATCTTGTCAAAACAAAGAGGTTCAATAGAGATCAACTCTTTCTCAAGTTGCATAACCTGACTTTCATCAACCTTGTCAAACAACTTCATATTCTTCCATACTTCATTGTGGCAACCGATTCTGTTGGCATGAAATTGAATCTCCCTAAGATGTGGGTCACACCTACAACTTCTTCCTCCTTTCCAATAAGCATGAACTTCTCATTTTCATCGTTAGGGATGAACAACAATTTTGTAAATTGCACAACACTTTGCTCTTCAACAAAGTCTTCATGTCTTGTGCTCACATGTCATAGTTGTGTCCATTTAGCACTAGGTGCTCCTCCTTCGAACCCACATTAGTCCTACAAAACCTTGATCCAAAAAACCTGCAAGTCTAAACAAGCCAATCTTTTCCATATGTTCAACTTTTCATGAGCACATATACCATCCACTATATTCTTGAGATGCAACAACTTCCAAATGTCTTGCAGTAATAGAGCCAAGCTAGGATCTTCAAAACCGAGGCTTTGATAACATGTTAGAAATCACAAGTGGATTCTAGAAGTAGATAATAGATCTAAGCAAAGATAGGCAGTGTTTATAATCACTGTTATGACATTACATAACACAAGAACATTATTCACATAATTTCTCATCATCATATATTGATTCATAGACCATCTATTTATAGACTTGATAGCATAATTAATATCTCCAAAACAAGGTTTATTTGGTCAACTTTGATGACGACAAGTTGGCCCCAAAGTGATTCGATAATTTACATTTCCTTTCCCTTTCTTTGCCCAATCAGTTATAGTGCACCTAGTTGGAACCACTCAATCGGTCCTATTTGACTAGTTGAAAACCCTCAGTCAACTAATGTACTTCTTAGTTGATCCATTGACTGGCATTCAAATGTTGGGTTTAATCCCAAATTATAATGGCCCAAAGTGCTTATGAAATCCTTTCATTAATATTCTCTTTGGTGAACATCAACTGTCTTTGTAATGTTCTCCAATTCTTGGTTGGTTGCCTCTGCTTGGCCATAGACCTGAGGGTAATAAAGGTTGGACTTTCACTAGTGAATCTAGGTTTCTTTTGTAAATGCCTTGGTAATCTTGTTTATGAAAGGAATATTCCAGCTCTTGTTATACCACTAGATGTATGGGGTGCTATACCCTCATTTTTGCAGAGCAGAGCAGGGCTGAGATCAGTTTTGTATGAGCAGGGCAGTTTTTCAGAGCAGTGATGCCTAGGAGATTTCTGAGACTTGGGTATTAGTTGCCATATGTATACTGCCTTATGATGGATCCTTGTCATTTCAGTATTATATCATATCTATGCATAGAGGATATACTTATGGATTATGTGGTTGTTATTGACTGATGTACTGGATGTTTATAACTTCTACTTTACACTTGTAATCTTTGATGAGCATGGTGAGTAGGATTTATGCATAGCATGGTATATAGAAGTAATTTTTGTTTTATGTTCATAACATTATTTGGCATAACCTCTGGATTGATCACACCCTTCCCTCTTGGTTCCATCATTGGCCTTACCATCTTCCAGTCCATGACACCCCTGCTTGACTTACAAACCCTTTGATTTGGATTTGACTAAGAGACTAGGACCTCCCCTCCATGACCTCTTTATTAGGATGGCCTCCATCTCATCCCCTGGAATCTCGACTCTGATGTGTGACAAAATTCTTCGAAATCTTATGCTTCTCGTCGGTTACATGTTCTTTGGCGATGATCTTGTATCTGCCTCAGCCATGACTTGGGTTCCCATGCTTGACAGGCCGTCCATGTAAGATCAAAATAAATCTACTTTCTCTGCTCTCTGCCTTTTCAATTGAAAGTTCAACATAATCAAGTAGAATCTTTCTCGACATATTTCCTAAATACATAAAAGTTTCATCAATACAATAGGCACCAAATCAAAGTTCGTTACCTATCGTAATTCATGTTTAAGTTTCAACCTCAAGGAACATAGCATAAAATATATTTTCAGTCCCACCGAGCCACTAATATTGAATGCTCTGATTCTTCAGAGCCTTCTTGTTATGAGCACTTAATTCCTTAACACTAAAAGGGGTAAACCTGAAGCGAGATACAATCGTCTTCTTGGCGTAGAATACCATGAAGATGAAAAAGAAGGAAGACGATAGTTGCATGAACATGGAGGGATTATTCCGCTATGACAGAAGGAAATTCTTCTTCATCAGATCACTGAATTGTTGACTGAAAATCCCTAACCGCCGAGCGCCCTCCATAGTTTTTCTTCTTAACTGAGATTTCACAGATCTCGAAATCGAGATTGCCACGGAGAATATTAGGTTGGCAGGTACAGTAATTAAGGCTCTCATCATTTGGTTTACACCGGCAAAAGTTAACGATTAAGCTGCCGATTACATCGGCATGCTAATAATTAAGGCGCCGACCCATCATTTGGTTTACATCAGCAAGTTAACGTTTAAGTTGCCAATTATAGCGAATGAATCCTGAGGACCAAGACGAGAGCGCAACAGAGAACATTTATAGGCACAATTTTTAATGATAAGTATCTTACATTTTCTGTGTTTATGTTTTACATATAATTAATTACGCTAGTAAACATTTTTAGTCAAAAATCACTCCATTAATTCATAATCTTTCGGCACTTAACTTGTTATATCGTATGTTGCTTAAGATGTTATGCTCTGCTTCCTAACCTGTTATGCTCTGCTATATCGGTGCTATACTCCGCTACTTAACTTGTTATCCTCTGTTTCAATGGGATTTAGAATTTTACCGAGCACTATGTTAACTCTCAAGACAACGCTATGTCAGCCTTTATGTCAGCGCACGTGCACTGCTGCTACTTATGCCATTAAATAAATGAGTTTGTAAGAAATCACAAGTTTGACATTGCGTGAAAATTGCTGGTGATCAGATGGCCACCTCACCCTATCTTCACCACATTGCACAATCGTATTATGTATTGTATCGATGTCACCATGGAGAGTACAAAAGGTTTGCGTGTTCTCAGGGCTTCCAGCGGACAACAGTACCCAGTGGCTCAAGATTTTGAATCATGAGGAAAATCCTTCTCAAATGCCTTGTTGAGGGCATGCATCCTAGGCAAGTATCCATCGTAATGATTGTTGCAAGCAATAACCACACTCCCTTTCTTATTCCCTTGCAATTCTTTCGGACACATGGCATTTGCATTGGCTGTACTGCAATATGCCATTGACTAGCAGGGATGACGACATAACTTGCAACTTTGGAAGATTGTAACCCTTCTCCAAGGTAACATAATATGTGTCTAGCTTTGCTATTCCTCCTAGGAGCTTGAACTTCACTTTTGGGATTGCTATATTATCTTGTCTCTCAACTTTGCATTGCATTTTTCCTCGACATTCACCAAAATAGTAGCCTCCCAGCCCTTGGGAACTAAATGTGCAACTAGTTCTCCCCCAAATGGATCCCGACCAGAATGGATCCACCTTCCATGAAGATGACTCCCTCACTCTCACATTTCTCATTCGGGGAGAAGGAAGATCTCTTAACCCCACAATCATGTAACAATCACAAGAATGAGAAAATACATAAGAAAGTCATGTAATGCATAGACAAAAAAGACGTTAATGTAACAAGAGACAAAGTTGCCCATGTTGTCATTGTTGACTAGTGGCTGCATTGACTTCCCACCATTTTGGGGACTACTTGTAGTAATAGCAGTGTCAATAACATTTTCCAAGTGCGGAAACAAAATCTAACTACACGGTCTCTCAGTGTTCATGCTATCGCACTATAACTTTAGTAAGAGAAGATGGTTTGTGGATAGGAATGAGAGGCGAAGGGATAGGATTTCAAGGGGAATTTGTAACGAGTTATAGATGAATTGCATGAGCATTGCTGGTGAGCATTCCCACGCCAGGACACCTTCTAGGGCCTGGCACCTTCCACGAATTGCGTCTCAGGAAACCCCAGGCAGGGCCACCGGGCGATAACCAGGTGATCAAGTATGCAATTAAGATACAAGGCATAAAAAAAATGAATGCAATTGAGGTTGAACCTCTCCAATGCAACGAAGGTCATGAATGGTATTTCAAACACAACAATGATGCGGTAGTTAAAGTATGCAATATTTATCTATGTGTAATTTCAATTGCTTGTTTTTTATTTATCATTGTCATATGTAAGGCAATAATTGTGATTTTTCCAAAAAAGAATTTTAGATTGTTAGGTGATACTCTTCTACCACCATTAAAAAATTTACCTCGCACATACAAAGAAATGTGTGTTGTTCTAAAAGATTTAGGAATCGAATTATCACACAACTCGTAGTTGCCCCAATAGATGATCCTATACAGGATGGTAGATGGGACAGGCAACCAAAGAGGTGACACAAGAGAGCCTCAATTCCCAAGATGGAATGGTTGTCACACCAATCAAGGCACTCTTCGCTTTTTACTATCCAAGCCACATATAGCAAAGGGGGAGACCCCGATCTACTCTCGACAGGAGAGATCTAACCCAATCACTAGATCAAGCTATGGAAATAGGGTATGTAAGGTGAGGGGTGAAGAACCCTAGATTTAAGGAAACAAGGTCACTGTGGAGGCTTAGGAAAGATAAGATTAGAATTTGAGTGTTTAGACACAGTGACTTGGAGATTAAGAGTGAATCCAGGATTTTAGTGCTAGGGAAAATGATCAAATCCAACTGCCTTGGGAAATGTGAACCTTAAAACAGGGAAAATGGTCCCAAGCAGTAGATTTGAAGAGTTAGGGCTTTCTAGCACAGCTTGCAAGTAGATTTGATAGTATCGAAGCACACAAGCTCAACAAACAAGGGTTTAACAACCCGGAAGACAGGCAAACCAAGGAGGGAGCAAGGGTTAAAGATTAGTGCCTAGGGAAAAGGGGCAGATGGAGTCCTCAGAGCATGACGGCCTTGAGAACCCACCTGGGGATAGGCCTTAAGGTAAAAACCTAGAAATGGTTTTCCAGTAACCAAATAATCAAACCTAGAGAATTTTTTGAATAATTTGTAGTTAGGGTTTAAACGTAGATGACAAATGGGTAAATTAAAAGAATAAAATACGTACCTTGCAAGCCTACCTGGATCATAAGAATGGATGATGGTATTGTTATCACATTTATAGTAGCCGGGCTACCATACATTATTTTTCTGATGCCAGTACACTATTCAGCCAGTTCCCCTACATTTGAGATGCCGAGATGAGCATCTATATTGGATCACTATCAGATTGTGGACAGCAGTTGTATTCCCCATGCCATGACTGAGTTTCAGGACACTCAGAGAGGTGACTGATGTAGCCATTATACCATTGGTACAGAGCAGTCAGTAGTGCCCAGAGTTGCAGCAGCAGTTTCAGCAGACAGATGAGGGTACAGGTTGATGATCTTTCAGGTATATGACTCAGCAGGTATATCATGGTGTTATGGTTAGATTGCTTTTATACTTATTCTTATAGCATGTCTTAGCACTTAGTGTCATGATCTGGCGATCATATAGATATGTGGATCTGGTTGATCTATTATATATATTATACTGTCCCTACTCAGACTTAGAAGTTCACTATTCATACTCATTGGTACATACCCTCCTTAGGGAGAATAGAGGTGATCATTACACCATACTTTGGCTTGCTAGTGTTGGCTCCATCATTTCATTGTCTTCATCCATCCATGGCCTACCTTTTAGATTATCACCCTGACTTACTACTTGACTAGTGGCATGGAGGACTTTTCCCCACTGTAGCCTCTGTATTGGATGAGCTTCCCTATTCATTGTGTCTCGGCTCTGAGTTGGTGACAAAACTTACCTATGATGAGTTGGAGTTCCTTGTGAATTCCCCCTAGTCACTAAAGTTGTGTTGGCTAAACCTAAAACTTTTAGTGCTGCCATCAATACAAAATCTGGAAAATGAAATGCTATATCTTGTATGAAAAGCCCATTCATGCAATGTGTTTCTAAACACACATGAATGAAAGGCGTGCCAAATGAAAATGGCCATAAAAATAAAATGTTATATCTTGTGGAAAATAAATACCTAGGTAAACAAGCTGTCCATGACACACCTAGAAGTGCTCAGGTAAACAAGTGCCTTAAAAACACACCTGCAGCAGAAAGCCTAAAAGAAAAAATGTAAATCTATGCAATGTGTTTGTAAACACACATAGATCAAGGCTATGGAAACTTCAGGCCCAAAAAGCAATGGAACTTAAATGCTATATCTAAACAATTGCTGGCCTTATTTGTATTATGGATTGTGCGCATTTGTGAAGGTGAATAAACCCTCTTTAAACAACTCATCCATTTGTGAGACACCGCCATTCCCTGTGTTATTGCTCATTCAGTATATACTATGGTGTATTCCCTTTCCCTTGCCAAAGTGTCACAAATTCAAGACAGCTAAGTCATCCCTTAGCCTAGCCAGTTAATTCAGCCTTCACCCTTCACTAGCAAATTGATCACAACTATGAAGTGAGTATGGTCCTGAAAGTCTAGTCTGAGTAATAATAATAATTAACGACACTATATATTTGGATGTAGATCGCCAGTTATGATCATTATGTGTTATAATTGTTATTTGAATAAGTTGTAAAGCATGTATTAACCTTGATACTTTTCAGCAGCCTTGGATGATGGACTGAGTTATATTTGGTTGACCATGGAGGACCATGGGACATGAGATGTTAGACCTTATGATGATATGGATAGATGATATATGGTCTATGTACACATACAGGATGATTCTATGCAGCAGCTACAGGGTTATGATGATGATTCTGGGTTTACAGCAGTGTTTGTATATGTACAGCGCATTATTATTGGCCTTGTTCCGGTATATTGATATTTAATTTGATCATGCAGAGACTCATATAGTGTATGAGTACACATCTTGGATAGATTTGGACCTTCTGAGTCCAATGGGACAGTTTGTTTTCAGTTCCGGGCACTTACAGTGATGATTGAGCCTCAGTAGGCTGTCCCAGTGCAGTTTTGGTCTGTTGGAGGCCCTGTCGGAGCAGAGATGACTTTTATCCGGTTGACCTAGGGCGCTGATGATGAAGGGGGTGGTACAGCCACTTGTTTTTACCATATTATCCCCCTTCCGGACACATTGGTGCCCTCACCTTGACAGCGCCAGCACTCCAGGAGGCTGTTTGGGGCAGTTTCACGCTTCCCGAGGCATTTCAGGATTGGTAGAAATGGCTATTGAGGAAATCGATTTGGGCTACTGAGGCAAAGTTATGGCATGGGATGATCAGTGATGATAGATCGGGGTCTTCCACACCTTCTCCAGCAGTTTCAGCTTCATCGGGGCCCGCATCCATCACTTATGGCACTTTCTGTGGATTTTTTGAGGTCTTTTGAGGACCACGACTTCACTATGGAGGCACGATTTGGTACATTCATGATTATTTATTGGTTATTGTGCTATGGGGATTGACCAAGGAGGGATAAAATTACCCCTTGGACCCACCATAAGCCTCTTATGATATTTCATCATCATGATTTGGTGGGATTCCCCTCTTCTAGGGCGATTTTGTCCACTTATATTATATTTTATGTGTGATCCATGTATTATATTGTTGAGCTCATCTCAACCATTGATTAGACATTTGTATCTTCTAATCTTAGCCACTCATTCAAAAAGTGGTTAGGGTTTTGGTGCCTCTCCTTCCTATTTAAGGGAGAGAGCCTCTCATTGTAAGGGGTCTTTGGCTCTTGGATTATTGGTATAGAAAAATATTCTTGTGGAAATTCTTGTGGTCTCCTTTGCATCTGGTGTTCTTAGATGGTGATTGGAAAGTCTATTGCAACCTAGCATTTGGAAATTGTGGCAAGATCTATCTTTTTTTGGAAATCATTGTTTGTCTACAGGAGGGCGACTTCAACAAGGGCGATTTTGCAAGGCTTCTTCAAATCGACTTTCTTGGCATTCGCTTGTATCAGGGGGTTATCATTAGCATCATTGTGATCTATGCTATCTTTCTGTTACTTCTTTTGTGGCATTAGTCTTATCTCTTGATGCATCAAATCTGATATTGTTGACGTTTGTTGTGCAGGAGAGAGGGCGCATTGGCTTCTTGGACCAAATCGACTTGCATAGAAACTACCTCAAAGCTTCTCAAATTGATCGGGTTTGCATAGATCATCATCATCAAGGCATCTACAAGGTTACCCAGGTAAGATCCACAGGTTTGTTTCTCTTTCCTTTATCCAATCCATTGACATAGCTCATAAATTGTTGAAACCCTAAATATCTTAAAACCCCCATTTTACATTTTCTCAGATCTACTTAGATCTAGTGGGTTGTTGGGCATAATACTGAAAACCCACCTCTATAGCATCCAAGGCATCCCGGATCTATAGTTTGGTGAGGATTGGCTTCAATTTGATCCCCTTCCCAGGCCAACTTAGCCTCTCCCAAGCAAGGCGCACTTCACTAGTTGAGCAAGTTGACCTAGATCTAGGTGGTGGGTGTTTGAGATTCCACTTGATTTGACATCTACACATCAAATAACATACACCCAGGTTGTCACTTTTCTGAAATTCACCTTGTGGGCCCTATTCCACATTTCAAGGGATTTAAACCCCACTTTGGACCACTTGGAACACTTAAACTCAGATCTAGTAAGATCTAGCCATCGGATTACCGTGAAACTATAGATCCCTACCCCTACTTGACTGATCTACCCGGATCTAAAATTTGGGTGCCATCCGACTTGTCTTGACCCACCTAAACCCCACTTTCAGCCTCCTTGGGTAAAGTCGCACCACCTTGGAGAAGTGAGTTCACTCACTTCTAGGAACTGGGTACTTGAGATTATTGCAGATTTGAAACCGGAATAATTCAAAACCTAGGTCTAGAGTATCACTTTGTCAAATCTCGCCTTGGGGATAACATTCCTTGTTTTAAGGGATTGTGGTCCACTTGGGTCAAACCTAGATCTAGATCCATTCATTCATCAAGACCTCTATTGCCCACTTGTCCCAAGTACTAGGAGTCCTAAACCACAAGTCAACCCTACTTTGACTCCACTTCCCAATTCCCAAGGCACTGGTTCCTCTCCAAGACAACCCAACTTTCCTAGATTGTTGGATTGACTTGTGGTTTGACTTTTGCATGGTGAACTGTACCCTTAAAGCTATCATGAATCATGGTCAAGCTTGTCTCACGTACTAGTTAGCCCCAATATAACCCTTAAAACTTCCCTGCATTGGACACGGTTTCCAAGGCAGTAGATCTTCCAACATTGAACTAGTACACTCATCCTAGATCTCACTTCAAACATTATAAGTCACTCTCACATCAACTATGAACCAAAGCTATACCTATTGAACCCCCATTTGGCTTGTGACTTCATCTTTAGGTCTAGGATAAACCATACACCTAACTTCACTTGGAAATACCCTGATTTGGTGTCTTGGTTTTGATCTCTCCTGTCGGGAGTAGATCGGGTCTCCCCCTTTGTTGTCTGGGCTAGATAACATAAAGCGAAGGTTGCCTCGACTGGCGTGACAACCATATATTGGAGGTCGAGGTGATCGTGGTTGCACCTTTTGAGTTGCCCTTCCCTATTGCCATCCATGACTGGATCCATCCATAGGGGTAACTACAGTTTAGGTGATAACAGGTATGTCAAGGACTACTCCCACAAAGATCAAGTGAATATTTGATGTGTTCTCTTGCCCCCATGAATTTGCCCAGATCCACTGATGCGCCCCTCTCTTCTTGCAAAACCGAAGAGATAAACTCAGTTAGCAAGCAACAATGAAGGTAAATGCAAACGAAGAAAATAATCACAGAGAATAAATAGTACAAAGACAAAATTACTTCCTGAATCAAACCGATCGGAAAGAGAGAGACAAGGTAAGTCTCCTTAGCCAGTGCGTCCCTCCTCCAAGTTGTCCTCCTCACCTGCAAGTTAGATATGGATTGAAAGATGTGCAAAATATTCACCAAGATCTTCAATGCAATGGAAAAACAGTTTCAATTGAGATAGCCAAACATCTAGACCAAGATCACAAGAGTTTCTCGCAAAATATATTTTCTATTCCAGTAGCCAAGAGCCAAAAGTCCCTTTACAATGAGGGGGGTCTCCTTTAAATAGGAATGAGAGAGACAAAAACCCTAACCACCTTTTGAATGAGTGGTTGAGATTAAAAGATACATCAATGATAATCAATGGCTAAGATGAGCCCAAATACAATATATATGGATCAACTCAATAATAGAGGGGGCGCACTCACTAACTCGCCCTAGGGGGAATGCACTACATAAAAGTGACTAGAAGTCATAACATAAGCACATGGTGGGGCTAGGAGGTGTAACTATACTTCTCTAGCATGTCCTCATGGCACAATAACATATAATAACTCAACAAAATAACATACTGTGACCACATGGCCAAATCTTGCCCCCTCAATGACATAATAAAAATCCAAAATAATAGCCCAAAGTATGTGTGGACCCCACTGAATGCTGTAGGCTGTGCCGGAAGGTGTGGGATGCATCACAAAAATCCTCTGAACAAACCTCATGCTAATTATTTGCCTCAATTGCCCAAATCAATTTCCTCAGTAACCATTTCTTCCATTTTTTTTCCTCAGAAAATCACCTATAAAAGAATAAAATGCATGTACCTCTTTGCATGGTGCCCCGGGCACAAATTTGACTACACCAAAATGTATGGGAGCATGGTAATATGGTAATAACAAGTGGCTGGACCCCATACTCCCTCTGTAGCACCCTAGGTGAACCAAAATAATTTGAAACTGTGCTGATAGGCCATTTTATACGGCACTATATGTAACAAAGTGACAATCTGATCATGATCTTATCTGAAAGTGCCTGAAAATGATATCTGAGTGTACCAATGGACTCAGAAGGCCCAAATATAGTAGATATGAGTACTCATACACCATATGACCACCTGGATAATCATCTAAACCTCAACCATGCCCGGACAAATAAAAAATAATGGTCTGTAAATAGTAATAATAATAAAAATCCATCAAACCATCATACAAAACCTGTGTTTGTTACATGGAACCATCAAGTGGGCATCATAGGACCACAAATAATCAATCTCAAACATCATAGGTCCAACTCATCTTAGATCCTACGATTGACTTGGTCAAACTGGGTTTACCATGTCAAAACTGATCAAAATAGTGACCCAGGCTCAATATGACTGATGCTGCAAGTGCAAATGGATAAGATATGCTCTTCTAATTATTTCAATAGCAAGACTAAAGTACAAAGTAGCATTTCACTGGCGAATAAGCAATAATACATCAAATATAAATCTAGATTAAGATAATCAATCACTAAGAAAAAGATCCTAAAGTGTAAACTCAATTTATGGACTCGACCATTTTGCTAAGAATGGGTGAAGGTGGAAAAAGAAAGGCTAGGATAAGGGAATGACTTAACAAACTTCAACATTGTGACACTTCGGATAAAGGGAAAGGGGAACACACCTAAGCATATGTTGGACAGAAAACACACAAGGAATGGCGGTGTCTCACAAATGGAATAATTTTATTTGAGGAGTGCCTATTCACTTTAACAAATGTCTACAGTTCACATCCTAGTTGGAACCAGCTCTGTGAGGATCTTTTTTAGAACCACCGTGACTGGATGCACAACTAACCGTAACTTGAGGTTCTAGGGGACACTTAGAATTAGCTGTCCCTTACTCCATCTCACATCCCAACCCATAGGCTTTGTGAGGAATTATTCATTACATTTTTCCATGGCCAACAGTCTTTAGATTTAACATATGTTTATCCACTGCTTTTTAGGCCTTATGTCCCTTTGGATTTTGCATGTGCTTAGAAGTACAACTAATTGCAGCTTTTATCCAGGGTGTGTTTCATTGAATTTCATAGCCCTCTTTCATTGTGTTTAAAGACACAGTTTTATTTCATAATCATGAGCTTGCATAAAAGATATACATATAGTAATATATGCATGTAATGATGGTAGTACAATTTGCTTCAAGTTTAGTCAACACAACTCATGCAACTGGAGGGACTATCCACAATTAGGACCAAACATCGGGGGCATCAACCAAAGAGGTCAAGGCTTCAAATCGAACTCACCTAAGCTCAGGAACCAACACCAGCGGGTTCTCTTGGCCCAGAAGGATCAAGGCTTCGGTAAGTTCTGTTGCACACCTGAGAGCCGAGACACAAAACAACAGGGAGTCTATCCAGCATAGAGGCATAAGTGGGGAATTCTTCAGTATCACAAGCTGAAGTGTAAGTCAGGGTAAAGCCAAGTATGGAAGAGAACGGATTGATGGTGTTTCCGCCTAGTTTCACACCTGGGAAAACACGACAGAAGTCTTCAAGCCACTAGTGTGGCCTTGGGGGCAAGCCAGAGTCAAGTGCTGTCGCCTGAAACTCGACTCCTCCATCTAGGCTTACTCCTAGCGAAGCCAAGGGGGGTGGACCCTAAAAAGTAAAAATAAAACTAAGTGTTTAATTTATGAAAAGCAAAACAACCTATCTAGGAGTTAGAAAATATTTTTGACACAAGAGCAATGCACTATATATAAAGCAAATATCATTCATCACTTAACATCATCATCATTGTCATTTTAAAACATCCATCATCATTGAAATATAAATAATTAGACCAGTGCTGATAAATGGAGTCAGAAAAGTGCTTGAAATTGAAATGACAATGTTGTGCGATTGTTCTTGGTTAATTTTATTATTAGTGTGGTAATGGATCTTTTTATTAAGGTTGGGGTGTGTTAGATCTTATTACTAGTCACTTATTCCCTTTCTGGTGTGATCAACATGTTTAGATTGAGCTGTAGTGACCACAGAGCATACGGGGAAAAGCCTTGTAAATTTTAAGTTTTTTATGAACGCAAATTTTACTTTTTTAAAGCCCCAAGCGTTTCTTTTCGGGCCAGTACTCGGGCACACCCTTATCCTGAAATCTTACTTCGGGAAAGCAAGGGGGTGTTTTGGATTGTAAAAAAAAAGTGAAAATTTGTAAAAAAGTGAGAAAACTATGTCCTGAGTGAACTCATGGCCCGCCAATGGAACGGACCAACGAGGTTAATTTTAAGCCCTAGTTGATTTTTATTAATTGCCGAAAAGAAAAAACTAAACTAAAAAAATTCACGCCATGAAAAAGAGTTGATACAGCGCCCCCTTGGGGGGATGGGGTGTGGACGCTGGTTAGCCCACTTGCTCTCATTTAATATGTCTTTTACAATGCGAAAGAAGTGCCCTAGTCTTTTTAAAATGACTCGGTGGCTTACAATAATAGAAGGAAAGAGAAACCGGTTTTGAGAAATAAAGTTTATGGTGCTCCGGATGGCCTAAATCTTCAAAATTTGTCCAACATCTCCTCCTACCTGTTCATCAATTTTTGCAAACCAACAAGCAAATATTAGTGAAAGATGCCCAAAAACACTTTAAGAGTGTATTTGGGACACCTACAAAAAACCCAAAACAAATCTAAGTAAAAATGCGAAAAAGAGCTAAGTGAGACAAGCTGTGAGGCTTGTATCCTTAGGGTCTTTGCAAACTCAATGAGCTGCAAATTCTAAGCTGTTATGATATCCAAATAAACTTTTAAAATCAGATCTAAACACTACTTTTCAAACTTTTTAAAATTTAACAATTTTTTGACAAGTTAAGAAAAGTAAAATGCTTGATAACAAGAGATCTAATCTATTGAAGATGAATACTTTGTAAATGAACTAGACTAGATTTCTAAGAGTAATATATCAGAATGTAAACTTCAAAATGCAAACCACTATTACTCTTTGTTTGTAACCAGTAACCTGTTATCACATTTTATGTCGGGAGCAACTTCCACACTGCAGACTGTGCGGCTGAGGACCGCACAGTATTTTTTTTTCCAGATCGAAGATCAGCTGCCTTCAGAGGAAGCATTTTTGTTCAGACTGCCCCTAGCAGATACATCAGAGGGGACAGGCAAATGGACTTACCATCTACCACATGGTTACCTTTCCTTGCTAGGCTTTGACACAAGCCCATTTGAGACAGTTGCCTAGTGTTGTTTTGATCAAGATTATCTCAGTACAGTGTTGGTTTATTATGTGCCCGGATTCAGCAGAGATCCATCTCAGATACAGGTTCAGTAGTAGCAGGTATATGGTGCAGCAGGTATTGCATATATTGATTATTACTCATGTTGTATATTAGACTCTTTTATACTTGCTAGTACACTGACTTTGCATGAGATGATATATTTGGTGATCTGCTTATGATATGATGTGTTTGGGCCTTTGGTGATGTCAGTCCACCCCTCCGGTTAGACTTATGTATATGCATGCTGAGTCACGTCCTGTATACTTGGATTAGACTTGATCACTTAGCCCCTTGATAGCTGACTTTAGCACCATTGTCACCTTCTCCATCCATCCGACTCATCCATGACACTTCTTCCCCGACTTGGATTCTGATTTGTGATCATGAGGACCCCCTTTCCCCACTGATCTCTGAGTTTTCCATAACTCCCTATTTATTGTGCCTCGGCTCTTTAGTGTGTGAGATACACGGTTAGACCTGGGATTTGCTCCTGTCGGTTGCCCCCGATGTTGCAATGCAGTTAGGATTGTGTAGCCTCACTGGGTGCTCCCCACTTGTCGTCGAAGCTTGTATTACCCATCCCCATTACCTTTGCAGTATGAGCGCCATGCTTATATCTTTTGAGATATGTATGTAGCCCAAGAGGGCCATGAAGAAATGAAGAAATGAAATGTAAATCAGACTAAAAAGGCCTTTGTATTATAAATGTAAAATCTAGCCAAAAAAGGGCCAAGTATGAAACTCATTGTAAAATCCAAGCAATGTGTTTATGAACACACATGGATTCTGGTCAGCTATACATGTCAGCATTTGTAGTGGTTATTCCTCACCTAGTCCTGCGGGACAAGGAGGTGAGAAGGAGCAAGGGACAAGCTCAAGATTGCCCCCTAGAGTCTCAAGTTACGGTTTGCCGGACACCCAGTTTGGCGGCTCTAGAAAAGAACCTCACGGAGTCTTTGGATACAGATGTGAGTTGTGGGATATTTGTTAGATGAGTAGTGGTGGTTTCCCTGCACTATACCCATTTGTGAGGCACCGCCCTTCCCCGTGTTCTGTCATGGCATACTTACCTCAGTGGACCCTGCTTTCCCGAGATGTCTAATGGTCACATGATCTTTATCCTCGTCTTCCCATATCTTTTACCTTGTTGTCGCCATCACCTAGAGTCAGCAAGGTGGTCAATTCTATGGAGGTGTATAGCATCCTAGTCTTTTGGAGGTGGTGGGCCCACTTCACCAGGGCCTTGTACTATTTTGAGATTTAATGTATTTTTGATCACCATGTTATCATTTATTGCTTAGTAATGTACTAACTTGTTTAATTGAGCCTTGTCACTTCATGCTTGCATACAGGTTTCAGCTAGCATTATAGTTGACCAGATTTGACTTAGTCAAACTGGGTTGACTAGGCCAAAAATGGGCCCGAAAAAATGTTGCGATCGGAATTTCGATTCCGATCATTTATTATCTACAGGGGTTCCATATGAGCATGCAACTGACGGAATTGCAAAACATTGAACCGTTTGAGAGATTTTTAATTATTATTGGTCAACTTTGACCTGTTTTAATTAAAAATCATGGATTTGGGGCAAATAATGCGAAAGTAATGGATTGGGGTCGTTTGAGTGGTCATCCCTACTGCTTTTGGGGTCCACGATCACATTGCAGCAGACGGTTCGGCAAACCGGGCAATAAAAATGGGTCAAAAGCCCAATTTTCATCTTCAGCCATATAAACTAGTAAAAAATACATTGAAACCAGAATTTGACTAAGGAAACTATAGGTAAATGGCAAAATTAAAGGTTGGCATTGGTAAAGGTAATTGCTAAGGTATTTTTGGTAATGTTTGAGGTAATATTTGGGCATTGCAGGCCCCTCCCATATGACAACTCACCACTTGAGTTCGATTTGGCCCATAGGGGCGTTTTTCTCCTTAGTGGGGAATTCGATTTTCTTGTTTTTGATGGTGGTACCCTTCTTGTATGAGGTTGGGGGGATAAAACTACATATAGACACCCCCCAACCTCTCTTGTATTGATGTATGGCCCACAATGGGCGCCTCTCTCTCCATAGTGCACTTCTCCTTGGGGCAATTTGCACCCCCCTCTAGGGATGCATCTCCACCATTCGATTTTGTGGATGGGGAGATGATCTCAAACCTCCGTTTTGGGGGGAAACCTATCTTGAGAGTGAGCCATCTCTATAAGAGAATGCACTCACCTCCATTGTACCTTTTTGGGCATTTTTTAGAGTTAGAATAGAAGAGAAACGTTGCTGCTCTACTTGGCTCTTGTGTGATAGCTTCTTGATATTGTAGATTGCCATACTATCTTGATGCACTAGTTGTAGTTGGTGTTTGTTTCCAGCACTATATTTCTCACCATTGTTTGCAGCAAGCAAAGTCTTGGAGGAGGGCGCACCATTTGGCTGCCATTGTTGCTCCACTCTCCGGATCGGTATCACAAGGGAAGTGTTTTTGCTATTTCAACCAAGTATTTTTCCTCATTCTTATTTATATTGCTGTAGATTTACTTGTTTGTCAACACTAATTTGATTTTCTTGTCCATTGGTGTTTGCAGGCAAGGAAGACGAGTTGGTGGGGAGAGAGCAAATCGATTTCAGCTGGGACATCTTCAACTGCTGCTATTTGATCTCCGGGACGTACAAACCTCTTCAAAATCAAAATTATCAGCTAGTTCCAAGTAGGTGTTACTTCTTCTTCTCTTGCATTTCAATTTCTGAATCTTGTTTAAGAGAGAAAACCCATATAAAATCTCTAAAAATTAAAATCTACAAAATCCACCGTTAGAATTAGTTTATTTTGAAAACCCACAAATGATTTATGCTTAAAAGCCTACATCCTAAATTTCATTTGATTTGGACTCCATTTGCCCACCGAATCAACACTAGTCTACCTGGCAAAAACGCCCCCCTGGGGCGTTTTTTTTGTTTCATCCTGTTTGGGTCAGTTTGGGGTTATGAGTACTTGATATTTGGTTTCAGAACATCATTTTACTTTCGGATGTCGAGTTTCATTGGCTGGAAGTGAATATAAACGTCTTTTTTTCTATGCCCTAGGTCCATTTTTCCACCTTTTGACTCATTCCCTAGGGTTCTGTTATCACACAACTTGTAGTTGCCCCTAGTGTTATCCCATCCGGGACGGTAGAGGAGATGGGCAACTAAAGAGGTGACCCAAGAGATGCCACGGTTCCCAATGCAAGGTGGGAGTCACGTCAACCGAGGCACTCTTCACTTTAGATCTAGATGAATCAAGACCTAGGGGGAGACCCTATTACCGATCAAAGATGATTGGACCCAAACAAAGGTTCCTAGGGATGAGTAAGTGGTAAGTTACGGAAACCAATGCAAGGTAAGGTGGACCTAGAATTTAAAGTATGGTTGAAGGTGGTTTGAGGAATGATTAGTGTTTCAACCAATGTATGATTTAGGCCACATGATTAGTTATAATGATAAGATGTAATACCATATGTTGCACAAGTGGGTCCCACTTTCTTGGGATATGTGAAATGGCTTGATATGGACCCACAAGGTGAAGTTAAGGGATGCAATTGGCACTAGAGGATATACAATGAGTAGATCTATGGATCTAAGTTGAAAATAGGAGTACCCATGTACCGGATCTAAGGTTTGACACAATCCCCAAGGAGTGCGACTTGCTTTGAGGAAGACTAGTGCCTTGTTGGATGGGCTAATGGAGTCAAAAGATATGTCAAAGTGTAGATCGGGACACTTAGAGGTCAAGCCAAGTGGGCTAATAGAGATAGTGTGGTTGGATCTTGCTAGATCTAGGTTTTCATGAAATGACCCAAGTGGACCACAATCCCTTAAAACAAGGAATGCTACCCCCAAGGCAGATCGTCACAAAATGATACTCTAGACCTAGGTTTCGAGGTGTGCCCGTTCCAAATTCACAAAAATCTCAACCACCCATGTCCTCAAAGTGGGCAAACTCAGTCACCCAAGGGAGTGCGACCTTGCTCAAGGAGGGTTAAAAAGGGGATAAGGTGTGTCAAATCAAGTCCAATGGCCACCAAATTATAGATCCAAGTAGCTTATGCACCGATCTATGTGGATCTAGAAAATCAAGTTAATCCAAGGGTTAGATCTTACTAGATCTGAGTTTTAAGGTGCCTAAGTAATTTGAAAGGGGGTTTTAATCCCTTAAAATGTGGAATGATGCCCACAAGGTAGAAATCACCCAAGTAAAAGTCTTGGGGTAGGTTATCAAATGTATAGATTGCAAATCAAGTGGGATCTCACCTACCCATGTGTTAGATCTAACCAAACAAGCCTCTCCAAGGAAGTGCGATTTGGCTCAAGAGTGCTTTATTGCCTTGAAAAGTGTGTCAATTTTAACCCAATCACCACCAAACTATAGATCCAACTAGGGGTGGATGCTATAGAGGTGGGTTTTTAAAATCTCTTCAAGAGCAAGGCTAGATCTAAGTAGATCTAAGAAAAACCAAAATGAGGGTTTTGATCAATTAGGGTTTTTATGATCTAGAAATTATGGATGGTTCAAAGAAGAAGAAGATCATACCTTTGGAGCATACATGGATGAAGAGATGAATGCTAGTTGAGATGAGGATTACTTTTGCCAAAGATCAAATGGAGAATTTTTGAAACCCTCTTGCCAAATCGATTTTTCCAAGCCACATATGTGTCCCTCTAACCTGTCAAAACCAAGGAGCAAAACATCAATCAGTTTAACATGTTGAAGGTAGATACAAGCAAGAAAAAGATAAGCAAAGAATAGTTGGTGCAAAGACAAAACCACTCCCTGTTTAACCCAAAACGTCCTCCTCCAAGCTTGAAGGGCAAGCCTCCCCACCAATTCGCACTTGTTGAAGAAGTCTTCTCAACCTATAAAAAGATATGGCAAATATGCAAGATAGCTACAATAGATCCTCCAGTGCAATGGACAAAAGCATTTACAATCAAAACAACCAACATCCACTCCAACCCAAGCATGTACTCCAAAAGATAGAAATTTTATTCCAAGAGCCAAGAGCCAAAAATCTCTAGATGATTTTACAATGAGAGGCTCCCTCCTTAAATAGGATGGGGAGAGAGCATAATCCTAACCACTTTTTACATGAGTGGCTAAGATTAAAAGATCAAAAGATCTAATCAATGGTTGAGATGATCTCAACAATAAAATACATGGATCAACCATAAAATATAGTAATAAATGGATAAAATCGCCCTAGGAGAGGGGATCCCACCAAATCATGATGACAAAATATAAAAATAAGCTTATGGTGGGTCCAAGGGGTAATTTTATCCACCCTTGGTCAATCCCCATAGCACAATAATAACAAAATAGTCATCAATATACCAAATCGTGCCTCTATGGACAAATCGTAGGCCTCCAAAGACCTCAGAAATCATCAGAAAGTGCCATAAGTGATGGATGTGGGCCCCGATGAAGCTGAAACTGCTGGAGAAGTTGCGGAAGACATCCCACTCATCATCACTGATCATCCCATGCCAAAACTTTGCCTCAGTAGCCCAAATCGAATTCCTCTGTAGCCATTTCTACCAATCCAAAACTGCCTCGGGAAGTGTGTACCTATCCCAAACTGCCTCCTGGAGTGCCTGCACTGTCAAGGTGAGGGCACCAGTGCGTCCGGAAGGGGGGTAATATGGTAAAAACAAGTGGCTGGACCACCCCCTCCATTATCAGCGCCCTAGGTGAACCAAATAAAAATCATCTCTGCTCTGACAGGTTCTCCGACAGACCAAAACTGCACTAGGACAGCCTACTGAGGCAAAATCATCACTGTAACTGCTCGGAACTGAAAATAGACTGTCTCATTGGACTCAGAAGGTCCAAAACTATCCAAGATGTGTACTCATACACCATATAGCTCTCTGCATGATCATATAATATACCCAATATACCGGAGCAGGTGAAATAATAATAATCTGTAAATAATCAAATAATGCTGAAAACCATAGATCATCATCATAAACCTGTATCTGATGCATAGAACCATCATGTACATGTACATAGACCATATATCATCTACCTATGTCATCATAAGGTCCAATAATCTCATGTCCTGTGATTGACCTTGGTTAAACTAGGTTTGACCAAGTCAATATCGACCCAATATAACTCAGACTACCATCTGAAGCTGCTGCAAAGTGTCAAAGGTTAATGCATGCTCTACAACTCATTCAAATAGCAATTATAACACAAAGTAGTCATTACTGGCGATCTAAATCCAAATATATATTGTCATTAATTATTTATATGACTCAGACTAGACTTTCAGGACCATACTCACTTCATAGTTGTGATCAATTTGCTAGTGAAGGGTGAAGGCTAAAAATAAACTGGCTAGGCCAAAGGGTGACTGACTAACTTAACATTGTGACACTTTGGATATGGGAAAGGGAATACACACCATAGTATATACTGAATGAGCAACAACACAGGGAATGGCGGTGTCTTACAAATGGATAAGTTGTTTAGAGAGTGCTTATTCAACTTAGGCATCATGTATACATCAAGTTGATCCAGGTTCATTAGGATCATTCAATTTCATTTCATGGCCTTTTTGGCCTACATAACCCTTTGGATCTCAGGTGTGCTGATAAGCACAACTAGTTGCAGCTTGCATCTAGGGCATGTTTTTCATACATATGTAAGGTCAGCAATTGTTTAGATATAGCTTTTAAGAATCATTGCTTTTTGGACCTTTCTTATACTCTTCGAGGAGTATTTTTCAGCAGTTCATCGCTCTTGCCCTTTTTAGTTTCCATGGGCGAATTTATCAGTTTCCATAAGTAGCACATGAGCTTTCAGTTTTAGCCAACAACATCTCAAGTGACTAGGGGGAGTTCGAGCCAATGCCAAACATCGGGACAACCGACCAGAATGATTTAGGCCTACAATCCAACTCATTAGAGGTAAGTTTTGTCACCAACTCAGAGCCGAGACACAATAAACAAGGAAGCTCATCCAATACAGAGGCTACGGTGGGGAAAAGATCCTCCATGCCACTAGTCAAGTAGTAAGTCAGGGTGATAAACTAAAAGGTAGGTAATGGATGGATGAAGACAATGAGTAATGGAGCCAACACTAGCAAGCCAAGGTATGGTGGAATGATCACCTCTATTCTCCCTAGGGAGGGTGAGACCAATGAGAATAAGTAGTGAACTTCTTAGTCTAAGTAAGAACAGTAGAATATATATATAATAAGATCAACCAGGTCCACATATCTATATGATCGCCAGATCATGACACTAAGTGCTAAGACATGCCATAAGAATGAATATAAAAGCAATATAACCATAACACCATGATATACCTACTGAATCATATACCTAAATGCTCATCCTCTGAACCATCATCTGTCCTCTGAAACTGCTACTGTAACTCTGGGCACTACTGACTGCTCTGTATAAATGGTATAATGGCTACATCGGTCATCTCTCTGAGTGTCCTCAGACTCAGTCATGGCATGGGGAATACATATGTTGTCCAAAATCTGATAGTGATCCATAGATAGATGCTCATCTCATCATCTCAATGTAAAGGAAGTGGCTGAAGAGTGCTCTGGAATCTAAAAAATAATATGTGGTAGCCCAACTACTATATATGTGATAACAGGTTCTTTCACCTCGCTTCTTGCTGGTCTATTTTTTGTGCTTTAAATCAGCTATTTAATAATCTTATAATCACTAGAAGTGTATTCCAATTGCTGGTCCATCTTTGCTATGTATTGATAAATCATAACGAGCCTCATTTCCCATTGGCAGGGTCCCCAACCACTCTTCTAGTAATTTTCTGTTTGCTGATTTAATTTCGAGCCTTCTAATCTTTCATAGAATTCATCATTTATATGCGTAATCAGATCTGATTTTGTTTCTTCTAGTACATCTTTTCCATCTAGAGTCTCGATTCCACTAGGCTGGAAGTTTTCTCACACTTAGCCATCCATTCTGTCCTTTACTTCGTTATCTTTTGGGTTTGGGTGTTTGATTGATTGAGTCTCAACCATCACTGGTTGAGTGGAGTCTCCCCCCTGACTTGGCCAAGTGCCTCGTCTAAAGTGACAGTAGCCTTGTCCGGTGTGGCTTCCGTTCATTTGAGCGGAGGACCTGGCTATTGCCGGTTACACCTTCCTAGTTGTATCCTCTACCGTCCCTATTGGGATATCTACCACAAACAACTAGAGATTGTGTGATAACATTTTTTGCGCTGTTTCCAGGGAGGTAGTGGCCTATCCGTGTCTTTGTTTGAGTTTGAGTTTTGCTTGCTTTTTGCCTCTATCACCACATCAGAACTTAAAACTCAGTTGGCTGATTTTGTTTTGCTTAATTTTACAGTCAACACATTTTGTTCACTCACCACTTCTCCCCTCACGACATTCCACCTTCGGTGAGCAAGGTATCCCGCTCACCTGGCAACTCCACCCCGCGGCTCCACTGGAAGCCGAACCCATCCTGAAATGCCTCGGGAAGCGTGAAACTACCCCAAACTGCCTCTTGGAGTGCCTGCGTTGTCAAGGTGAGAGCACCAGTGTGTCCGGGAGGGGGGTAATATGGTAAAAACGAGTGGCTGGACCACCCCCTCCAAGCACAGCGCCCTAGGTCAACCAAATAAAAATCATCTCTACTTTGATAGGGTCTCCGACAGACCAAAACTGCATTGGGGTAGCTTACTGAGGCTCAATCATCACTGTAAGTGCCCGGAACTGAAAACAGACTATCTCATTGGACTTGGAAGGTCCAAATCTATCCAAGATGTGTACTCATACACCATATGAATCTCTGCATGATCATATAATAACTCCAATATACCGAAACAAGTGAAATAATAATAATCTGTAAATGATCAAATAATGCTGAAAACCATAAATCATCATCATAACCCTGTATCTCTGCGTAGAACCATCATGTACATGTACATGGACCATATATCATCTATTTGTATCATCACAAGGTCCAACCATTTCATGTCCTGAGGTTGACCTTGGTCAAACTAGGTTTGACCAAGTCAACATGACCAAATAAAACTCAAACTATCATCAGAAGCTGCTGCAAAGTGTCAAAGGTTAATGCATGCTCTACAACTTATTCAAATAACAATTATAACACAAAGTAGTCATTACTGGCGACCTAAATCCAAATATATAATGACATTAATTATTATTATAACTCAGACTAGACTTTCAGGACCATACTCACTTCATAGTTGTGATAAATTTGCTAGTGAAGGGTGAAGGTTGAAATAAACTGGCTAAGCTATAGGATGAATTGATTGACTCAACATTGTGACACTTTGGATATGGAAAAGGGAATACACACTGTTGTCCGCCAAACTGCACACCAGCAGCAGAAACCTTTTAAAAGCTGTCTCCCTCACTGGAAAGTGGGGAGAGGTGTGGCCTTGGGGGCAAGCAATGAGCCAGGTGCTGTCACCTGAATCCCAGCTCCTCCGTTTAGGCAAAACTCCTAACGAAGCCAAGGGGGGTAGTCCCTATTAAAGAGTTGTCTAAGGCTCTTTGTGTGTTTAAATGTTTTTTGGGTGTTGTGATGCGGATGGGTGTTGTTTAGGAGTTTTTTGAATGATGACTAGAACAGAATTAAACACGCAATCCATGTTGCAAAATTCACAAGATACAAATAAAAAAATGACAATATACTTTGACTTAGAAATTGAAGTAAAGCATCCACAAGATAGATATTAAGCAAATGACAAGGACATATGGTCCAGACTTCAAAGATGTATAAATATTAAAGACCAGTGCCAAATGGAGTCAAAATAAAACTTGTGATGCTAAAATAAGTCAAAAGTAACTGTTTGTGAGGACGTTTTGCAATTGTTCTTGGTAAATTTTAAGTGTTTTAGATGTTCTTGATTATTAGGATAAGACCAAAGGTATCAAAAAATGGTGGAACCTTACCCAAGAAAAATACTGGCAACCCTAGGTGATCTGTCGGAAGCACCCAGATTCAAAAGGATAGGTGTCCAATGTTTGAACCGCCCTTGAGTCTGACAGTGGATTCCCGGCACCACTTCTCGTGGGAAGAACAGTAATTTGCCTTGGTTGAGGTTTTGGGTAAAAAATTTTAATTAAGTTATCGATTGTACATTATCAAGTCTTCCACCTTTCTGAGTACTAGCCCAATCGTTTCCGGTTGGCAGAGCATACGGGTGTAGGACAAAAACCAAGATAAATTAATTAAGGGGTGTATGAGTGGAAAATTTTATTATTAGAAAACTTTGTTCAACTCTCCGACAGAGAGCGCTCTTGACTCGGTCTTATGACCACAGTTCAAGAGACTTGCTAAACTTAAAATGCCTAATGCAGGGATGATGCAAAAAACTAAGATGCCCTCTGATAAAGGGTGCTCTTGACTTGGATTTTGGCCAAGTTCAAGAGACTTTGGTTTATTTTAAAGAAGCAGAAAGATCGTAGTAGCAGTATATCTTAACTTGAAAAAAGATTTAAACAATAATATTGATCAGCAAGATATGAATACTACCAACAATACTACTTGCAAGATAAAATGAAACTAAGTAAATCTAGTGTTCTACCACACAAGTTTTAATCTACTAGGTGGGATTGATCTCTGAACAAGATCAACCACTAGAAGCCACCAATCCTGGAAACCTTCCAGCTAGCTGGATGTCCACAAGAAGTTGATGGGGGAGCGAGAAGCTACCACAAGACTATGTGGCCTTTGGGATACGATCCCAAAGTTAGCTATTCTCTGGTCAAGGATTGGAAGAGAAACAAGATAATAATAATTGCAAGAAATAAAACTAAACTACCCAAGAATCTCTTTCAGGTCAAAGACCCTACTCGGGAGAGCATGGGGGTAAATAGATATGGAATATAAGCAAAATGACTTATTGAAGTGAATTTAAACTAAGAGCATGAAACCATAATCTAAGCTAAATCAAACCACAAGACCCAACACTCTTCCCCAAATGGGGAAGAAGACCCAAAAGTGGAGGCCTCTTCCACTTGAAATTTTTATTAAACAATTACAAACGCCTTGGGTTTAAAACCTTGCAAGGTCTTTTAAGATAATAAGACTTGGAAAACAAAGCTAACTCCTATAAGCTATTACAAAGGATAGTACAAGATGATATCACGTTTTAGCTCATCCTCATGGTTCGTTTCAGTTTTGCTTTGTTTGGACCTCTTCTCTTCAAGATTCTCTCAAGCCCCTTTTCTCTTCAAAAGCACCTACAACAACATTCAACTCAAAACACCCTTTAGCATTAGATAAATAATCAAAAAATTTAAACTAATCCTAGAATGCAAGAGATCAATACTTTTTGGATCTAAGGTATTAAAACAAAATGCTCGCTTTTTGTTTTTCTTTTTGTAATGAGAAATCTAAATGCAAAGATATAAAATAAACTATGAAATTGACAAACAATGCAAGACTAAGCTCAAAAATGAGATCTAAAATGTAATTGAAACTAACAATGAGATGCAAACAAGACTAGATCCTAACTATGCCAATGCAATATGAAGATTTAAACACTAACTTTTTCAAGAGAAAATGCTACTAACTAGGGCTAACACCTAGCAAGTTTTGTTGTTTATTGTGATTTTTTAGGGCTCTCAAGGATGGACGAAAGGGAGACTTGGGGCAAACCCAAGGGAGAAAGAAGGAAAAGGAGAGAAAGCCAAACGAAGGGGATGAAGGAAGGTAGGAGAGTGAGAGGAGATGGAGTGGGACGAAAGGTAGGTGAAAGAAGGGAAGAAAAAAAAGAAGGAGCTAAGGGAAGGTGACGAGAGGAGGACTTAAGGGAAACAAGAAGAGAAGGAGATGGAAAAAAGGGGGAAAACGAAAGCTTAAAGAGAGCTAAAACGAAGACCTAAAAGAAGAGGAGAGAAGTGGGACGAAGCTAGGGGTGAGAAACTAAGGAAGTGATGGCTAGGAGAAAGTGGACTAGCAAGTCAAAGAAAGATATTTCAAGGAGAAAAAGAGAGCTAGAAGATAGAAGCTCATGAACCACGGTTTCCAATAGTTTGAATGAAGTTTTTGTTGGAGAAGGCAACAGGTACTTTGGAGAAGCTCACAACCCTGCAAACAAATTATTAAGATAAATGGAACACTTGATCGGTGAAGGTATTAGATGCCAATAGCTCTCAATGATTGAATTCCCTAAAGACACAAAAACTCAATGCAATAGATTAGAAGCCTAAGTACTAGATTGTTAGTCCTCAATAAGCATCATAATCAAATTTGCATAATAAGAATAGGGTGAAAGAGATATTACTTCACATGAGATGAAGACACAATGCCAAGAGCCCAATCAAATGACCTCCAAAGTCTCAAAATATTTTATTAAACAAGAGCTTACAATTTTCACCAGAGTTTCTTTGCACCAAAATCCTTGAGATAATAACCCAAAATGGGCCTCTCTTTATAGTAAAACATACTAGAAACCTAAGCCTAAACCCTAGGTCGAATTAGTAATGAGCATGGAGGTCGAATCCCAATCAATTAGTGGCTTGGAGAGATAGACAAGGCCAAAGTCGAGCTTTGAGGTTGGTAGGAAAAGGCATGTGGCAAACTCGACTTTGAGGTAGGTTGAGAATGGTAATGCTACCCAATACCATCACTCCAACAAGGAAATGGCGAACTAAGGTAGAGGAGGCGTGATCCATGTGGAGGGGCGAGTTGATGTGTGATGGAGACATGTGGAGGGTATTGGGTGCTAACTCGAATCTAATGGAAGCCAAGGCCACTCGTGATTACATGGGAAGTATCACTAACCAACCAACAAACTCCAACAAGGCTTAAACTCGAGTTTAATGGGGATCGACGTGAGGATTTTAGGATATGCGAGTGGGTTGTGAGGGATAACACGTGTGAGATGGTAGGTGTAACTCGAATCATGAAGGGAGCCAATCTATGGTGGGTGTGGTGAGTCATGAGGGCGCCCACCCTATCATTAATACAAAACCACCAACCCAAACATCAAGTGACACATCAACAAATCGATTTTTGCATGGAGAGGGCGAATTGCTTTGAAAGGATCTTTAACTGGTGACTGGATGGTTGACTAGAAGGATTCGGAGTTGATTGGAATCTTCCTAAATGCTCATTGCCATGTCATTTAGCCTTTTATTTTAATCAAATTGATTAATTTTGGAGAGATTTAGATTATCTCCAAAATAATCAATTTTATTATTTTAATTAATAATTTCTCTGTAAATGACTTTTTAGAGAAAATATTAATTACGGGGCTGAATGGACATCCGAAAGTTGGGTTTAGCTGCTCCATAGGTCATGTGTGATTTTTGGCTTATCAAACGAGCCATCAATCATTGAATTTGGACCCCGGATGACTGACATATTACAAATAATTATTTCTCTATTTAAACTATAGAGAAATTTATTAAATTTAAAAAATAATTAAAACCCAAATTTCGACGGACCCGGTAAAAATTTTTCGAAATTTTTTCTGAGGGTTTTATGGACCTAGGACATGACCGACACCTATTCTAACAGTGTCTAGTAGGTTTATATACATTAGTTGGCCTCTAATAACCCCCCATGGCCAAATTTTCAAAATCGGGCATTCCAGCTTTGGAGGAGCGGGAGAAAACCTCATCGATTATACCTCGCCTTAAGCAAAGCATAATTGACAAGGGAAAAAACTCCTTGGAATACCTTAGTTGCTTAATCTAGTCATGAGAAACCGAGGCACTCAAATCCTACTAGCACACTTTATTACAAACCCCCATGGGGCCATGGTCATGTCGACTCAAAAAACAAAACAAGCTAACCACAACTGGCTAGCCACAAAATGCTGGATCATCTGATACACTGGAATCAAACATTCATCATGTTTGTCAAATGGCGGCTCTCCAGAAAATCCAACTATGGTACAAAAAAGTTGGTAACACACACCATAGTATATACTGAATGAGCAACAACACAGGGAATGGAGGTGTCTCACAAATGGATAAGTTGTTTAAAGAAGGTTTATTCACCTTTAACAGATGCACACAATCCATAATACAAATGAGGCCAACAATTATTTAGATATAGCATTCAAGTTCCATTGCTTTTCGGGCCTGAAGTTTCCATAGCCTTTGATCTATGTGTGTTTATAAACACATTGCATAGATTTACATTTATTTAGGCTTTCTGCTGCAGGTGTGTTTTTAAGGCACTTGTTTACCTGAGCACTTCTAGGTGTATCACAAACAGCTTGTTTACCTAGGTATTTACATTTCCAAAAGATATAACATTTTATTTTCATGGCCACTTTTATTTGGCATGCCTTTCATTCATGTGTGTTGAAAAACACATTGCATGAACGGGCTTTTTATACAAGATATAACATTTCATTTTCCAGATTTTGTATTCATGGCAGCACCAAAAGTCTCAGGTTTAGCCAACACAACTCTAGTGACTAGCGGGAATTCACGAGGAACTCCAACTCACCATAGGTAAGTTTTTTCACCAACTCAGAGCCAAGACACAATAAACAAGGAAGCTCATCCAATACAGAGGCTACAGTGGGGAAAAGTCCTCCATGCCACTAGTCAAGTAGTAAGCCAGGGTGATAGACTAAAAGGTAGGTAATGGATGGATGAAGACTGTTGTCCTCCGAAATGGCATGCGTGTCGTTTGAAAGCCCAAAATGTGCAACGCCAGCTGGATGACAACTCTCTCAGGAGAGAGGCCAATGTCACCACACTCCTCTCCTCTTCGCTTTAGGTTGGCTCTTCTCCAACACTAGGGGGGTATCCCTAAAATAGGATCGCTAAGGCAGGTATAGTAACGGGCAGGGTGATTGAAAGAGGCTGCCTTA
This sequence comes from Larix kaempferi, assembly GCA_027924585.1. NCBI lineage: Eukaryota > Viridiplantae > Streptophyta > Pinopsida > Pinales > Pinaceae > Larix > Larix kaempferi. Next base: position 4,548,401 of record BSBM01000818.1, read on the forward strand.
GAGAAACGGATGTAACAAAGATAGTTTTGGATGGGTGATGGAAAGGAAAGGAAGATCAATCCTCAGGGAAAGACCAGTGCCAGTATCAGAGAGGGGCGAATGGAGTCAAAGGAAAACTCTAAAAGGACATTGCTGCCAGGTGAATGTAGTAACCAACTAAGAGCTCTTGCACTAGAGCATACCTGAAAGCCGCAAAACTTAAGAGAAAAACATGGGTCAAATGGTGTTATGCTAGATTGTTAGCCTTCTATTCAAATGATCCCAGTTTAAGAGTCGAAAGCAAAGAGCTAAGAGAGGTAATGCCTCATACAAAATGAAAGATGGCATACAAAGAAACACGGCAAACAAGGAACGAAAGAACCCCCAATTTGTCCAAAGAATCCCATCATGATTTTTCTATTAAGTTCACGGGAAAAAACTCCCAAAATTCTCCATCCGTACAATAAGAGAGGCTGGCCCCTTTTATAAGCCTAAAACCTCACCTACTTTTTTTGATTTTTTTTTTAATAATAAAATGAAAAAAGAGAACATGCAGTTATTTCGGTCTCTCCATGGTGCCACATCACCAAAGCTGCCCACCAACTAAGCTCATCTAGCACCTAAAATTTATGAAAATAGCTGCTAAATGGAAAAAGCGAGGATCAATAATTTGCTACCCTAGCCGCTCCCAAAACTCCATGCAGCCAACTCGTAGCCGCTAGAAAACTGGAGATAGGTCGTCTTATGTGAACAGCTGCCTCCTTGGTAGGTATGCCATCCAACAAGTGATCGAGTCATCCGGCCATGTGTAAATGCCAAAGAGCGTGGGCCATAAATTATGCCCAACAGTCAATTTGTCCAGTTTACATGAATAAAAGGACCCGAAACTGTAACCTGGCGCTGCTGATTGTGACCTGGCGCTACAATAGCACTATGCTCGCTTCTAAAGTAAATCTCCGGATTAAGCTTCGTTGGACCCCGAGTCTCGGTGCTTGACTGTAACTCGTCATCGAAAAATCGGCTGGCAATAAACTCGTCGTGCACCGAATGATAGGGCACCAACTTGACCTTGGCGCGGCTAATATGTGTAACCTGTTGCAAACCCGATTTCTCAATTGGAGGTAACTCTGCATAAAATTTGTTGCCAATGTCGATGGGTAGGCACCGCTGCATGCTCTACCTAAGTCGGCAATCCAACCAACGGGGCTTTTACCCTGTACTCGGCGTGATTTGACTGTCAAAACAAAATTTCAACTGCTTCTCACATGATCGGCTGTCAAAACTCCACGTGAAGATGCGGATCCGCGCTCCACGACTCGGCTGTCTTCACGCGGGGGATACCAGTGAGCTTCTGATTCATAGCAAATAACTCATACCGTGGCTTGTTTATCAAAGACAGAAAGCTCGGCAGTCGCTCCGTGTGTTTAGAGAGCAAACAACAATGCTGTCGAGTATGAACACGTCTTCAAAAACATAGCAATGGCCCGATTCCAAAGGGAAACTTCACTAAAATACGTCCATCACGGCTGCCGAGACCCGATCCGAAAGTAAAATGTTAATCCTGTGCTACCTGCTGCGAAAACAAATGCCCGATCCATGAAAAATACTCCACATCCAGCAAAAAGTCGACCGCGGGTGAGATCTCAACCCACTACCAAATTGACACATGATGCTCTTTGCGCAGATCTCAGGAGTGATAGATGGTGCTGATAAGATTAAAATCTGCATCAAATGCTAGAGATTCGAAAACTCAGTTGATCACGTCTGAAAGGGGCCATTGATTCACGATGGTTCAGAGTCATTTGGAGTGCAGAAACGCGACACATACGCCCAGTCAGACCTACGGATGCCAGCTGACAGCAGCCATCTTGCTAATAGTTGCATCTGAAATATAAGTTGTCAATGCCGGCTTTGTATAACTGAGGATTACATCCTGGTCCAAAATTCCAATGGCAAAAGCTGGAAGTGAAGTAAAAAGGATATTGTACAATGATTGGTACCAGTCACTGTAAAAATTTGCACCGGAATACCCAGAAAAGAAGGTGAACCAAACCTGTGACATTGTGAGTGCTATGTTCTTATAGAAAAAATAGGTTACCAAATACCACCTTTGAAATCCGAATAAATGATAGCCTTCCATGGACAAGGAGGAGCTCTGTCAGGAATCTGAATTGAGAAATTGCAAAGTCGCTGGCCATTACAGCTTGCATCCCTTCCCGTCCTCTAATTGCAACACCAACATGAGCAGCTTGTATCATGCTTAGTGTAACAGAATGGCATTCCTCTTTGAAAGGACTCTGAGATAATCTCACTGCCAGTGAATTTTCCACCTTTTCTTGGTCATGGATAGAATTCAACTGCTGCTTGATGAAAATAGCAAATAGAGTCAAGATTTTATCGCCATCAATTAGTTCAACACTCTTGATAAACAGAACTTCAATCCCTTTCATACATTTTCTGAGTCACCTTTAAAGAACAGGCTCCAAAACTTCTAGAGGAGTCTTAGTCCTGTCTCGAAAAGCAAACAGCAATAAACGCATCATATCCTGGAATACTGTTTTCAGCAGTGGCTTGTTTGCTGCCTGTTCATGATCAATATTATGACACCACATGCCTATCAACACTATGTCTGAAACAGCCAAGGCAAATAATGAACTCTGTTTCTCAAATGCAGTGTCATGCTCTGTTCCCAGAGGAGGCTGCTATCACCTTCCAATGATTCTAAAAAAGGCGTGACCTCTGTTCCTGGAGATGATTGTTCAGAGAAAAAATATAGTGCCCTATTGCTCTATCATGCTGAAGGATGCAAGCATTGGTACACCCCTGCCAAAATGGGGGGTAACATCTGGCTCCAACTGCGGGACGTGTGCTCACCCCGTGAGTGCATGAGAACCCCAGCTTCTCTCGGTTATCGCAGACCAAATCTTAAAAGCAAATGTCCAGTGGTGGGGATGGCTCAATTCACATCCTAAAACCATGGACTTATTACAAAGCAGAAAAGCATACTGAAAAATTTAAATGCTCTTGTATGAGCTTATTTGACTACCTACCTTAACCTATCATGAGATAACAGCACACTAAGTATATGCATATAACCAATGTAACCATTTCAGCATCTCATCCCTGTTACTTATCTTTTCTTTGTGCTCGTTTCTGGAAAAATGTGCAGACAGAGTCATCACCAAACAGGGATATCTCAGGATCTGCCCACGAATCTGAAATGGCAGTTTGTTAGGATATAAAAATTCATCAAATCTTTGGTATGAAAACTCAGACTGTGCACATAAAGCCTCTATCCATTGACTGATAGGGCTGATATAAAAACTTTCATCACAAATCTGTATAGGCTGATCTGCAGAATGAGCATTGTTATCTTGAATAATGAAATGATCTTGATGTAGATCAGAATCATCATAAAACTGCTCCGGCTGCTCCATAAAACAATCATTGCTATCTTCATTAATGGAATGAAATTGAGGCAGATCATAATCTTCATCATTCAGCTGTTCAGGAGTATTTTCAATAACACAGATTTGAGGCAGATTCGTATTATTAATGTTCTCTTCTGCAGCAATGTCAGGGAGTTGTTCAGCTAGATCTTCAAACAGAAGCCCTTGCATTTCTTCTTCAATTTTATCCTGAATGATCTGTTCTTTAAGCTCATAATGGACCCTAGGGATGAGGGCATCGTATCCTTTAGCAAGCTGCTCAATTTCCTCTACAGTTCCATCATGCCAGCGAAAGAGGAATTTCTCAAAAAACTTTGCCATTGAATCTATGGATCCATCTAAAAGGCCATAGAACCAAAAAACTGCATCTCCTTCCAAAGATAAAGCAAAAACAATCATAATATCATCCTCATGATGAACATTAAAATCAGACATTAATTTGCAGAGAGAGGTAATATGATGGGTGGCTGAAACCCCATCATTTCCACGGAATTCAGGAAGAATGTCATGCATCTCACGGTCGTAACATTCATTAGGAAATCCATGGATTTTTGAGAAATCCAATGGTGGGTAAGCTTCGTGTAAAGTGGCCTCGTACAAAAGATCACGCACTTTTTCCTTACTATCATCCATAGATCAAACAATGAGGTACAAAAACTGAAACATGCATAAAATCATACCTCATACCAAACTGTGGAGTCGCCAAGGTGAGCTTGAAAGCATTCCAATGAGTGTGCTCACCTCTACACCCAATAGGATCTTCAAATCTGCAAAAGGACAAGGGCTCTGTCCCTTCGTGGAGTCGCCATGTGAGAAGAAGAATCCCACAGATGTCGTTTAATGAAGCATAGTCTTCAAATTTCGGGAACTGGACTTTGTCCCCGGCAACGGCGCCAAAATGTTGTCCTCCGAAATGGCATGCGTGTCGTTTGAAAGCCCAAAATGTGCAACGCCAGCTGGATGACAACTCTCTCAGGAGAGAGGCCAATGTCACCACACTCCTCTCCTCTTCGCTTTAGGTTGGCTCTTCTCCAACACTAGGGGGGTATCCCTAAAATAGGATCGCTAAGGCAGGTATAGTAACGGGCAGGGTGATTGAAAGAGGCTGCCTTAGAGAAACGGATGTAACAAAGATAGTTTTGGATGGGTGATGGAAAGGAAAGGAAGATCAATCCTCAGGGAAAGACCAGTGCCAGTATCAGAGAGGGGCGAATGGAGTCAAAGGAAAACTCTAAAAGGACATTGCTGCCAGGTGAATGTAGTAACCAACTAAGAGCTCTTGCACTAGAGCATACCTGAAAGCCGCAAAACTTAAGAGAAAAACATGGGTCAAATGGTGTTATGCTAGATTGTTAGCCTTCTATTCAAATGATCCCAGTTTAAGAGTCGAAAGCAAAGAGCTAAGAGAGGTAATGCCTCATACAAAATGAAAGATGGCATACAAAGAAACACGGCAAACAAGGAACGAAAGAACCCCCAATTTGTCCAAAGAATCCCATCATGATTTTTCTATTAAGTTCACGGGAAAAAACTCCCAAAATTCTCCATCCGTACAATAAGAGAGGCTGGCCCCTTTTATAAGCCTAAAACCTCACCTACTTTTTTTGATTTTTTTTTTAATAATAAAATGAAAAAAGAGAACATGCAGTTATTTCGGTCTCTCCATGGTGCCACATCACCAAAGCTGCCCACCAACTAAGCTCATCTAGCACCTAAAATTTATGAAAATAGCTGCTAAATGGAAAAAGCGAGGATCAATAATTTGCTACCCTAGCCGCTCCCAAAACTCCATGCAGCCAACTCGTAGCCGCTAGAAAACTGGAGATAGGTCGTCTTATGTGAACAGCTGCCTCCTTGGTAGGTATGCCATCCAACAAGTGATCGAGTCATCCGGCCATGTGTAAATGCCAAAGAGCGTGGGCCATAAATTATGCCCAACAGTCAATTTGTCCAGTTTACATGAATAAAAGGACCCGAAACTGTAACCTGGCGCTGCTGATTGTGACCTGGCGCTACAATAGCACTATGCTCGCTTCTAAAGTAAATCTCCGGATTAAGCTTCGTTGGACCCCGAGTCTCGGTGCTTGACTGTAACTCGTCATCGAAAAATCGGCTGGCAATAAACTCGTCGTGCACCGAATGATAGGGCACCAACTTGACCTTGGCGCGGCTAATATGTGTAACCTGTTGCAAACCCGATTTCTCAATTGGAGGTAACTCTGCATAAAATTTGTTGCCAATGTCGATGGGTAGGCACCGCTGCATGCTCTACCTAAGTCGGCAATCCAACCAACGGGGCTTTTACCCTGTACTCGGCGTGATTTGACTGTCAAAACAAAATTTCAACTGCTTCTCACATGATCGGCTGTCAAAACTCCACGTGAAGATGCGGATCCGCGCTCCACGACTCGGCTGTCTTCACGCGGGGGATACCAGTGAGCTTCTGATTCATAGCAAATAACTCATACCGTGGCTTGTTTATCAAAGACAGAAAGCTCGGCAGTCGCTCCGTGTGTTTAGAGAGCAAACAACAATGCTGTCGAGTATGAACACGTCTTCAAAAACATAGCAATGGCCCGATTCCAAAGGGAAACTTCACTAAAATACGTCCATCACGGCTGCCGAGACCCGATCCGAAAGTAAAATGTTAATCCTGTGCTACCTGCTGCGAAAACAAATGCCCGATCCATGAAAAATACTCCACATCCAGCAAAAAGTCGACCGCGGGTGAGATCTCAACCCACTACCAAATTGACACATGATGCTCTTTGCGCAGATCTCAGGAGTGATAGATGGTGCTGATAAGATTAAAATCTGCATCAAATGCTAGAGATTCGAAAACTCAGTTGATCACGTCTGAAAGGGGCCATTGATTCACGATGGTTCAGAGTCATTTGGAGTGCAGAAACGCGACACATACGCCCAGTCAGACCTACGGATGCCAGCTGACAGCAGCCATCTTGCTAATAGTTGCATCTGAAATATAAGTTGTCAATGCCGGCTTTGTATAACTGAGGATTACATCCTGGTCCAAAATTCCAATGGCAAAAGCTGGAAGTGAAGTAAAAAGGATATTGTACAATGATTGGTACCAGTCACTGTAAAAATTTGCACCGGAATACCCAGAAAAGAAGGTGAACCAAACCTGTGACATTGTGAGTGCTATGTTCTTATAGAAAAAATAGGTTACCAAATACCACCTTTGAAATCCGAATAAATGATAGCCTTCCATGGACAAGGGGGAGCTCTGTCAGGAATCTGAATTGAGAAATTGCAAAGTCGCTGGCCATTACAGCTTGCATCCCTTCCCGTCCTCTAATTGCAACACCAACATGAGCAGCTTGTATCATGCTTAGTGTAACAGAATGGCATTCCTCTTTGAAAGGACTCTGAGATAATCTCACTGCCAGTGAATTTTCCACCTTTTCTTGGTCATGGATAGAATTCAACTGCTGCTTGATGAAAATAGCAAATAGAGTCAAGATTTTATCGCCATCAATTAGTTCAACACTCTTGATAAACAGAACTTCAATCCCTTTCATACATTTTCTGAGTCACCTTTAAAGAACAGGCTCCAAAACTTCTAGAGGAGTCTTAGTCCTGTCTCGAAAAGCAAACAGCAATAAACGCATCATATCCTGGAATACTGTTTTCAGCAGTGGCTTGTTTGCTGCCTGTTCATGATCAATATTATGACACCACATGCCTATCAACACTATGTCTGAAACAGCCAAGGCAAATAATGAACTCTGTTTCTCAAATGCAGTGTCATGCTCTGTTCCCAGAGGAGGCTGCTATCACCTTCCAATGATTCTAAAAAAGGCGTGACCTCTGTTCCTGGAGATGATTGTTCAGAGAAAAAATATAGTGCCCTATTGCTCTATCATGCTGAAGGATGCAAGCATTGGTACACCCCTGCCAAAATGGGGGGTAACAAAGACAATGAATAATGGATCCAACACTAGCAAGCCAAGGTATGGTGAAATGATCACCTCTATTCTCCCTGTTATCAACTGATGTGTACAATAGTTGAAACCTTATTGAGCCGCCAGTGTTGGAACACATCAGTGTTCACTTCCAGAGTATCTGGGTTTCATTGTATTTGGGTCTAGCCAGTTTTGGCTAGCCAATTTTTGTTTTTGAGTCGACATGACCATGGCCCCATGGGGGTTTGTATCAGTGTGCTAGTAGGGTCTGAGTGGCTCGGTCTCCCATGACTGGATTAAACAACTAAGGTATTCCAGGGAGTTTTTTCACCGTCAGATTATACTTTGCTTCAGGCGAAATATAATCTCTTGGTTTTTCTCCCGCTTCCTCCAAAGCTGGAATGCCCGATTTTGGAAATTTGGCCATGGGGGGTTATTAGGGTCCAACTATAATGTATAAACCTACTAGACACTATTAGAATAGGTTTTGGTCATGTCCTAGGTCTCTAGGACCCCCAGAAAAAATTTCGAAAAAAAACTTTTACCGGACGCGTCGGAATTGGGGTTTTTAATTATTTAATTATTTTTAAATTTTAATTAAATTTCTCTATAGTTTAAATAGAGAAATTTGAGTCTGTAATATGTCAGTCATCCGGGGTCCATTTTCAGTGTTTGATGGCTCGTTTCATAAGCCAAAAATCACACATGACCCATGGAGCAGCTAAGCCCAACTTTCGGATGTCAATTCCGCCCCGTAATTAATATTTTCTCTGAAAAGTCATTTACAGAGAAATTATTAATTAAAATAATAAAATTGATTATTTTGGAGATAATCCAAATCTCTCCAAAATTAATCAATTTGATTAAAATAAAGGGCTAAATGACATGGCAATGAGCATTTAGGAAGATTCCAATCAACTCCAAGCCCATCCAGTCACCCATCCAGTCACCAGCAAAGAATCTCCTCAAGCTAATTCGCCCTCCTTCATGAGAAATTCGATTTTGTGACATGGCATAGATTGATTGGTTTGTTGGATGGCATTAAAAGCCAATGGTGGGCGCCTCCTTTAAACCAGCATTCAATCCAAGCTTGGCTCTCTTCATAATTCGAGTTTGCACCTACCATTCCCCACGTGTTCTCCCCACAGCTAATTCGCATCCCTCAAAACCCTCACGCTTTTTCTATTGGCTCGTGTTTCACTTGATGGAATTCGTGGATTAGTTGATTTGCAATCAGATCCTTTCATGGATACGAGTTAGTACCTACTCTACCACGTGTTCCCTCACAAACTAGCTCGCAATCCCTTGAAAGCTCACGTCTATCTCTACCAAAGCCGAGTTCTATCCTTGTTGGATCTTGCCCATTGGTTAGTGCTTTAGATTGGCTCTCACTTATGCGAATTAGTACCTACCTTACCACATGTCTCTCCACCTTGCCAACTCGCACCTACCAAAGCTCACGCCGTTCCACATGTCTCTCCACCATGCTAGCTCGCATCCTACCATCCTCACTTTAGCTCACGTCTAAGCTTTGTTGTAGTCTTGTGATTGGTTGTTGATACTCCCTATGCTTCCATCAAAGTCGAGTCTTGCCACATATGCCTTCAACCTACCACCAAACTCGACTTTGATTATTCCTTAGCATGCCAAGCCCTCCCTTGATTGGAATTCGACCTATGCCATTGCCAAATTCGACCTAGGGTTTAGGTGTTTAGTTTTAGTATAAAGAGAGGCTCAATAGGAGCTATTATCTCATGGTCTTTTATGCAAAGAAACTCTGAGCAATTGTATCTGGAATTATATTTAATAAAATTGTGACTTTGGAGGTCAATTTCTTGGGGGCTCTTGGTGGCCATGCTTCATTACATTTCTTGAGGTGATATTGTGGCATTGTTTCATATGTTTATGGCTATTTAGTTTTGATTTATATGCTTAGAAGGCTAACAATCTAGCACATGCATGTATATATTTTCTATTCACTTAAATCATATGTTATTTGCAAGTATTGCTAATGGTTTTGTGAGCTTTTGCAGGTTCTCCTTCACTCCATTTGTTGGCCAAAGATCTCTACTTGTTAAGCATTAGCAAAAGAAGAGTCTCTTGCTTCACCATCATCCATTTTTCAAAGATTAAAATTGGTTACTTGTTACTTAAGGCTCCTCTTCTTCTAACCTTCCATTTTTCTCCTTGAACTCCTTTTTGCCATTGATTTGCTAAGCCACTTTCTCCTTGCCCTAGTCTCATTCTACCTCCTTTAGCTCCTCTCGTCCATCATCTTACTTCTCCCTCTTTGCTTTCGTTTTTGCCCTACTTAGCCTTCCCTTTGCTTCTCCATCCTTTGCCCTTAGGTTTGCTCCCTCTCCCTCTTTTCGTCCACCTCCAAAGTGCCCTAAAAACACATAAGAAAATCAAAAACGAATTGTTAAAATTGATAAATAGTTTCATTCTTAGTTTGCAAAAGTTAGTGGTTAGAGTTGTTTTGTTTTGAAAGAGAGTTATTTAGTTAGATCTCATGCATTGAAAAGATAGTTTTAAAAGGCATCCTAGATCTCAATCAAACACACTAGTGTAGCTTGCATTGTTTTAGTCTTAGTTTCCATTTCAAAGATAGAAAAAATTTCATAAAATTTCATAAATTTTTTACATCTTAGATCTCATTTCTAGCATATTTAGGGCACCTTTTGTTCTCTGGTCCGTTTCCCCATATAAACATTTTCGAACAAAATTTCATGCTTTTCACATGTTAGAGCTTAGTTTTCATTACTAGACTTGGTAGCATTTAAATTTTATTTGATTTCTAATCTCTAATGGGTGCTTGTTGAGTGCTTTTTCTAAGCTTTTGTAGGTCCATTTTTGAAAGAGAAGACGAAACTTGTGAAGCACATTCGAAGAAGAGCAAGCACATGCAAGGAGAAGATCCAAACCAAGCAAGAAACCAAAACACAATCTCCTTTTTGTACTAGCCTTCAAAGGCTTCCAGGTTTTATTGGCAATTATTTTGTTTATCTTAAGTCTCTCAAAAAGACCTTTCAAGGATTTTCCCTTGAGGCAATTGTAATTATCTAATAAAACTTTCAAGTGGAGGAGGCCTCCACTCTTTGGGTCTTCTTCCCCATTTGGGGAAGGGTGTTGGGTCTTTTGGTTGATTTTAGCTTAGATTCATATTTTCATGCTTTTAGTTTAAATTTTGTTTCAAATAAGTTATCTTGCTTCTCTTCCAATCCTTGACCAGAGAATAGCTAACTTTGGGATCGTATCCCAAAGGCCACATAGTCTTGTGGTAGCTTCTCGCTCCCCCATCAACTTCTTGTGGACATCCAGCTAGCTGGAAGGTTTCCAGGATTGGTGGCTTCTAGTGGTTGGTCTTGTTCGGAGATCAATCCCACCTAGTAGTTTAGAACTTGTGTGGTAGAACACTAGATTTCTTTATCTCGCAAGTATGTCGTGTTAAGCATTAAGTTATATCTTTCAAGTTTATCAAGTGGTTTCATCTTTTAAAGTTATTTTACTGCTTTCACAACACAACTGCTCTTGTTCTTCTTAAAATAAACCAAAGTCTCTTGAACTTGGCCAAATCCAAGTCAAGAGCACCCTCTATCGGAGGGCATTTTAATCTTGCATCATCCCCTGCATTAGGCATTGTTAACTTAGCAAGTCTCTTGAACTGTGGTCATAAGACCGAGTCAAGAGCGCTCTCTGTCGGAGAGTTGAACAGGTTCTTTTAATAATAAAATTTTTCCACTCACACACCCCTAATTAATTTATCTTGGTTTGTCCTACACCCGTATGCTCTGCCAACCGGAAACGGTTGGGCTAGTACTCAGAAAGGTGTAAGACTTGATAATAACGATCGATAAATTTAACTAAAATTTTTACCCACAACCTCAACCAAGGCAAAATACTGTTCTTCCCGCTAGGGGTGGCGCCGGATTCCCACTGTCAGACTCAGGGGCGGTTCAAACATTGGACACCAATCCTTATCGAATCTGGGTGCTTCCGACATGTCATTCAGGGTTGCCAGTATCTTTCTTGGGTAGGGTTCTACCATCTCTCTTGATACCTTTGGTTTTAGCCTTAATAAACAAGACAATTAAAACTTTTAATTTACCAAGATAAGCTGCATAACGTTCTCACAAATTTTCCATTTCAAGCACTTGTGTCAAGTTTACAATCGCTTTTATTTTCTGACTCCATAAGGCACTGGTCCTTTATCTTATGTTTTGTTTGCCTAAATATCAAACATTGGAGTATTTGCTTATATTTACATGAAGTGATCTGTTTATTGCCCAAGTGTATCTTTCATCTTGTATGTGCAACGTGGATTGCGTTATCTTGTCTCATTTTTAATTTTCATAATTGTCTATCATTCAAAGAAAACTCCTAAACAACACCCATCCGCATCATTACATCCAAAACACATTAAAAAACACATAAAGAGCCTTAGACAACTCTTTAGTAGGGACTACCCCCCTTGGCTTCGTTAGGAGTTTGCCTAAACGGAGGAGCTGGGATTTAGGTGACAGCACCTGGCTCATTGCTTGCCCCCAAGGCCACACCTCTCCCCACTTTCCAGTGAGGGAGACAGCTTTTAAAAGATTTCTGCTGCTGGTGTGCAGTTTGGCGGACAACATCTTTGGCGCCGTTGCCGGGGACAAATCTTTTTGTTCCTGGACGACCTTAGTTTTTTCTAGTTTGTTTACCTTTTGATAGATTCTCAAATCTGTCTGGCGACTCCGCTCCCCTTTTTTCTTTTTGGTAGTTTTTTAGTTCAATCACTCTCAGAAATTAGACTTGAAACCACCTGGCGACTCCACTGTCAATTAACACCTCAAGGTATTCAACCAGAAGAAACTCTGAAGGCTTGCTTAGTTTTATCCCAGAACCTGAAAAGGTTTATAGGAGGAGACTAAACAAGCTTGCTTCTCGTAAAATCCTTGAAGAACTTAGGTCTCAGTCTATTTCTGACATCCATAGTCTCTTTCAGGAAGATAACTTAGAAATTTTTGAAAATTTTGAAAACAGTAATAATTGTTTTTCCAATACAATGGGTGATTTTTTCGCTCCCCTCAACATTGCTCAGATAGCAGGTCAACCACATGATCTTCCAGATAAAGCCATCGACAAACTTCCAACCTTCACTGGCACTGATACTGTTACTGCCGCACAACACCTCACTGCTTTCTCAAGAATAAAAAGTGGATATGTCAGGGATGCTGCTCATAGACATGAGGATGTATACATGAAGTTGTTTGCCTTGTCCTTAGATGGGGCTGCTGGTGACTGGTTCATCGGCTTGCCAGCCAACTCCTTTGCCACCTTAGCTGAGTTTTCAACTGCTTTCACCAACAAGTTTGGTGAGAAAAAAGAGCCACGTCATCAACTTGCTGCTCTAACAAACATCAGAAGAAGTGAAATGGAAACCATGGAAGATTTCAATAAAAAGTTCATGGATTTATACAATGCAATCCCTACAGATTACAAGCCAACTCCACATACTATATTAGTCTACTACATTGAAGCTTTGAGTGGAGAGATGCAATATCAACTTAGAGACAAAGAACCTACTACTTTGTTGGAAGCACAAACAATGGCAACCAAGATTGATAGGAACATGCAGTCATCTGGGAAGTCAAACCTACCCGGTTATTCAAGAGCCCAAACTCCATTGAAAACAACTGAGCCTAAAGGTAAAGATCCTTTGGATGCTTTGAAAGAATCATATGAGAAAAAGATGATGGACATGTGTGAAAGAATGGAAAGAGCTGAGCAGAAACATGTGGCCCAAATGAAGGAAGTTCAAAACAAAATAATAAACATGGAAAGGGCACAGGTCCAACAGGTCCAACGAGTTCAACAAACTCAACCTGGTCAGAGAAATTACCCTCCCAAAAATAACTGGCAAAAGAAAGCTCACGAAAATGAAAAGAGGCCTCCCACTCAGATAGAGGCTGCCAATACAAATGAGGTGTACATCCCATTTTGTAGAGCTTGCAAGGATTTCCATGAGGAATTCGCTTGTTATTTTGCTAACTATGTACAAGAGCATGGGTGTCCTGAAGGGGAGGGTACAAATAATCCAACATCAAGCGAGCCTGAATACATTAATGCTGTAGGAGATATCCGAAATGTTCCCAGAGAAAATTGGAAACCTGTTGACAATGAACCAGACAACATGACAAAAAACTTTGGAGGAAGACCATCAAATGAACAACTCCAAAACATGCAAAGATTTAAAGGGGTTGGATACCAAAGAAGATCAAATCCTGCACCTGCTATACAACCTCCCAAGGTAAATGTTCCGAGTGAGTCAGCTGATTCTAGTAAATTAAATTTTGATTGGAGTAACTGGTTCAATACTACTAAGGTGCCTATACCCATAAATGAACTTTACAAAATTCCTGGTCAAAAGGAGAAGTTGTTGAAAACATTAGAAGCACCTAGTCCTACATATATTACAAATCCTAGTCCACCTACTCCTACGTGTACTACCAAGCCTACTCCTCCCACTCCTCTCACTCCTCTCACTCCTCAGATTCCTAAAAAAGTCACTTTTTCGGCTAATATGGAAGAACCTTCAACCAGTTGTGAATCAACTTATGAGGACCCTCCTATAATCCTGCATACTAGGGATACAAGAAAAGAAGCTCACCCTCCTTTCTACATATCATTGATGATAGGTGACCTTCTTCTACACAATTGTATGCTGGATTCAGGATCCGCTGCGAGCTTAATGACCAAAAGGGTTATGCAACAGCTTAACTTAAGGACCACCAGGCCCTACCAAAATGTGTGTGCCATGGATTCCAGACCCGTTAAGGTTGAAGGGATGATAGAGAAAGTTCCTGTTAGATTGGCCAAGTACCCGGACATCCACCTCACTATGGATATCCTTGTCATAGACGTACCAGATAGGTGGGGCATGCTACTCTCTAGAAAGTGGGGTGCAACTTTAGGTGGTTCTATACAGTTGGATTGGTCTTATGCAACAGTTCCTGCTTCTGAAGACTCACTTGTAAAATTACACACTGAAAAGGAAAGGAGATACCATGTGGAAAATCCGGATAGGCCATCAAATGAGTTTGTCTGCCATGTCGGTGAGATAGGAGATATTCAAATCAACTCCACCTTTTTAGATCCAATCCAGGAAGAAGTTAAAAATGTAGAAACAAGTAAGTTATGGAGAATGAATTTTGATGGAGCATGTTCTAGAGCAGGAAAGGGTGCTGGGGTTGTCCTCACTTCTCCAGAGGGAAAATGATATTCTGGGATTCTCGAACACCTTCTTTGACTCCTAGATCAAGCAAGTGTCCGTCCCGCAGTTGGAACCAGATGTTATCAACTGATGTGTACAATAGTTGAAACCTTATTGAGCCGCCAGTGTTGGAACACATCAGTGTTCACTTCCAGAGTATCTGGGTTTCATTGTATTTGGGTCTAGCCAGTTTTGGCTAGCCAGTTTTTGTTTTTGAGTCGACATGACCATGGCCCCATGGGGGTTTGTATCAGTGTGCTAGTAGGGTCTGAGTGGCTCGGTCTCCCATGACTGGATTAAACAACTAAGGTATTCCAGGGAGTTTTTTCACCGTCAGATTATACTTTGCTTCAGGCGAAATATAATCTCTTGGTTTTTCTCCCGCTTCCTCCAAAGCTGGAATGCCCGATTTTGGAAATTTGGCCATGGGGGGTTATTAGGGTCCAACTATAATGTATAAACCTACTAGACACTATTAGAATAGGTTTTGGTCATGTCCTAGGTCTCTAGGACCCCCAGAAAAAATTTCGAAAAAAAAATTTTACCGGACGCGTCGGAATTGGGGTTTTTAATTATTTAATTATTTTTAAATTTTAATTAAATTTCTCTATAGTTTAAATAGAGAAATTTGAGTCTGTAATATGTCAGTCATCCGGGGTCCGTTTTCAGTGTTTGATGGCTCGTTTCATAAGCCAAAAATCACACATGACCCATGGAGCAGCTAAGCCCAACTTTCGGATGTCAATTCCGCCCCGTAATTAATATTTTCTCTGAAAAGTCATTTACAGAGAAATTATTAATTAAAATAATAAAATTGATTATTTTGGAGATAATCCAAATCTCTCCAAAATTAATCAATTTGATTAAAATAAAGGGCTAAATGACATGGCAATGAGCATTTAGGAAGATTCCAATCAACTCCAAGCCCATCCAGTCACCCATCCAGTCACCAGCAAAGAATCTCCTCAAGCTAATTCGCCCTCCTTCATGAGAAATTCGATTTTGTGACATGGCATAGATTGATTGGTTTGTTGGATGGCATTAAAAGCCAATGGTGGGCGCCTCCTTTAAACCAGCATTCAATCCAAGCTTGGCTCTCTTCATAATTCGAGTTTGCACCTACCATTCCCCACGTGTTCTCCCCACAGCTAATTCGCATCCCTCAAAACCCTCACGCTTTTTCTATTGGCTCGTGTTTCACTTGATGGAATTCGTGGATTAGTTGATTTGCAATCAGCTCCTTTCATGGATACGAGTTAGTACCTACTCTACCACGTGTTCCCTCACAAACTAGCTCGCAATCCCTTGAAAGCTCACGTCTATCTCTACCAAAGCCGAGTTCTATCCTTGTTGGATCTTGCCCATTGGTTAGTGCTTTAGATTGGCTCTCACTCATGCGAATTAGTACCTACCTTACCACATGTCTCTCCACCTTGCCAACTCGCACCTACCAAAGCTCACGCCGTTCCACATGTCTCTCCACCATGCTAGCTCGCATCCTACCATCCTCACTTTAGCTCACGTCTAAGCTTTGTTGTAGTCTTGTGATTGGTTGTTGATACTCCCTATGCTTCCATCAAAGTCGAGTCTTGCCACATATGCCTTCAACCTACCACCAAACTCGACTTTGATTATTCCTTAGCATGCCAAGCCCTCCCTTGATTGGAATTCGACCTATGCCATTGCCAAATTCGACCTAGGGTTTAGGTGTTTAGTTTTAGTATAAAGAGAGGCTCAATAGGAGCTATTATCTCATGGTCTTTTATGCAAAGAAACTCTGAGCAATTGTATCTGGAATTATATTTAATAAAATTGTGACTTTGGAGGTCAATTTCTTGGGGGCTCTTGGTGGCCATGCTTCATTACATTTCTTGAGGTGATATTGTGGCATTGTTTCATATGTTTATGGCTATTTAGTTTTGATTTATATGCTTAGAAGGCTAACAATCTAGCACATGCATGTATATCTTTTCTATTCACTTAAATCATATGTTATTTGCAAGTATTGCTAATGGTTTTGTGAGCTTTTGCAGGTTCTCCTTCACTCCATTTGTTGGCCAAAGATCTCTACTTGTTAAGCATTAGCAAAAGAAGAGTCTCTTGCTTCACCATCATCCATTTTTCAAAGATTAAAATTGGTTACTTGTTACTTAAGGCTCCTCTTCTTCTAGCCTTCCATTTTTCTCCTTGAACTCCTTTTTGCCATTGATTTGCTAAGCCACTTTCTCCTTGCCCTAGTCTCATTCTACCTCCTTTAGCTCCTCTCGTCCATCATCTTACTTCTCCCTCTTTGCTTTCGTTTTTGCCCTACTTAGCCTTCCCTTTGCTTCTCCATCCTTTGCCCTTAGGTTTGCTCCCTCTCCCTCTTTTCGTCCACCTCCAAAGTGCCCTAAAAACACATAAGAAAATCAAAAACGAATTGTTAAAATTGACAAATAGTTTCATTCTTAGTTTGCAAAAGTTAGTGGTTAGAGTTGTTTTGTTTTGAAAGAGAGTTATTTAGTTAGATCTCATGCATTGAAAAGATAGTTTTAAAAGGCATCCTAGATCTCAATCAAACACACTAGTGTAGCTTGCATTGTTTTAGTCTTAGTTTCCATTTCAAAGATAGAAAAAATTTCATAAATTTTTTACATCTTAGATCTCATTTCTAGCATATTTAGGGCACCTTTTGTTCTCTGGTCCGTTTCCCCATATAAACATTTTCGAACAAAATTTCATGCTTTTCACATGTTAGAGCTTAGTTTTCATTACTAGACTTGGTAGCATTTAAATTTTATTTGATTTCTAATCTCTAATGGGTGCTTGTTGAGTGCTTTTTCTAAGCTTTTGTAGGTCCATTTTTGAAAGAGAAGACGAAACTTGTGAAGCATATTCGAAGAAGAGCAAGCACATGCAAGGAGAAGATCCAAACCAAGCAAGAAACCAAAACACAATCTCCTTTTTGTACTAGCCTTCAAAGGCTTCCAGGTTTTATTGGCAATTATTTTGTTTATCTTAAGTCTCTCAAAAAGACCTTTCAAGGATTTTCCCTTGAGGCAATTGTAATTATCTAATAAAACTTTCAAGTGGAGGAGGCCTCCACTCTTTGGGTCTTCTTCCCCATTTGGGGAAGGGTGTTGGGTCTTTTGGTTGATTTTAGCTTAGATTCATATTTTCATGCTTTTAGTTTAAATTTTGTTTCAAATAAGTTATCTTGCTTCTCTTCCAATCCTTGACCAGAGAATAGCTAACTTTGGGATCGTATCCCAAAGGCCACATAGTCTTGTGGTAGCTTCTCGCTCCCCCATCAACTTCTTGTGGACATCCAGCTAGCTGGAAGGTTTCCAGGATTGGTGGCTTCTAGTGGTTGGTCTTGTTCGGAGATCAATCCCACCTAGTAGTTTAGAACTTGTGTGGTAGAACACTAGATTTCTTTATCTCGCAAGTATGTCGTGTTAAGCATTAAGTTATATCTTTCAAGTTTATCAAGTGGTTTCATCTTTTAAAGTTATTTTACTGCTTTCACAACACAACTGCTCTTGTTCTTCTTAAAATAAACCAAAGTCTCTTGAACTTGGCCAAATCCAAGTCAAGAGCAGCCTCTATCGGAGGGCATTTTAATCTTGCATCATCCCCTGCATTAGGCATTGTTAACTTAGCAAGTCTCTTGAACTGTGGTCATAAGACCGAGTCAAGAGCGCTCTCTGTCGGAGAGTTGAACAGGTTCTTTTAATAATAAAATTTTTCCACTCACACACCCCTAATTAATTTATCTTGGTTTGTCCTACACCCGTATGCTCTGCCAACCGGAAACGGTTGGGCTAGTACTCAGAAAGGTGTAAGACTTGATAATAACGATCGATAAATTTAACTAAAATTTTTACCCACAACCTCAACCAAGGCAAAATACTGTTCTTCCCGCTAGGGGTGGCGCCGGATTCCCACTGTCAGACTCAGGGGCGGTTCAAACATTGGACACCAATCCTTATCGAATCTGGGTGCTTCCGACATGTCATTCAGGGTTGCCAGTATCTTTCTTGGGTAGGGTTCTACCATCTCTCTTGATACCTTTGGTTTTAGCCTTAATAAACAAGACAATTAAAACTTTTAATTTACCAAGATAAGCTGCATAACGTTCTCACAAATTTTCCATTTCAAGCACTTGTGTCAAGTTTACAATCGCTTTTATTTTCTGACTCCATAAGGCACTGGTCCTTTATCTTATGTTTTGTTTGCCTAAATATCAAACATTGGAGTATTTGCTTATATTTACATGAAGTGATCTGTTTATTGCCCAAGTGTATCTTTCATCTTGTATGTGCAACGTGGATTGCGTTATCTTGTCTCATTTTTAATTTTCATAATTGTCTATCATTCAAAGAAAACTCCTAAACAACACCCATCCGCATCATTACATCCAAAACACATTAAAAAACACATAAAGAGCCTTAGACAACTCTTTAGTAGGGACTACCCCCCTTGGCTTCGTTAGGAGTTTGCCTAAACGGAGGAGCTGGGATTCAGGTGACAGCACCTGGCTCATTGCTTGCCCCCAAGGCCACACCTCTCCCCACTTTCCAGTGAGGGAGACAGCTTTTAAAAGATTTCTGCTGCTGGTGTGCAGTTTGGCGGACAACATCTTTGGCGCCGTTGCCGGGGACAAATCTTTTTGTTCCTGGACGACCTTAGTTTTTTCTAGTTTGTTTACCTTTTGATAGATTCTCAAATCTGTCTGGCGACTCCGCTCCCCTTTTTTCTTTTTGGTAGTTTTTTAGTTCAATCACTCTCAGAAATTAGACTTGAAACCACCTGGCGACTCCACTGTCAATTAACACCTCAAGGTATTCAACCAGAAGAAACTCTGAAGGCTTGCTTAGTTTTATCCCAGAACCTGAAAAGGTTTATAGGAGGAGACTAAACAAGCTTGCTTCTCGTAAAATCCTTGAAGAACTTAGGTCTCAGTCTATTTCTGACATCCATAGTCTCTTTCAGGAAGATAACTTAGAAATTTTTGAAAATTTTGAAAACAGTAATAATTGTTTTTCCAATACAATGGGTGATTTTTTCGCTCCCCTCAACATTGCTCAGATAGCAGGTCAACCACATGATCTTCCAGATAAAGCCATCGACAAACTTCCAACCTTCACTGGCACTGATACTGTTACTGCCGCACAACACCTCACTGCTTTCTCAAGAATAAAAAGTGGATATGTCAGGGATGCTGCTCATAGACATGAGGATGTATACATGAAGTTGTTTGCCTTGTCCTTAGATGGGGCTGCTGGTGACTGGTTCATCGGCTTGCCAGCCAACTCCTTTGCCACCTTAGCTGAGTTTTCAACTGCTTTCACCAACAAGTTTGGTGAGAAAAAAGAGCCACGTCATCAACTTGCTGCTCTAACAAACATCAGAAGAAGTGAAATGGAAACCATGGAAGATTTCAATAAAAAGTTCATGGATTTATACAATGCAATCCCTACAGATTACAAGCCAACTCCACATACTATATTAGTCTACTACATTGAAGCTTTGAGTGGAGAGATGCAATATCAACTTAGAGACAAAGAACCTACTACTTTGTTGGAAGCACAAACAATGGCAACCAAGATTGATAGGAACATGCAGTCATCTGGGAAGTCAAACCTACCCGGTTATTCAAGAGCCCAAACTCCATTGAAAACAACTGAGCCTAAAGGTAAAGATCCTTTGGATGCTTTGAAAGAATCATATGAGAAAAAGATGATGGACATGTGTGAAAGAATGGAAAGAGCTGAGCAGAAACATGTGGCCCAAATGAAGGAAGTTCAAAACAAAATAATAAACATGGAAAGGGCACAGGTCCAACAGGTCCAACGAGTTCAACAAACTCAACCTGGTCAGAGAAATTACCCTCCCAAAAATAACTGGCAAAAGAAAGCTCACGAAAATGAAAAGAGGCCTCCCACTCAGATAGAGGCTGCCAATACAAATGAGGTGTACATCCCATTTTGTAGAGCTTGCAAGGATTTCCATGAGGAATTCGCTTGTTATTTTGCTAACTATGTACAAGAGCATGGGTGTCCTGAAGGGGAGGGTACAAATAATCCAACATCAAGCGAGCTTGAATACATTAATGCTGTAGGAGATATCCGAAATGTTCCCAGAGAAAATTGGAAACCTGTTGACAATGAACCAGACAACATGACAAAAAACTTTGGAGGAAGACCATCAAATGAACAACTCCAAAACATGCAAAGATTTAAAGGGGTTGGATACCAAAGAAGATCAAATCCTGCACCTGCTATACAACCTCCCAAGGTAAATGTTCCGAGTGAGTCAGCTGATTCTAGTAAATTAAATTTTGATTGGAGTAACTGGTTCAATACTACTAAGGTGCCTATACCCATAAATGAACTTTACAAAATTCCTGGTCAAAAGGAGAAGTTGTTGAAAACATTAGAAGCACCTAGTCCTACATATATTACAAATCCTAGTCCACCTACTCCTCCGTGTACTACCAAGCCTACTCCTCCCACTCCTCTCACTCCTCAGATTCCTAAAAAAGTCACTTTTTCGGCTAATATGGAAGAACCTTCAACCAGTTGTGAATCAACTTATGAGGACCCTCCTATAATCCTGCATACTAGGGATACAAGAAAAGAAGCTCACCCTCCTTTCTACATATCATTGATGATAGGTGACCTTCTTCTACACAATTGTATGCTGGATTCAGGATCCGCTGCGAGCTTAATGACCAAAAGGGTTATGCAACAGCTTAACTTAAGGACCACCAGGCCCTACCAAAATGTGTGTGCCATGGATTCCAGACCCGTTAAGGTTGAAGGGATGATAGAGAAAGTTCCTGTTAGATTGGCCAAGTACCCGGACATCCACCTCACTATGGATATCCTTGTCATAGACGTACCAGATAGGTGGGGCATGCTACTCTCTAGAAAGTGGGGTGCAACTTTAGGTGGTTCTATACAGTTGGATTGGTCTTATGCAACAGTTCCTGCTTCTGAAGACTCACTTGTAAAATTACACACTGAAAAGGAAAGGAGATACCATGTGGAAAATCCGGATAGGCCATCAAATGAGTTTGTCTGCCATGTCGGTGAGATAGGAGATATTCAAATCAACTCCACCTTTTTAGATCCAATCCAGGAAGAAGTTAAAAATGTAGAAACAAGTAAGTTATGGAGAATGAATTTTGATGGAGCATGTTCTAGAGCAGGAAAGGGTGCTGGGGTTGTCCTCACTTCTCCAGAGGGAAAATGATATTCTGGGATTCTCGAACACCTTCTTTGACTCCTAGATCAAGCAAGTGTCCGTCCCGCAGTTGGAACCAGATGTTATCAACTGATGTGTACAATAGTTGAAACCTTATTGAGCCGCCAGTGTTGGAACACATCAGTGTTCACTTCCAGAGTATCTGGGTTTCATTGTATTTGGGTCTAGCCAGTTTTGGCTAGCCAGTTTTTGTTTTTGAGTCGACATGACCATGGCCCCATGGGGGTTTGTATCAGTGTGCTAGTAGGGTCTGAGTGGCTCGGTCTCCCATGACTGGATTAAACAACTAAGGTATTCCAGGGAGTTTTTTCACCGTCAGATTATACTTTGCTTCAGGCGAAATATAATCTCTTGGTTTTTCTCCCGCTTCCTCCAAAGCTGGAATGCCCGATTTTGGAAATTTGGCCATGGGGGGTTATTAGGGTCCAACTATAATGTATAAACCTACTAGACACTATTAGAATAGGTTTTGGTCATGTCCTAGGTCTCTAGGACCCCCAGAAAAAATTTCGAAAAAAAAATTTTACCGGACGCGTCGGAATTGGGGTTTTTAATTATTTAATTATTTTTAAATTTTAATTAAATTTCTCTATAGTTTAAATAGAGAAATTTGAGTCTGTAATATGTCAGTCATCCGGGGTCCGTTTTCAGTGTTTGATGGCTCGTTTCATAAGCCAAAAATCACACATGACCCATGGAGCAGCTAAGCCCAACTTTCGGATGTCAATTCCGCCCCGTAATTAATATTTTCTCTGAAAAGTCATTTACAGAGAAATTATTAATTAAAATAATAAAATTGATTATTTTGGAGATAATCCAAATCTCTCCAAAATTAATCAATTTGATTAAAATAAAGGGCTAAATGACATGGCAATGAGCATTTAGGAAGATTCCAATCAACTCCAAGCCCATCCAGTCACCCATCCAGTCACCAGCAAAGAATCTCCTCAATCTAATTCGCCCTCCTTCATGAGAAATTCGATTTTGTGACATGGCATAGATTGATTGGTTTGTTGGATGGCATTAAAAGCCAATGGTGGGCGCCTCCTTTAAACCAGCATTCAATCCAAGCTTGGCTCTCTTCATAATTCGAGTTTGCACCTACCATTCCCCACGTGTTCTCCCCACAGCTAATTCGCATCCCTCAAAACCCTCACGCTTTTTCTATTGGCTCGTGTTTCACTTGATGGAATTCGTGGATTAGTTGATTTGCAATCAGCTCCTTTCATGGATACGAGTTAGTACCTACTCTACCACGTGTTCCCTCACAAACTAGCTCGCAATCCCTTGAAAGCTCACGTCTATCTCTACCAAAGCCGAGTTCTATCCTTGTTGGATCTTGCCCATTGGTTAGTGCTTTAGATTGGCTCTCACTCATGCGAATTAGTACCTACCTTACCACATGTCTCTCCACCTTGCCAACTCGCACCTACCAAAGCTCACGCCGTTCCACATGTCTCTCCACCATGCTAGCTCGCATCCTACCATCCTCACTTTAGCTCACGTCTAAGCTTTGTTGTAGTCTTGTGATTGGTTGTTGATACTCCCTATGCTTCCATCAAAGTCGAGTCTTGCCACATATGCCTTCAACCTACCACCAAACTCGACTTTGATTATTCCTTAGCATGCCAAGCCCTCCCTTGATTGGAATTCGACCTATGCCATTGCCAAATTCGACCTAGGGTTTAGGTGTTTAGTTTTAGTATAAAGAGAGGCTCAATAGGAGCTATTATCTCATGGTCTTTTATGCAAAGAAACTCTGAGCAATTGTATCTGGAATTATATTTAATAAAATTGTGACTTTGGAGGTCAATTTCTTGGGGGCTCTTGGTGGCCATGCTTCATTACATTTCTTGAGGTGATATTGTGGCATTGTTTCATATGTTTATGGCTATTTAGTTTTGATTTATATGCTTAGAAGGCTAACAATCTAGCACATGCATGTATATATTTTCTATTCACTTAAATCATATGTTATTTGCAAGTATTGCTAATGGTTTTGTGAGCTTTTGCAGGTTCTCCTTCACTCCATTTGTTGGCCAAAGATCTCTACTTGTTAAGCATTAGCAAAAGAAGAGTCTCTTGCTTCACCATCATCCATTTTTCAAAGATTAAAATTGGTTACTTGTTACTTAAGGCTCCTCTTCTTCTAGCCTTCCATTTTTCTCCTTGAACTCCTTTTTGCCATTGATTTGCTAAGCCACTTTCTCCTTGCCCTAGTCTCATTCTACCTCCTTTAGCTCCTCTCGTCCATCATCTTACTTCTCCCTCTTTGCTTTCGTTTTTGCCCTACTTAGCCTTCCCTTTGCTTCTCCATCCTTTGCCCTTAGGTTTGCTCCCTCTCCCTCTTTTCGTCCACCTCCAAAGTGCCCTAAAAACACATAAGAAAATCAAAAACGAATTGTTAAAATTGATAAATAGTTTCATTCTTAGTTTGCAAAAGTTAGTGGTTAGAGTTGTTTTGTTTTGAAAGAGAGTTATTTAGTTAGATCTCATGCATTGAAAAGATAGTTTTAAAAGGCATCCTAGATCTCAATCAAACACACTAGTGTAGCTTGCATTGTTTTAGTCTTAGTTTCCATTTCAAAGATAGAAAAAATTTCATAAAATTTCATAAATTTTTTACATCTTAGATCTCATTTCTAGCATATTTAGGGCACCTTTTGTTCTCTGGTCCGTTTCCCCATATAAACATTTTCGAACAAAATTTCATGCTTTTCACATGTTAGAGCTTAGTTTTCATTACTAGACTTGGTAGCATTTAAATTTTATTTGATTTCTAATCTCTAATGGGTGCTTGTTGAGTGCTTTTTCTAAGCTTTTGTAGGTCCATTTTTGAAAGAGAAGACGAAACTTGTGAAGCATATTCGAAGAAGAGCAAGCACATGCAAGGAGAAGATCCAAACCAAGCAAGAAACCAAAACACAATCTCCTTTTTGTACTAGCCTTCAAAGGCTTCCAGGTTTTATTGGCAATTATTTTGTTTATCTTAAGTCTCTCAAAAAGACCTTTCAAGGATTTTCCCTTGAGGCAATTGTAATTATCTAATAAAACTTTCAAGTGGAGGAGGCCTCCACTCTTTGGGTCTTCTTCCCCATTTGGGGAAGGGTGTTGGGTCTTTTGGTTGATTTTAGCTTAGATTCATATTTTCATGCTTTTAGTTTAAATTTTGTTTCAAATAAGTTATCTTGCTTCTCTTCCAATCCTTGACCAGAGAATAGCTAACTTTGGGATCGTATCCCAAAGGCCACATAGTCTTGTGGTAGCTTCTCGCTCCCCCATCAACTTCTTGTGGACATCCAGCTAGCTGGAAGGTTTCCAGGATTGGTGGCTTCTAGTGGTTGGTCTTGTTCGGAGATCAATCCCACCTAGTAGTTTAGAACTTGTGTGGTAGAACACTAGATTTCTTTATCTCGCAAGTATGTCGTGTTAAGCATTAAGTTATATCTTTCAAGTTTATCAAGTGGTTTCATCTTTTAAAGTTATTTTACTGCTTTCACAACACAACTGCTCTTGTTCTTCTTAAAATAAACCAAAGTCTCTTGAACTTGGCCAAATCCAAGTCAAGAGCACCCTCTATCGGAGGGCATTTTAATCTTGCATCATCCCCTGCATTAGGCATTGTTAACTTAGCAAGTCTCTTGAACTGTGGTCATAAGACCGAGTCAAGAGCGCTCTCTGTCGGAGAGTTGAACAGGTTCTTTTAATAATAAAATTTTTCCACTCACACACCCCTAATTAATTTATCTTGGTTTGTCCTACACCCGTATGCTCTGCCAACCGGAAACGGTTGGGCTAGTACTCAGAAAGGTGTAAGACTTGATAATAACGATCGATAAATTTAACTAAAATTTTTACCCACAACCTCAACCAAGGCAAAATACTGTTCTTCCCGCTAGGGGTGGCGCCGGATTCCCACTGTCAGACTCAGGGGCGGTTCAAACATTGGACACCAATCCTTATCGAATCTGGGTGCTTCCGACATGTCATTCAGGGTTGCCAGTATCTTTCTTGGGTAGGGTTCTACCATCTCTCTTGATACCTTTGGTTTTAGCCTTAATAAACAAGACAATTAAAACTTTTAATTTACCAAGATAAGCTGCATAACGTTCTCACAAATTTTCCATTTCAAGCACTTGTGTCAAGTTTACAATCGCTTTTATTTTCTGACTCCATAAGGCACTGGTCCTTTATCTTATGTTTTGTTTGCCTAAATATCAAACATTGGAGTATTTGCTTATATTTACATGAAGTGATCTGTTTATTGCCCAAGTGTATCTTTCATCTTGTATGTGCAACGTGGATTGCGTTATCTTGTCTCATTTTTAATTTTCATAATTGTCTATCATTCAAAGAAAACTCCTAAACAACACCCATCCGCATCATTACATCCAAAACACATTAAAAAACACATAAAGAGCCTTAGACAACTCTTTAGTAGGGACTACCCCCCTTGGCTTCGTTAGGAGTTTGCCTAAACGGAGGAGCTGGGATTCAGGTGACAGCACCTGGCTCATTGCTTGCCCCCAAGGCCACACCTCTCCCCACTTTCCAGTGAGGGAGACAGCTTTTAAAAGATTTCTGCTGCTGGTGTGCAGTTTGGCGGACAACATCTTTGGCGCCGTTGCCGGGGACAAATCTTTTTGTTCCTGGACGACCTTAGTTTTTTCTAGTTTGTTTACCTTTTGATAGATTCTCAAATCTGTCTGGCGACTCCGCTCCCCTTTTTTCTTTTTGGTAGTTTTTTAGTTCAATCACTCTCAGAAATTAGACTTGAAACCACCTGGCGACTCCACTGTCAATTAACACCTCAAGGTATTCAACCAGAAGAAACTCTGAAGGCTTGCTTAGTTTTATCCCAGAACCTGAAAAGGTTTATAGGAGGAGACTAAACAAGCTTGCTTCTCGTAAAATCCTTGAAGAACTTAGGTCTCAGTCTATTTCTGACATCCATAGTCTCTTTCAGGAAGATAACTTAGAAATTTTTGAAAATTTTGAAAACAGTAATAATTGTTTTTCCAATACAATGGGTGATTTTTTCGCTCCCCTCAACATTGCTCAGATAGCAGGTCAACCACATGATCTTCCAGATAAAGCCATCGACAAACTTCCAACCTT